>OY728155.1:43822870-45072870 GCA_963277665.1 Viscum album
AAATTAATATTCATTATTCCATGTTTAAAATTACCCAAACTATCTATGAAATCATTCATTATATTCTCTTGTGAGTCTGGGAGATTATTTAGGTACTCATTTAATATCATGTTTCTTGAGAACTAATTACGTATAATCACAATGTCCTTCACTCCATCCATCATCCCATTTGGTTCCTCATAGTTATTATTTTTTCCATCAGATTCCATGTTAACATGATTCATTATAGATACATCCATTAACTAAGAAATAAAATCCTAGTGTGAGTAACACTGAACAAAGTGGAAAACCACATAATCATGAAAAACAATTATAAAAAATCTTAATCAAGAAATATTATTTTAAGTCTACGAAAACTTAGGTTTATTCGAGGTTATTCATAGTAATATTTTATTTAAATCTTTCATGATGGTTCATATAGGTTTTTTAATTTCCAAAGCATATCCCCCATTAGCTTCAATCCATTTCTGAATCAATTTAAATTATCATGTAGTTGTTCCTGATCAAGAATTTTTCAATACAATGTTTGAAAAGATGATACCCCTAATTACATCTATTCTAAATTGACTTCCACTTGTAGTATCTAGACATGGATGTAATTTTTTTGAATCCACTCACTCTATCCATTACCTAAATAATAAGACTGTTTCCTATAACATGACACATCCTTAGACTTATCCTTATATAATCCCATAGTTAAATCATTATAAATATCAATATTGATCTAACTGATTTTTTATCATCCTACTTTAAAAAGGTCAAATAAACCAATCCATTGATACTAACTATGGTTCCCCATGATTTTCATAAATAGTTACTATATCTTTTAAGATAAATATTCATTACATTACCGAAACACATGATTTATGGCAGTGGTAGTTTAGTGTCATTGAAAACATGGATCATAATATTCTAATATGGTGAAATATCTTCAACATCTCCCATAAAAAATCTCCCCACATAGTATTTTTCTTAGGAATACCATCCCTATAAAATTCTTTATTAATTGGGGAAATGTATCCTTATAAAGGTTGAATTAGTTTATCAATAAGTTTAAAAATAATATATATCCATCTGTGATAATATGAATTAATAAGATAAAAATATGGGTATGTGATAATGAACATAACTTTCAATGTTCATACCCAACCTTTCATGTATCATAGACATGATTCGTTTCATAAAACATTATCATTTTGGAAAACATGTTTCATATGGGTGATATATAATAATAATTCAATCATGGATCATAATATATTTTTATAAAAGTGTGACACCATCAAAATTATAGAAAACCATTTCATGATTCAAGGTTAATTACTAAGACCATCAATATGGTGGATTAGAATGCAGGTGTTTTCCATAGCAAATCAGGATGCACCAGTTTCCGATTATGGATCAAGCCCATAAAATTATATCCCATTTTTATATAATTAGATATAAATATTTACATAAATAATTTGAGATAAATATAAATATCACCATCCATATAATAAAAAACATACATATGTATTCCAAAAGTTCAAAAAATATTCAATATATCAAAGCCCATGAAATGAAATAGGTTTTAGAAACATTTAACCCAAAAATAACCTATGAAATATTTAAAAGTGACATAATATCTTCTATATAGTATAACTAGTAAATACATGGGGGGTTAAAAATAGTAATATCATGGTATAACCCTGCGTAATAGAAAAGGGATTCATAATAATCATTCCATCAAAACATCAACCATTAAAATAAAGAATAAGAATGGTATCCTTAGATCACATCCTTAGTAAAAAATAGGTAACAACAATGTATGAGATCTTATATGGAAAATAATCTTGAAATATCATTTAAAAAATTTCTTGCGGATTATATACATTCAATTATGAAAACACTTTGTAAGACAAAACCATTTTGAAAATCGTTTTCGTTGAAAATAACCGAGAAATATTTTAAAATAAGACTAGATAATAATTTAAAATAAATTTTAAAACCAAAAACATTTTCAAAATAGAATTCCTAGAAAAATATCTTTATATTTCATTTCAAAATATATTTTAATCCTTTTTTAGAAAATAATGTTTTAAAAGAAAATAGGTTTCATACCAAAGAGAGGAATAAATTTGGATTTCTGAAGAAAAAAAATTATGAATTATATTAGGTACCAATGAGTTTAAATTGGTAAGATTAATTGAATATATCCTGGATAAAAATATTATAATAAATTTAATAGAATTATTGATTGGTATATCATTATATTTCATCATTGGATACTTAATCATAAAAAATCCCAAAAATTGATGAGATTGTAAAATAAAATCATTATGACTTTGGTAACATTGAATCACAATCCCCAAGAGGGAATATCATTAAATGAAACATAAAATATCACAAGTTTGAATAAATTAATTATATTAAATTAAAAATTGGATTTATATAGACCTCATGGAATTACATAGGTGCATAAAAAATTTTATATCTCAAAGAGGGAAAATGGATACACAAATTCCATCACTGATTTAGTAAAATTTGAACCATAAAACCTATGAAATAGAGATCCTTAAATTTATATTTATATATAAATAATTTAATTTTAATTAATTATAAAATAAATTAATGGTCACTATATAAAACACAAAAAACAAATATGTGGTGAACATGGAATGTGTCTCACAGAAGTAAAAACGTGAGATGAAAATAAATTACCTTAAGTCTTGACATCTGTTCTACTCATTAAAACCTGCCGTATAAAAAATATAATAATATTTTTTTATATATTAAATAAAAATATTAATATATATCATACTATATTTTATTTTATGATGACCTTTTATCACCTGTTTATTAAAATCTCATATTAAAGTTACATTTTAGGGAATATCCTTTTTGTTTTACATTATGTTTTGATTTGTTATATTTATTTTCCTCTTACATTGATCACAGTTTCATAACCTCCAGAATGATAACCGTGATATAAATATCACATATATTGAGTATATATTTATTTATTTAATCCATAAAATTAGTGATATCATATGAAATATACAATTCCTAGAGATGGTAGGTCATACGTACGCATGAACACGCTTTTTTGTATTTTCCTATTGGGCTGGAAGAAAGAAAAGTAAATGATTTATATTTGATCATTAAAGTATCATTTTAATGTTATATATATATATATATATATATATATATATATATTACTAAACTCATCCTTAATACATTTAATGTAAATCATGAATGTATCACATCAATTTGTGAGGATGTAGTAGGCCATACACACGAACGATGTTATCATATTCTTGCAAAATAGAAATCATGAAAGTGTGTGTTATATAAAAATTATATAATAATAATAACATCATAAATTTTAGATATATATTTTATAATTTATAAATACATCCTTATACCTAACCTAGAAAGGTTGTTATAGAAAAATGAATAACGTCAGTTGGTGAGGCGGTAGTCTGCCATACACACAAACGGTGATTTTTAAGCCATTTGATGGAAGAGTGTGTTTTTGTTGGCTGTACCCTTAAAATAAAATTAAAACACACATTTATGAATATTGCCTCATCTTTAGGTATCTTCCTTAGGCTTTAACAAAATCCATTATTTGTTATATTTTTTTTCCAAAAAAAGTCTTATATGATATTGGGGTGTATTTTTATTTATCTTATGCTTCTATATCTTGGCCAATACAAATTAATTTTGAGGTTTAAAAAAGTGAGGAGAGTGAGTTCCCTTTTATAGTTGAGGAGTGACATTCTTATAAATACTCAATGGTATTCACTATTGGGAGGTAAAGGGTACCACAAGTGACTATAAATACAATAATTAATTGTGTGGAGATATTAAATGGACAATAAATTCCTCAACCAAACATTGAAACACATGTTTTAATGTTTTATTTCTATAAATTCCTTGATTCCCTATTTATTATCTTTTTGTTTTTCACTACGGTAACTAGTTTTTTAACCCATGTAATTTATCCTTTATGACTAAATTAAAGTGATACTTTTTAGATAATTTGGAAACATGATTTTAAAAATTATATAGAATTTATAAATTTTAAATCCTATATATTTTGGAAATCTATTTTTAATAAAATTACAAGTAATACGTAAGAAAACCACTTTAACATTAACTGTGCTAATACATTTTTTACCATTTAGGGGGTCAATACATTTATTATAAATGTTCAATTGTTAAAAATTGTAAAATATTTTATATTTATTAGAATATAAAAATCACTTTTTAGAAGAAATAATATTATTTGTTTTAAATCATTTAATAATATTTCATTTATTATAAAATAATATTAATATCAATTTTGATATTTTTTATTTAATATGAATTTTAAAATATCTACACAATAAATGAATTTGAATATACTAATTTAAAGAATTTGTAACATGATATATTTACTTAAATACTAATAGAAGGAAACAATTCATTCAATTTATTTCACCTTCAATATTTTTTCAATCATTTATTTTAGTTAAATAATAACTAACAAATTACTATGTTGGTATTTCCTAATAATTTTAATTAACTAATTCATCTATAAATATTAATGGTAAATTATTATGATAAAAAATAAATTATATCTAAAAATAAAATATATAGACTAATCAATTTTGTTTTCCCCCAATCCAAAAAAACAATACATACGAAAAATAATGAAAGTGAGTTTTTCCCTTTCTTTTAATTAACTTATTATATGGGTCATATTCAAAGAAAAGTGAAATTTAAGGTCCAAATTTAGATAATGTGATGTAAAAAGTATAAATAAATGAATTAAATAAGATTAATATAACATTTTTTTCATTTTCACTCTTACCATTCTAGATTAACCTCTGGTAAACCCATTAATTAATTTTACCATGTTAATTAATATTTACTACATTCACAATTAACATTGGTCAAAAATAATTTTACCTTATCTCAAATTATACAGTATTATGATTGAAAATATTGAATAAATTTTTCCAAATTAAATTAAAAGAAGTGGAAAAAATTAATTTAAATGTAATCCCCCATACGTAATGAGAAAAAAGGTTTTTATAGAAAAATAATCAATAGTTTACAATGTTTTTATATCAAATCTCAATGTAAATATGATTCTAGTGAACTAAATTAGATTAATAGACATATAATTGGTCTAATTATACTTTAAACCCAATTTTAAAAATAATTTAACTTTATAAATAAATTAAATGAAAATGAGTATTTTAATTAAAATTTATTATTTTTTCACTCTTCATCAAAACATGAAACATTTCAGAAAATAACCAAAAAATAACCCTACGATAATTTTGAAATTATGATTTCAAAAATCATATTTATTTTAACCAATTAATCTTCTAAATTGTTTAAAAATTTTATTTTATTTTTTTTCACAAAAAGGCATAAAAAGAAGTTTATTGAGAAAATAGTATTTTTTGAAACATATAAAGACTTTACCAAAAAGTATGTATTTTATTTTCTATATGTTTTATTTATTTAAAACCATTATAAATAATATTTAAAATTAATTTAGTAATATTCATATAACTATGTTTAATGGAAATGATATACTAGTCATGTTTATGTAATTATATTAATAATATATCATGCTGTTAAAACTCAATTTTACATGTAACCCAAGATAATAAAATGCTGTGAGAAGTGGATGCATAACATGGTGTTGTGTGTAACACAACCAAACAATGAAATTTAATTAATTTTAAAAAATTATTCATAAAAACTGGGGGTGTTACACGTGAAAGGTGTTTATTATCTATTGGATGAAAATTTATATGAAATATTTTTTCCATTAACATAATAATATTTCAGTATATTGAATTTATATTTTTTACTACATCAACATTTTTATGATATAATTTATATAAGTTGAAGTAGAAAAAAACTTTAGAAAAATCGGTTAAGACATAGACAACCTGTAACATCCCAAGTAAGTAAATAAATATGGATTTTCATATATATGTCTGTTTCTAAATTAGATAGTGTTTTAGAGGCTTAAAATGAGAATAAATCCAATCTTGAGTAAAGAATACACTAATATTTTTAAAAGAATCTTTTACTACCTTTTGATGGCAATCCATTTTTAAATCTAACTATTGACAATTTTATAAGCTTTATTTGTCAAAATAAACTTATTCCATAGAATTGGGACATTGAAATTTACTTTGGATAAATTTTTGGTATTTTTATCACAATGTTCATTTTTTAATGAATAGTGAAACAATAATGCATTTTATTTCAAAACTATTTTTTCATCTAATTTAATTATATTGATATATTGTCCTTTTAATTGGTTTTAAAGTTTAATTAAAATATATTTTTACCATTTAATCCAATGTTGGTCATTGTAATTAATTTTACTTTGGAATTGGGCATAAACAAGTGCCAAAATATTGATAGATATTGTTTCTAAAAACCCTTCTATTTGTTTTGACAATGGGAATTATTTTTAAATTAATTACTGGAATTTAGGTGTTTGGAATTTGGTAAAATGGATTCCATATTCGGAATCAGAAGGTCCAAATTATGTAATTTATGACTCTTTTGTTTTTGGACATTATGAATAGTAACGACGGTAATTATCTTTAGTTATCATGATTAATTAGTAATCGAGTAGTTAAGGGTAATAAAATAATATAATAATAATATAAAATGACCCCGAAATGTGTTCTAATACTACTGGTTGTGTCATGGCCTACCATTGGAGCCTTCTTCCATCTTAGGCACCCCATGGAATCACTTATGGGTGATAGTGACACTTTATCATTTTATTTTTAAAGAAAGGAAAGTATAACAAAATTATGTAACACATAAGTAAAACAATTTTAAATTTGTCTAAATAAATTATCTCTTATACTATAAATATTCATTGGAAAGATAAAACTATTTCCTACATAATAGTATTTTTTTTATAATTTTTAGACATTAAATAAATAAATTTATTTATGACACCATGATGATGTAGTGATTACCTCATTAATGAACAATTAAAATGAAATAAAAATATAATGTAAATTCTAAGACTTACACTTATCAAAAAACTATTATATGGGTCTATTTAGAACCCTTGTCAACTGATCCTCGAAATATATAATTTTGGGACCTTTGAAATCTGAAAAGCATTTTATAATAAAGTAACATTTCAAGAATTTCCAAGAGTTCCCCTCCTCTCTCTTATAAAAGGCTCACACCTCTACCCCTTACCCACACCTCTCAAGCCATTGGCTTGGACAAAATCTTCTCATTTGTCTCTTCACATCCCTCTCTTCATCATATAAGCCTTACCTTAGGCAGAAATCTCTTCAAGAAACCCTTTTGGTTCAAACCAACGGGAGTTACCCGATTTAAAGGTAATGTCTTCTCTAATGTTCTTTTGTTTTATTTTGCTCCTCCAACCCCCTAAACTCTTTTTATTCCTTTCTTTTGTAACAAAACCAGTATATTAAATATAATGGGATGTTTTTATGAGAATTATTTGATTTACACTTACACACACCTCCATCTAATGGTTAAAGAACATATTGTTTCTGTGGATGGCGAATTGCTGCCTCACGAAATGATGATTGTTCAATTTTCTTTTAACACCTTTCTTGGAGAACATTAAGAGGTAAATATATTTATATATGATATATATTATGTTTATGTTTTCCTTATGATTCTGTATTTTTCATTTATGGCATACCGTTAAGGTTTCCATTATGGGTAAATGCGATAATTTCATTTTTGGAAGTGTAGACTACCACCCCCTCAAAGTGATTTGAATAGTTAATGGAATATGTGGGACGTATAAGGGATGGAGTTTATGATATTATATATGATATTATACTTGAATTATAATATACCTTTATATCATTATGATATCATTCCAGTAAATACGAAATAGAAATCAAAGTAGTGTTCATGCGTACGTACGACTTACCGTCTCCAGGAACGGTGCATTTCATTTCTTAACTCTAAATGTTATGTAATATCATAAATGCATGTATATACTAGATATATATTATATATATGATATCTACCTTATAAGAAGTTTATTTTTGGCTCAAGTACCAAAGATCGACTAAATGACCATTATTAAATTAAATAATTACATAATGTTCATAACATGGTAATAAGTGATATAAAAGGAATAACGAACTTG
Source organism: Viscum album (assembly GCA_963277665.1). Classification (NCBI taxonomy): domain Eukaryota; kingdom Viridiplantae; phylum Streptophyta; class Magnoliopsida; order Santalales; family Viscaceae; genus Viscum; species Viscum album. The sequence goes on from OY728155.1 coordinate 43,831,029, forward strand.
AAAAAGGTTCTTAATCAAGTAGAAAATAACTCTAGTTTATTATTCAAGATATTAAATAACGATCGAGTCAAGTTGGACATGTGGTAAGGGACTTTGTCTCAATCTCCATTCATTGAGGCATATTTTGTTTTATACACAACTTTCTTTTATATGGTGTAGAAACCCCTTTGACTTATACTTTTATTTAAAAGGAATATTTTTATATGAAGTGTTTTATTAAACGAAAAAAGGGAATGTTTTTGTCTTATGTATGCAGTGACAACGACTTCTCCGCCGCCGTGACCATTATTTGAGTTTCGGCTTCCCCTAAAAGCCATAACTTTTTTTAAAATAAAAACTAAATAGCATTTTTTACTTTTATTTTATATTGGCATTGAAAATGGTTTTGATAATTTTTTATTATATCAATGTGTTGTATTGATATATTTTGATTGAAATGTGGAAATTTTATGTTTCTTTTATGCATGTTTTCTGTGATACGATTATGTTATGGTTCTTGGGTGTTGTTTATGAAGACGGTTGGTCCCATGATAAACTAAGGGTGGGTGAGCCTGATATAGCTCTCCAATTCATTGGGTAACGCAAAGGGGATAAACGCTAAGGTTTCTCTGAAAATATTTAGGGAATATACTGTGATGGGTATTCCAAATCTAACCATGATGGTTACTCCCTATGTAAGAATGTTATAAATGTCTCAATTTACCTTTAGGTATTATGATTTCTACGAGTTATTCATGAATCATATGATTCCATGAGGTATGTTAAAGTTCTTATGTTTTATCTGTAAAGTATGACTTCATGTATTCTTATGTATACATGGACTAATGTTCTCATTCCGTATTTTTATATCCCTTACTGAGCTTTTTATGCTCATCCCAAGTTTTTGAAATGTTTTGAACAGGTCAAGGGAAAAGTACATGATGTGATGATAGTGTCGAGGAAGTGTCAAGAAAGAATCCATGTTTTATTTAAATATGTGTCCTTTGATGGAAAAAATGAATACTTCCTTTTATGTAACCACCTTGTTTAAATGTGGAATGTAATGAATGATTTATGATCTAATTCTCTAAAACTCTAAACCTGAAAATATTCTCAATGTGTATTATTATAATAACTCAAGATTAAGTAATGTTTAAGGCTGGGGCCTTATAGTTGTTATCAAAGGTCTGTTTAGATAACTTTAGGAGTTATAATTCTATTAAATATTTATCCAAAAATATTTTTTTATTGTCAAATTGAAATAATATAGCATTTAAAGATCACCATGTTGCTTCATCTAAGTCATGTTTGTTCAGAATGGTTTTCCACAGAGGTAACAGAGAAGCAATGCAAGGAAAGCATATAGAAGGAAATGACCTTCCAAATCAGCATCCTGAGGTGGTTGGAAATGGAACTGAACTTTTTGTTGCAGTAATGACGCATTTGACTCAAGCGATAAATGGTGGTGGTATCCATGCACGAGATCATCCAGATCAACTACAGAAGAACATGTCAGTGGTGGAACATTTCATGAGGCAACATCCCCCATCATTCAGAGGATCATCTGAACATGTGCTAGTTGAAGGGTGGATTAAAGCACTGGATAAGCTTTTTGATGTTATGGGGTGTTCAGACAATCAAAAGTTTAGTCTTACTGTTTACCGTTTGGAGGGTGAAGAAGGTCAGTGGTGGTCGATGGTTAAAAATATCAGGGATACTGATGAGATTGATGGTCTCAACTGGGATGATTTCAAAGGTATGTTTCTTGAGAAATATTTTCCTAAAGCTGTTCGACTTAGGATGGAAAAACAATTCTTGGAATTGAGGCAAGAGAACGACTCAGTGGCTGCTTGTGAATAGAAGTTTACTCGATTGGCATGGTATGCTCCAAATTTTACTAGAGACCTTGATAGTAAAATCAATCATTTTTACTCAGGATTAAATCCAAAATATCGAAGGGAATTAGCTTCTCATGAGTTCAAAAGCAACGAAAATCTTGTTCGATGTGCTGAGAAGGTGGAAAGTTTTTTAATGATAAAGTGTTCTATGACTACCAATAGAAGAAGAGACTGAGGTGGCAGGAGAAAGTGAAGAATCCTTCATAAAGGTCTGATGGTAAGAAAACTATGTTTTCAGTTTGTGATGAATGTGGTAAAAAGCATGCTGGGGTATGTCTTTTGAATTCTGGAAAGTGCTACTGATTTGGTAATAAGGTATATAAGGCTCGTGATTGCACTGGAAAATATCAGGGTGATGGTGAGACCAAATTTGATTTATAGTTAGTGAAATGTTTCCAGTTCAATGAGATGGTTCATTATGCAAACGCATGTTCGACAAAGAGCTCAAATGATGGGAATAAGTCATACTACAAGCAGAAAGGTGTGGTGAAATCCTTTGTAACTACTTCAACTGATGTTGGGCCACCAAATGAAGTGGTATCGGGTACTTTGTTTGTTTTTTCAGATTATCCTAATGTGTTTTTTGATTCAGGGTCTACACATTCTTTCATCTCGGAACAATTTTCTAGTAAATTGGGAATTCCATCTCAAGAAATGACTCATGAACTTGTGGTAAAAACACTTGGGGGAAATGTTGAGGCAAAAAGAATTTATAAGAATCTCTCTATCCTTATTCGTGGAAATAATCTACTTGCAAACCTTATTGTTTTACATATAGTAGTTTTTGATGTTATCCTAGGTATGGATTGGCTCTCTGTTTACCACGCTAAGATTGATTGTAGAGATAAAGAATTTTATTTTCAGAAAGACTTTTAATTTGTTTACAAGAATGAACCCTTACTGTTGATAACATATCAAGAGGCGGGGAAACTTGTAAAAGATGGAAATGAATGTTACCTTGCACACATTGTTAAAAACAAAGGAACCATTCATATTAATGATGTTCCAGTGGTAAATGAGTATTCTGATGTTTTTCCTGATGAGTTTCCTAGAATAATACCAGATCGGGAAGTTGAATTTACTGTTGACTTAGTTCCTGATGCTAAGCCAATTTCAAAACCCCCTTATCGAATGGATCAAATTAAACATTTATATTTGAAGGAGAAATTGCAATATTTATTAAAGAAAGGTCTCATTAGACCTAGCACATAACCATGGGGTGCTCTTGTCCTATTTGTTAAAAAGAAATATGGTTCAATGAGACTTTTCATTGATTATAGAGCCTTGAATAACTTCACTATTAAGAATGAATATCCTTTCCCTCCTATCGATGATTGGTTTGATCAGCTCCAGGGAGCTCAGTATTTTTCAAAGATTGTCCTGAGATTGGGGTACCATCAGTTGAAGGTAAAGGAAGCATATATTCCGAAGACTGTGTTTCTTACAAGATATGTCCATTATGAATTTTTAGTAATGCCTTTTGGGTAAACCAATGCACCTGCTGTATTCATGGACCTTATGAATATAATTTTCCATGAGTTCTTGGATAAGTTTGTGGTTGTTTTCATTGATGATATTTTGGTGTTTTCTAAAACTAAATAGGAGCATGGAAGTCATTTAAGGGTTATTTTGAAATCCTTAAAAGAAAATAAATTGTATGGTAAATTCAGCAAGTGTGAGTTTTGGTTGCAACAAATTTCTTTCCTTGGTCACATTGTTTTTAATGATGGGATAACTATTGATCTTGCCAAAACAAGGGATGTTTATAATGGCCAAGTCCCACAAATGTAATCAAGATTCGTTGTATTCTTGGTTTTTCAGGATATTATCGAAGGTTTGTAAGAAAAATTCACAGTTATCTAGTCCAATGACTAAGCTAACTCGGAAGGGTGTTAAGTTCATCTGTACAAAGAATGTGATGATTGTTTTCAGGAATTGAAAAGAAGATTGGTGAATGCTCCAGTTTTGGAACTACCTTTCATGAATGGTGATTTTGTTATCTATAGTGATACTTCATTGAAAGGACTTGATTATGTCCTAATGCAGAATTATCAGGTAATTGCTTATGCTTCACGTCAGTTGAATACGCATGAGGTAAATTACCCTACACATGATTTGGAATTATTTGCTGTTGGTTTTGCTTTAAAATTTTGGAGGCATCATTTTTATGGAGTAAAGTGTGAAATATATATCGATCACCAAAGTTTAAAGTATATATTCACTCATAAATAATTTAACACAAGACAGAGGAGATGGATATAATTAATCCACGATTCTGATTGTACAATTCATTACCATCCGGGAAAATCTAATAAAGTGGTTGATGCTTTGAGCCAAAAGAGTAATGCTTCATTAACCATCTTTAGTTTGGAACGTTATCCTTTGGTAAAGGATTTGATGAAATTTGGCATAGAAGTTGTTGGTGCAGGAAGTTCTTCTATTTTGTTTCAAGAGTCTGTGAGATCTTCTCTATCAGATAGAATTAAGCGTGCGAAGAAGAAAGACATTTAGTTGCAGAAAAAAGTAGAGCGGGTTCATAAGGGTAAGTTTCCTGAATTCAACATTGATAAGGATTCTTTTGTGAGATTTGGGAAGAGATTTTGTGTTCCTTGTGATTCACTGTTGAAGAGAGAGTTGTTATGTGAAGCTCATAGTTCTCCATTTTCAGTTCATCCTAGCAGGACTAAGATGTCTAGAGATCTTTGGGTGTATTACTGGTGGGATGGAATGAAAATAGATATTGGTGATTTTTCTATGATGTGTTTGACTTGTCAACAGGTTAAAGAAGATCGGAAGTTTCCAAAAGGGATGCTTCAGCCTTTACCAGTGCCAGAGTGGAAATGGGAGAATATACCCATGGACTTCATGATGGGATTTCTGAAGACACCTCAAGGTAATAATGAAATCTGGGTTATTGTTGATCGCTTGACTAAATCTGCTCATTTATTTACTATACGAGATACTTTTACCCTAGATAAACTTTATCATTTTTATCTTCAAGAGATAGTCATGTAACATGGAGTTCCCCTCTCCATTGTATCTGATCGTGATCCAAGGTTTACTTTAAACTTTTTGGAAGGCCTTCATAAGTAGTTGGGTACTGAATTAAATTTTATTACAGCTTTTCATCCTCAATTAGATGGGCAGTCAGAATGAACAATTCAGACATTAGAGGATATGCTACGTGCATGTTCAATGGGTTATTAGGGAATTTGGGACCAACATCTTTCCTTGGTTGAATTTTCTTATGATAACAATTTTCATTCAAGTATACAGATGGCACCATTTGAGGCATTATATGGGAAGCAGTGTTGAACTCCAGCTTTTTGGGAAGAAGTGGGTGAAAGGAAGTTTATGGGACCAGAATTGGTAGAAGATTTGGCAAAAAAAAGTTCAGCTAATACAGAAACACATGAGAACAGCTTAGATCAGGCAAAAAGGTTATGCGGACAACAGGAGGAAGGACCTCCTTTTTATGGTAGGTGATCATGTCTTCCTCAAAGTATCACCATGGAAAAGTGTGATGTGATTTGGTAAGAAAGGAAAACTGAGTCCAAGGTTCATTGGACCATATAAAATTCTGCAGAGAGTTAGATCAGTTTCATACTGAGTGGCTTTACCTTTGATTTTATCTCAGGTACACAATTTTTTTCATGTTTTAATGTTAAAAAAGTACATGCCAGATCCATCTCGTGTTTTGAGCCCAGAGGTAGTTCAATTGGAAGAGAATCTATCTTAAGAGGAACAACCAGTCCAGATTCTTGACCACATGGAGCATGTATTTTGGAATAAGGTGATACATCAAGTAAATGTTTTGTTGAAAAACCACATGATAGAAGAGGCAACATGGGAACATGAAAATACAATGACAGATAAATACCCCCACTTATTATATAAGTAAATAAATTGCGAGGACGCAATTTTCTAAAGGGGGGAAGGATGTAACATACCAATTAAGTAAAGAATTATGGTTTTTTATATCTATGTATATTTATGAATTAGATAGTGTTTTAGAGGCTTAAAATGAGAATAAATCCAATCTTAAACATAGAATACACTAATATTTTTAAAAGATTCTTTTACTGCCTTTTAATGGAAACCCATTTTTAAATCTAAATATTGACTATTTTAAAAGCTCTATTTGTCAAAATAAACTTTTTCTTTAGGATTGGGACATTTAAATTTACTTTGGATAAATTTTTGGTATTTTTCTGACAATGTTCATTTTTTTAATGAATAGTGAAAAATACTGCATATTATTTCAAAACTGCTTTTTCATCTAATTTAATTATATAGATAGATTTTCCTTTTAATTGGTTTTGAAGTTTAATTAGAGTATATTTTTACCATTCAATCCAATTTTGGTCATTTTAATTAATTTCACTTCATAATTGGCCATAAACAAGTGCCAAACTTTTGATAGATATTATTTCTAAAAAACCCGCTAATTGTTTTGACAACGAGAATTATTTTTAAATTAATTACTAAAATTTCGGTGTTTAGAATTTGGTAAAATGGATTCCATATTTGGAATCAGAACGTCTAAATTATGTAATTAAGACACTTTTGTTTTTGGAAATTATGAATAGTGATGACGGTAATTATCTTTAATTATCGTGATTAATTAGTAATCGGGTAGTTAAGGGTAATAAAATAATATCATAATAATATAAAATGACACCAACATGTGTCATAATGCTACTGTTTGTGTCATGGCCGACCATGGGATTCCTTGTGCCAACTTAGGGACCCCATGGAATCACTTTTGGGTGATAATGACACTTTATCATTTTATTTTTAAAGGAAAATATAACAAAAGTATGTAACACCTAAGTAAAAAAATAATTTTGTCTAAAAAAATGATCTCTTAGACTATAAATATTCATTAGAAAGATAAAAATATTTACTAAATCATAGTATTTTTTTATAATTTTTAGGCATTATATAAATAAATTTATTTATGACACCAAGATGATGTAGTGATTATCTCATTAATGGACGATTTAAATAAATTGAAAAGATAATGTTCAATATAAGACTTACACTTTTCAAAAACCTATTGTATGGGTTGATTTGGAACCCTTATCACCTTATCCTAGAAAATATCATTGTGGGACCTTTAAAATATGAAAATCATTTTATAATAAAGTAACATTTCAATAATTTCCAAGAGTGCCCCTCCTCCCTCTTATAAAAGGCCCCCACCTCTACCCCCTTACCCACACCTCTCAAGCCATTGACTCAGCCAAAATCTGCTCATTTTATCTCTACACATCCCTCTCTTCATCATAAAAGCCTTACCATAGGCATAAATCTCTTCAAGAAACCTTTTTGGTTCAAACCAAGGGGAGTTACCCGATTTAAAGGTAATGTCTTCTCTAATGTTCTTTTATTTTATTTTTCTTCTCCAACCCCCTAAACTCTTTTTGTTCATTTATTTTGTAACTACACTAGTATATTAAATACACTAGTCTGTTGTTATGGGAAGTATTTGATTTACACTTACACACTCCTCCGTCTAATGGTTAAAGAACATACTGTTTCTGTGGATTGCGAATTACTGCCCCACGAAACGATGATTGTTCAATCTTATTTTAACACTTTTCATGGTGGCCATTAAGATGTCACTCTATTTATATATGATATATATTATGTTTATTTTTTCCTTATGATTCTGTATTTTTCAATTATGGCATACCTTTATGGTTTCCATTATGGATAAACACGATAATTTCTTTTTATGAAGTGCGGACTACCGCCAACTCAAAGTGATTTGAATCGTTAATGCCATATATGAGATGTATAGAGGATGGAGTTTATGATATTATATATGATATTATAATGGAATTATAATATACCTTTATATCATTATGATTTCATTCCATTAAATAAGAAATATAATTGAAAGTAGTGTTCATGCGTACGTACGGCTTACCGTCTCCATGAACGGTGCATTTCATTTCTTACCTCTAAATGTTATGTAATATTATAAATGCATTTATATACTGAATATATATGATATATATGATATATATGATATCTACCTTAGTAATATAATTTTTCATATAATAGATATTTTACCACATGAACAACTTGTAATTATAAGAAGTTTATTTTTGGCTCAAGTACCAAAGATCAACAAAATGACCATTATTAACTTAAATAATTACATAATGTTCATAATATGGTAATAAGTGATATAAACGGAGTAATGAACATGGAAAAGGTTTTTAAGAAAGTATAAATTAACTCTAGTTTATTATTTAAGAGATTAAAGAATGATCGAGTCAAGTCGGACATGTGGTAAGGGACTTCATCTCAATCTCCTTTCATTGAGGCATATTTTTTTATATACATCTTTCTTTTATACGGTGTATAAACCCCTTTGACTTTTACTTTTATTCAAAAGGAATATTTTTATATGAAACATTTTACTAAATGAAAAAAGGTAATGTTTTTGTCTTACGTATGCGGTGAAAATGACTTCTCCACCGCCGTGACCATTATTTGAGTTTCGGCTTCCTCTACAAGGCATAACTTTTTTTAAATAAAAAATAAATACCATGTTTTACTTTTCTTTTATTTTGGTATCGAAAATGGTCTTGATAATGTTTTTAATACATCAGTGTCTTCTATTGATATCTTGTGATTGAAATGTGGAAATGTTATGTTTCCTTTATACATGTTATATTTGATGTGATTATGTTATGGTTCTTGGTCATTGTTTATGAAGACAGGTGGTTCCGTGATAAACTAAGGAAGGGTGAGCCCGATATAGCTCTCCAATGCATTGGGTAGCGTGAAGGGGTTAAATGCTAAGGTTTCTCTAAAGAGATTTAGGTAATATAAAGTGATGGGTATTCCAAAGGAAACCATGAGGGTTACACCCTACGTAAGAATGTTATGAATGCCTCAAGTTACCTTTATGTATTATGATTTCTATGAGTTATTCATGAATCTTATGATTTCATGAGTTATGTTAAAGTGCATACGTATTATGTGTAATGTATGATTTCATTCATTATTATGTATACATGGACTAATCTTCTCATTTTGCATTTTTATATCTCTTACTGAGATTTTTATACTCTTCCCATGTTTTTGAAATATTTTTCACAGGTCAAGGGAAAAGTACCTAATGTGATGATAATTTCGAGGAAGTGTCAAGAAAGAATCCATGTTTTATTTTAAATATGTCTCATTTGATGGGAAAAATTTATAATATATTTTTAGTAACCACCTTGTTTAAATAAGGAATGTAATGCATGATTTATGATCTAATTCTCTAAAACTCTAAACCTGAAAAGATCATCAATGTGTATTCTTGTAATAACTCAAGATTAAGTAATGTTTAAGGCTGCGTCGTTATACAACCTCTTTTTATAACCTCCATACAATTGAGATTAATACCTTTTATGAAGAGGTTTATTATGAAAACCCTGGAAAAGTTAATAATAAATATATTTATTTAATATTAATTTTTAGAATTTATGTATTTACATTATTTATATAAAATTCATTTTATTTCTCAAATCAAAATAGAAATATTTTTATTCTAACTAAACTGTCTTCCAAGACTTATTTGGTTTTATTTAAATGTTATATGTCTAAATTTTAGAAATGTAATACTAGAAAATTTACCTAATCTTTTAAATCAGGATATCATATATATTCTAGGGGGAGATTATGGGATTTTTTAGGATGGTTTGATATTTGTGTGAATAATGAAAAAACATATATTTTTATAAAAACATGTATTTTATTCATGTATTTAAAAAGGAACCATTCATTTTTTGTATTAAATTAATATTAGTCTCATTTTAAAAAACATTTTTCCAATTAAAGTCCAATTTATCAAAATTATTCTAGATTTTGGTATAAATTCATTTTTTAGGGTTAAAATGTTTTTTTTGGAAAATCCTAATAACTTTCATTTTATTTTTCATACTTTTGTTAAAATTATTTTATACTAATTCTAAATATTAAATCATGAAAAACATAATTTTTTTCAAATCGATTTGTTTTAATTTTTTATTTTTTCAAATTTATTTTTTTTCATAATTTATAGTAATTATGGTAAAAAGTTATCACCCTGGTAAAGTATAAAATGGGTTAATTAAGGATAGAACTAAGTTATAAGGAAACAAATAATCATAATGAATATTATTATATGATATTGGTATTGAAAATTACCTTTTAATATACTAATTTGGATAGATTTAGATCCAATTTCCCATGAATAATACTATATAATTTTTTAAAACATGAAACATTTACACAAGTGTTCCTCCCCTAACTTATAAAAGGGCACCTCTCTCCTCTACTAAACACATACATTGAGACATTTATGATGAAAAATACCTTCCCAAATAACTTTCCAATATCTCTAACCACATCATAGATGTTCCGGTCTTACCAAAATACCATCCTATAATCCTTATGCTATATTCAAAATGTGGTTTTCCATAGAATACGTATTACTCTTAATTGAGGGTTTTATTGATTATTTCTTCTTATAACTCATTAAAATATTATATAAACATGATTATATGATAAAATAATTATCTTAAATAGTAATAAATTTGTTAAATAGTTGTTTCATCCTTTTTTATTCCAATTTTTGGTCTTAGGGTAAATCAAGAAATCACTAATGAAAACATGTAGACTACAACCTCCACTATGAATTGTGTTTCATTTTTTATCACCAACTCACAAGTATTATTGTTATAAAGGATTTATTTAATACATATTAAACATAGTAAATAATTATAATTATTAAAATAATTATATTACTTACCCTCTTACCCAACCATCAATTGGTAAATGATAACATCACCCATCCGATCATGTTGACTACCACCTCATTGATGTAATGTGATTAATTTTTCCTTTCATAATTTTATGAATATTTTTAAAATTGTATTTAATGTATAAAAATGTTAATTATATTCTTATAAAAAATTTGGATATTGTGGATTAATTTTCCTTTCAATCACGCTCAACCTACCCATGTATTTTGGGAACATAAACTAAACCTCTTCAAAACATTCGACACGCGAATAACTGGTTTGGTAACTATATATGACATAAAAATAAATTATACAAATGTAATAATAATTAGGTATTAAAAATAAAAATTATTCTGAAAAAATTAAATAATTAATATAAGTTTAATTTATATGATATGAATTATATTCCAGTTGATTCAGACTCGAAGTAAGACATTTTTATTTAATACTATACTTTATTAGATTAAGTGCCTTTCTTATCATCATTTAAAATGAATGTATCATTTCATTAATATAAAAAAAATTCATTATTAGAATTATATTTTAAATTATTTAATTTTATTCCGTTATATTTTTAAAATAATTATGTTAATCATATTCCAAATGGGTTTTTAAATTTTTTTACAAAAGTATTAAAGGAAGCTATTTTTTAATATACATATCTCTAGAAGAGTCTAACTCCTAAAAATTTATTTTTCTATAAGATACTAATGAATGTATTATGGGTCTTTAAAATAATATTGTATTTCAAATTCCTATGGTAATTTTTTGAATATATTTTAAAAAATAAACTTTATCAAAATTTTGACATGAAGAAAATTAGTTATTTTGTATATATGTTAAGTAGAATAATTTATCTTAGTTTTTTAAATTTAATTTTATATAAACTTTATATATGTAATAGTCTTCATACAACTTTCATGATAATGGATGAGACTAATATAGCGCTATAATACATTGGGAATGGATTTTTCTTTATTTGGGGAATCTTTTGTGGAATTATCTAAGTGATATCCTTCTTTTGTAAGAGTTATTATAATATTTATTATAAAAATTGTATAATGATAATATCCAAAGCTACCTATATGACTATTCAATTAATGTAAATGATTTTTCATGGATATATTTTTATTTTATAAGGTATAATGATAATCTTTTGTTTAAAGGATATTTTATGTCCTTTTAATGGAGAAAAGTATATGGTTTTAGTAAAATGATTTCATGAGTACATATTATTTTTAAAATAAAACCATACTTTTTTCCATTATTATTTCTTTAGATATTTTTTATGAAGAAAATTCAAAAATGAATCTTATTTTATGGGTAAGAAAACTATTATTTGTGTTCAATGTTTATTTTGTAAAAACGGAGAACATTTCAATGAGATTTAATGATTTTAAAAATGGACTAACGAGTGTCATTTTTTATATCCCCTTCAAATTTTTTTATGCTCATACTTTTTTATATATGTTTTTCACATTTACGATGGATTTTTATAAACTATAGAATGTTCAATAAATCATCAATGGGATTCATATTTAAATAGTTTAATGAGTTTTTAATGATTTATGAGTTTAATTTTATGAATCCTATTTTTATGAAAAATATATCTGTAGTGGAGTTGTTCACATTGATTCATAAAGGTTTTATTGGTTTTAGATGTTCAAATGTATCCAAATCACAAAAAATAAATGATCATAGTAATGTCATAAAATTTTAATCTTTACTAATAAAAACATAATTATTAGTTTATTAAAGAATGATTTATATATTTAGTAATATTAAGTGAATAGATAAAATTATAAGTTTTCATTTTAATATGAAAACCAATATAAAAGAAGTTAAAGTTTGAATTATATTCTAGTTATAAAACATTGAGTATTTGTATTTTTATTCAACTAATTTGTGTGTGTTTTATAATGGTATTCCAAAATAGAAATGGTGTGAATCAAGTGAAAAGGATTCATGGGGACAATATCATACTAAATCATAAAACTAGAATAGTTGGAATGGTAAGAAATAAATTTTTATAGTTGTGTTCACAATGTCAAAAAAACTAAAAATAGTTGTACTCATCATATAGTGTATCAAAAATAATCTTATAGGAATATGTCTATAGTAGATAATTTAATGAAACAACACCCACGAAAATTTGGTGGAACCTCGCATCCAATGGTATCTAAAGGATAGATTAATTTTATGGATAAAGCCTTTGAGGTTTTATGTTGATTTAATCATAAAAAGGTTATTATTTCCATTTATCATTTTGAAGTTCAAGACAATCAATGTTTTTATTTTATTAATAATATGACGGAAAAATAATGGGTTTGATTCAAAATAATAGATAGTATTTAAATATATTTTAATTAATAAGTATTTTTCTAAGGTGGCTTGATTTTTGAAGGAAAGGAAATTTTTTATAATGAAGCAAAATGACGAGAAACTCATTTCCACATATGAATTTAATTTTACCAAATTGTCTAGGTAGGTTCCAAATTTAATTCTAGACAATCATACTAAAATTAACATGTTTTTCACGGTATTAAAACCATGTTTAGAAATATATTTTCTTCTCATAAATTTAAAATCAATGAAAAAGTTTTACATAGTTTTAAGAATGGATAGATGGATTTTGTTTAATTTTACAACAAAAAAGACAAGAATTTGTTCAATTCGAATTAAATTAGAATATATCTATTGATAAAATCTTGAGGTAAGTGGAATAAATACACTCTTTAAATATACCTGGTAAGATAAATCTAAGGGAGTGTGTTATGAAATTTCTAAAGTGTTAGATATTTTTTATAATGGGTCATTTGTCTCACAATTATAATGAAAAGTATCATGGTATTAGTGAGAACAAATATGATAATTTGGAAGTGATTTGTTTTAAATTAAATGATTTTAGATATTAAACTGATTTTTGTCTAAAGAAAATAATGAATGATGAGAATATTCAAGATTGTAAGCTAACGGGTGTAGAATACCATTCATGAATACCTCATAAAAAGGACCATGAAATAAATTGGAGATGGTTGCATTATATGAATAATAATATTATGAAAACATCTCATCTGATTTCAGGTATACGAAATTGTTTATTTTTGGGAACTTTTCTTGTAAATGGTTATATTACCTCACAAAATTGAGAAATTATATTTAGTAAATACTTCATATGGATGTATAAACACATCAAATATTAATTGGAATATTTTAATGATTATTTTTTTAGTATTTTTTATTAAAATCGTTTTTTATTTCTCATTGTTGAGTTTGATGTTATTAAGCATGTGGATTAGATTTCACATTATTATGAAAATTTAGATTGCAATTATAATGTTTCCACATTCAATTTGCAAAGTCATTTTGAAATTTTATATAAAAATAAGTCTAAAACTATGATAATATATCAAGAATCTGGTAAAATAATTAAATATAGAAGTGAAAGTTATCATGCTTTTATTGTCAAAAGATATATATCATTTTAATTAGTAATTTTTATTAGTAAATGAATATGTGGCTTTATTTTTTTAAATATTACTTATTTTATTGAATATTGGAAAGTTGAATTCACTATTGAATATGTTCTAGAATATGATATATTTTCATAACCCCCTTCTCAAATTGTTTTATTAGAGGTTATATAATTGAAAAATTAGTTACATTAGATTGTTGAAAAGTGTGTCATTTATCCTAGAAAATCAACTTGGGGTTCTCCTATTTTCATTCCTAAAAATTAGGTTGATTCAATGAGGATTTACATTGATTATTGGAAACTAAATAACAATAATATTAAGAACAAGAAAATAATCCCATATATAGATTACATGTTTGATTAGATTTAGGGAGAAAAATATTTTTCAATGATTTTGTAGGATCAAAATAGTGATGTAGATGCTCAATATACAAGAGGGGGGGTGAATTGTATATTTTAAAAATTCCTTTGGAACCTTTAAAGTTAGTTACAAATAACTATGTTTTCCTTAAGTCAAGGAAAGGGTTGGGTTTAACAAAGATAAACTTAAGCAAATTCACAACACCTCTAATATCAAATGAAAACATGGAAAGAGATTCCGAAAGTAGGTTCTGGAAATATGGTTCTGGAAATTAAAACTTAACAAAAGTTACAATATGAGATTCTACCATAAAGCGTATAGAATCTAAATGAAACAGAGTACAAGTAAGGAAGTATAAGAAAGTTATACTTTCCTTATCATACAAAAAGCAACGGAAATAAACAAGTAGTAGAACTACAAGTAACATGATAATAGTCTTTTAACCCAAAGATAAGGGTATCCAACAACCTTGGATAAAGGTCCCTTGATTTATACTTTCAAGCAAGTATTTCTTACCCACACCAGGGTAAGCCCTCGATACGAAGATCGGAGTCTCTGTCTTGCTATCACTGCAAGCCCTCAACTTCAAGGTAGTTGGCAACCTCTGTCTTCCTCAGCAATGAAGCCCTCGAACTTCAAGGTAGTCGGCACCTCTGTCTTCCTATCACCGGAAGCCCTCAAATGTAATCACCAACATTCGGAGTCGCACGAATCTTTGAGAGTTAATAAGAGCCTCTCTCTCTAGAAATCACTTCAATCATGTAATCACATGAGTCAAAGATCAGTCAGCCTTTCAGTGCCGATCTCTTTCAAATGAGTTCCTAT
Organism: Viscum album; assembly: GCA_963277665.1. Taxonomy (NCBI): domain Eukaryota; kingdom Viridiplantae; phylum Streptophyta; class Magnoliopsida; order Santalales; family Viscaceae; genus Viscum; species Viscum album. Next base: position 43,846,356 of record OY728155.1, read on the forward strand.
TTATAGGTAAGGTCTGCTCCTTCTCCAACGTTCATATTTTCCTTAAAGATCGGAGGGACCTGTACACGTGTCACTTAGACAACGGTTAGTTTATAACAAAATATATGACATCGTTTTATAACAAAACAAGTGTAACAGAATGTACGACATCGTTTTAATTCTAACTCAAAAGTTCGGAATGAAAGATTCGGAGTGAAGATTCGGAGTGAAATGGAAATAATAACAAATAGACAAATTATAGAAATGTAAGCAGAATAAAAGTTCGGAGTCTAACCAAAATATTTTTCGGAGTCTAAATTAATTCAGAGTGTATAAAACAAAGATGTTCAGATTCTGTTTAATAGGTGAATTCGGAATGAGAATTCGGAATGATAATTCGTCATCAGAATTCGTAATGAGATTTCATCATCATAGTTCATAATAAAAATTCATTATTAGAATTTGTAATGAGAATTCTTCATTAGAATTCGTAATGAGAATTCAATTTTGAACTTCATAAGAATTCGTATCCTGAATATGGAATAGAACTTAGTCAGAGTTCATATCCGGAATTTGGAATGATACTTTATTACAGTTCTCATCTGGAATCTGGAGTGGAACTTCCTTACAGTTCTTATCCAGAATTCGGATCCTCAAATAGAATACTTTATATCAAAGTTTTAAACAAATCCGAGAAAACAGAAATGAATCTGAATTTTATACTTAGGAAAAATATGGATGAAAATATGATAAAGATAAATTTCCTTATAAAGCAATTTTCCTTAAGAAAGCATTTTTCTTTAAGAAAGCATTTATCTTTAAGATATCATTTTTCCTTAAGAAAGCATTTTTCCTTATGAAAGCATTTTTCCTTAAGAAAGGTGTTTGTGATTTTCAAAACAAGAAGTAATGAAAAATTCATAAGGAAAACCTTTTTGACTCAACAATCTCCCCCTTTTTGGAAAGCACAAACATCCTTACGAAAAAGAGATTCTAAGAAGAAAGAAAAACATTAAGGCTTATCTCCCTTTTATTTGAGGATATTGATGAATACGACTAACTCCCCCTTAGGCTTTGAAACTCTAAGGATCGTATTCTAGATTTCCGGAGTGGCATTTCATTATAAATAAGAAATTCTTCTTAAATGAAAAACTCTCCCTTAAAAAAACTCTTATTAGAGTTCTTTTTCCTTAGGGATCTTTTCCTTCTCCCCCTTTGATAAACTCTCATTGGAGTTCTTCTTTTTCTTAAGGATCTTTTCCTTCTCCCCCTTTTTGATTTTCAAAAAGAGATTGAGGGAATGAAAAAAAAACAAAGTACCTGAAAAATTAGTAACAACAAAAGAAACGACAAGCACAAATTTCATTACATTTGAAATCTCGGCAACTAAGAAAATTAGATACAACAAAAAGATCGGATTTGGTTATTTCGGATCTTTTTCCTTCAAAATGAGCCCCTTAAGAATAGTCTTGATCTTCTTCAGGTCTTTATGATCTTCTTCAGATTGCTTCTATAAGACAACTATTCTTGCTGATTGAGCTTCAATCTTTTCTTCCTGGGCTTTCAGCTTTTCTTCCTGAGCCTTGATCTTTCCTTCCTGAGCCTTCATCTTCTGTTCAAACTCAATCTGATGATCCCTTTCAAATTTCCAGTTCTGAGAAACTGAATTCAACTTCCCATTCAGATCTCTGACTTCTTGAATCCGGAAGTTCTTTTCATCTGTCAGCTTTTCTTCAAAGGAGGAAGTCAGCTCATTTATCTTCCTGTCCTCAGTCTTGAAGGCATCTTTAACATTGTCTTGAAAGTCATCGAATAACCTCATCTCTTCAACAATATTCTTCGACCAATTTGTCATCCTCTTGCAAGATTTTATATGAGCTTAGTAGCCAACAAAGAAGGTTTTGAACTGAGCCTCAATCTCAACGCACTTTTCCATAACCATAGATACGGAGTCAGTTTTCTAATTCAAAGCATATTGGAGCATCTGACATCTTGAATCAATACTTGAGAAGGTCGGAATGGATCCCACCAACTTCTTTAACGACTGGACAACAAAGTCATGCCCCACCGAGGATGAATCCGAATCTGAAACTTTTCTTGGAGAATTTTCTTCCTCAATAAGCTCCAACTTCCTTTTAGATGAATCATCATATTCTCTTTTCTTGCTAGCCACTGATTTCGGAGTCTCAACAAGGAGTTGGTTTCCCTTGTCTTTTTTCGGAATCGACTCTTGATCAGGGGTTTTCTACTCGCCAGTAGACACTTGAACAATATCATCAACAACTTTTTGAACAACATCTTCTTCATTATTATCCTACTCTGGAGTTACTAACTTAGATGATTCAGCCTCTGAAGTTCGGAGCGATAGATGTTCCGAAGGCAACCCCTTATAATCATCTACTTCTTTCAATAAATCTCATGCTTCACCACTTCCTTCAGCAACTACTCCTTCCTCTCCCACTTGCTGAATTTGCTCAAATTGCTCAATATGCTCATCTCTAGTCTCTTCCAGAAAATCAAGGTTTCTTCCTGGAGTCTCAGGTAGAGATTCCAGGGAGAAAGATCTTGTAACTAGAATGTTTCCGGATACCATCTCATTAAACTTTAACAACGCTTGTACTGCCTCGGCTTCTGACATCTTCTTCTTGAGCTTATTTTCCTTTACTTGTTTTTCAAGCTCATCAGTAGTTCTCTCCTTTAAGGCCTTAGCCTCCGCAGGGTCCAATCCGAACTGTGGATCCCCTTCTTTCCTTTTCTCTTTATCTGCTCTCCACTTCGCAACAACCTCATCAGGAAAGGCCTTCTTCTTCTTTTGTTTGGGAGGTGCGGTTTGAACTTCCTTAGATTTAGGATCCTCAATTTCAGCTGCAACTTCCTTCAACATTCTTTTCTTTACTGGCTTAGATGATTCCGGTTCAGCAGCCTTCGGAGCTGCTTCTTCTTGATTAGGAAGATCGAAGAACTCACCAGTCTCCTTGTTGAAAGCCACATCCATCCTCTTAAGGGTATCATTACTGACCAACAAAATTTTGCAAACCCTTGGCTTAGATCTGCAAGCTTCCTTGAAGGACTCAAGGCACCGAACTATCAACTTTGATAAAATTGATGGGTACATTACGATCTGGGCTCTGAGATTTCCTTTCTTAAGATTCTCAATGGTTATAAGAATGTGCCTCATGAAGTTAAACTTCCTTAGATTTATCAGGAAATCTAAGATATAGATCTCACTCTTCTTCAAGCTGTCTTTATCACCTTTCCTTGGTACTATAAGCCCTTGTACCCACAACTCTCGAATCCGGAAATTTGTAGGCAAACTAGCAATCTTCGGAGCTTTTTCATCTGAGAGTCTGAGAGTTTTCAAGGCTTTTTCTTTGTCAAAGCTACCCTTAGAATTCGAAAAAACGTGAGATATAAACCCGGATTCTCCTTCATAGGACAGCCCTACCAAGCTTGCTTCCTTGGTATAAGAAAGCTTGTAAGTCTTACCATAAGACTTAAAAGAAAATTTCTCCCTATTATCTTCCTGAAAGAAGGAAACTGTTTCATAGAAATCAACAAGTAACTCTGAAAAAACATCGTCTTGATTCCCCGGTTTGGATATAACAATATCTTCCCAGCCATTCAACTTAATGTTCTTCGAAATAAGAGAATCATAGTTGTTGAAGAAATCCGGATGGACTAACCTTTCTCTGTAAACTAACCATTGTGAAATAGGCATGGTGGATGACATTTCTTGAGATGCTAACTCCGTAGACATTCGGATATGAAGTCCTCTGAGAAGTTCATAACGGAGAAATCTGAAGTTCGGAACGGCTTTAAAACAGAGAGGCAGAGATTCGAGACGTGAGAGCTTGAAATCGATGTGGGACGAGTATTTGGGTCCCCTTTATATAGTCAATGGAACGACGGTTCAACTTCCTCGGTTGATCTAACGATTGGGGTAAGCTGAGATCAGATCTGACGGTTGAAAACTTGAATCCGATCTTTTTGAGGTTTTTATTAAAACAAGGAATTAAGAAAACTATAGTCTGAAAACATAATATAAGAAAATTCCAGCAAGTAAAATATGACTACGAAAACTTGAGTAAGGTAATTATACCTTTCAGATTGGCTTAGGAGGATTATTCGTAATGGGTAATATAAAAATGACTACAAAAAAAACATTATTATGAGAAGACAGAGTTTGCAAAAAAAACTTTACTACGGAAAATAAACTCAGTACGGAAAAACTCATTACGGAAAAACTCATTACGGAAAACTAAGTACAAAAGACAAATTCCAAGAATTTAAAAAAACTTATTGTGAGAGATTCAGTACGAAAGTTCCGTTATGAAAATACCAGTACGAAATTTTCATTCTGGATGTTTTCAATACGAACACTTCCATTCCAGAAGTGTTCTGTACGAAAGTGTCCATTCTAGAAAATTGTAGTTCCAGAGATTCCACTCCAGAAATCTTCCTTCCGAAAAGTTTGAAAACAAACTTTGAAAAACTTTGTTAAACTAACTAACAAATGTACTCCCCCTATGAAAAGGAATTTATTGCTGTAAGGAGACTTTTTCAACAGAAAGTTACTTAAGGAGGATTACATTACGGTTATCATCCCTAACTTCTGTTTAATGTATTCAAATCTATCAGTAGGCAAATATTTTGTGAATATATCAGCAAGTTGATCTTGTGTTCCGATAAACTGAAGAATAATATCTCCTTTAAGTGTGTGATCCCTAAGAAAGTGATGCCTAATATCTATGTGTTTTGCACGGGAGTGATGTACAGGGTTCTTACTGAGGCCAATGGCACTTGTCTTATCACACAAAATTTGAGTTTTAGTAAAACTCAGGCCATAGTCTGTGACTGTGTGTTGCATCCACAACACTTGAGCACAACAACTATCGGCTGCTACATATTCAGCATCAGCAGTGGATAGTGCTATAGAATGTTGCTTCTTGCAGGACCAAGAAACTAACGAATCTCATAAGAAATGACAATTTCCGGATGTACTTTTTCTATCCATTCTACATCCACCAAAGTCAGCATCAGAAAAGCTTTTAAGGATAAAATCATTTCCAGAAGTATAAAATAATCCTAGATCCAGGGTTCCCTTAAGGTAGTGAAAAATTCTTTTTACTGCCTTTAGGTGATATTCCTTAGGATTGGATTGATATCTTGCACATAAGCATACTGAAAACATTAAGTCTGGTCGACTAGCTGTTAAGTAAAGTAAACTTCATATCATACCTCTAAAAGCTGTTTGATCTACTGGTTTCCCAGCTTCATCAAGATCTAAAGAGTTTGAGGTACCAATAGGAGTACTTATACTCTTAGTATTTTCATAACCATACTTTTTAAGAAGATATTTAATATACTTATGTTGAGATATGTAGGTTCCTTCTGGTTTTTGAGAAATTCGAAAACCAAGGAAAAAAGTTAACTCACCCATCATACTCATTTCAAACTCGGATTTCATTAGACTTGCGAAAGAGTCGGTCAAAGATTGCTAAGTTGAACCAAATATGATTTCATCAACATAAATTTGAACAATCAAAACATTTTTCTTATCTTTCTTTATAAAAAGGGTTGGATCTGCATTTCCCTTAACATAGTTATTTTGAAGAAAAAATCCAGTAAGTCTATCATACCATGCTCGTGGGGATTGTTTAAGACCATACAAAGCTTTGGTAAGTCTAAAAACATGATCACGATGTTTTGTATCTTCAAAACCAGGAGGTTGTTCCACAAAGACTTCCTCTTGAACATAACCGTTAAGAAAAGCACATTTCACATCCATTTGGAAAAGTTTGAAATTAAAGAATGCTGCAAAGGCAAGTAAAATACGGATAGATTCAAGTCTAGCTACTGGAGCATAGGTTTCTTCATAGTCTATTCCCTCTTGTTGATTATAGCCTTTAGCAACAAGTCTAGCTTTATTTCTTACTATGACTCCATTTTCATCACATTTATTTCTAAAAACCCATTTTACTCCAATAACAGAAGTTTCCTTAGGTCTTTCAACCAAGGTCCAGACTTTATTCCTTTCGAATTCATTTAGTTTATCTTGCATGGCTTTAATCCAATCATCATTACCTAAAGCTTCATCAGTGATTTTAGGTTCTAATTGGGAAAGAAATGCTAGATGTTCTACTTCATTTCTTAAGGAACTTCTAGTCCTTGCAGGTTGATTTACATCAACAATGATACTATCACTGGGATGATTCTTAAGAAACACCTGATTTGGGTTTTGTAAAACTCGTTCATCAACATAGGGTAGAAAGTCTTCTGGGGTAAATGTTTCAGGAATATCTTCTTGAACATTATCTTTATCAGAAGGTTCTTCTATCAAAGGTTGACAATCAGTTTTTGAAAACACATCCGAGGATGTAGGTAGGGATGGTTTAAAAACAAAAGGATCTGACTCATCAAATTTTACATGTACTGTTTCTTCAACAGTACAAGTGTTTTTATTAAAAACTCTATAATCCATAGATGTTGTGGAATAACCTAATAAAATTCCTTCATCAGATTTTGGTGCGAATTTATGTAGGTTATCTTTAGTATTCAAAATGAATACTTTGCAACCAAAAACCTTGAAGTAAGATAATCTTGGTTTTCTACCATTCCATAACTCATAAGGAGTTTTATTAAGAAAAGGTCTAATCAAAACTCGATTTATAGTATAACAAGCAGTACTTACAGCTACAGCCCAGAAATGTCTAGAAATAGAATATTCAATCAACATGGTTCTAGTTATCTCTTGAAGAATTCTATTTCTTCTTTCAACTACACCATTCTGTTGAGGAGTTCTGGGTGCTGAAAAATTGTGAGTAATACCTTTTTTACTACAAAAAGTTTCAAAATCAGAATTTTGAAATTCTCCTCCATGATCACTATGAATAGTTTTCAATGGAAGGTTTTAATCATTTTTAACTTGAGCTCTAAAACTTTTGAAATAAGAAAAAGCTTCAGATTTCTTTGCTAGAAAATAAACCCAAGTAAATCTAGTGTAATCATCAACTAGAACAAACACATAGTATTTGCCTCCAATACTTCCAGTTTGTGTAGGACCAAAAAGATCCATGTGCACTAACTGTAATGCATTGGTTGTTGAGACTTCACCGATTGATTTAAAACTAGATTTATGTTGTTTTCCATATTGACAAGGATCACAAACTTTAGAGGAATCGAATCTAAGCTCCGGTAGATCCTTAACTAGTTTCTTCTTAGAGAGTTTACATAGGTTCCTAATGTTACAGTGTCCTAGTCTTCTATGCCATAACCAGGAATGATCTTCCATTGCACTTAGGAAAGGTATATCTTCACTCCTGAGGTCTTCTAGGATAAAAGTGTAGACATTCTCTTGCCTATTGGCTGAGAGAATGAACTCTTCCTTGGAATTGTGAACTAAGCACTTATCATTCCTAAAATTCACAAGGTAACCTTCATCACATAACTGACTTATGCTAATGAGGTTGTGCTTAATACCTTTAACAAAAAGAGCATTTGAAATCAAGGTTTTACCAAGAAATACAATATTACCAATACCAACAATTTCTCCCTTAGCATTATCTCCGAAAGTTACCTTTCCTCCTTTTGATTTGATAATCTTTTCAAAATATCTTTTGTTACCAGTCATGTGCCGGGAACATCCACTATCCATGTACTATGTATTTTTGCTGGTACTCTCTTTATTTTCCTGAAATCAAGAAGAAAATTAGACTTTCGGAATCCAAACTTGTTTGGATCCAAGATTTCCAGATAATAAAATTTTAGGAACCCACATCTTCTTAGAGAAGTAAGCTTTGTGAAATCCTAAAGATTGGGTTTTTTTAAGGAACAATTCTTTGCCCAGTGACCACCACATTGACACTTGGTACAAAATGGGGCACTTTGAGAAACAAAATAATTGTTACTGAAAATTGGTTTTGCATGGGTATAACCAAATCTGGATTTATTTCTTAAAGGTCTTATTTGAGAATACATTTTATCAAAATTTTCCTTACCATGGGTAAAATTTGATAAACACTTCTTTAAGGAAAAAATTTCGGACTTGAGTTTTACAACCAAGTTTTTATCCTCAAAATCATTAGTTTTAGAACTAGAGCTAGGCTCAAAAACATTTTTATTAGAAATTACTTTTTCTAATTCTTTAGAAAGTTTATTCTTCTCATAACTTACTTCCTCAAGATTTTTTGAAATACTTTCAAAATCAGCATTTCTCTTATCAAGATCTTTAGACAGGTCTGATATCTCTTTTTTAAGAATAGAATTCCTAGAGTTTTCCTTATCTAGTTTTTTATTGAGTTTAGAATTCTCAATCTCAAGAAGTTCAGAAAACGTAGAGACTTCTTCATAAGTAGGTAAAGTATTTTCCTGATCAGAAGATGATTCTTCATCAGAAGAGTTATAATACTTACTATCATTGGAATTTAAAGAAACATTGGTCAATGATTCAGCATTTCGTACCTTAGCCATAAAACAATGATTATCAATAGGTAATCTGGCTATAAGACCAAGATTATTTTGTCCTGAAGATTCATAATCAGAATTTTCATCTGAAGAGTCACCACTACTTGCACTCTAGGTGTCATTGGCTTTCAAAACTTTCTTAGCCTTAGCTTTATAATACTTCTTTATGTTCTTGTCTGAATGTCTTTCTTTCCTTTCTTTCTTTTTGAGCATAGGGAAATCTGGTCTAATATGTCCAGCTCTTTTGCATTCATAACAAGTAACTTATCAATCTTTCTTATCTTTCTTGTCCTTTTTCTTATACTTTGATTGGAAATTTCTCTGGCCAGTTATCTTGTTCATCCTTCGAGCAAGATTTGCTAGTTCATTTTCTGAGACTTCACTCTCACTAGATTCTGATTGGAAAATAACTTTCTTAGACTTAGATCTGGTTACTCTCTCAGGAGTCTTAGCTTTCATCTGATTTGAAGTTGTAGTAAAAGAAACAGTACCATTTCCATTCTTCTTCTTGATGTTATCTGCATCTCTCTTCATTCTGGTTTCATGTTGTAGAAGAGTTCCAAAAAGCTCATCAAGAGAGATCTGAGTGACCTTCTTGTTTTCATCTATAGCTGTTCTTTTGGATTCCCACTCATTGGGCATAATATCAATTATTTTATCCACAAGAGCTTCATCATCTAAACCTTTCTCTCCCATAGATTGTAGGTTGTTGACTATAGTCATGAATCTCTATTGAACTTTACAGATTGGTTCTCCATAAGGAAAGTTGAATCTATGATATTCAGCTCTAAGAATAGCTCTTCTAGTCTCAATCACTTTAGAAGTTCCAAAGTGTGTAACTTCTAACTTCTTCCAGATACAGTTAGCTTCTTCACAAGAAGAAATTTGGCTATATATATTTCTAGTCATTGAACATAGTAGAGTATTGCGTACCTTATAGTTGAGTTCATATTCTTGCTTTTCCTGGTTAGTGAAAGTTCTAACTTCCTTGTCAGGAATTTTATAATCACCAGTAAGCATTATAAAATTATCCACTCTAGTGTTGATAACAAAAGTCTTCATTCGATCTCTCCTGTACTCATAGTCATTACCATCAAATATAGGTGGTCTTGTAGGATTTGGATTATCAATTGAACCAACATTAATTCCTGCCATACATGGATAACCCTTGGCACACAAACTTGTTAGTAGCAAAGATTTGTAATAACAAAGTTCAGAATGAAAAAGTTCGTAATGACAAAGTGAGCAAGAAAAACTTATTCATAAGTATAAGTATTTCAGAAACCTCCTCTTATACCAATTGTAGGATTGAAATAGTGATGTAGATGCTCAATATACAAGAGGGGGTGAATTGTATACTTTAAAAATTCCTTTGGAACCTTTAAAGTTAGTTACAAATAACTATGTATTCCTTGAGTCAAGGAAAGGGATAGGTTTAAAAAGTATAAACTTAAGCAAATTCACAACACCTCTAATATCAAATGAAAACATGGAAAGAGATTCCAAAAGTAGGTTCCGGAAATATGGTTCCGGAAATTGAAACTTAACAAAAGTTACAATATGAGATTCTACCTTAAAGCGTATAGAATCTAAATGAAACAGAGTACAAGTAAGGAAGTATAATAATGTTATACTTTCCTTATAATACAAAAAGCAGCGGAAATAAACAAGTATTAGAACTACAAGTAACAAGATAATAGTATTTTAACCCAAAGAGAAGGGTATCCAACAACCTTGGATAAAGGTCCCTTGATTTATACTTTCAAGCAAGTCTGTCTTACCCACACCAGGGTAAGCCCTCGATACAAAGATCGGAGTCTCTGTCTTGCTATCACTGCAAGCCCTCAACTTCAAGGTAGTTGGCAACCTCTGTCTTCCTCAGCAAGAAAGCCCTTGAACTTCAATGTAGTTGGCACCTCTGTCTTCCTATCCTCGGAAGCCCTCGAATGTAATCACCAACATTCGGAGTTGCACGAAGCTTTGAGAGTCAATAAGAGCCTCTTTCTCTAGAAATCACTTTAATCATGTAATCACATGAGTCAAAGATCAGTCAGCCTTTCAGCGCCGAGCTCTTTCAAATGAGCTCCTATTTATAGGTAAGGTCGGCTCCTTCTCCAACGGTCATATTTTCCTTAATGATCCGAGGGACCTGTACATGTGTCACTTAGACAACGTTTAGTTTATAACAAAATAGATGACATCGTTTTATAACAAAACAAGTGTAACAGAATGTATGACATCGTTTTAATTCTAACTCAAAAGTTCGGAATGAAACCTTCGGAGTGAAGATTCGGAGTGAAATGGAAATAATAAATAATAGACAAATTATAGAAATATAAGCAGAATAAAAGTTCGGAGTCTAACCAAAATATTTTTCGGAGTCTGAATTAATTTAGAGTGTATGAAACAAAGATTATCAGATTCTGTTTAATAGGTGAATTCAGAATGGGAATTCGGAATGATAATTCGTCATCAGAATTCGTAATGAGATTTCATCATCATAGTTCATAATGAAAATTCATTATCATAATTCATAATGAGAATTCATCATTAGAATTCGTAATGAGAATTCAATGTCGAACTTCATAAGAATTCGTATCCTGAATCTGGAATAGAACTTAGTCAGAGTTCATATCTGGAATTCAGAATGATACTTTATTACAGTTCTCATCTGGAATCCGAAGTGGAACTTCCTTACAGTTCTTATCCAGAATTCGGATCCTCAAACAGAATACTTTATATCAAAGTTTTAAACAAATCCGAGAAAACAGAAATGAATCCGAATTTTATACTTAGGAAAAATATGGATGAAAATATGATAAAGATAAATTTCCTTATAAAAGCATTTTTCCTTTAGAAAGCATTTTTCTTTAAGAAAGCATTTTTCCTTAAGAAAGCATTTTTCCTTAAGAAAGCATTTTTCTTTAAGAAAGCATTTTTCCTTAAGAAAGCATTTTTCCTTAAGAAAGCATTTTTCCTTAAGAAAGCATTTTTCCTTAAGAAATCATTTTTCCTTAAGAAAGGTGTTTGTGATTTTCAAAACAAGAAGGAATGAAAAAGTCATAAGGAAAACCTTATTGACTCAACAGATTTATCTTAGGTATGAATATCATTAGCTGAAAGTAATGGAGGTTGAAATTCCTAATATTATGTTTTTTAATAGAAAAGGGAAATACAAGTTTCTATTTATTTCTCTCAGAATGAAAAATGGTCCCTTGATATTAATAGATCTTATGAATATATATTTCAATGGGTATTTAAATAATGTTTTGGTTCTATTTTTTATGATATTATTATTTTTATTCTAAATGTTATGGGTAATATTAGAAATAAATTAGAGCTTTTTTACATAATTTAATGGGAAATAAGTTGTATGAAAAATTAGATAATATGAATTTTTGTTACAATGGATTTAATTATTAGGACATATTGTTTCTTAATATGGTATAACTATTGATCCTGTATAATCTAAGGAGGTATAAGAGTATCCAAGACCAAAAAGTTTCTTAGATATACAATGTTTTATTTTATTATTGAGTCATTACAAATGGTTTATTAAAAATGTTTGTCAGTTATCTATCCCACTAAGTAAATTCAAAAGGATTTGAATTTATCTGGAAAAATTAATGTGATAAATGTTTTTAAGAGTAGAATTGAAGACTATTTAAGGGTATGGTTCCATCCTTTCCATATATAAATAGTGGAATTTTAATTTATAGTGAGGTTTCATTGATGATACTTTATTTTTTCTTGGTCAGTAATGATTAATTATTTCCAAATGGTTCATAGTAATGGGAAATCCATGATCATAATTACACTATGCATGATCTTGAATTGGATACATTAGTTTTTTCTTTTGAAATCTATAGACATCTTTCATAAGTGTTAAAATTTAAAATATCTACTAACTATAAATGTTATTTATATATTATCTAAAAATGATTTGAACATGAAGTAGTGAAGAAGGATGGAATTAATATTGTATTCTAATCACATTAATCACTATTATCCAAGTATAAAAACAAATAAGTTAATAATTCGATTGAAAATGACAATGAATCATTATATATTCAATGTTTCCAAAATGATCCCTTAGTTAATAATTAAATGAATACTGACCCAGAAATATTTAATTTAGGAACTCTAACTCTTTTAGTTAAGGTGTCTGTGTAGTTATCTTTACCAAATAGAATTAATGATACAAGGAATAAAGATTAAGGTTTAATGTAATGATTAGAGTTAGTTAAGAAGAGAATGATTTATAAAATTAATTTTGAAAAATAATTTGTTATGTGATTTTGAATGATGTTGTGTGTTCAAATCGATCCCTAGTTGAAAAAGTAATTATTGATTGAAGATCATATATATATTTTTTCTATTTTAATCTTGTAAGCACTAAGATGTTCATATAAATTCATAAATATTATTTGTGGGAAGGAATTTAGAAGTATACTGCTAATTTTTCCATGAAATGTTGGACTTTTAAATAGGTTAATGATAAGAGATAGATACTTTAGGGGATGCATCATCCATTTACAATGCCTGAATAGAAATAAGAGAATATATATATGTATTTTTTTGTGTTTTACCATATAAATATTGATGTAAAAATGTTATTATGGTTATTAACAAATTATTAACAAAATATGTGAATTTTATTATTATTCAAGATAGTATGTCTTTAGACCATTTTTAAAGACTATACCTTAGAAACATATTCAAAAATTATGGTGTGCATATTTATAATGTAACTAATCATGATCTCAAATTTACCAATAATTTTTATAAGGGACTTCAAATATCATTGGTTACTAAATTACATTTCAGTACAACAATTACTCCATAATCTGTTGGATAGTTAGAGAAAATAATTCCGACGTCGTAGGACATACTTTGAGATTTCTCATGATATTTTTAGGAACATTTTTTACTATAATATATCTTTGATGTAATTTTATTATAATAACTATTTTAATTCTAGTTTATTGGTGTAAAATGTTTATCCATTATATTTAAAGTGGTGTTGGACTTAATCATGTTGTAAAATTTTGATTAAATAATTTTTCTAGAAAATAATAATTGAATAACTAGTAGAGATGATCAATATGATTTTTAAAAGATTATGTAATCTTAGATATAGAAGTATAATTATATATATAATATGAGTAAATACATTTCAGGTGGTGTATGTGATCATGGATCTCCTAAAATATCACATTGGAATGGTGTTATATGATTTTGTAAAAAGGGAACATTAAGCCCACTTTTTCTTCAATTATATCAAATTGTGTTATAGTCAGGAGTAGTTTTTTTCTAAATAGATTTTCCTCCAATTCAACTTTGATACATAATGTCTTTCATATTTTGTTGTTAAGGAAATATGTACATTATGAGTCTTAGTTATTGATCAATGAGGTATATCTTATGAGGATAAGCCCGTGTAAACACTAAATCATATAGTGAAGTTTCTATGGAATATGGAAAATCAAATAATTAATGTTTTGGAAAAGAACAAGAAGATTGAAGAAGAAACATGATAACCTGTAAAGGCTATGAAGGAAACATATACCTACATTTTTAGATAATGAACAAAATTTTGAGGATACAATTTCATTGATGGGGAGAATGTAAAAAACCATAATATTTTAATAACACATTAGTTTTAATAATAAAAATGATTATATTTTATGGATTATCATTCATTAAAATAATTTTTTATTACCTTTCAAATTGAAAATGAAATAGTTTTATTCGAACTAATGTATTTTCCATAAAGTATATGGTTTTATTTAAATATAAATTTTGTAAATTTTAGGAATTTAATTTGATTAAATGGAATTAATTTTTGATATCAACATACAAATATATAGTAGGGTGAACATTTGAGATTTTTTTGGAAAGATGGATTTTTGGGTAAATCGTAAAACATAATGTTTTTTATAAGATGTTTCATTTATTATAACATATTTACTAATACATTTCTATTTAAAATTGGTTATAAAGTAATATTCGTCCACTATGACTAAATATAATCTAATTAATTCTATTGAAATTAAAATAATACTTTATTTTGGTATAAATTATTTAATTATGATTGTAACAAAATTCCAGATAAAAAATTATTCTTTATTGCATTTATCATACTTTTACTAAAACTAATTTCAAAAAAATTATAAACCTATTGATTTTATATGGTACTAAGGTGGTTTTTTTGATATGTGTGGCTGAATAATTGGATAAGATTATGTTACTGGATGTGTTGTCTTTTTTTGAATGAATAAATCATATTCAATATCAAATGATATGATGCCATGTGAAATGATATTCAAATTTATAAACATTATGACCAGTACATTAGGATAAGAATTTCATAAGGTTTTGATGGATCGTGAAATACTAGAGAATCTAGCCAAGGTCATACCCATGGTGGTGGGCCTTTTGTGAAGTAATGTCTAACATGATAAAGGACATACCCTAGCTATGGCCATGGTGAATTGGTAGAGTGGATTTTTAAAATTGAAAAATCTAAAATGGTTATGGGGAAGATATGGTCTGAATATTTTACTTCATTAAAGATCCATCGTACAAACTGATTACCATGGGATATGAAACAAATTGAAAAACCCATGCCACAAGTTTTGGTCTTCAAGTGAAAAATAGGAAGGAAAAAATTGTCATATAGGTGTCTAAAAATCTATACTTGATATGTGTCATTATAGGAAAACAATGGACAAAGAATGTGATTGTGTTCCTGGAACTACATTTCATGATCCATGTATAATGGATCACGATGAAACATATAATTAATAGATTATTTTTCATTCTTTGAATCACTATAATGGCAATAAAACATGTAATTAATCACTATAATGTAATGAAAGCCTTGTCGGGATGTTTAGTTTTGTTTAGAGAAGTTTCTCTGATGTGCCTTAATGAATAATCAAATTTTTCTCTAACTCGATCAATGGGTTCATTCATTTAATCATAAATTTTATCATGAATATCCAACAATATCCAATATTACATCTTGAAGTTAGGGAAATTTTGTTTGTTAAAGGAAGTTGTTGGTGTGAATTAATATTTGAAAAATCAAATTAGAATTCATAACTTTTCACTTTTTTTGTACAAGTTAATGAATTTTTCAAATTGGAAGAAGTAATGTGATTGGAAGAATAATTGGAAGTTATAATCAGAAAATAATATAAGAGGGACAATAAGGGGTTCAACAAATTAGAAAACATTGAACAAATCATACATGGGTTTCTATAGGTAAAAGTTTAAGTCTAATGAAACAAATCCATAAAAAAGGCTTTGATTGGAGGTATTTATTCTTACTCATATCAGGTTCTTTATCATTATAATTGTGGAGGAAGAACTATCATAGTCAGTACACTTTTTATAACATGAGTACAAGGATTAAACTAGCTTGTTGTAAGTATATATTGATACTCATGGGTCATATTATCTTGGTGATATTTATATCATGCAAAGTAACTGCCTTATCATTTTAAGAGGTGAACCTTGAAATCTACATTTCCTTTCTCGTTTTTGTGTTCTACATAATGATCAAGATTCACTCTAACTGGGGAAGAAAGTTATTTCACAAAGTAAACATTAAAATAAATTTAACTACTAATTCCCCACCCATTAATTCATTAATGTTACTAGAGGTACTTTTTTTAAATTGTATTAGAGTAACATGTTTCCATTATTGGTGATTTTTTAGAGTTTGAAGAAGTATTTTATCACTATGTGAAGTTCTTGTCACATAATTTCTCGTTTTTTTCATGGATAATAATAATACTGTGAATATCAAGGGAGTTTATATATTTTAATGGAAGTTATATCAAAAATATAATGTTTGTAAGATTTCATTCTTTTTTTTCACTTATGACGTATTTGAAGTCATAACTGATCAGTTTTCTTTTCAAGGAGAAGGTGTTGTAATGAAAAAATAGATAATAGGAAATTGGAGAATAATGATCATAAATATAATGTAATTTGTTACCCCCTCTCAGAAAATGCATTTTAAAATTCAAAGGACTTATGACTTATAAAAACTTATAGGATAAAATTTAGAATATATATATAGGAGTGACCAAAGTGAACAGATCTAGATCACTATTTTTGAGTATTATATTTAAATATAATTGGATGAATTATGATGGAATCGTTGATATTTTCCTCACAAGGGTGCATGAAGTTGTAAGAAATACTTGATTATGTGGTGAGATGTTTAAATAATATAATATTGTAGAAAATATTTTATGTATCCTTCCAGATATGATTGATTATAATGTGTCTACATAGGACAGAACAGATCAAAGTAGCATTTATATTTATCATTTTTTAGTGTTCATATTTCTTATTAAATAAGTAAATATTATTCTATCAAAAACAATGTTTAGGCTGAAAAAATATCTTTTAAAGATTAAAATAATGAAATATTTATGAATGAGGTTATTGTTGAATAATTATCTTGTTGTTTTGATTATAATTATCATTCAAATAAGAACTTTGATATGATTAATTCTGTAATATTTAGAAATCTGAGAAGATCCAATGAAATATTTTAAGGTAATATTATATTAAAATGTTTTGGCGTGGAGAATTTAGAAATTATATTATATATTTTCCTAAATTAAACGAAGATAGATATAGTAATGGAAAATAAAAAACAGCAAAGATATTCTTTAATAATAATTCATAATTTTTTAAAAACCATGGGTTTCTTTTGAATGGAGGATACATATTATCCCAAAATTAAAGAATGTAATTTCTATCAATGTTTGAAAGCACATATAGTAGTGATAAATAATATTAAATAGAGATATCTAGAGATGATAATGAAATAATTCTCATTTGTAATGTGAATGAAGAATAATTCACTAGTGAAAGATATTATGAAGTTTCCATTAATTAAAAAGATGATAAATAAGACATTCACACTGTATAATTAAAAAAAGTCTTGTAAAAAATTCTAAATATGATATAATTATTAAAAATTCTAAGAATGATGATGAATCTATATTTGAAAAAAGAATGTCTAATATTCATGAATCTTTTAAAGGGTTTAATAATATAAATGATGATGATAATAATCATTACATATTATTGAAATGGTTATGGAATGAGAAATAAATTTTGTTGGATAATTTAAAAAAAATAAAAAAAGATAATGATTTCATAAAATATAGATCCAATGATCAGATTTCGATTTTAGAAGATGAAGAATGTTTCAATAAGTTTGAATGAAAAAAATAATAATTGAACCAATTTTTTAAGAATTTTAATAATGATCAATATGTCAGAAATACCTTAAAGATGAAGAATCAAATTAGTAAAACCATAAATGGTGAAAAATCAACTGAGTTTCAAGATTCTAAAAATTATGAGTGCATCTAATTTTATAAAATATATTCTAGATGTGGTCAAAGAAAAAACATGAATATTTTTTTTCTTTTAAGAATAATGTTTCAGGGGTTAAAAAAATTTTGTTTATAAAAATGATCCATTATTAATGGCTAGAATAATGTTGAAATACATGTTTATAGTTATGGAAAAATGATGTTTTTAATGAAAAATATAATTTTTTTTGTTATCGAAGTAACTTTAGACATTTTTCATACATTAAATGGATGATTTAGTTTAATTAAAAACATAATGATACGTTTTGATTGTTAAGGAAAAATAAATTGAGGGGGAGTCAATGCTTTCAGCTGAGAAAAATTCAAAGAGATCCTGAGGAATCACGATTGAAATTTGAATGCTAATTTCATCAATTGAAATATATTTACAAGTGATGTGCATAGAAAGGTCAATTTATAAAAGGTGTATTATTATGATACAATCCCACGTGTAATCAATTTATTGTGTTATAAAGTCCTGTAAGAAGAAGGGTAAAGAAAGATAGAAATATTTTTTTTATAGTTTCCTATAATGAATCCAAAGGATAATATCCATGGATTTTGGATAATAGTTTTCCCTCACATATCAGAGGGGGTTTAAATCTCCTCAATGATATTGAAAAATAAAATTAAGTCTTAGTGACCTTTTAATATTATGGGTCACTCAAAATGAAATCTATTGGTTAAGAATTAATTGGTAAGAATAAATTGATATCTTGGAGTATATTGTTTGTTGAAGGACTGAAATACAACCATATTATCAAGTATCAATTATGTGATTAAGGAAATAGATTTACTTTTTATAATTATTGGTTATTTTTTATGATTTTGAATGAAATATTAATCTTGACATGAGGTTTTCGAACAAGAGTAAAAAATGATTCAAATTTGAGATTCTGGAAATTTGTGTTACATGAGCATGAAAAAAGAAAATAAATTTTTGCATCGAAGACATTTCATCCTAAGAATAATTAAATGTCTAATGTTATCAGTGGAGAGAATTATTTCAATGATCCAAATATAAAACGAAAAGGTAATTTTATGTCTTCTACTTTTCATAAGAAAAATATTATGAATATTCTACATAAGAGGGTTGAAATAAAATTTATTCTTCCAATGGAGTTAACTCAATCTACCATATTTAGGCCCATAATAAAGAAATAAAAAAAATATATATATATTTTATTTTTCTGTAAATAATTTACACTCATTTCATGTATTATATTTATTAATCCTAAATAAAATGTGTAAAATGGTTTCTGAGTGTTAGGAGAACTAGAAAGAAACGTGTAGTTAATATTTGATGATGGTTTAGATAGAGGATGAATTTGAATATACCAATGGAATAGTTGAATAGTATGATTGAATAAAAGGAATCGTTCATAAAATATGTGGACCATATAATCCTAAAAAATGGTTTGTCTGATAAAATAATTGAATTCTTGAGGATATGGCGTGAACTATGTTCTTAGAGTACGAAAGATCTCATTATTTATATGGACATGATATTTGAAAAGTGGTTCCTAGTAAATATTATAGTCTATATAGTCTAGATTCTGATATATCATTATATAATATTTATTATATAAATTTCCATTATTAAAGTATTTCAAAGTGTTTGGATTCCATTGAATTATCAATTTTGTGTTAATAATCACTCAAAATATAAACGAATTGGTCTTTATGGTATCTTATTTGGTTATACACTAATTGAAAGTGGATATAATTGCTAAAAAATAGAAAATATATATTATTGTTTTTGTCAATGTGAATATTATGGATAATTAAAATAAATTTAACTCACATGAAGATGTATATTTTTAAATTGACGTAAATGATTTTTCTTAAAAAATAACAAGTTGAATTGTCTGAAAATTGTGAGAATTATAAAGAAGTTATATATAAGGATGTTGATTTGAAAAAATCAATTAATGAATAAATATATTTTTCCCATAATCTAAGTCTAATAAAACATTTTCTGGTTTATAATATCATGGGAAACCATGGATAATAGAATAAAATGAGAAATAATTTGAGAAACAATTCACGCATCTCATTGATATCTCATGTTGAACCAATAGAAGTTCCATAAGAAATCCATCATCATAAGTGGGTTCATGTAATAAATAAAGATTAATATCAGATAGAAATTAATGGGACCTTGTAATTTTTACCCATTTCCAAATAGACGATCATTATAGAAAAAAGTTTAGTGTTTCAAAACAAGATGAATGAAAATTGTAACATGGTGAGACATATAAAAATATTATGATGTAATTTTTATTCACATATTGAATTATTTGAGTTCAATAAGTAATTCTCACCAACATCAATATTTTAGACCATAATAAAATTTATTTCTATTGCATCATAAAGGAAATTCAAGATCTTACAACATACGTTATGTAATACTTCATTATAGGTGAATTGGAAGAGGTACTATATATTGAATAACCATGTGGTTTCGAACTCGACGATGATGATAATTTTATTTTCATGTTAAAGGTGGATTTATCTGGGAAACATAAATTTCCAAGAGATTGATTTTCTAAGATTGACATAACATGTAAAAAATTCTATTTTGTGGAATAAATATTTCATAGAAATCACTACATTAAATATGATAATGATAAATTTACCATTGTTATTATTTTTTGTATATAATATTATTTTATCTATAAATGATAAGAACATTAGTGAAGATTTTCTCAAAAAATGAAGATGATTTTTGAAAAATCAATGCTCTATTAGATAAGGTACATTCTTGAATTAAAAAGTTCTTAAGAAAATGATTATATTTTTATATATCAAGATAATTATACTAATGAAATGTTGAAGATATTTGGAATAGGGTATTTGAATCTAGATTCTCGACAAATTTTAATACGAACTAAATTTTAAAAAATGAACAAGGCAAGGATATATATCAAAGGGAAAAATATAAACTAATTAATGGTGTATTAAACATCATAGATTCATGATGAAATATTATGCATGATGTTACACTATGTGCTCAGTACCATAGTACTCAAAAAAATATAATATTAGGGATAGAAATATAATATTTAGATATATTAAAGGAATATAGAACAATGGATTGAAATATTATATCAAAGTGAAGCTTGATTTATTTCATTATTTAGATACAGATTAGTTAGGAAGTTTTGATGATGGGTAAGATTATATGAGGTTGAGATTTAAGTCTTGGAGAAATATGTGTATATTAGAATTCAAATAAGACATATCTATTCACATTGAGTAAAATCAGGGATGAGTCTTTCACTACAACCCATACTTGAAGACAACTTATTTGGATGAAGACTCATCTAAAATATTTTAAATTTGATATGAAATTTCTAGTACTATTGGAATGTGATAATTAGATTGTTATTAATATTTTTAAATAAACCAGTTCAACATTTAAGATCCAAGAACATTGATATTAAATATCACTTTATAAAATATCTAGTGGTGAAGAATGAGTTCAAGTGGTAATTGTTTCCAATAATGTATCATATTGTAGACATGTTCACTAATCCACTATTAGAAGATGCATTTAAAAATCTATGCTTGATTTTTATTGCTCAACATAAATCTTTTTAGGGTAATGGAATAGTGTATTATCCCCTCTCTCAACATAACATTTGATGTTGTTCTTAAAGGTGGATGAAATTTGAGGACATAAATCTTTCCTTTAAGTTTATCTTCATATTTGTTTTTCAAAAGTTGTATATATATATATATATATTTGGGTGGTATCCCTTAATATGTGTCACCTTTTGGGTAATTATCTCATGAAATGAATCATATATTGAGAGAAAGAGAGTTATTAAAAGGGGTCATCTATGGTTTCATTATAAGTAAACTATTTAAATATATTATTTTCAGTTTTTAAAGTAATAAAATAGGTTTAAAAGAGTTAATAATTTGATGATGATTTTCTAATTGAATATTGTGAAGTCTGTGTTAAGGAAGTTGGGTATATATTCCTATCTTATAGAAAACATTATATTATTTATTCAATATTCTTGTTTTCAACACCAAGTTCTCTCACATAGGAATATAACCATTAGGTGGTGATTTATTTATATGTTTCAAGTGTTTTATAGTGTTTAATGTTCCTTGGTTTCCAATAAAATCTAAAGGAGGTGATTTTTGGGTTTAATAGGTGCTAGGATGGTTGTTGGGATAATTTTGGTTGACGAATTGGTGAAGTTGATGTGATTGAATCTTTTGAATTTTTTCTATAAATAAATCATACTCAATGTAAAGTCATATGATTTTATGTTAAATTATCCTAATGTGTATAAAAATACTTACTGGTTCATCCTGATTCAAGAATTTCTTGTTGAGTTAAAATATCATTGAATATTTTTTGATATTGTATAAGGTCGTGCTCATAGTATAGGGTCTATTGTGATAGAATTATAGAGCAGGATAAAGGATATTCCATAGTGGTGTCTGTCATATATTAGTGGTGTTCATGAGTAAAATGGACAATGGAAAAATAGTTGTGCATAATCTATGGTCTAAATATATAACATAATTTAATATCCAAAGTATAAAATAGTCAAAATAAGATATAAAATTGATTTTATTGTCATGAAAGAATCTATGGAGAGGTCTCAGTATTATTTTAAAAAATTGGCAATTCCAAAAATGGTTGTATTGGTGTTCGAACATGTCAAGGATGACATGTGTATTTGTCGAATAGAATCAACAAAGATGGGGACCATGCCCATGGTAGAAAATTTCATGGTTGGAAAGTAAATCTTCATGATGAAATGGCCAATTAAAATTGGTCAACATAGTTTTATATGTTTTGATGATAAAATTACCAAACATTCATCACCACACTATGGTGAAAGCTATTTTGAGATGATTGGTTTGGTTTTGAGTTTTTCTATCTGTTGTGGCATCATGAATGATTCAACGCCTCATTAAATAAATCTATGAGGTCATTTTTGTAAGCATCGAGGGTATATAAAAGAACCAGTAATATAAAATTGAACAAATTTAATTCATATTAGTGTAGTTTGTTAGATGATGTTTTATGTTTGAATTTGAAATTGAAAATTTTGAATTGGATTTTATTCTATTGAAATTTATTATGAGATATGTATGTAAAATTTTTGTATGTAAAATATATGAATAGAGTTGAATAAGAATAAGTAAAGAAGTTATATGAATAGAAGAGGAAGAATAATGGGTTTTTCAAATTGGAATAGATTTAATAGGTCAAATTCAGGTTTCTACAGGTTCTAGACATAGTATAAGATATTCACTATTTTAACAAAATAAGGCTATGTTTTGAAGGCTCTCTTCATTTTAGCATTAGTTTCTTTATCACTGTAACAATTTGGGAAGCACTATCATGGTCGGGAGAATTTTTGAAACATGAGTACATGTCTAAACCCTAATCAATGTACCTACATGTGTAAAATTGTGGGTTGTATGGTATCAATGAAATTTGGATAATTATATGGACTAAGTATTCTCATTTTGAAATGTCAGACTTGTAAATCTACCTTTCCCTTAATCTTTGTCAGTTATACAATGATCGATATTCATTATAACTGGATAAGAAGATAGTTTCTCGAAGGAAACCTAAAAATAAATGTGGTTACTAATTCACCCTACCCTCACATATCTAATAGGTACCATTACAATACAAAATCTTGAAAAAAATGGATTTCTTACTTCAAATCTAGAGTTTCAAATATAGTAATATGGTCAATTTCATTTTTGGTTACACTAGTGGCATAATTATAAAATATTTTCCCAATGGTTAGAAGTTTTTATGTATTGTGGGTGAGTGCATTTTAGTTACTTTTTTATAATTTATTAACACTAGGGGATGGAATTCCCCCAAAAATATTTTCACATCTATTATATTAGTGTAATAAAATTATCAAATGATGTACGCTATTATTTTATGACTCTCATAAGAGTAGATGAAATTTGAAATATATATTTTTTATCTTCCTGAGTTGAGAATAGTTTCCCATAAATAAAAAAGTTTCATATTAAAGTATCAGTGGAGATGTTAATGGAATGTTCTTTTAACATTATTTGTTAAAAATTATAATAGGTATCTAAGATACAATTTGAGATGATTGGAATTTTATTTTAGATTGTTGAAGTTATTTGGAATGGCATAGAAGAAGTTATAAGAGTGTTTTTTGTCATTAAATTCATGTATTAAAAGTTGAAAATATAGATAAGTTAAATATACTAAGTACTTAACAAATGAAGTTTTGGTTAGTAAATTGGATAAAGATCCTACAAAAAATTAAATTGGTGCCACACAAAAAAATTAATATATAAGGAGTTGATATTTTAAAAAGTAAATTTCAGGATCAATGGATTTTTGATGTCATATATGATATTTGAGTGAGCTAAAATCATTCAAATGTAAAATTTACACAATTGTTTACATTTCAAGAGGTATTATGTCATTTTAGTTTTAAAAAATACCAAAAAGATTTTAGTAATATAAATTCATTTATACTTAGAAGTATTTTTCCACATTTATGATGTTTTTTTATCTGTGGGGAAATTTTCACTTATATGAAATTATTGGAAGGTTGTCAGAAAAATGAGATATTTATATATCATATGATGTATAATATTTTACTTAGTGAAAAAATGAGTTTCCAATATTTATAAGATTCTAAAGAACAAAATTAAGAGATTCCCAATATTATCGTAATTATCTAAAATATTATAATTAAGTTATCATTCAGGAAGTATACAAAAAATATGTAATTATCATTTTTGGAAACAAATTTCTTAAATGAGATCAAATAGATGGGATGAACTCAAAATAAAGTGTATTTATTTTATTTTAACGAATAAAATAGATGTTAAAGTGATGTTGTTTTATTATTACTTAGTCCCAACAATCACTATAAATCCATGTGGTGATTCGTTATAAGTGTTTTGAATGTCTGGTATATTTTATTATGTACGGTTTTGAGTAGTGGTGTGAGAAAACATATCCCTTCCCAATGAATAAGATTATAGATGTTTTGAATCATGATGATCCATTAAATGAGGTGTAAACAACTTCTAAGTACATTTTGTATTCAAAAATACATTATTTTAAAGTATATAATAGTAATATCTTGATGATATTGTGTTATTGGGGAAGAAGATTAATGAAATTTTGGAAATTTCATGAGAACATTAGGGGGTAGACACGTAAGATAATTTTTAATGAGGCTTGGGAAGAAAATTACGGATTCACGAAATAGTATTATAATAAAGGAACTTTCTATATTTAAGATCAAGAAAATTTATTATATTCCTATTTTTTATAGGAAAAATAGATGTGAAATTAATGTACATTTTGTGTCAAAATTATATTTACAGTGAAAGAGAAGTTTCAACTGTGAAATAAAAAATATAATGCATAAAGAAGAATAGATGTAATCATTGAACGTGTTGAGGACAAGGTTATGTGTTTTTGAAAATCTATATTATCTTAAGCATATATGTGGTAGAATAATATGAATAAAACCCTTCAAAGAGTTTTCATGTAGTGAGAATCTCTGGTTATTTATATTTAGGTAGATTTACAGAAGGATCTTCATTAGTAAATGATGAAACTGGAAGCTTCAAGATGTCCTTCTCAATTGTTCTAACTCATTGTGACCAGAAATATACTGAATATGACTAATGGGATGGTATATAATATTAGTAGTGGGTACATTAAAACTCTAGGAGACGTATTATTCCTTCATAACCATAGTAAGTAGGCAATTAGATTATTGTTTAAAATATAGAGATATTATAAAAACTTGTTGTAGCACAGAGTAGTCTCACCAACTATCCACGAACCTTATAAAAAATTGTATGCCTTATTCACTTTATTTTATAAATTTTTATTTAAGGTTCATATCAAAGGAGTCGAGTGAGAATATTGAATCATAATTGGCCACATGAGTTTATTTCTAGTATAAGATGAAATATTTTTAAAATAAATTATACATTGATTCACCCACTCATTGTTTAGCTATATAACATAATGGAATGACCAACACCCCTTGTTAATGCACTCACTATTTGAAAAATGTGTCACATTGTGACTATACTTCTTTTGAAATTTCATAAATCGATACACAATGGTTCCCAAACCCCATATGTAATGGTGTTCATTATGGAATAATCCCCTCCCCGTAACATGATCCAAAATTTATGGGCTATAAAAATATAATAACAACCTTTACCACGCTGAGATCTTCATACATAAGTATATATTCCTTTTCTAAATATTCAATTATGAACTTATGTTTTCATAACATTATACCATCAACCCTAGAGAGAGTTATCATAAACCAAATGTTTACACACCATTAAATCCCACACACAAAATTTATTATGATGGGACACCCCGTGGTCATATCATAACCCATTACCTCAATATAAGGGTTCCTCCTTGGGATATAGACTAATTCCTCAATCAACCCATCTCTATATAATTCTTCACATTGATCATAATGTGACAAGCCACCTATGGAAAAATATATACAATGAGGTCACCCTGATTATACTCAAATTCAAAAAATAATAATTTCATATGAGATTCACAACTTATAAAGACAATAGTCATTAATAATCCACATCAATAAGGCTTCCCATCCAAAAAATACATTTGGGAACATCTATTAACTTCCAATATATCAATCAAAATCCAATTAATTTTCTCAATCTATATTTGAACCAAAACATGGTAAATATTAAATTTCCACAAATTGAACTTAGTTACAGTTTATGTTGGCCCAAAACAAGAGCATCAATCACTAAAACAAAGCATTAATATCCACTATGATAAAGTGGATGCAGTTTCTACCTGGCTACACCCAATTATATTCCATAACCCCATTCAGTCCTCCTTTGGGTGACGTTCTCTAAAAATATCAAGCCTTAGCTATCGATGCAAGGTCACAACTACCAATAATAAGTCCTTAATTACCTAAGGCATATAAAGAACATTCAAAAACCCACATTAATGTACAAACCCAACATTTAATGTAATTATAGTGTGAAATCCTCATCTAAAAAATTTTGTGGTGGTACTCCACCCATGATAAAATATGTGTCTTTGATCCAACTCACTCAATGATTTCAATAAATTACATTGTAAGTATTTTGTTAACACAAAAACTCCATCAAACACCATTTTTTATTCACAAATTTTGAATTATTCAAGAAACCAAATACAATTATATCTTCCTGCCAACCATCATCCTAGTATTATCTCAACCATCAGCCAACTGATTTTAATACATCTATGTCCCTTATGACATAATGTTCATAAATTGGTTACTAATTTTATGATCCCCATATTTAGTGTATTTTCATCACGGTTCTTATGAACAAATACAACATATCTTCATTCCTTACATCATAACTATTATCGAACATAATGACTTGTTGTGACCAACTTTACCATATAATCATATCATCCCATAACATTGATCACTATCCATTTTTTAAATAATATCATACTCACTAAATTAAAACATTCACCTTCCTCAAGGGTCACAACCTCTAATAGTCAGTTCTTCACTCCCCACCATGTGGCCTTACATACATAGACCATTATGCACAATTTATAATAAGTTCCATTTTAACATAGTCTCACTCTTCATACACCATGATAATACGAATCAAAAATACCCCTGTAAAAGAATGTGCTTGAACCAAAAACACCACATTACTAAAATATATATTAAAAATCACCTAATTCTAAAGAGGAAACACTTATCATTCTCATTAAAAACAAGCTCCACATTTTTAACACACTGAGATTTTTTGAAATAATTTTTTAAAAAAATATATTTATTTATTTTTATATTTAGCTTATATAAAAGATATTTTTTTATATTTTTTACATGCAATCCCAATTTTTTTCTTTTTTTACAAACAATTCTGAGTTTAGCATATGCTACGCACAAGACCGAATTTAAACCAAACACGACACAATATTTGAATTTTATTATATTACATGATCGTAGTTAAATTTCTATTGGGACAGTGGGTATAAATACGATTAACTAAATTTTAAAAATATTTTTTACAAATGTTTATATAATTGTTTGGTGGCCAATTAATTGGAAATGATAATAAAACCCTTTTTAATAATAAAAGGAAATTATTTTCCGAAAAACTATTTTTATTTGACCTAGTGTGTTTTTATATAAATAAAGTAACCAAATAAAATTGGTTTATTGACTATAATGAGATTTATATATTATATATTCGTTTTTTAACATTCATCTTATTTTATTTCTATAAAACAAAAATGAATAAATTCGATTTTATGCACAAAAAGTGTATTTTTCGTAAAAGTTATTTTGTCACCATTTTATGGAGCACTTTATTAAAAAATTAATTTTTAGACATCTAGAAAATTATTGTTATAGAATAAGAATATTTTTTGAAAAAATAATATCAAAATTTTATTTGGTTGAATTTTTGAGTTTAATATAATATTTTTTATTTTTGATTAATAGTGAAAAATATAGTTTTTTCATTTAAAATCCATTTAAATTAATTTTATTATAAAGGTAAATTATATTTTTAATTGGTTAAATTGTATATTTCATTGAATTATACACATATTATCCAAATTTATTTAATTTGAATCAATTTCATATTGAATTTTGTTATAAAAACATTTCAAACTTTTGAATTCTTACCCTTAAAAATCCACTTTCTCATCACGTCTACAGGATTAAATTTAAATTAACATTTTCCACTTCTGGGACTGTAATTTGGAGGAATAAATTCTATATTTTTATTCATTGATAATTTATAATTTCTGACATGGTCAAAATAATATTTGACCAAAATGAATACAAAATGCAAAAAAATTAATTACAAGAGTTTTGTTAAAAATGAATTTACCACAAGGTTTAACTAATAACTTTAAAGTTTGAATGAACTAAAATATTATATTAATTTATTATATAATTTTAATTATAAATTATTCATAAATTTATCTAATATTTGGAAATTCATTACTACATTCTTTTGAATATGACTCATGTAATAAGTTATGCAAATAAGAAGGCAAAAAAGATATGTTTTTTACTTTTAAAATCTATTGTAATTTTGGATATAGAAAAAAAGATTGGTTTAGGTATTCATATTTTTTTGAAATATATATTAGTTTTTGTTATCAAAATAAATTATAGTTAATTTTTTGGAGTTGGATCATATACATAAACTTCTTTTGAAATGGAATCAAATATATTATTTAGTAAATAAGAAATAAAATTATTAATTCTAAAAATAATAAAAGTGTAGTAAATTTATTGAATTATTTAGGTATATTATTTTTTAGATGAATATATAATTTTAAATAGGCTTTAAAATAATTGTTTCTAATTCCATCATTTTTGTGATATTTTTTAATTCAGTTTAAATGAATAATGTCAAAATTTCATTAATGTTATTTTATGATTAATTATACTTCATCAAATGATTTAAAATTATAAAATAATACTTTATTCTAGAAAGATATTATTTATGATAAAAAATATCATCAATGGTCCATTAATGAACCAACTTACCTTTTATAATTAATATATTAACCCATAAATGTTAAAAAAACATTATTTCCATGCTTAATGTTAGAGTAATGTTTTTAAGCGATAAATGCGCTTGTGTTAGAATTAATTCTCAAATAAAGCATGACTTATATTTGATAAATTAAATATCATTTTATGAATCAGTGGGTCAAAATTATCTAACATGGATATTTTTTTATACTTAATGGATAAACTACATGTGTTAGAATATTATTTAAGAAAATGGAATCCCAAAATGGTAAAAAAAAAGAAACATAGAAGTTGTGGAAAAAATGTTTAAAATATATTTTTTATTGTGTGTTGGAGGTGAGGATCAACCAAACCATCCCTGAACCCCTTTAATTATAAAATTTCTCCACTTTAGGTATGGTTGAAATCCCAATAGTGAAAAAATATGAGTATTTAAAATAATGTCACCCCTCTTGAACTTTAAATGGGCACTCACTCTCCAAACTTCTACTCACTACTAAATCCATTTGCCTCCACCATGATATGAACAAATCACTTCCAAAATTACCTCCCATAATTATTGTAGCATTTTTTTGGATATAAATCCAACTAAGAAATTGTTTAGTGTGAACCTAAGTATGATTCCCTATGAAGAGGGAGGTTTAACGAGTATGAAGGAATTAATACATAAGGTAAGGGATTTACATCTCAATTTTTAATTACATGAGACACATTCCATGTTCACCACCTAATTCTTTTATTTGATGTGTATAATTATTAAAAATTTATAATATTTTTCTTCTATTGATAACCATTTGTGTTTACATATCCATTTAAGGACCTCTCTTTCATGGGGTTTATGATTAAAATGTTAATAAGTCAATGTATTTTTTTTCCAAATTTTCTTCTATTGTGATATATGTTTTGTTATGAAGATATATTTTTTTACGTGGTGTATATAAAACCCCCATTTACATGTAATATAATAAATTTATTTACTCTTATGATATTATATGTTTCATTTAATGTTATTACTTCATGGGTTTTATGTTTCAAAGTTACCAAAGTGATAAGATTTTCATTTTACAATCTATTCATTTATCAATATTTTATATGATTATGATTGCAATGAAAGAATAATATTTTTCATATTTCAAGAAATATAATTAAATTTATTATTTTATGTTTATTAATTATATATTCAATTATAGGTACCATTTTCCCAATATTTGGTAATTAAATAAATCGAGATAATATTATTGAAAATAACCAAATTTATTTCTATTACTACTCTAAAATATGATTTCTATCAAAACCATATTTTCCAAAATGTTTTATTATTCACTAAATTTATTATTAAATAATATTTTCCCTTTTTTATCTTTTAAAAAAACTGAATGGAATCATCATGACATTTTCCAAAATAATTTTCTTTAGGATTTTACTGAATATTTTAAAAGAATATTCATTTTTACATATACGACATGAATTTATTTTTCAAACATCAAGAAAATTTATTTCCTTGAAGATTAATTTATATGTTTTAAATGTTATTTCAATGAAAGTGGTTTGAAAAATATTCAACATCTAAAAAATAATTTTTCAAATTGGAATGGGTAATTCCTTCAATAAAGTTTTTAACTGATCTTTCGCAAATTACTTTCCATATAAGATGAAATCCATTTGAGTTACATATGTCTTACCGAGTATATTATCCAAGGATACAATTCATATTTTTTTGTAATGGATTATTTTTTGATTTTATGATGTTTATGAAACATGGTTCACATCCATGGGTTATACGATGAGTAAATTTTTATAAAACCCACTTTTTTAAGAGTTATTATATTATGAAATGATTATGAATAATATATTTTATCTATAGGTTATTATTTTATTAAATTTTTATGATACCAATTTCATTTCATGGGTTATGGTATAATGATTGTGTATGGTATAATGGTACACATAAATTCGGTTTTCAATATGATATTGTTAGGACCTACATCTCCCTCCAATGAATTGGGTAAAGATTTATATATCTCATGAGATATACACTCTTATAAAGGGGAGTAAAACCAGTACAATAAACAAAAGTTTCTCCTATTTTGGTTTTGGGAGTAAAACCATTCCAGTATAATGAAATGGATTCTACTAGGATGGTGGTGTTTCCTACCTGGGAGGTGTAGCTTCTTCTACATGAACCTGATTACATGTTCGCAATGTAATATGTGAACATATTTCATGTTCTCAATGTTATGTGTGAAATTGATTACATGTTCAAAATGTTATGTATGGACATGTCATTCATTTCCATATTGGTATGTGTTGAATTGGTTAAATGTCCAAAATTTTATATTACCTGATTTCATGTTAATAACATAATGAGTGAACATGAATATATTTATACATGTCCAAAATGTTATAAGATTTTTTGTATGCCACAATGTATATGGATTAGGAATGTGTTATGCTCCAAGGAACCATGTTCTTTGACTTCATAATGATTTATGTATTATGAAATAGAAATAATTATTCCATGATTCATGTTTATAATATTTTATATACAGGTTATGGTTGTATATTTTTATGTTCATGATATCATACCCTTGTGCTCATATCATGCTTATATGTCTTCCTTGTTTACCCTTATTAAGAATTTGAACCCACTTTTTCTTAGGTTTCCTATACCTATGTTATGAAAAATAGATTTAATTATGGTATGTTTTTGAAGAGTACTAAAGGGTAAGATATTAATTGGAGATATTGAATATATTTCACCAAGTTAGAAAATTATGTTTTTTGTCTCCAAATAAACTAAACTATTAAGGTCCTCAGGTATATACATTTGTAATGTATTGAATATTTATATTAAATATTCAATATTATGTTTGAAAATCCTATTTAGAGATTTGTGATATCAATGGAAGGGCTTTATTAATAATTGGAAATAAGGATGATAAAATTTTCATGATATCTCTAGGGATATTTTTATGTACATGTCTAAAGATGTATCTATGTATATGCCAAAGGATTATTCAATGTTTAGTAAAATATACTATAATTTGGGTAAAGAATAGGGCTAGTGGTTTCTATGGAATTGAGTATTTTATTAGATAATATAGGTATATATGGATCCGGCACATATATTCCTAGGGGTGAAACACCCTGAAACCTTGTACTAAGCTAGACTCAATCGGGAACTTGTTCGTGAAAATGAGCCTTTCTCACACTAGGTTTGACACTCCATAGTGATATGCTTCTGGAACTCACAAACAATTTTTGAACCATAATTAAGGATTTAAATAGAATATGACTATGAATGACCATGCATAAACCTATATTGTCATATATTTAAAATAGAGTGTCTTTATTTCAAAATCATATTACTAATTTTTCATGACTAATTAATTTTCCACAATGATTACAATTTCTCACACTATGATTTTATTTTTAGTAAATGGATAAAACTCAAAGGAATTGAGTTAATACTGAGTGTGATGGATAATTTGGCGTTGATAAATAATATGAGATGATTACATGAGTAAAGGATGTTGTGATTATGCCTAATCAGTTTTCATGGAACATGATTAAAAATGTATACCTCAACCAACTCTCTAACTCCAAAAATAAGAGAATGAAAGAGTTTTTTGAGAGTTTTGGTAATGGATCCAATAGAGAAAAAAAGATTCAGTTTCATATATATCGAGAATGTGGAGAGAAGCACTAAAAGAAATATCATAGAGGCATGAGATGATGTTTTTACCATGGAAAAGAAGGACAAAATGCATGTAACTAAAAATGTAAAATAAAAAAGTTCATTTAATGCAATGTATGGAAATATTGGTATCCCTAATATATCATCAAATGATGAATTATTTTGTTGTGGATTTTATGGAAATTATGAAAATAAATTTACTTAGGTGAAATTTCAGGAATAAAATTAGAAAGGTTGTATGGGTTATGGTTATATTACTAATGATGAATAGAATATAGATGACATGTGAAAGGAAATGAATATTAATGAATAATATTATGAATCGTAGTTAATAGTTTGAGAAGGAAGTTATATGATTGATGTATTTTTTTATTGGTATTCATGAATTATGAAATAAATTATTAATGATTAGTAGATTTTTCTCAATAATAATTTGAAAATATATATTGAATGTTACTGGTGAGAAAATAAATAGATTTAATGGAACGATTATATATCTTGTAAACACATGATTAAGGGAAGGTAACCCTTAATATGTTCCTAATTTTGATAAAATGGTGTTTATTTTGGATAAATATATATTAGATAACAATAATTTAAATTAGATAGAAATGATTACCTTGTATTAGATTAATGATTTATTGATAATGTGGTTTATGTTATCATGGATATATTTAATAGTCTATTGTATTTAAGGATATATCCATTAATATTTTTTATGTAAGGAATGAGGAATCATTCATATTGTTAGTATGGTTTTATAAAATTTTTGGTTATTAACTTGTTTCAAGATAATGCATGATGAACATATTCACATGTCTTGTATGATACAATCAATAGAAACACTACGATATATGGGGGATCAATGTAAAACTGATTTGAATAAATTTAGTCACCTTCCATGTCATGTGTAAGGATCTTACATTGACCTCACATGCTTTGATTTGAGATATTCACCTTTTTATGTTAAAATTATTCATTGTTATTAAAAAATAATCTTGAATAATTTTTTCGTTCTTTAAAAAAAATCATTTTAAGAATAATTAAAAAAGGTGAAATTATTCAAGGATAATAAATTTTAGGAATGTTTTAAGGGTTTTAGAATAGGTATTAAACAATATTTCAATATGATAGAAATAAAACTATTACACTATGTGTCAAACTACAATTTGCAACAAATAATGGTAAATGTTTTGTAGAAAAATCATTATTTACATCATGAAGTATGGTTACATTTAATATATGTGATATATAAGAATAAATTTCTCTTAAATATATATCTTATTTGTAGGTTTTACACTACAATATATACCCCATGAAAATTTGGTGCTACAATGTCTGGTGTTAGAAGGGGAATCACACCACTGATAATAATGTTGTGAAATAAAGTAGAGTTTCACATCATTAATAATTGAACTACACTATGATGGATAAAAAATTGTGATGAATTTATATTCCTAGAATAAATATATTATATCATTAAGCTTGTCCTATATCATGGATGGTTGGACAAAGAAGATTTCCAATTATTTTTTGTTTCATGAATGTAGGATCATGGGCTATGTTTCGAGGATTTGAGAGTCATTAAACCAATAAGGAGGTAATCACACAGTAGTGAATCCTATATTTTTATAATATTAATATTAATTTTCAAGTGAATTAAATAATTTCATCATGATAGTTATTATCCCTCTATAATAAGTTTGTGTGAGGCAGTTTTTACATAATTCAAAGTTCTCGTCTTTTAGGGATTTTGGGACACCCAAGTTATTAAAGTTTGATAACATTATAATACCCATTTCATATAATTTTTTTCATAATAATAAATTAATTTTTAACATAACTTTAATGGGAATATATATATTATCTTAACACTGAAAAGATACATTACTCCTTTAGAAGTGAAGAAAGTTGTTGAAGAAAGAGGGATTCTAGATTTAGAAGCTTTTTTAGAATGTATAGAGAAGAGAATGAGAAAAAAGTGTCTATCTCATTATAGGTTCATTTATTTTCATCATGTGGATTAGGTAGGATGGAATTTTAAAAAATAGTTCGTTTAATCTATATTCTTGTTAATCAATGATCAAGATAGTACTTTTAGAAGTAGTGTATCCTTCCTATGTGAGGAGAGTAATGATATTTATATTATTTTGAGAGTTATAAACATAGAGATTCTGTGTGTATACTCTACATTTAATATAATTATCTCCCTTTAGTGAATTGTTTTACTTCATTTCATCATCATTTTATGCTCCTTGGATGTATCCTAATACTGGAGAACCAAGTAGAATAATCTTATGTCTCTCCTTACTTGATTTATCTCTTTAATTACTTGTGAGGAAGAGAACAATTCTAACTAATAGTATAACAAGGCCATCATGTAGGATTATTAAATAAAATCAACATACCTTGATCCCCCCTTTCAATTTATTTATAATTTTGGAAAAAATTCATGATATTCACAGACAATATTTGTTGTTCGCAATAAATAAAATTATGGGGTTTATTACACAATGTATAACCTATCAGTATGTGAAATTTTGGAACCAAATAACCAAGGGTCTTCTTCATCAGATAAATATTTCCAATTGGAAGTGGGATGATATGATGATAGATTTCATCATGAGTATTTTTAGGAAACTTTAAGGTAGTGAGAAGACGTGATTGTTCATCGATTTTTTAACCAAGGTGGATCATTTATTATTTTTCAAAGAGACCATGTGGATTCATGAGTGGGTTATATATATGTTTAGTAGATTTTATAGTTTTACGATATGCTAAGGAGCATCATTTTGATTCAGGATTACCAATTCAAATATTATTTTTTTGAAATGTTTTTAAAAATACATGGATACTCAAGTGCATTTTAACATTTCTTATTATCAATAAACTACCAGTATGTCTAGGTAAAATAATTATGATTTATGTGAAATTAATTAATAAGGAATAATATATTTTAATAATTTTTTATATATTCATATTTTATTGACATTTTTCATATATAATAATTGTTAAAATGTTATGTTTCAGGTATATCCATTTATGACATTTTTATAAGGAATTTTTAGTATCCTCTATAATGGTTAGAGCCAGGTGAGTCTTTTTTTATTAAGTTCAGTCTCATACAATATACCTTGGAAATTTTGGACTTATTTATAGGTGGTTACTGATGGACCGATGCAAGTAGTGATCATTTGACGGCAAGCTAAATTGACGTCTAGAGTCTGAGGTAGGTGATCTTGTATTCTTGATTTTTTCACCAAGATAGGGACACTCTAGAATTCATAGGTTGGGTAAGTTAGCACCTAGGTCTGTAAAGCCATTTTAGGTTATTTATAGGATCATTACAGTGGAATACTAGTTAACGTTTCCCTATTTATATAGTACTATACATTATGTATTCAATATATATTAGTTGAGGATATATAATCCATTTATTTCTCACATGATTAACATGGATGATGTAAATATTAAGTTCGATGTGTTATTTATGCAGTGGATAGTGTTTATAGTGTATGAAAGTAACAATATTACTCTAGGGATATGATACCCCTGGTACATGTGTAGTGGAAACATAGAAATATATAGGAATAGGCATGTGGATAAAAAATCCTTGTGGTTATAAATGTCTATGTGTGACACTCGATGATGACTCTCATTGATAATTTCATATATGTTGGGGGTAGTAATGACACATGTGTATGAGGGTGTGTAATTGATTGAATTCTAGAAAACCATATATTTTTTGGAATATTTTTTATATGAAAATCTTCATAGGATAATTTGGTGAAAACTTCAAGGTAGTGGGATAAGTGTTCACAGTCTTCTTAAGAGAAGACTTCCCACCAAAAGCTCTGCAGGAGGTCACTTGGCCTTTAGTGTCGAAGGTAGGGGATATTATCCCTACCTTTGAGTGTCTAATGATGGTTCACTAAAACTTAATATCCCTATAGATTTATAATGGGAACCTAATTACTCCCATTTAAAAGGTTATTTTTGTAATTTATAATTATGTTTTTTTCTCAAAAAATAATTTCACTACCTAATATTTATAACCATAAAATCCACCTCATATGATATCTCTTATTGAATTATATCCCTCTCCCTTTATCCATACTATAATCATATGTTTTTATTTGCATTGGATGGTTAGATTTATGTATAACCTCTTGGAACCCAAAATCTCTCATCTCTCTTGAATTATCGTGGATTTTCATGTCAAATTCCTAATATTGGTTTTTTTATTTACGTATTTCCGATAAATAGGTTTGATTTAATTAAAGATAATAGATGATTAGGGATATGTTATGATGATATAGGTGGTCCCAAGAAATTCTCATTAATTCATATATTTTTTCATGTGAAAATTGATGTGAATGTTATGGAAAGCATAAATATATGATGCAAAAGAAAAATAAAATTTATTTATTATTGATTTAGAGTAGAGTAATGATAATTAGGTATGTGATTGGATATTTTTGGTCTATTTTAATTCGATTTTCAATAATGTTAATGATTCAAATGTTTTGTGCTGAGAATATAGTACATCGAACATAGTGGTAGTGTTCATTTTTAATGTTGTGACTTTGCGGACCTTGATGGGTTATCTTAAATATCCCTTGATGATTAGAGATCATTTATTACAGATGATAGCCTGAATATATCCTAGTTAATAACTAGGGTATAGCTAATGGTAGTCTGGTTATTTATATGGGTTTAATGTATGGATGGTTCAAAAACAATCCACAATTAAATTAAATGGTTCTAACTAATGTGTTCTTTGGATATTAAAAGAGAAATGTTATATGAGTGACCCATACTAGTTATTATGGAAATTTTAATTGGATTCCATATTGATATTTTTATATGTTATTTGTTGTCATATTTTATTAAACTCGATATACCTTGGAATATGTTTTATAATTTGTGTAAATTCATATGACATTGATGTTATGATTAGAATGGTTGTGATATGTGATTCCCACATACAAAAAATTATTATATTATGGGACATGATTCAAAATAGCTTGATATTTTTATGATTCACACAAGCTTTATATTGTAATATATTTTGTTAGCTAAAGTGGAAGTATATCTAATTCTGAGATATGTAACATAATTTTATGACTTTGTATTGATACATAGCATTTTATTCTAAAGATTTAATTTTTTCAAAGTCAAAATGTTATATTTAATTTGATGGGTAAAAATGTGACACATCATATAAGATATTATGCATGGCATGAGTGAAAATTAGGTTTAAGTCAAAAATGTTACACATTATTGGGTGAATGGAATATATTACATATTCTTCATTTTTCACTCGTATTATTCCCAATATATTTTCTTCAAAAGGAATTTTTATTCATAACAATTATTTTATATTGGGAGATTCATAGAATATTTTCTCCTCTGAAATTA
The DNA here is from genome assembly GCA_963277665.1 of Viscum album. Taxonomy (NCBI): domain Eukaryota; kingdom Viridiplantae; phylum Streptophyta; class Magnoliopsida; order Santalales; family Viscaceae; genus Viscum; species Viscum album. The sequence continues at coordinate 43,884,893 of OY728155.1, forward strand.
TCTAAGATCCTCACAAGTAATTTTATAATTTTTTTAAATCAAGAAAATCATGTACTGTGTAATTTGGAAAGAATAAAGATATGAATTAAAAGATCACATTACATGTTGGACAATTCTTCTATTTAATTGAAATTGAAATTATTACTTGAAAAAATATTTTCATTTAAATTGGATTTGAATAATTAATGTCTAAGGTGTAAATTTAAAGAGTATTAAAATCATGTTGTGACTATGAAATCTATGCTAACATTTAGAACTTTCATCGCATGCACGTAATGAATGAGCTAATATCAGTGTCACCTTGAGGATGATCATGTGAAGGAAATTAGGTTCTCAATAATCCTTTATAATATACATATAAAGTATTTTTTTGAGTTTTTTCTTCCTTTTCACCAATATTATTACCCTTCACTATTTAGTTTATCCATAGGGTGTAGCTTTTCTTATATAGTGTTGGTCAATGAAGAGGTATCCTAGATATATTTAGTAAGATTATTATCTCACATGAAGAGGTATCGTTGTCAGGTAATAAAAATATGAATATGGCGATGTAGTGTGTTATGTCTTGATCAATACATTTTATATGTTACTAAGAATTATATTTAAAATAATATGTATCTCTTCGTTGTAAACTCCCTAAGATATCACCTCCACTTCCATATTTTTTACTAGATTCTTTTTCTTCATTATGTTTTTCAATCATATTTTTATTTATTTATATATCACTTATATTTTATAAAACACCCCACTATATTACTTTATTATTTTGAAGTATATTTTAGCTAATTATAGTGCCAATAGAATTCCAATAATCTATAAATGGAAAACTTATTTGATCGACCCTATCATGTTCACTATGTTGCATTCATAAAAAAATAAAAAAACATTAATGATAGGGATTCCTGAAAAAATATATCCCATCAGTATCTCTGACACATTCCTTATATAATTAAATATTTTTAGGTTTAAGGGGTTTTTGAGATCCTTTAATTTATTGTTGTGTTTTTTTGTAATAAATCTTACTCAATTTAATTTTGGATAGACCTTGTATTTTTTACTTTATTTTGGCTAAATAATGTGTCATAGGAGTTTAGGGTATGAATTTTGATTATGTTTTCTTAGTGGTGGTAGTTTTACCAGGAGTGAATTTCCTACTAGAATCCAAATGGGAGGCCACCAACCATTTTGTTTTTAGATCAGAATATATCAAACGTACCACCGTAGGTCTGGTGTAGATACACTGAGATCGTAGTGGCCCACCAGTTTCCCTAATGGGGTTCCACTTGTTTTTTAGTTAAAAACATATTCCCCAATTTAATGTGGTGGTTTTTTGATTTTTAAGCCATCTTTTTATTAACACCTCATTTCCTTGTCCTCTCCAGGGTAAAGATCAGGTGTTCCACCACCCTATATCTATCCCATTAAATGACCTCCATTTCCCACTGTCCTTAGTATAATGGTGCTCAATTAGTTTTTTTTGTGTTTCCAATCCCATGTAACACAAAATCACTTATATTTATCATTGTTTCTTTTATTTTCTTTTCAAGTTACTAATTTTGAGGATCTTATTGACATAGGTATTTCAAAGAATTGGGATCGATTCAATTTAAGATAATCATTGATTGGAATTATGGTAAAATATAGAAGGTTGTATTTTAACCATCCCATTAGTTTATATAATTTTCTATTTGACATGAGATGTAAGGGATATGTAAAACATTTTCATTTAATTTAAAATAAATAAAATATTTATTAGTACCTAAGAGTAAACTAAGAGTCATTAGAGGAACAAGTAGACCATTATGTGCATTTTTTTATATATTATTCTTTGGTATCCTTGATTATAATTTAATGTATATAGTAAATGGAACCCAAATTTGTTTTTATTTTGAAGCATTGTGACTTGGTGGTCCTTATTATGTGTTTGTTTATCCCTTTAATGGCGAAGCTCATTTTTTCAATAGGAAAACCAAATAGTTGTGTTGCAACCCGAGACACCCTAGGAAGGGAGGTGAATTAGGTTGATGATGAAATTGATTCTTTTATTTATTATATTTAAATTTATTTTAGGATATTTCTCAAATGTTGGAAGTAACTACATTTGACTTATAACTCTTTTAAGAACAATCACTGAAATGAAAACAAATACATTGGAATGTAAAGCATTCATAGAACTCATAGATTCTAAATGGTTCACCAAAAAGGGATACATCCAAGGAACACACACAAATGATGTGTTAATGTACTAAAATCCACTAATCCTTACTAGTCTATGGATACAATGTTTCATCTATGGTCCCTCTATGTCGTGAGAACTGTCTTACAAGCATTTAGGGTTTGTTCATTCCTCACCCATTGAACGCTACCTATTCTTCACATACTTGCACAAATTCATTGAAGGATCTTCTATAGTTAATTATTTTCATAGAAAATATAATCTTATAAGCTCTTCCTCTCTAAAATATGATAATTACAAACTGAAATTATCATACGTTATTCCCCCACTTCAACAACTAGATGTATAAATCTAATTCATCTTCTTTTAACTCCATGTTCTTATATAATTGACATAGTCAAGATATTTTATTTACTGTATTCTGATGTTCAATTCTTCACATTCACATTTAACTATCTAGTTGAACAATTTCTTGATTTATCATTGTTTACTGATTCTAGGTTTTATATCCCCTATTTCATAACCTATATCACATAAGACAAGCTACAAAACCCAAATTGTAATTCCATTGGAATGTAAACATTGGGGTGTAACCCTTGTCCAAGACATGATTTGTGAAACTTGTGTCATTTGATCTGATTCTACTCTACTATTTCACTAGATTCAAGCTGTCTAACACTAGGTTCAAGAATCTAGTCTCATATCTCCATCTACATGGCTCTGATCACATAACCATGAGTGGTAACCTACCAATCAAGAGTTTCTTACAAAATATCAATTAATTTTCCTTCTTATACACTCCACATTATTTACCTCATTTCCAAACCCTATTTTTTCCCATTCACCCTCTCTTCTCCATGGAATTATAGTATAAATTATAAATACTAAGAATAAATATCTCTTTAAATGATGTAAATAATTACTTATTTATAAATTGTTTCCATAAATATAATATCGTAAAAATGTGACTTACCATTCATTCTGATAACCTAAACAACACATTATTTTCCAAACCTATCAATGTATAAAACATGAAACTTCATTAAACTCATGTGATCACATCACCTCATTAGATATCCTCAACCGCATAATTATGATTGTATAAAAATGATCCCAAGATTTTTGCACTGGACCTTTATACCAAGACTCTATAAATCTCAAGATCAAGTGGTATAAAAAAAATCATTTCCTTTTACAAAGTATTTTTCATCAAATTATTTGAATTATTTGGAAGATAACAATGTGTGAGACTTCTTCACCTTAGACAACATCACTTTTATTATGTGAATTTTGTAGTTCTCTCAATCTTTTCATGATTATGTTCTCTATGTAACTTCACATCCTGATTCATCAAGCTATATAATATAATTCTTTAACTTAAATTTTTTTCTTTATTTTCATTGAATCACCCTTCATGTTTTCATATGACCATTATACAAGAATCCTTTGAAAATTAAGCAATAACGTGATGATTTTATACTTATGTGATCGCATAACTCTTATATATTCATGTGGTCATGTAAACCTAAAGGTTTAACATAAAAAACTATTACTATCTATATAATTTAGGATTATTTTTCAAAAAAACAGGGATGTGAGTCCTACTTAAATTCCACTTTTATTTTTCTAAATTGATTATTTTTATAGTTTAGCTCCCATTCCAGATGAGAATAACCCCACAATAGAATTAATTTTTCCACCTTTATGCCATATTTAGATAAGTTTTTCAATATTTACCTAATGACATCATCTCCACAAATAAATTGGTTTCTTAATCTATAGTCATCATATCCATCACACATAAATATTCTTCATGAAATATATCCATCATGTATATCTACATTGTATTTAGTATATTTTTTTCTTTGAGAGAATGGAAATATGGAGTTATCCACTAATATATCAAAAACATTTATTAATCAAAAGTTTTTTCTATGTCTACCACATCTTCAACTATTTAACATTCTCTAGTGCTTGAAAAAATACCATTTATTAGCAAAACATCCAACACAAACACATTTGGTTTAAAATTTTCCCCCTTTGGATTATTTTTCAATACTATCATAAATGAATTCACCAAGTATCTTGAATTTCCCAAAGCTATGGATTATCTAATATCCAACCTTATCTAATCACCAACATTAAATAAATCCATCCCCAATGTTAAATGTTCCATGGAAATGTGTTCATGATTCCTAGTCTCCATCCCACTTTAAATTCAAAATGAAAAGTGTATTCCAACTCCTTATCTCCCCCTTATATAATTATAAGATGTATCATTTATTTAAAAATTTCATTTTTCGAAGTATTAAATAGTGTATTCTATCATCTATGTCTCTACAAGAACTTAAAAATAATATTAATTCAACTGAATTTCAAAGAACATTAGAAACCAATGGGGGTATAGAGTTTCCTTAAAACTACTAAAATTTAGATATTTCTACCATTCAAGATCATATTCACTTTTTACATTATTTTTTGACAATACTGATAAATTTTCCACAAGTAAGATTTCCATGTGGAATTGTGTCACTAATAGATCCTCTAATCCTATTGATTCAAAACTTGTTATTGGAAGCAAGAGTTTAAGATGATAAATAATAATAGTTTCTATGTCACTTACTTACATACATAGATGTACGCCCAATATTTTATTTTATAAAATAATCATGTGATATCGGTCACACTAACACCAAATAGTCCCCCAATAAAACTTTAATAGCACTTTTATCATAAATACCACATATTAATCCAACAGATGTCATTTTTTAAGGATAAATTCATGGTACAACATAATATGCATGATTTTTAATTCATTATATCGATACTTTATTGGATAAGGCTAAAAATTCTAGAGTTACAGACACTGTATATTTTTGACATACTCTATCTTTATACTGGTATATGTTATTGATATTATTTTTCAACTTATTAATTTTTTTAATAACTCTTTAAAACAAAAAAAACATTCTTTTGAATGCAATTTATTTTACAACATTATCTAGGCATCCTAAAAACATCCCACTAATACAAAATTATAATAGAAAAATAGATAAACATGAACTAAATGAATTTTTTTGTATGTCCCAATTTTTTTAATCTTGGTTGTTTAGTACCACTAAAACTGAGGCCTGATACCAATGGTTGAATACATTATATGACTTGAAGTAAATGGATAAATCACATATAGTTTCAAAAACTCTCCAACTATATATTATTCCCTTCATCATTTAATATTAAATTTTCGGAAGAAGAATATTTTTAAATATTTATTTGAAGTATATAGTGTTCATTTTACACCATTTTTTTCATGAAATAATATTTGAATTTCAATAATTGTAACCCATCATGATGTATATATCTATGTTCATCTACTGTAGATGTTCCCTTTTTGTACACACACAGGGATTATATCTCCCCATAACTCTATAACATTTAAAATATATATAAGAAACAATTATATTCATGGGTATATGGTTACTTCTAGAATCATTGAACAAAAGATTGATGTTGTTCATGTTAGACAATCTGTTGACTTCTGGTTTTTGTCCAATCCTTTATTATGGTTTTTCTTTGTAGGGAATCACTGTCTTCTTTTCAAATGATTTCTTTGAAACTCAACTTTCATGGATTTGGATTCTTAATAATTCCTTGTAAATAAATTTTATTCATTCATGCTTCTTCCATATTGATAGTTAACTTCAACTGATCATCCATTCAGTGAGGATTTGTTTTCACACATGCTCTATCTTCATTCTGTGTGTAGGTTCCACAGGCTTCATATAATTAATAATTTTGGGATAAAACCCCTAAGTAAATATTTTCGTCATTAATACACAACATGTCTTCTTCTCAAACATACTCCACAACTAGACGATTTTTCTCTTTCAATAAAATTTCACCATGTGGTATGGTTTGTGAAACTACCAAGGCATACTTCAATACTCTCCATTATTCTATTGATAAAAACCACCTAATCCTTTTCCTTCCAAGGTGCGCATGTATTCTCGTGAAAATCATACTTACTAACAACTTGGGTAGATTCTCCCTTTCTTCTTCTACACAAGTTTACATTATTTCCAAGTAGTAAGATCAGAATGTAACCTTATAGGTGATTGGTACCCCATTTGTAGAGCCCTTTTTCCCTATAAGAATATAAACATATTTTTCTTCATAATATATTTTCTTATAGTATATAGTCTCTCATCATATGACCTAGGATTTGAGGACCCCCTTATGGAAAATTTTTACTTCTATGATTTTCTCTAACTATAATATATTTACAACTACCATGATTATAATATATTAATAAAATTCTATTAAATACATGCCTTATTTCATCCTTACTCAGTTGATATGTTGGTAAAAATGATGTTATTATTTTGAAATTGAACTCTTAGGAATCTAGAGACATACTCATGGTGTGTCCCAATCTTCCACGATAATTCAAATTTCAGAAATGCTTTCTTTTGAGAGTCTTTACTTTTGTATTTTTAAGTATATTCTATTATTTTTAGATTTATACATATTATTTCCCTGATTTGAGGATTCCATATTCAATTCCTAGAATACATCACTCATATATTCTAATATGGATCAAAACTAGATTTTATCATTTCCCTTATAAATATTTTTCTCTGTCTAAAGCTCCGTAAGTTTATAGTATTTATCTTTTATCTAAGTTTCCATCTCCGTTAATCTAGAACTGGCTTCATTTTTTATCCCCTACTCTAGTTGTTTCTTGGAGGAGGATTCTTTATCTCATCTCATTCTACACAACCTTCTACTTTATAATATTTGTGGAACATTCGTTAAGGTGTTCACTTTGTTTTTTCATCTTAGAACACGTCTTTTTTATATCAATATTTTGGGCCACCTAAACACTTTTCAGCCTCTTGTTATCTATGAAAAAATCATTGATGATTGCATTGTGAACTTCATATATGATCTTTCAATGGACTTCAATCTCATGTAAGTATTTGAAATCTTTTTATTCTTCAAAAAAAAATTTCTAAATTCAATATCATATACCATATTCCATATATAGTTATCCCTTTTTAGGGTAATCATCATAAGAAAGTTGATTATCTTTTCCACTGAGGCCTCCTACAAAACAATTATTATAAAACTCATCATCTTTAAATGGATCCTTAAGGTTTTCGCCTTGAATTATTTCATACAATAGTGAATCGGTTATTTTATTTAATTTTTAAATATAATCGTTAATATATTCAATGTCATTGGATTTATATTTAGTTTTTTTATATTCACTTCTTGTATTGACTTCACCAATATAGAATATTGATCAACTAACTCATTCTAAAGATGGTTTATCTATACATAAATCTCATTTGTATATTCTGTATATTCTTTCAACATTCCAGTGATATCTTTAATTTTTATTCATTCAATATCTAATTATTTAAGAGAACCTTAATGCTCATTGTTAACATCCATAAAAACTCTATTAGGAAATAATCTATGGATAAATTAGAATTTCTTAATTTATAAGAAACATTCACATCCTGGTTGGAATTTAATATCATGGTAGAGTTAGAATAATTCACCTTAATAATATTATATGATATCTTAAGAGTGTTTTCTTATTATATTTCTTCTTCTTAATGCTTTTTGATAAGGATATCTTAACCAATCATGATCACTAAAATCTCAATCTTGCCAATTTCAAAACCTTCACTCAAGGTTGATATCATATAATTATTTACCTTTGGACTGTTTCCATAAAAAATCATGATTCTTCCAAATTTCCTAATTAATAGCATAATGATTAGTTTAATTATAGAAAACATCTAATAATGAAATACTTAGAATATTATCCATTGAAGAATTACCCATTCACACATAGCACAATCTCAATTCTTTTTTTCTCAAATAAACATCCTAATTGCTTTACTAAAAGCCTATAGTAACATGATCATTTATTTCTACTACCCACTTAAATAAATTCCATTAAAAATGTAAGCTCTGTCGTAGAATACATTTAAATAAATATAACCACCAATTTTGAGTTTGAACAAGGATTATGAACCTTAAACCTCCAATACCACTTATTGAAACCAAATACACCCTTAGATGTATGTGAATCGAGGTGATGGTAAAATTAATCTTTTTTCCATAGGATTTTTAACTCTATTTTAAATTTATATTCCCACACTGGTAGGAAATGTGTTCAACATGTTTCTATTTTAGACAAAATATCCAAAATAATCCCAAATATATAGGAAAGTAAATCATCCACATAATGTAGATATTATATGTAGTTCACCACAACGGGCTTCATAAAAGGTGCACACGCTAATGTTTTTTTCAAAAATAAACTAATATTCACTATGTATACAGATATAATGTTTCATCGCTATTCACTCCACGCCTAGAGAACATCATATAAAATTTTAAGGGTTCTTCACTCCTCACATAAGGCACACATAATCTACTTCACTTCCACGCACTATTATTCTGATGGATCTTCCATGGATTATTGACTTGCGATTCTCCTAAACAAATATAATACATTATGGTATTTCTATATTTAGCACATGACCCTTCTTAAATCATAATTGTTGATTTGATTATCTATTTACACTCCCATCCAATGAACTCTTCTTATTCAAATATGGATGTGATTTAATCCTTACTGAGATACTTTTCTATTTAGCTTCTATAATATAATCTCATTCATACACTTCTACATATATGGATATTTACTCACAAAAAAATATTATTTCGTTCCTATACATCAACAATTGATTTTGTCACTATAATTATACTTTTGAAAATATTTCTTCTCATATGCTGTATATACTCAAGATTCTCTATTACCTATATTTTGTTGTTTAATTATTATTATTCATGTATACAATAATTTTACAAAAATTTCATTATTGAGAATTTTCCCTAAAAATCCAAGTAACATATCCTATCTCACATATCCTAAATCATGTATCTCTAGATAAAAACCCCAAGGAATCATCCCTAGAACATGGAAACCTTACCATGTAACTCTTTTTCTGGACCTAATCCTTCAAACTTATGTTTTGGTGTCTTCTTCTACTTTTATACTTCATATGATTCAAATCACATAACCCTGGGTGAATGAAAACTATAACATATCTCTATTTTCCAATCTATGATAGTATAAACTTGGGTTCTTAAGTCCAATTTTCAATCTTCGTGTGAACTATCAAGTAATGTGTATCCATATGTGCTCCACATTCACAACTCTATTCATGAGCCACAACACCCATTTTTCATCCTCTCTTCTCACCAAACATGTACTCCAAATCATAAATATTAATCATGATTTTCTGTTTAAATGATATGAATAGTGGATTATTTATAAATAGTTTCTAAAAACATAATCTATGAGAAATAAAGCCTATAATATATTCCAAAAACTATAACAATATATTATTCCCCAAAACTATCTTCATGGTGATTATATAATTCCATTAAACTCATTCAATCATGTGACCTCATATCATATCCTTAACTACATGACATCAAATGTATGACCTTGATCACATAACTGTTGTGCACAAACATTGTACCATGACTCTATAAAGAAAAATATTGCATGGTTAGAGAAAATCACTACCTCAGATAAAAAATATCACTTTAGGTTTTCATGATCCATAAATTCACTTCTTGATATAAAAATTCATGATACTTATCATCTTCTGAAAGTTACACTCCTGAATGTGAATCACGTGACCTTCCATTGATATGTGGTTAACTTGAACTTTTAATTATTATGTTCACATCATGATGTCACATCCTAATTCCTAAATCTCTATCACTTTCCATGAAATAATTTTATCATTTTCAGTCTATCAAACATTATTTACTTCGTATGACCATGACGCATGACTCCTTCTGCCATTAACAGAAAACATGATGATTTTTTGGTAATGTGATCACATGAATCTTAAATACTCATACAATTTCATGACCCTTAAGATTTTATACGAAAAACTATTTATTTCTTAGTATTTTAAGATTACAAATTTTGAAAACTCTAAGAAGTGATGCCAACTTTGATTCCTCGTTTTTCTTTCAAAGTGTTGTTTTATTCTTTTTGTGGATATATTCTAGATGAGAATGACTCTGTACTAAAAGTATTCTACAATACCATAAAACTATGTTCAGTTCAACTTTAAAATAATAATTGAGTGAAAATACCTTCACTCTTCAATGTGGTTCATGATCTATTGTCATCACAAACTTCATAAATCAATTCGGTACATGATCTATAGTATTCATATCCATATTTTATATACTTACTATCTACTTTTCTACTATCCATTGGAAATCTAGATATACCCCGTAATCTTCCCACACCATGCATTTCTCAATTTGTGTTTATATGTGATCACATCTCCATGTATTCAACATTCTCAAGAGATTGAAGACATATCAAAATTGATAAAAAACCAATACCAACAACCTTTGGTTTCAATAGGGAGCCTATTGATATATTGAGGTATAATCAATGGTATTTGGGTTATTGATATAGTTTTTAACATTTGGAAAGGATTTGGACTATCCACATTTAAATTAAAAAGTTATGGGTAGATTATTCCTTTGATATATAACAGAGTAAAGGTGTTAGAGAGTGAAAACAACTACCATTTATTGTAAATTATAATTATATTCTATTTCATTCCATATTTAACATATTATATTACAACCTATTATATATTATTCTATATGACTTGGAATAATTTTTTTGATTTCTATAAATTCATGTGACATTAATGTTACGATCATAATGAGTGTGGGATATGATGCCCACTTACCAAATTTTCATAACATGGTGCATGATGCACAATTACTTGATATTGTTATAACAGGGGATGTTATTCTAACTAAACTTATGATTTTTTACATGGTATGCTATGAACACTCATTTTATGTTGTTATAATATGGGTTATGATTCCCACTATCCATTTCTATCACATGGTATGTGATTCCCACTTACAAGATATTGTTATTGTATGTGATGTGATTCCAACTCACTTGGGACTTATGATGTGTGGCGCAATAATTATGAATTATTCAAGAAAATTTCTAGAACATGATAGTAGTGTCTTGGGGGTTATCCCCTTTTCATAAACAATGTGGAGCATTGGAGAACCTTAAGTCTAACAATCTCCCCCTGAGCATTACCCATGTGGTTTAAAGCTTCCCCTAATAATAAAATACTATATATAGGACCTTCCCACTCCTTAATACATGATATTTTCTACTTTAGGAGATTTTTATGATTTTATTTATAGGTAATCACATCCCATAAAGAAAATGATTCGTGATCAGGGGGTTTCCGTTAGATTTCTCAATCACATCAGAAACTCCACCATGCTCTAAAAGGGACTCTGGATGTGTTGGGACACAACATAGGCATATTCAGGATTATGATGAGTGCCTAGAAGTATCATATGGGTTGTTAGTCAATTATTTTAAACCATATTTGTGTTGGAAAACCTTATGTCTAACACCATATTACATAAGATAATGAGAAATGTTTTAGGATGAGATTTATTTTAATTCATGAATAAATAATGGGATGAAAATTGAAATTGATACATGGGAGTATTTGATAAAAAGGGAAATAAAGTGAGTAAATTGAGAGATTATCTCAATTTAAATAATTGATGGTGATGAGACTATATTGTATGGAAATTGGCTCAAATGTCTTCAGTATTTCATCGAGAAATTTGCTGGAAGATATAAGGGAGAAAATAGAATCTTGTTGGGAATCTACATTGGAATTAGTAAATTACCACAAGTCTGGATAAAAAATAAGATAGTCTGAGATTTAGGATTACTAGGGTTACATTCTTTATAAGGGGATTCATATATAATCGTATAAGGATATTGAATTTAAATTACCTTTTGAAGTTTGAGGGGTGCATGAATGAAGTAGAAATATGATACAGAACCTACACCTTGAATGGATGTGTTCATGAACTCCAAGGAGGGTAACATTATGAATTAGGGTCCCAAGGAAGCATGTTAGGTAATAGGAGATAACAAACAGTTACATAATGGTAGGGAATGTGGAGGAAAGATGGGGAGTAACCTTCATACACACCTTCTACAGACCTAGTTTTTCAATCCAATGTGGAAAATAAGGAAGTTCCCTTTAATGCTAAATTTATAGAAGAGGTATTTGATAGGATAAATGCAAGGAGGATTTCTTTCAGTACCGATAAAGAAAAAATGTAATAGAAATACAGTCAAGATCTCATTTCTTTCAATGGATTTAATGAAAGGAAGGTAAATTTTGGGAGACTGTAACAAGACTTGGCATAATATGGATTATGATTTGAGGGGTCTTATGCAAATGGAGCTGGAGTTCAATAACATTATTCATAATTAGAGTGATCAATTGGTGAATGTTTATAACAATTATATTTTTTTTGTAATGTATCAATGGTATTTACTATTGTTTAATCCTTTTATTGTGAATTCATTTTGTGGGTTCTCATTCGAACATTAAAAGTGTATTTCATGAAAATGAAAATTATAATATAATATAGTGGTAGATTGGGAACATACATAGACTGATATTTTTATAGTCATCTAAATTATTTTATTTTATTTTACAAGATAATGTTGGATCATTCCATAGGAAATTCTATTTTTATATGTATGCCTATATGACATAACAGTTGGCTCATTTTTCAATATATAAGTTGGTATTTTTTTGATTATATTGATGTAATAATGTTTATTGTATAATGTTATTGTTATTTATTATATGTGGTTAGTTCCACAATTATTTATGTTTTTATGATATATATAGTATATTTTCCCCGCGTTAACTATAGAACCTTTTCTCTCATCGTTAGCCACTAACTTCTGGAGAGGCGCACATGAGGTCATGTAGGAACATGTTTGGCTAATGAAAGAGTAAGATAGACTAGGGACATGATAAATTTGTATAAGATACTTATTTTATTTTTCTTATTATATAAATATATTCATTGAAGACAATTTATTTTCAAAAACAAGTATATACCCTATGATTCGGTATAGCTAACTTCTATGTAACCAAAATATGGTTTTCTAGGGGTGTTATTGTTGTTCTTTTTTAAAAGGCTATTTATTTTATGATTTTCAAGGAATTTTTTGAGTGATTAAAGTTTATTATTATTCTATTAGACAATGATGTAAATCAAGTTTATGTTCATTTATCTTCTTAATTATGTGGGATTAATAAGAAATATTTTGTTCATGTGTGTGATTGGGAATATGTTTATGAGGTAGGGATTCATTATTTAATGTGTCAACAATAAGATATATAGTGTTTCTCATTATATGTTGTCAGTGGAACTCATCATGATAGAACCCAGTGTTGTTGAATCTTCTATTATTTTTGTTTGATGAATTATTATGTGAATTATATTTTTATTTTGGGAATATATTTTATTATGGATAGGTTGGGATATATTGTGCCTAAGTTGTTTGAGATACTATAATATATATAGTCTGTCTAGAGTTTTGGGATCCAAATCCAATCCCAAATTTCAAAAAAAAATTATATATAGTACTATGATATATGTGTTATGATTCATGCATTTTTAATTTCAGTGGAATTCAACCATAGATACCTCTAGTTAAATTATAGTATAGAGGGGATGATAATTTTCTACTAGTAGTAGTTCCAGAACCTCATTTGTAGTTAGAACCTCCAATTGATTAGTAGTTATGGGAGATTATGATTTTGGTTATCTAGTTGATGGTCTTGGGTGATTCCTGAGCTAATTATTCTATTTCAATATTGAAATGGGTGTTAACTAAGAAACATCTACCTTCTTTTTGGGTAAAGGTGGTTCCAAATATGATATGTTCTAGATAGAGTCCTTAAATTTTATTTTTTATGGATTTCGGAACCCTTTAGAAAAGGATTACCCTTACTATATACTTCATTTATGTTTCAGATAAATTTTGGTTGGATGTATTAGTATAGGTTCCCTAGCATGCGGGGCTATCCTAGAAAGAATTATATATAGGATTTTATGATCAATTCATTCTCAATATACTGAGGTTGTATAGGGCTTGAGGTTTCATACATCTCACCTAGAGGGAGATTCTATTTATATATTATGTCACTTGTTTCAAAGAGAATCATTATTTTTATCTTGTTTTCGTATATAATGAGGTCACTATTATTGGAAACTTCGAGGATGGTTTGAGATATTGTGTATAAGTTTAGGTGAATATTTTCCTCCTTATATTATTTTATGAGGTGGTAAGTTAGGAATTGTTTTTTAGAGGAACGTGATTGAGGGAATTTATTCTAGTCAGTTTACTCCCTCTACAAAATTTGGTATCATGTCTTCAAGAATTAGGAAGCATAGGATTGATGGTTCCTACAAGGTAGGTGATAGATAGGGTTGTCAAGGTTGGGGTATATGTCTTTCACCACTAGGGAGTGATCCTCTAGAATATTATTAGTGTGATATCCGAGTTCAACTTCAATATCTATGTCTCAAAAATCCTTTAGAGTGTCCATAATGTGGGTAGATGGGATGCCGATTGTTTTGTTTTTGGAGTTTTCATTGGTGAATAAGTGGTTAAAGGGTTGGATTGGTTTATGGGTAAATATCTGGGTAAGTTTTACCACTTCATAGTACTTGTTATGTTGTTCATTTTCATATATTCTTGGAGAAGGATGTGGTTTTTCAAGGTTAGAAAATGAAACATGTTAGTTCTCCTCAGATACGATAGGGTATTGGGGACCAGGGAAGAGGATTAGGCTTAAGTTAGCTTCATTATTTCAAGAATCTCCTTCTAATAATATATAAGGATCATAGACTGTATTTTGGTTCAATTTTAGTGACATCCAACCTTTGGTTTTACTTGATATAGATATATTACACTAATTTATATATTCTCATTTGTTTGAGGATCCGAGGTTGGTTTTGAAATACATTTCTAGGTTTATGAATATTGATACAACTTAAGGGGTGTGATCTAAATGTAATTAGAGATTTCAGGGTTGTGATATCATTATCTTTGTATTTGATAATAATTAGGATTTCCTTATGTTGGAGCTGAAAAGATTCAATGTGATCTCTAATACAGATAAGATAACTCACTACCAAGCATGAATTGAAAAAATTTAGTGATGAGTAATCTTTGTATACCTAAAAAATTTATACTTTCATTAGGGAGAAGGACATATAAATATGTCATCATAGACCTAACCATTTTCACCTTGGTATGACTACAACCCATTTTTTATTTCCATTCTAGATGATGGGGTCAGCGGAATATCTTATATCCTTCTATTATAAACCTTTTATAAGATGTTTAAGGATTTATCAATGATTGAGTTAACTAATCTTACATCCATTCATCTATGTAGGAGATATCATGTAGAGATTAGAGACATAAAGTTATAGTTGGAGTACTTATAGGAGAATGGATTAATTCACCGGAGCACTTTACCATACGGTTCTCCCATTCTACATACCAGGAATATAAAGTTAAACATGTGATTGTATTTTGGATTAACAAGTATTGAACTGTGTGATGATCCAATATTCATATCATTTTCCTCATTTAGATGACTTTATTCACTAGTTTATGAGATATATGAGGTTCTTCAAGATAAATCTAAGGTTGGTATAACATCAGTTATGGGTGATCTTATCTAACATTCATTGTACTAATTTTATAAAAAGGTATTGAATATATTAGTTTCCTATGATTCCAATAAGTTTAATGACTTTTCCACATTATCCATGGACCTAATGAATAGTTTTTTCACCCTTGTTAGGATTAATTCATGGTCATATTCCTTGGTGATGTCCTAGTATACTCCCAAACTCCAGAGGATCATGGTTGAAATTTGGATATCAAATTTGGCACACAATGAGTGTATCAGTTATACATAAATCTCTAAATGATTCATTTATATATTATGTAGGTACAATTTTTCATGAATGTAGTTTCAGAAGTAAGCATATTAGTGGACCTTAAGAAGGTTGAGGCAGTGATTTCTTGTAAGAAACAAATGAATATTTTTTATATTTATATATTTATAAGATTTACAGAATACTGAATGAGATATATTCCATGATTATAAATATTGGAAGTGCTGATGAAGGAAAAATCCATGAAGAGGGTAATGTGTTAGTGGTTTGATCCTTATGAGAGAGACTTGTTGGAACTATTGTTAAAATTAATGGCCATTCTAATCATTACCATACCATATTTGGGTATGTATTATACCACATATTGTGATGTATTAATAGTTGGGATCATATTAGTGATAATCTAGGATGGTTGAGTTACATCTTATGGGTTGAGGAAGTTGATGGAACATTAATAAAACTATATGAATCATGATTTATTATTGGAAATGATAGTTCATGAATTTAGATATTAGTATCAGTACCTATTAGAAAAAATATTTATTTTATATTTCTACCATAAAAGCCTAAAATTCATATACTAACATTGTAAATTAAACATTTAGTAGAGAATGTGTGTTAAGTACAATTATTATTTTGACTTTGAAATGATGTACACACTGAGGAATGGGAAAAAAAATTCTAACACGTTGAATATAATGACTCAGGAAAATATGGTGTGAGAGGATAGTAATGAGTGGAATATGATGAGCCTAATTATCATGTTATATTTAGAAATTCATAAGTATCAAGGTAGGGTTTTCTTATATCTATGAGAACTAAATCATCACTTTTTGATAGGGTAAAAGAAATTCAACTATTCGATTTCGAAAACTATGTTTTGAGGTATATCTTATATGGTGGGGATCTTCTATAATATTCGAACTAGGATAATTATGGGTACCTATATGTATGATATTAATTTTTTGTACCTCTGAGCATGTGTAAGGAGCTAACATGGATCTCACATGCTTTGATATGAACTATTCACAATCGATTTTTAAAATTATTCATCGATATAAAAAATCATCATGAATAATTTTTATTTTTTAAAATCATGTTAATAATCATTTAAAAATGTTAACTATTTCATGGAGTATATGTTTTAGGATGTTTTAAGGTGTTTATAATATTTTGTGAATGTTTTTCCTATAGGATAGAAATCACATTGTAACACTATGTGTGACACTAAACTTTTCATCACATAAGCATAAATGTTTTGTATAAAAATTAATATTTATATACTAAATGATGATTCAATTCCATAGATGGTATATAAAAGATTACATTTCTGTTAAATATATGTCTAATTTTTATGGCTTACATGATAATAGACACCCCATGAAAATCTGGTGCTATAATGTCTGGTGCTAGAAGGTGAATCACACCATAGAGAATAATGATGTGAAAACAATTAAAGTTTCACTTCATGAATAATAGAAATATACTATGATTAATAAGAAATTGGGATATATTTTTATTCCCAGAAGAAAGATCTTACAACATAAAGACTATCCTACACCATGGATGGTTGGATAAAGATGATTTCCAATTATTTGTTTATTTCCTGAATGTATGATCATGGGATATGATTCTTGGAGGTGAGAGTCATAAACCAAAAAAAGGTAATAACCCCTAGTGATTCCTAGATTGTTTTTATTTTGATATTAATTTTCATGTTAATTAAATTATTGCATCATGATAGTGATGTTCACTCAATAATAGGATTGAGTTGGGCAGTTTTTTCAGAATTCAAAGTTCCCATCTATTAGGGATTTTTTGAGACTCAAATTATGAATGTTTGATAAAATTATAATAGAACTTTTATATACTTTTTTTCAAAATAATAAAGGATTATTTAATATAAATTTAATGGGAAACATATAGATTCTCTTAACACTAAAGACATACATTTCTCATTATGAAGTGAATAAAGTAGTTAAGGAAATAGAGATTCTAGAGTCAGATGATTTTTTAGAATGTATAGAGAATAGAATGAGATACAAGAGTCTATCTCAATATAGGTTCATTTATTTTCATAATGTGTATGAGGTACGATTGTATTTGAAATGATATTTGGTGTAATCTATTTTCTTTTTTAGGATTATCAAGATGGTACTTTTAGGAGTAGTGGGTCCTTTCTAAGCGAGGAGAGTAATAATATTTCTATCATTATGAGGGTTAAAACCTATAGAGATATTGTGTATAATCTAAATTTTATATAATTTTTTCTCCTTAGTTAATTTTTTACTTCATTTAATCATCACTTTGTACTCCTTGGATGTATCACAATTATGGAGTACCAAGTAAAACTACCTTATGTCTCTCTTTAATTTCTTTATCTCTTTATATACATTGTGGGGAAGAGAATAATTATGACTAATAGTGTAACAAGATCATTAGGTAGGATTATTAAAAAAAATAAACATACCTTAATACCCGCTCTTAGGGTATTTACCTTTCTAGGGAAGAAAATCACGATATTCGTGAACAATATAGGTGGTTCACGACAAAGAAAGAAATTATGGGTTTTATTACCCGATGTCACGCATATCCGTAGGTGAATCTTTGGAAACAAATACCCATGGGTATTCTTCATCATCTAACTATTACCAAGTGAATTTGGTACGATATGTTGATAGATTTCCTGATGAGTTTTTTGAGGAAACACTAAGTTAGTGAAGTGACACAGGTGGTCATCAATTTTTTATCCAAGGTGGCTCATATATTATTTTTCAAAGATAAAAACTGGATTGATGAGTGTGGTTAGATGTATGTTTAGTATCTTATATATTTTTAATTTATGCCAAGGAGTATCATTTTTATTTAGGATTCACACTTTTAATATCATTTCTAGAAATGTTTACAAAACTATTTGGATACTCAGGTGCATTTTAATATTGTATGCTATCAATAAAATAATGGTAAATCTGAGTAAAATAATTTTGATTTATATGAAATTAATTAATAAAGAAATATATATATTAATAACTTTTGATATATTCATATTGTATTGACATGTTTAGAATATAATAATTGTTATCATGTTTTGATTTAGATGGATTCATTCATGTCATTTTTATAAGTACTTGTTAGTTTCCCCTATATTGGTTAGAAGTGGGTTAGTCTTATATTATTAAATCATGTCTCATACAAGATTCCATGGAACTTTTGGACTTATTTAGTGGTGGTTGGTGATGGATTAAATCACATAGTGACCATATGAAGACACGTTAATTACACATCTAGATTCTGAGGTAGTTGATCATGTATTATTGATTTTTTCACCATGAATTGGACACTTGAGAATTGATAGGTAGGGTAAGTTATCATCCAGGTATGTGAGACCATTTGAGGTTGTTGAGAGGATCAGTACAGTGGCATACCATTTAGAATTTCCTTGTTTGTATAGTAATATAAATGATGTATTCAATATATCTTAGTCAAGGATATATAATACATCTATTTCTCACACGATTAACATGAATGATGTAAATATTGAGGTTGATGTGTAATTTATAGAGGGGATAGTGTGTATAGTGTATCAGAGTAACAATATTACTCAAGGGATATGATACCCTAGGTTCATGTGTAGTGGAAACTTAGTAATATCTAAAAAGAGGCATGTGGATAAAAAAAACTTAGTGGTTATAAGTGTTTTTGTGTGACACTAGATGATGCATCTCATGGATAATTTCTTATAAGTTGGTATTTGTAATGACCCATTTGTACGAGGGTGTCTGATTTTATTAATTCTATAGAAACCAATTATTTTTTGGAATATTTATTATAATAAATGGTTTATAAAAGAATTTGGTGAAAATTTCAAGGTGGCAGGCTATGTGTTCAATGTCTTCCTAATAGAAGACTTACCACCAAGAGTTTTGTAGAAGGCAACTTCGCATTTAGTGTCTAGGGTAGGGGATAGTATCCTAACAACTGATTTTCTAATGAGGGTACACTAAAACCCAATATCCACATATATTTAAAATGGGAACCTAATTTCTTCCATTAAAATGGATATGTTTGTAATTTCTCATCAAGGTTTTTGTTAAAAACATTTTATCTTTTACTACCTGGTCTTCAAAACCATAAACTCAACCTCATATGATATCTCTTGTAGAATTAGATCCATCTCCAATGACCCATAGTATAATCATTTGGTGTTAGTTGCATTGGATGGTTAGAGGTAAGGATATCCTCCTAGAACCCAGAATCACTCATCTCTCTTGATATTTCCTAGATTTTCATTTCAAACCCCTAATTTTGGGTGTTTTTTAGGGATTTATTCAAATTAGGTTTGATTTAAATAAATAAAATAAATGATTGGGGATATGTTAAGATGTGATAGGCAGTCCCAAGACATTACCATTAATTTATATAACTTTCATATGAAAAGTGATGTGAATGATATAGAAAGAAGAAATATATGATCCAAAATAAACTAAAACTTATTTATTATTGATTTTGAGTATAGTAATAATAATTGGGGGTGTGATTGGTTATTGTTAGGTGTATTTTAATTCTATGATCACTAAATTTAATGATTCTGCTGTTAAGTGATGAGAATTGTGTACATAGAACATAGAGGTAGTGTTGCATTTAAATGTTGTGACTTTGTGGACCTTAGTTGGTGTTCTTAAATAACAATTGATGAGTAGAGATCCTTTAATCAAGAGGGTAGCCTAAATTTATCCTAGTGAATATATAGGGTATAGTTAATGGTATTCTAGTTATTAATATGGGTTTAATATGTGAGAGTTCTCAAAACTATCCACCTTTATGTTAAATGGTTCCAACTGGATTGTTCTTTCGATATATAGAGAGAAAGGTTATATGGGATACCCATCCTAGTATTGATTGGAAATTTTAAGTGGACAAAATATTGATATTTTTTATATTTTTAGTGACCCCTTATTAAATTGTATTAAATATACCTTGGAATATGTTTTTTAATGTGTGTCAAATCATATGACATTGATGTTGGGATTGGAATGGGTGTGAGATGTGATTCCCACTTGCCCAAAATTATTATATTATGGGAAATTATTCACACCAACTTGATATATTTATGATATATTATATGATTCACAACTAATTTATATTTTTATGACATTGGAATAATTCCCACTCACGTTATATTGTTATAATTTAGAATATGATACCCACTAACATAATATTTTTATGACATGGAATATGATTACCACTTTCCTACTATTATTCTGACATCTAAAATGAAGGCCACTCACATTATATTGTTATGATATGGGATATGATGCCCACTAACCTGATATTGTTATGATATGGGACATGATGAAAACTTATATAATATATTTATGATATTGTACACTATTCTACGTATCTAGTATTATTAAGAGATGGGATAGGTTTCCACATACTTGAGATTGTTATGATATTGGATGTGATACCAACATACTTGATATTGGCATGGTATAGAATTTTATGATCACATTATAGATATTATTATGATATGTGATGTTATACTGGCTTTATTGATATTTTTATTGAACATGACATAATGAAAATTATGATTGAGTGACTCTATGATTATAAGACACTACAAAAAATGTTAATTGGTATGTATAACTTGTTATTAATGGAATTGTTCATGGTTATGATAACATGTGTTTTTTATTGATTGTGTATCTAAAAAAAGGGTATGTAATTACATCCCATGGATATTACATGTGACATGTTCATACCTATATATGAATTTTCCAAAGTAGATATGGTAATACACCATGTGTCTTTTTTGGCCTTTGATATTGTAAAGGGTCATTGTTATTTAATATTGTTAGAATATCACATTATACATACCGTTATATATATTCTAGATTTGGTCAATTACACTATTTGTGATATGCTACAAAGTTATACTCATACTATACACATTTTCCATGGTGGATGTATAGAATTCCTGATTAGGGATGCATGTAAGGTCATGGCCCCTGCAATTGATAGATGAGAAAATATGATGGTCAAAGTGGGCTTTGGGATTGGGCGGAGACAGTCCCCACTTTTTTAGTCATCTTCATTATTTTGTTATTTTTATTTCATCATATTTGATTTAAACATGAGGGATACTATTTTTTTATACATGGTTTTAAGATATTACAGCTTTCTCATGTTTCGTTATAAAATGTAATATTTATTTATTCTTTTGTTCTAGCTATAATTTCCATATTATATCATTTGTTTGGGTTTTTGGACTTATGGTTAATTAAAATACTATTTAAAATTATCTAATATAGAGGGTATTGTCTCTCCATGTTACCTATAAACCCTTTTGGTTAATCGATAGCCTCAGGTGTTCGTAGGCATGCTTGAGTTCATGTAGTAACCATGTCTGGTTATTTTTCGTGTAATCCTAAGTAGTGTAGTTGTTGTATGTTTAAGTATAAATTTTTTCGAATAAATAATTATTTCAAATTTTTTGTCCACTATATATTGATTAATAATATTTATCAGATACTTTCCTATGGATTATTGTGTGAGAGTGAAGTTATATTTTGGTAGTATTGGTTAACTCATGGCTTCTAAAAAATTATTTCTTCATAATTTATTATTTTATATTTTATATTCATGGGTTGTTGGGTTATAGTATATCTAATGGAGTTTTAGTATGAAATTGAATGTGGTTTTAGTTTTTTTATTTAATTTATTTAGGCAGGTAATTTAAAATATTTTTTTGACATTACCATTTTCAATTTTTTTTAATTCATATTAGAGATGGATTGATCAATTTATAGGTTTTCTTTGGGTCACAACCATGTATGAAACAATTGGTTATCCGATGAGAGGTATCACCATCCCATTAAATGATATCTATTTAATATATTTTGACTTTATGTTGGATATGGAATGTTGGTCAATATTGGATAAATTAAGAGTGATGTTTTTGATTATGGATATAATTTTATCATGTTGAATATGCTCCCAATTTTTATTTGTTATTGTTTTCAATGATTTATTTTTAAAATATAAATTGTAATTTAAATTGTGTTTTATTACTGTACAGAATCATTACTTTTTCAGTACATATATAAGCATATGTATGAACTGCACATATATGATAAACCACAATGTTTTTATAGGGATACCATATCGAGTGTATTCAACTCACCCCCTTTTTTTATACCTCATGGCATATGAAAATGTGTTTTTTTCAATTTTAAGGTACATTTTTCTATTTAAAGGATACATGAATGAAACATTATTCCATTACTAGTGGACTATATTAGATGATACAGTCTAAACAATGTTGATTTTATTTTTGATATAGACTTTATAATATTATTACAATTCATTTAGTTATCAATTTTTTTCAATTAAATGATAGTAATTTAAAAAAAATCATTGAATCCAGTATATTTAATGGAAGTTTTTCTTTTTAATTTTAAATATTTAGTTTTATATGATCCATAATATGAGAGAGTTATTCTTATTTTAAAAAATTATTAGGGTATATTTTATATATAGATCATTTACACTGTAATTTTTAAAAATTATATTATATGAGGGAAAGATGTATTCTTTAGGTTGAATCAATCTTCATAATTTTAATTTAAACTTTTTCCACTTTTTTTAGCACATGAAAATAATGGGGAACATTTGAGACCATAAGTGACCCTGACTTGGGTATCAGTCTATTATTTTGGTCAAGGTGTTACAAAATGGTTTCAAAGAGAGTTTTAAAAGTTGAATCATCTATAGGTGTGTATTTTAGATATTTATAAACTATAAATTAATATATATAATTTTTTATTCAATGTAATTCTAATGAAAACTATTTTATTAGGGGGATATAAGAAATATGAGATTTTGGTTAATCTATGATTGGTATTTAAATTTTTTTTTAAAGATTAGGAGTTATGGACAATGTGGAACAATATAATTTTTGTTCTTTATGAATCATATAGTACCACGGTAGTAATGTAGTAAAATATGTATAAATTATTAAATATTTTTATAATTTTCTTGTTATATAATTATTATGAAAATGCATAAAAACTAAATCATTTTTACATGTCATAAGTTTTAGCAAAAGAGATTGGAACATCATATAAATTAGGAGGGATATTTTATTTATATAAAGTCAGAGTTTCTGTTTACATTTATTCTATAATTGAAAAGATTCATTAAATGAAAAGACTCATGGTGGTACTTTTAGTTTCATTTCAAGATAAATATTTTTTGTTATAATGTAGTTTATTTTAAACATAAATATTAGAAATATAATTTTATAAGAAAGTTTTTGTAATGAATTGTTTCAAATGAGATGATTTTATACAAATTTATTTATAGATGATTTCAGAAATTACAATTTATTTGAATCATTTGGTTAAGTACTATGGGTTTTAAATTCATTTTTTACGCAATTGTTTTAGATAATGAGGATTTCTAATGTGTCAATTTCAGATAAATTTGTATTGCAATGTATTTTCCATTTATAAATAAATAACATAAATCATAAAAACTAATAATGCTTAAATTTACATTTAAATAATTATAATTGACAATCAGGATTTATAACATGTTGTTGTATTAAATATTCAAAAGATATTTGTAACGCTCCGACCCTAGTTACCCAGAGTCTGTGCAATATTGCGTAACATTGGCATGATCACAAAAGATCAAGTCTCGAAAGACCGATTAGTTTAGTAGCCCTGGAAACACTAGATACATAAATAAATGTTACATTACATCATAATGTGAAAAATCACAATAACATAGTCTCCATAGTGCACACTTCTATCCCCTTCAGACTATCCCTGTAGGTCATTCATAAAACATTTCTTCGCATCCTGGGAAAAATAAAACATTGAAAGGGGTGAGCTCAGATGCTCAGTAAGGATAACAATATAGCGGATGCTTTCATAAATAAACATTAACATTTAAAGAAATTTATAACTAAAACAAAAGCCTTTAAAACTTGAACTTCAGCATAATATGGCAAAAATAAAATGAAATAATGTCATTTACTTATTCACATGGATATTCTACTAGTCGAATAATCACATGCAATATCAATAACCACTTTCATAATGATGGAATGCATAATGCCAAACTATCATAACCATGTAGCCAAGGCCTCATGCCAAGACTACAAATAAGATTTTGTCAAGGCCTCGTGCCAAGACACTAGTTTGTCTCATGAGACCTGTCGATGCATCGAGAAGCTATAGCGGGCTCCACCCGTCACTTATTAAGTCCAATGCATTCCTCATATGAACAGGTTTAAACATATCATAAACCATAACATAATCGTATCACATAAAACATGCATAAAGGACACATAACATTTCCACATTTCAATCACAAGATATCAATACAACACATTTATATAATAAAAACACTTTCAAAACCATTTGCAATACCAAAATAAAAGAAAATTAAAACTTTGTATTTATTTTTTATTTAAAAAAAGTTATGGCTTGTAGAGGAAGTAGAAACACAAATAATGGTCACGGCGGCGGAGAAGTCATTGTCACTGCATACGTAAGACAAAAACATTCATTTTGTTGTTTAGTAAAACGCTTTGTAAAAAATATTCCTTTTGAATAAAAGTAAAAGACAAAGGGGTTTATACACCGTATAGAAGAAATTTGTGTATAAAACAAAATATGCCTCAATGAAAGGAGATTGAGACGAAGACCCTTATAAAGATAATTTTTTTAAATAAAGTAGATCTATTATATGTATTCACTATAAGTACACATAAATAAAGTACAAATACCAGATAGGACACAATAATATCACGACATAATTTGAAAATAAGAGATTAACCCAAAGAATGAAAATTGGGTTAAGCAGTTCCCTTACCTCGTGTCCAACATGACTCGATCGTTCTTTAATCTCCTGAATCATAAACTAGTGTTAATTTTTAATTTCTTAAGAACCTTTTTCAATTTCATTATTCCTTTTATATCACTTATAACCGTGTTATTAACATTATGTAATTATTTAAGTTAATAACGGTCGTTTTGTTGATCTTTGGTACTTAAGTCAAAAATAAACTTCTTATAATTACACTTTGTTCATGTGCTAAAATATCCATTATATACATAATTATATTCATTATTTAGATATCATATACATCATATATATCCATTATATACATTCATTTATAATATTACATAATATTTATAGGTAAGAAATGAAATGCACCGTTCATGGAGACGGTAAGCCGTACGTACGCATGAATGCTTCTTTCATTTATATTTCATATTTAATGGAATGAAGTTATAATTATATAAAGGTATAATATAATTCCAGTATAATATAATGTATAATACCATTTACTCCATCCTTTATACATCCCACATATGGCATTAACGATTCAAATCACTTTGAGGGGGCGGTAGTCCACACTTTCTCAAATGAAATTATCGCATTTGCACTACATGAAAAGCATAAAGATATGTTTTCAATGTAAAATAAAGATGCATAGAGAGGAAATAGATATAATATATATCACAAATAAATATAGTTCGATCATAATGTACACCATGAGAGGTGGTATTAGATGATAGAACAATCATCTTTTCGTGAGGCAGTAATTCACCATCCACGGAAACAGTATGTAATTTAACCATTTGACGGAGGTGTGTGTAAGTGTAGCTAGAATAAATATCATAAAAACATATTAGTATATTGATGATACTGGTTTTTCTACAAAATAAAGTAATAAAAAGAGTTTAAAGGGTTGGAGAAGAAAAATAAAACAAAATAACATAAGAGAAGACATTACCTTAAAATCGGGTAACTCTTTTCGATTTGAGCCAAAGGCTTCCTTGGGAAGAATTCATCCCAAAGTGAGGCTTCTATGAGTAACATTGGGAAGTTTAGAGAGTATTTGGGCAGATTTTGGCCAAGCCAAAAGGCTTGGAAGGTGTGAATAAGGTGGTAGTGGTGGGGGCCTTTTATAAGAGGAGAGGAGGGGCACTCTTGGAAAGATTGAAATGTTACATTATTATAAAATGATTTTCCTATTCTAAAGGTCCCAAAATGATATATATCTAGGATAAGGTGATAAGGGTTCGAAATATTCTCATCCAATAGGTTTTTGACAAGTCTAAGCCTTATATTTTACATTATCTTTTCATTTGATTTAAATCGTTATTTAATGAGGTAATCGTTGCATCATCATTGTGTCATAAAAAAAATTATTTATTTATTGTCTAAAAATTATAAAACAAATTTCATGATTTAATAAATCTTTTTATCTTTCTAATTAAAATTTATAGTCAAAAATATGATTTGTATAACCCCATTTAAAAATTGTTTTAGTAAAACAACTCATGTTTGTGACATTTTTATTTTAACATTAAATAAAAAGTTTATAAGGTCATTTTCCTACCAAAGTGGCTCCATGGGGTCCCCATGTTGACCCATGGATTGTATTATCCGGACATGACTCATCCAATAGGGGTAGGGCAAGTTTAAAGGTATTTTCATATTTTTATAAAATCATTTTTACCTTAAATTTCACTAATTACCTTTAATCGTGATTAATTAAACTTAAAAGTTACTTTTCACCAAAAAAATATTTTAATCTCATTGAACCACATTTTACTTCCCAATGACAAACATGTATGTCGGTTTTTTGAAAATCAAATCACAAAAGTGGTAATGTTTCATTTAAATGAAAAATCAGTTTTTTAACTATCACTTAGTGGTTTCACTATTCATCAAAAATTGAAGTTTTTCATAACAATGCCAAAATTTCACCCTAAGATATAATTGATATTCCGAATTAAAAAATTATGTCTATTTTACAAAATTCCAAACATATAAGTTTCATTAATTAATTTTATAATTAATTCCCGCTGTCACAACAAATAGCGTGTTTTTAAGAAACAATATATATCAAAAGATTGACAATTGTTTATGTCCAATTTCAAAGTGAAATTAATTCTAATAACCACCATTGGATAAAATGGTAAAAATATATTCTAATTATACTTTAAAACCACTCAATAGTATAATTTATCACTATAAATTATTTGGATTAAAAAGTTATTTTTAAGTATTTTTCACTATTAATAAAAAATTGGAAGTTCTCATAAAAATACAAAAAATTCAACTTAGGATAATTTCGATATTCAGAGTCCAAAAATGAAGTCCATTTTGAAATATAAAATATATATAATTTCAAAAAGTGGGTATTATTATTCATAACTGCTACTTTGATTGGTCGTGGTGTGTTAGAACTCGAGGTTGCGTACAACACACGCTGCTCTATTATTCAAAGAGAAGCGAACCATGGAAGCTTGGGGTGTTACATTCTCCCCTCCTTTAATAAATTGAATCCTCAAATTTTGAAATTTTTCTTTGAAAATGAATGGTTGAAAATAGAAAATACCTTTGTGGAAAACCCACATCGAAAATAAGGTTAATAAAATTTAGCCTTAATAAGAGGGAAAGGGAAATGAAAAAGTCACCACCAAATTATGATCTCGATTATGATAACATTGGTGGAAATTAGAGACATATAATTGGAGGAAAAACGTAAATATTTGTAGGGAGTGATTTGAGGTCATCAGTCACAAACAAGTGTAAAATTGAGGGCCTCAAAGCCTTCAATCTATGTTGATTTAAAATATCATCAGTTCAACTAGACATATGGTATTAGGATAACACATTTTTTGTTTTAATATCCCTTTACCAAAGTTTAAGAATTAATTTATTCATAGAATAAGAGATAGGTGTATATATATTTATGCTTGACAAGTAGAGTTTCAACCTTCAACTAATTTCTACCACAAACTCATCTTTCACTCAATAAGATAATAGAACTCAAAAATATTATATTTATCCTAATAGTACAAGGTTCAAAATATTAAAACATACCATTTAGATTAGAAAAACTATTTTGTAATTACCAGGGACTTCCTGTAGGCTAGTGGTAGGTAATAAAGGCTTGTCGC
The DNA here is from genome assembly GCA_963277665.1 of Viscum album. Taxonomy (NCBI): domain Eukaryota; kingdom Viridiplantae; phylum Streptophyta; class Magnoliopsida; order Santalales; family Viscaceae; genus Viscum; species Viscum album. The sequence continues at coordinate 43,913,963 of OY728155.1, forward strand.
ACTATGGTTGTGGGTTCGATTCCTGCAGCTTTTTCCGACGCGACAGGTTATCCCCTGACCTACATGTTGTCATTTTCCTAAAACTATAGTATTATAATATTCCAAAAATAATATTCAGAAATGTTTTAACATTAAACAATACTATCCAAGGTTCAACTTAATCCATTACAACCTTTATATTTATCCAAAATACTTCTGTCCAACTCACAGTCCAAATTTGATAAGGAAGGTAAATATAATGAAGATCCTTTTTCTCCATGTAACAACATGTGAACACCTTCATCATGTATTCTTTTAAAACACTGCAACATCCTTAATTACCATAAATCCTTATTGATTACATTCATGATCCCTTGTTCCTTATAGAAAACTAGATATACTCCTTCTATCCAAAAATGTATACAAATCATAAATCAGTTTCAAGGAAGTTAAAAATATCCAATATAATTTATCCAAATCAATCATGTATTATTCCAAAATCACTATCTCGGTATCAGAACAATATTATGGTTTATATTTCTCTCAACCATATATTTTCCAAAAATTTAACCTGTTGTTGGGTCACTTTTCTTGGTTCCACACAATCTCAAGTCCTTGATGAAATAGTACTGCAGTACAATCCTTATATACTCCATAATTATTATAACCAGTACATCATTGATACAACACTCAAAAGAAAAAATTCTTTAATAACAACATAAGAACTATAATCATTCCTCCTCATCTATGGTAGTATCATAACTTGATTATTATCCAATAACATCATTTGGGGCATACTCTGATGATTTGGACATTGGATTGCCTAGTGTTCCCACTCCTTGCAGATGAAGCATTGTACATTAGAAACCTTTTTCTTACCCTTGCAGTCACGCACTTGGTGTCCTTTTTCTCCACACTTATAACAAACTCCAATTCCCTTCAGGAAAGTTCCAAGGTGTTTCTTCCCACAGTTATCACATATTAGAAAATTCCTCTTTTCCCTCGTCCCTTTATCCATCATTCTCTCTTCCATCCTTTTCTTCTCTTTCTTCCCTTCAAATCCATAAGACTCCGAGAATTCTTTACTTATCTTATTAACACATGATATTATTTCTTCATATGTTGAGAACACATGGGAGACTATTTCCCTTCTAAATGTTGGCTTAATACCACGAAAGATATGATCCTTCTTACTCTTTGGATCATACGTATTTATGGAGTTCACATTCCTTCTACTGGGCACCATTTCTATACAATGGCATAAACTAGGTTAGTTTATGAATTGCAATGAATAATTCCAAACTCGTAAAGTACTTAATGTAAATTTAACGATTTATGGATATAATCCATAATAATAAAAAAAAATTTCTTTGAGTAAGGATATACTAATAAACCCTTCATAATGGTTTGTAAAAAAACAAGAATTATCCTAAGCATATCCCCCAGGAGTGTCGTAACCAAGAGTGCAGCAGGGCCCATTATCGTGCACCAGTTCCCGTTCGAGTATATATCAAAGCGGTGATTTCGAGTTTTACCCCTAGGTACATCTATGCCAGAGCTGCCTCTACCTGCTCGTATCTAGATAGGGATGTATTTCTCAGAAAACTCACAAAAATATCTAAAATACCAAAATTCTGTGAAGTTCTTCTATACCAATCCTCAATGTCTTTCTTTGGGATATGTGCTCTAATCAGAGTTTATCTAAATCTAGCTTCCAAGGTTAGTATTAAACTGCCTCTGATAGAAAATGTAACGCCCCGACCCCAGTTACCCAGAGTCGGTGCATTATTGTGTAACATTGGTATGATCACAAAATATCAAGTCTCGAAAGACCGATTAGTTTAGTAGCCCGAGAAACACTAGATACATTAATAAATGTTACATTACATCATAAAGTGAAAAATCAAAATAACATAATCTCCATAGTGCACACTTCTATCCCCTTAAGACTATCCCTGTAGGTCAGTCATAAAATATTTCTTCACATCCTGGGAAAAATAAAACATTGAAAGGGGTGAGCTCAGATGCTCAGTAAGGATAACAATATAGTGGAATCTTTCATAAATAAACATTAACATTTAAGGCAATGTATAACTAAAAAAATCCATTAAAACTTGAACTTCAACATAATATGGAAAAAATAAAATGAAATAATCCCATTTACTTATTCACATGGATATTCTACTAGTCGAATAATCACATGCAATATCAATAACCACTTTTATAATGATGGAATGCATACTTCCAGACTATCATAACCATGTAGCCAAGGCCTCGTGCCAAGACTACAAATAAGATTTTTTCAAGGCCTCGTGCCAAGACACTAGTTTGTCTCATGAGACCCGCCGATGCATCGAGGAGCTATAGCGGGCTCCAGCCGTCACTTATTAAGTCCAATGCATTCCTCATATGTATAGGTTTGAACATATCATAAACCATAACATAATCATATCACATAAAAGATGCATAAAGGAAACATAAAATTTCCACATTTCAATCACAAGATATAAATACAACACATTGATATAATAAAAACACTTTCAAAACCATTTTCAATACCGAAATAAATGAAAATTAAAACTTTGTATTTATTTTTTATTTAAAAAAAAAGTTATGGCTTGTAGAGGAAGCTGAAATACAAATAATGGTCACAACGGCGGAGAAGTCATTGTCACTGCATAGGTAAGACAAAAACATTCTTTTTTTCTTTTAGTAAAACGCTTTGTAAAAAATATTCCTTTTGAATAAAAGTAAAAGTCAAAGGGGTTTATACACCATATAAAAGAAATTTGTGTATAAAACAAAATATGCCTCAATGAAAGGAGATTGAGACGAAGACCCTTACAAAGATCATTTTTTTAAATAAAGTAGATCTATTATGTGTATTCACTATAAGTACACATAAATAAAGTAAAAATACAAGATAATACACAATAATATCATGACATAATTTGAAAATAGGAGATTAACCCAAAGAATGGAAATTGGGTTAAGAAGTTCCCTTACCTCGTGTCCGACTTGACTCGATCGTTATTTAATCTCCTGAATAATATACTAGAGTTAATTTATAGTTTCTTAAGAACCTTTTTCAATTTCATTATTCCTTTTATATCACTTATAACAATGTTATGAACATTATGTAATTATTTAAGTTAATAACGGTCGTTTTGTTGATCTTTGGTACTTAAGTCAAAAATAAACTTCTTATAATTACACTTTGCTCACGTGGTAAAATATCCATTATATCCCTAATTAAATTAAGGATGTAGATATCATATACATCATATATATCCAGTATATACATTCATTTATAATATTACATAATATTTAGAGGAAAGAAATGAAATGCACCGTTCATGGAGACGGTAAGCTGTACGTACGCATGAACGCTACTTTCATTTCTATTTTGTATTTAATGGAATGAAGTTATAATTATATAAAGGTATAATATAATTCCAGTATAATATAATGTATAATACCATTTAATCCATCTTTTATACATCCCAAATATGGCATTAATGATTCAAATCACTTTGAGGGGGCGGTAGTCTACACTTCCTCAAATGAAATTATCGCATTTTCACAACATGCAAAGCATAAAGATATGTTTTTAATGTAAAATACATATGAATATAGAGGAAAGAAATATAATATATATCATAAATAAATATAGTTCCATCATAATGTCCACCATGAGAGGTGGTAGTAGAAGATAGAACAATCATCGTTTCGTGAGGAAGTAATTCGCCATCCACGGAAACAGTATGTTCTTTAACCATTAGACGGAGGTGTGTGTAAGTGTAGCTCGAATAATTTTCATAAAAACGTACTATTATATTTAATATACTGTTTTTGTTACAAAATAAAGGAATAGAAAGAGTTTAAGGGGTTGGAGAAGCAAAATAAAACAAAATAACCTAAGAGAAGACATTACCTTAAAATCGGGTAACTCTTTTTGATTTGAGCCAAAGCCTTCCTTGAGAAGAATTCTGCCCAAAGTGAGGCTTCTATGAGTAATAGAGGGAAGTTTAGAGAGTATTTGGGCAGAGTTTTGTGGATCCAAAAGGCTTGGAAGGTGTGAATAAGGTGGTAGTGGTGGGGGGCCTTTTATAAGAGGAGAGGAGGGGTACTCTTTGAAAGATTGAAATGTTACATTATTATGAAATTTTTTTCAGATTATAACAGTCCCACAATGATATAAATCGAGGATAAGGTGATAAGGGTTTGAAATATGCTCATCCAATAGGTTTTTGACAAGTTTAAGCCTTAGAATTTACATTATTTTTATATTTTATTTAAATTATTAATTAATGAGGTAATCTCTGCATCATCATTGTGTCATAAACAATTTAATTTATTTAATGTATAAAAATTATTAAAAAAATCATTATTTAAGAAATATTTATAGATTTCTAATGAATATTTATATTCAAAACTATGATTTGTATAACCCCATTTAAAAATTGTTTTAGTAAAACAACTCATGTTTGTGACATTTTTATTTTAACATTAAATAAAACGTTTTTAATGTAATTTTCCTACCAAAGTGGCTCCATGGGGTCCCCATGTTGACCTATGGATTGTCTTGGACGTACATGACTCATCCAATAGGGGTAGGACAAGTTTAAAGGTATTTTCATATTTTTATAATATCATTTTTACCTTAAATTTCACTAATTACCTTTAATCGTGATTAATTAAACTTAAAAGTTATTATTCACCAAAAAATTATTTTAATCCCATTGAACCACATTTTACTTCCTAATGACAACCATGTATGTTGTATTTTTTAAAATCAAATCATAGAAGTGGTAATGTTTCATTTAAACGAAAAATCAATTTTTTAACTATCACTTAGTGGTTTCACTATTCATCAAAAATTGAAGTTTTTCAGAACAATGCCAAAAGTTCACCCTATGCTATAATTGATATTCAGAATTAAAAAATGATGTCTATTTTACAAAATTTCAAACATATAAGTTTAATTAATTAATTTTATAATTAATTCCCGCTGTCACAACAAATAGCGTGTTTTTAATAAACAATATATATCAAAATATTGACAATTCTTTATGTCCAATTTCAAAGTGAAATTAATTCTAATGACCACCATTGGATAAAATGGTAAAAATATATTCTAATTACACTTTAAAACTACTCAGTAGTATAATTTATCACTATTAATTATTTTAATTAAAAAAGTTTTTTTTAAGTATGTTGACGTCGAAAAAAAAGTCTGTAACTCTCGGAGGAAGTTTTGGAATGACGAAGCGAAGTCATATTTGGAATCAGAGGCCCGATCCGAAGGCCAGGGATGTAGTGCAAGAAATAAAGGAGGCTCCTCATGAAAAATTGTTCTGCGTGCGTAAAATCACCGGGTTTCACGCAATTGAGCTGTTGAGGCGCGCAATCTTTGCGCGCCCCGGTTCTTCACGGCGAGCGTTTGTGCGCCGGCTGTGCGCGCGCGCGAAGAATTTCGCGCGCCACCTGGATTCTGCGCCGGAGGTCGGCTATAAATAGAAGGTCACCCCGAACGGTTTGGGGGTTGAAGAATCCGAAGCGACTCCTGTGCGTGCAATTCGGCTCCCCCCGCGCGCAAGAAGACTTCCAGGTAAAACCCTCATTTCGCGCAACCTTGCCCCGGAGTTCTCCTTTACGCGCAACTCCACCGGCTTCAGTGAATTTTCCCCCTCCCCAGTGTTCCAGCCGTGCGCGCAATGTGTGTCTCATGCGCGCAATAGGATACCGTGCGCGCAAAACCCTGCACGTAGTTCCCTCTCCGCGCACAATTCCATTGCTCTAATTGTGTGTCGTCCCGGAGTTTTGCGCGCAAACCTTCCCTTTTGCGCGCAAAGCCCAGGACTCCTCACCTTGACGCCCCTCGGCTGCCCCCTGCACCGGAACCTGATGTCTCCCCTGTCGGGCATGCGCGCCATGTGTTGTTTTCCCGTACGGCCTCCCAGTCTCGTGCGAAGTAACCTCAAGGTCCCTTGGGTCGTGTTTCCCGTTGCGTTGCTTTGCCTTATGCTTCTCCGCATATGCACGCTAACAGCTATTACTTCTTCGTATAGCCACGCTAACGTGGACCCCCCTGTGGTTCTCCCTACGGCCCCCTTCACCATGGCCTTGTCAATGCCTTCCCTCCCACGAGGGGTAGAGGGAGTTGGGCATGTAAGCCCTAGGGGTGTGGAGCAAACCCACCTCGTCCAAGCTGCAGGACGTTAAACTGCTAAGCACCTCGTCCTTAACACATGACTTTAAACTGTGGTCCGACCCCGTGCTTCGCACGCAGGGTCCCCCCAGCTCGGACATTCATTACACCCACTCGTCTCCACAGGAATGGACTCTTCCTCACATGGAATGAGATCCTCCTTGTCGGAGCGGCGTTTGTCCGCGGGGGAAGGGCTGCCTCAGAACGTAAGCCCCTAGCCTTTCTTGCGGATGATTGCACTTGTGCATCTCCGTACTTCCCCCCTACCAAGGTCAGTGGAGTCCTTTTCCCACTGCGCTTTGTCGCACCACGGGCCTCCACCATGGAGTAAGCCCCGGCACCAAGGGCCGCTAACCACGTGTAAGCCCCTGTTTCCTCTTTGGGCCACTCAATGCGTAAGCCCCATTCCACTTCTCACGGACGCACCCTTCGTGGCGTGATCTTCTGGTCCCTACTGCCTCTTTTTTCTCACACCGAGCATGACTCACATGGGATTAGAGTGTGCATCGACCATGACATCCTCTTATGGGCCGCCCCAGAGCGTAAGCCCCATCCCAGCGAACTATGTGGACTTTGATCCGTGCTAACGCACGGTACGTAGGAAGCCTCCATGAGGTTCAAGCCCACCACCCGGTCGTCCCGACCTCTCCATGTATGTTCCCCGACCAACTTGGGCTGTCTCAGAGCGTAAGCCCCAAATATGGCGTCCCGCATGACTTTAAACTGTATTCCGTCCCGCATGACGCTAAACTGTATTTCGTCCCGCATGACGTTAAACTGTATTTCGTCCCGCATGACGTTAAACTGTATTCCGTCCCGCATGATGTTAAACTGTATTCCGTCCTGCATAACATTAAACTGCATTCCCCCTCTTGGGTCGTCTCAAAACGTAAGCCCCATGTCTCACTCCACCATCCATCCTGATCCTTACCCGGGCCGCCACATCCCGGTGAGATCATGCCACCCCATCCCACTCCATGATATATGGGAAGCCGCCCCCGTGTTGGCCCCAACATCGGTGTTCCCCCCTAGGGATCCTCCAACCTGATCCATCTCCTCAAGACGTTAAACTCGTGACATACCCCGTGTTAAACATGGGAAGTTGAGGAAAACCTAAGATGGTACACATTCCCCGCGTTCAATGCGGGATGCCTCGGGCTTCCGCGCCCTCGAGAAGCCCTGTGATGAGGGACCAAGGATAGACATGCCGACGACGCCCCAACGTGACCATTCTCCTCACCGAAGGTTGCTGCCCCGATAAGACCCCTTGGAGTGTCTTGATGGAAGCAGCGTAATTAACTGGCGTCCATGTAGATATGGCACTGGGAATGAGCTTCACGAACCCGTCTTAAATCTATGAGGGAGACCTGGACTAGGTGACGAGTTCCGAGGAGGAATCCACGGAAGGAAGAACTGACATCCCATCATCCCGTTTTCGATCAAGGAGCAGACGTCCCTGAACAAGGAATGGATGCTGCCTGCCTTTGGAAAGCGGGAATGCGGGGCAACAAGCAGCGCTTCCTCCTCCGTGGACGGATGCATGTGCCCCAGCGAAAGCGTCGGAAACAAAAAATGGTGAACCCGACGTGAAGCTCTTATCCTCAACATGGGGAATGGTAGCTGTTGGGGCATCGAAATAATAGCATGTCACCAGGTCCGAGTAACCCTCACCGGAACGTGAACCCGCCAGGGGTCGAGGCCGTCAGGGCGATGGCTACTCCGTTCTGCGACGTCGTCAGCGTGGATTCCCCTCGCCGACCATGGAAGATGGAATGACGTTGGGCCTTTGTTGTTGATCTCCTTTCCTGTTGATACTAATGGGTTCATCTCCCTGTTTCCAGGAATCAGATCACTACATTCGGAGCTCGATCGCCACCTTCCCACTGGCACAGGGGCAGGGGCAGTACTGACGCGGCTACCCCGCACGGTCCCACCTATTCGGTGGTCGCTCCGGCTTCGACCGTCGTAGCAGCCAGGTGCTTGTGCCCCCTCTCCCTGTCTGAAATCATCCAACGGAGGGTGATCAATAACCTGGTTCGTAGGTATGACAAGGAAGGGGTCATCCCCACCAGGGGCATGGCCCACTTGGATCTAGAGGCGGTCGCGCCTCACCACCATCGTCGCCGTCGAGGGCCGCACAGGGAGCCGTCACTCCCCACACCGACGTTCAACTGCTTCGGGAGCCTATCCCTGGAGCGCTTTGACACATCCCTCCCCTACACCAATGAGGTGGGGGATGTCTGGGTCCACCCGATCGGCGATCCATCCCAGGGGTTAACGGCAAGAACCCCCGCCAGGCTGCGTCGACGCCGCTGCCCGACTCCCCGAGCCGAGGAGCAGGCAATCTTCAAGCCCGCACCGCCGGTTTCGGCCCATCTGACTCGACGCCAGCGTCGGGCGCGAGTGGGAGAGAATGCCTGTCCTGGGGCACCAGCATCCGCAACCACTGTGGCCCCAGCCACTGCTGACTCCTGTTCCCAGATCCCTGCGCATGTTGAGTAGGGGCATCCGCATGCCCGACTTGGATCGAAACCCCGACCGCCCTGCAGGCTGGTTGGGTCGAATCTCCTGGTCGCGTACACTGGCAATGGCCACTGCGGACCAATATGTGGTAGTGCCACTCACTATGAGGGCTCATTCCGTGCCACCGATCTGGGACGTCGAAAGCTTCTTCGTGACGGCTATGCTCTGGGTATGACTCTTTCCAGCGCCCACTGCATGGGGTATGAGGTCACTCCCCCTACTTCCAGTCGTGAGCATGGAGCCATTGTGTATCCAGTCGCTCACTCACATGGAGGTCCTCCCCATGTCCCTTTTGACATCTATCTCAGTGCTTCTCACACCTCGGCCATCGGTCCCCCCTGCCCCAGCTCTATTGTGGCTGGTGTACCCCATGACGGAAGTCGTACTTACCCTGAGAAGCTACCCAGGGGAAGGAAGGTCGGGTTTCATTGTCGTAGGAGGAATGTCAGGGGAGTCCGGACGGGAATCAGACCAGTCCGTTTCTCAGATTCGGAGGCAGAGTACGACTCGACGATGGAACCTCCCCCCCAACCCTTCGAGTTGAGGGCAAGGGTGGGGACGCGGCGCGTCAGTCTCTTACTCCCCGAATGCGAGATCCATATGATTCCCTCCTCCCTTCGAAGGTATATCCAGGAGGACGATGACTTGGTGTACCGCCAGGGATCAAGCCCGCAGTTGCCGCTAACCTCCTCAGAAGCACCTCCCGCCCCTGATAGGGAGGGTGAGGAACTTTTCTGGGGACCGATGGAAGCATCGCGAGTCTACACACCCTCGACAAGCACCGACGCTGTGAAAGGAGGCCCATCCTATCGTGACGTGGCAGCCAGGGCACTGCAACCCCTGGAGGATAACCCTGGGATTGGCGGTCAATCGGCATGTTCGCTGTATTCCCCACCGGCTAGCCCACCGCCCTGACGGCCTGCCTCAGCGCCATTGCCAATTCCCTAACTTTCCTCGATAGACGAGCAGGGGCGGCAAGTTCCAGACCCCGAACTGGAGCCGTGGAGCTTCTGGACCGTTCTTGCAGCGGGCCACTTCCCTGAGAAGTTTTGTTCGGTCGCAGAATCGGGTTTTGAGGTGCCAGAGTCACTCACCCCGGGAGAGTTTGAATGCTTCCGCCAGATTTTTCGGGTGACTCACTCCCGCCTCCGCCAGCAGCTAGCGCCTTATCCCGGGAGCCAAGAGCATCTCAAGGAGATTGGTGAGCAGTGCCGCTGGGTCGACCTAGCAGCACTCCCCGCGGTCCGGCACCCCGAGTCGTTGGACCACCACGAGGCCCTTCAAAAACAATGCGTCTAGAGTTTCCAAGTACTCCGAAGGGTTATTGAGGAGGCCACCCCCGACGCGCACGTCCGTGGGTGGGGGCAGTACACTGCTCTCCTCTTCTGTGCGATCCGCCGGCAGCCCGATCCACTGGGAGGCCCTGATGGAATGTCGCCAAGGGCAGTAGCAGTCAACATTGTTGAACCTTCGTATGAGGGAAACATTGTGGAGCCCCTCGACGGGGACTCACCCCTCGAGGACAGGCCGTTATTGGACCCATCTGTAAGGATTACTCGCCAACAGAGGAGCCTTCTAGGCCTTCCTGTACCCACGGAGGCATTGGCGCTGGGCCGAAACATCGGCAAGGGTAAAGAGCCCGTCGGGTCTGTCAAACTCGCCGACCCATCTTCATCAGTGCAGAAGGTAGATGAAGATCCCAAGAAGGCCATGTTGCGCCAATAGCTAGCCGAGAAAAAGAGGCTGGTTGATGAGCTCCTGGCCAAATGCATTGCAGAGCAGTGGCCTGACTATGGCAACCCTAGACCAGGACAGCAGGGGAAGGAGAATCTACCCCTTGCTGAGGTCCCCCCAGGCAACTGTGACCGTGTCGTGTTCACCGATAGGGGAGACACTGGATCCCATGTAAATAGGGCATGATATGTTTCTCCAAACCCTCCTAAGCGGAGAGACAACCTGGGGGACCCTGCGCGATTTCCTCCCGCCGCTCCAAGAGTCGCTCCGCCAGCTGCCCCGCGATCCGCGGAGCCCGACTATCGTGTCGAAGAGCCTGGAAATGCGCTTGTGGTTAGAGATCCCCATCAGGACAGGAATCCGCATCCGGATGATCTGATGGAAGTACTCATCGCTCGATTGGAGGCCCTGGAAAATTGGCAGGTGCCGATCCCACCGGATGGCAAGTCGTACCCCGCATGGGTGGATGACATGCTGGCCCCGCTGGGATTTGGGAACCCCAAGTTTTCCCACTATAATGGGACCAGGGACCCGCCACAACACTTGGCCCACTTCAACTCAAGGTGCGGGCCCATGTTAGGGACTCCGGTGTAGCAGGAGGCTGCCATGCTCCGGTGCTTCGTCCAGACACTGGAAGGACCAACATTCGTCTGGTACAGCCAGCTCCCTGTTGGATCTGTGACTAGCTGGGAGGACCTTCGCCAACAATTCCTCTACCAATTTAGTTCCACAACCCGGAAGACGAACATTGTAGACCTCTTCAGGTGCAAGCAAAGTCCCGACGAGCGAGTCGCGGACTTCGTCACCCTGTGGAAGGGGCTCACGTACTCCCTTGACATGCCACTGACTCATGAGAAATTAATGACAATGTGTGTGGGGAATGTCAAGGAAGAGTTGGTTCCTTCCCTGATCACGCAGAATTACCCTGGAGGGTTCCAGGACCTCTCAGATAAGGCTCAGTGCCTTGAAGAAGCCCTGTAATAGGCCAGTCAGGCACGCCCGCTGCCTCCTGTGATCTCTGCAAGGAGAGCCGCCAGAGCCGAGCCCACAGCTGTGGCACAGATAGAGTTCCCCGAACAGCTAGAGTTGCTGCCAGTGAGGCCAGCTCAGTAGGCTCATAGGGGTCCACCCCCATGGGCATAGCCTCCAGCCCAGTAGCGACTGCCTCAAAATCAGCAGGCGCCTCCGCGTCACGCACCGCCACCACCTAGGCGAGGTAATCCGGCTCCGCCTCCTCGGCCTGCTCCTCCGGCCCCTGGCCATGGTCAGCCCCCAAGAGTCCCCTTTCTAGACAGAAGGAATCAGGCTTACTCATTTGGCGATGCCCAGGTCCCTAGTTATTTCTGTAGCGCCTTGGAGCAGAGGATTGTGCGATTGCCTGAGTGCCGGAAGCCAGAAGAGGCGTGTCTCACGGATCGCCCTAACTACTTCCCTTATCACCGGTTCCTGGGACACACCATACAGCAATGCTATATGTTCAAGGACTGGCTCTAAGACCAGATTGAAAACAACATAGTCAGGTTGGGCCCAGCCCCGGCACAGGTGGTAGGTGTCTTCGTGGGATCAGATGGTAGTAGTGATGACGGGGATGGGTGAGAACAGGTTTCTGACCATGGGTCCTGGAAGTATAATGACTGGATGGCCCGCAGGACGGTCGCTCGTGCCCATGGCATCATCCGTGCCCGCCTGGATCAGCCAGAGTCCTCGGATTCTGCGAGCGCTGCTTTGGCATCGTCATCCCAGCCTACTTCTTCCCAGAAGAGCAGGCGGCGGCGCAAGAACAAAGAACGCACCCTGCCATTGTCGTCATCTTCTCGCACGCTTAGCGATTTCATGCCCCCAGAAATGGGTATCCCTCCGAGACCCCGGCCGGTAATGGATGACTCCTCGACCGAGAGACCGGGGTACGCTTCGGTTAACACCGTAGAGTTGGTAAATCCATTTGTGGCTCCCGATGACGAGGAGCGCCAGGTGGACCTCCCCGAGAGCCCGGGGTACGCTTCGGTTAACACCGTAGAGTTGGTAAATCCCTTTGAGGATCCTGACGGTGAGGAGCGCCAGGTGGACCTCCCTGAGAGACCGGGGTATGCTTCGGTTAACACCATATAGTTGGTAAATCCCTTTGTGGCTCCCGACGACGAGGAGTGCCAGGTGGACCTCCCCGAGAGCCCGGGGTACGCTTCGGTTAACACCGTAGAGTTGGTAAATACCTTTGAGGCTCCCGGCGGTGAGGAGCGCCAGGTGGAACTCCCCAATGTCTCCAGACGTCGCCAATGTCGAGGGAGCTGTGGCTACGTGAATCACCAGGGCACGGCAGTTGTCACCTCCAGTCAGGTCGTGCACGCTACCGAGACCAAGCAGTAGGCCCTGTATAGAGAGCAGCATTCGCGGCTCCCTCACCCGGTGACAACAGGTTCGCTTCCATCACCGTTTGTGTTGCTGGATCGGGCGGAACCGCCTTGCCCACGTCGCAACCAGCCCATCCCTACCACCGGCCGACTACGACCTTCCGTTCCTAGCATGGCGGCCACCTCCTGGGCTTTAGCTGATAAACAGTGGGACGTGCCTAGTACCAGTCAGTCACCGGTCCCGCCAGCAGGGCCCGTCATACCCCCAATCACAGAGCGACCTCCTGTAAGCAGAAGCTCGCGTTTGGCGTGAAAGTATCATGTCCTGAAACATCTGGCCGACATTTCGACAAGGCTTTCCATCCTTGAGGTCCCCCGCCTGTCGTCTGAAATGCGTGAGGCGCTTTCCGAGGCTCTAAGGAGCCCCCTCCAGTTTGAAACGGAGGTAGCGGTCGAGGAAGCCTTCCACACCGAGGTGATTGAGGACGTCAAATGTCAGGCGGTTATCTCATTATCCGGTGAAGATGAAGACCCTCCCATACAGGGGAACATCCGCCCGCTGTACATCACCGGCCAGTTCAATGGCGTGGAGGTCCGTCACTGTCTTGTCAACACGGGTTCCAGGATTAACTTGATCCCAACTCGGACACTGCGAAAACTGGGCTTGTCTGAGGATGATTTAACTCCCTCCGACCCCAGGATCCAGGGGTATGACAGGACAGAGCAAACTCCACTCGGCAAGATTCATCTGAAGACCCAGTTCGGCAGCTTAATTGCCAATATTGAATTCATGGTTGTCTCTCAGGACACTTCCTACAACGCATTGATGGGAAGGTTGTGTCTCCATCTTCACACGACGGTTCCCTCATCATACCATCAATGCCTCAAATACTCCCTTAAGGGTCGAGTGGGTGTGCTACAAGGATATGCGTCTCTGTTTGCCTCTTGTGAAGCTCGTTATTTGGATGCTGACTATTACAAGAGAAGGACAAGCAAATCCTGGCAGGTGAGGTTGAGCCCGCCGCTGTCGCGAGTGCTCCCTGGGAAGGTTTGGATGACGCATATGTCTTCCCAATCCATCGGTTGGAGGCCACGACTCCTGATATGGGAGAGTTCTTTGTTGTCTCAGGTACCAGAGGAATTCATATTTCCGGGTCTAAGCGATGGCGGAAAATCACCTCGTACTCTTACACCAACCAGGCCCGGGTGATCCCCGAGCCTCCTACCCCCGTATGATATCGGGACGTTGGGTTCATGGCAACGACAGTACGTCATACGTGCCTGTTTCGCCGAGCCGGGATCGACCGGCTCAAGCCAATGCGTCACCCCTACTTTGATGTCGTAAAGTGTGGCCCCTTAGGCCGCAGGCTGGATGGGATTGGATCAACCGCCTTTGTCGCTACGGTCTCCGTGGTGCATGAGTCTCCCGTCGTGATGACCTCTGCCGCCCAAGCCGGCGCTAGCTCCCCATCAGGGTCGAGCAGCCCTGAAACGGCTCCCCCCGTGGAAGATCCTTCCACAAGCGGAGAAGAAGACATGGAATATGCTCCTCCTGCCTTTGAGGAGGGCGTCTCTGCCATGGTCGACGAGCTCGTACAGGTGAACCTCGGTAGTGAGGCGGACCCGAGACCCACATTGGTCAGCACCGCTATGCCTCCCGAGGAACGGCAATGGTACATAGACTTCCTCAGACAGCACCATGATGTGTTTTCCTGGAGTTATGACGAGATGTTGGGACTAGATCCCTAGGTAGTCATCCACTGCCTTGGCATCCCAGTAAACCATCGCGGGTTCAAGCAGCCTCCCAGAAAAATGCACCCCTTTCACGGAGCCATGGTTGAGTCCAAAGTTGATAAGCTCATTAAGGCCAACTTCGTTAGGGAAGTCTAGTACCTCAGGTGGCTAGCCAACATTGTGACCGTCAGGAAGAAGAACGGGCAGATCAGGGTCTGCATCGACTTCCGTGATTTTAATCGCCACTGTCCGAAGGATGACTTTCCCCTTCCCGTGACAGAGATGTTGATCGACGCAATGGCCGGGTTCCAAGCCCTCTTCTTCATGGATGGGTACTCTGGGTACAACCAGATCTGGATGGTCCTCGAGGATGAAGATTCCACTACCTTCAGGGCCCCCCAGGGCACTTTCTGCTATCGGGTTATGCCCTTCAGCCTGAAGAACGTGGGTGCCACCTATCAATGGGCTATGCACCGCATATTCAACCCGATCCTCGGGACGCTGGTGGAGTGCTATGTAGATGACCTGGTGGTTAAATCTCATCAGCGCCAGGACCATCTCAAAGACCTAGAGAAAGTGTTCGGTTTGCTCCGTTCTAGCCACATGAAGATGAACCCGTAGAAGTGTGCCTTCGGGGTCACCTCCGGAAAGTTTCTTGGCTTCATCATCAGGTATCGAGGTATCGAGATCGACCCCGAGAAGATCAAGGCCATCAGTCAGATGCCTCCCCCAAATAATATTCGGGAGCTTTGAGGCCTCCAATGGAACTTGGCCTATATACGCCGATTCATTGCGAATCTGGCCGGCAAGTGTAAGCCCTTTTCTCGGATCATGAAGAAAGGCGTCGCCTATGGGTGGGATGAAGAGTGTCAGACCGCTTTTGAGGAAATCAAGCAGTATCTGCTTCAACCTCCGGTCCTGATGCCACCCGTTCCCCGAAAGTCGTTGGTCCTTTACGTGACCGCCCTGGAGTGATCCCTCGGTGCCCTTCTCGCCCAGAAGAACAACGATGGAACAGAGAATATCCTCTACTACCTCAGCTGCATGCTCCTCGACGCGGAAGATAGATACTCCCCCATCGAGAAGAGCTGCATGGCGCTCATATTCGCCGTACATAAATTTCGGCACTACTTGCAGCACCACAAGGTACAGCTGGTCTCTCAGTTAGACCCGTTGAAATACATCCTGAGCCGACCTATGTTGACCGGCCGATTTTCACGTTGGGCGGTGATCCTTCAGCAGTTCGACATTAGGTTCGTACCTCAGAAGGCCATTAAAGGATAGGTGTTGGAAGACTTCTTATCTACCCACCCAACCTCCGCAGACCAGCCACTGGATTTGGGATTTCCTGATGAGTCAATCCTCTCAGTTGATCACGCCACCCCATGCTGGAAGATGCACTTTGATGGCGCCTCTTGAAGCCCTACCGATAGAAGGCTCAACGATCCTAGGCTTAACAGGGTGGGCCTGGGTATCGTCTTCATCGCCCTGGAGCAAGCCGTTCTGCCATATTCTTTCTTGTTGTTAGAAGGATGCACCAACAATGAGGCAGAATATCATGCCCTCATCACTGGCCTCAAGTTGGCTATGGAGGTTGACGTACCCCACCTGTATGTAAAAGTGGACTCTGAGCTAGTCATCAAACAGGTTAATGGTAACTACACTGTCATGAAGCCGGAACTTATGTCGTTGCTGGATTGCACCCTCTATCTAATGGCTAAGTTCCCATCCCGACCAGATGTCGTTCACGTTCCCCGGTTGCAGAACAGTCGAGCAGATGCTTTGGCCAGCCTGGCTGCATCACTCGCGGAGCCCGAACAGGATGACCTAATCATCCACATGGCACACCGAAGAGTGATTGCTCCTGTTATCCCGGAGGGCGATCGTGGCCCGCGAGTGAACCATCTCACCGCTGGTGCCCCCGCGTCAGGACCCCCCGAGGCTTCAGGCGTGGTGATCGGGATAGTTCCTGACTGGAGAACACCCTTGGTTGAATATCTCCGGCACGGCAGTCTTCCGATGGACCGAGCAGAGCGGGAACAAATCCAGCGCCGCACGCCGCAGTTCACCCTTCAAAGCGGTCCCAGTCGTGAGCATCTCCTTTACAGGCGTGGGTTTAACGGTGTTATCCTCTATTGTCTTCAAGGAGTTGAGATCCCACAGGTCATGCAGGAAGTGCACGCTGGCTCCTGTGGCGCTCACCAGGCCGGGTCGAAGTTTTCCCACCAGATTCAGAGACTGGGATACTTCTGGCCCTCCATGATCCACGAATGCATCGAGTATGCCAAGAGGTGTCATGCGGGCCAAGTTCATTCTAACTTTGTACATCGGCCACCGGAGCCTCTTCATACTACTAAGTATTCTTGGCCCTTTGCAGTCTGGGGGTTGGATGTCGTAGGGCCTTACCTACCGGTGATGGCTCGCCAGTGCCGGTTCATCTTAACTGCCACGGATTTCTTCTCAAAGTGGGCAGAGGCAGCCCCGCTTAGGGAAGTCAAGGCTAGTTCTATCGCCGACTTTGTGAGTTCCAATATCATTCACCGGTTTGGAATACCTCACGCTATCCTCACAGATAATGGAACCAACTTCCGAGCGTCTGAGCTGAAAAGATTGTACGCCAAGTACAACATTCTCTCTAACCACACCTCCCGCTATCATGAGCAGGAGAATGGACAGATTGAGGCATTTAACAAAACCCACTCTAAAATTCTGCAAAAAATGGTTGGTCATAATAAGAAAAGTTGGACGGATAGGCTCCCCAACGCCCTCTGGGCTTATAGGATGACGACTCGCAATTCCACCCAGGTGACTCCGTATTCCCTGGTATATGGAGCTGAGGCCATCCTTCCCGTTGAGGTCCAGCTGCCCTCATTGCGTACGGTGGTCTATGACCAGCATGCGCTAGACAGAGTTGTCGAGATCCGTCTAGCCGAATTGGAAGCACTGGACGGAATTAGGCTTCGCGCTTTACATAACTTGGAAATGCATCAGAGCAGGATGGCTCGAGCTTTCGATAAGAAGGTTCGCCTCCGCTCCTTCCTACAAGGTGACTTGGTGTTGGCTCTCAGAGCGCCAATGATTCCCGGCAGGAAACCACCCAAGTTGGAACCCAAGTGGAAGGGACCATTTACTGTGCACAAGGTCTATCCCAATGGTGCGTACTCCCTGGTGACTATGGATGGTGAGCGTATCACTCCTCCCACCAACGCCAGGTCCCTCAAGAAGTACTTTTCCTAGCCAGTATGGTCCCGTATGACCTTAAACTATATGGTCCCACATGACCTTAAACTGTATGGTCCCGCGTGACCTTAAACTGTATGGTCCCGCATGACCTTAAACTGTATGGTCCTGCATGACCTTAAACTGTATGGTCCTGCATGACCTTAAATGGTATGGTCCTGCATGACCATAAACTGAATGGTCCAGCACGACCTTAAACTACACTCTTACCTACATTTGGGCTCCACGGTCCGAGATCTATGACCTAAAACTAAGATCCCCATGGTCCGAGCTCTAAGACCTAAAACTAATATCCCCACGGTCCGATCTCTAAGACCTAAAACTAAGATCCTCTCGGTCCGAGCTCTAAGACCTAAAACTAAGATGCTCTTTTGGTTCTGCCCTCTCCACGGTCCGAGCTCTAAGACCTAAAACTAAGATCCTTATGGTCCGAGCTCTAAGACCTAAAACTAAGATCCGTATTTCGTCCCACATGACGTTAAACTGTATTCCGTCCCGCATGACGTTAAATTGTATTTGAGGTTCGTTGTCGTGTCTGTTTTGCCTTTGTGACTTCGACCACAGGGTCGCGTGGCGTGGTGTGAGATTATGTCCCCATTCACGTCGGGTTTGCAATGGATTCACCATGCGCACCTTGTTCTCAGGGTTTAGCCCTTCTCTGTCCAATGGCATTTAAAGACGCATATCAAGAACTACGTGTGGCTTGATTCTCATCCTTATGGGATACGTAGGACTGCCTGAACACCTAGATGTCAGGTCCAGCCCCATCACTTAGGAGATCCCATGATCTCCCAGTGCCTAGGGTGTTTGGCATTACGCCCCCTCTTTTGCCCAGGGATCCGCCGTCTTTCGTCCGCTCTCGGACTGAGCCCTCTGACCCTTTCCAATGGTCTGCTGATGTGCTCAAGGCACTCTGGTCTAGAACTTGGAGTGCCAGATTCGACTTAGGCGAGTTCCATCCACTTTCCAAGCTTCATGTTCCCCTTCATTCGGGCCCCCGTCATCCTTCATACCCGGAGGGACCCCCAAGAACGGCCCGGATACAATGCCCAAGGGATCTCCTACCGTCATGGGCCAATGCCCCTGAGGGTTTCAGACAAAAAATTGATAAAAATCCCGCATTACGAACATGGTCAGCGGTTGATGCTCATTTGTTTGTCCCCGTGGCTAACACAACAGGATGCTGCGTTGCGAACATGGTCAGCAGTAATCCTCAGTCGTCACGCCGACTTCCTCAGTCCCTGAATGTTGGTAGCATGGTTCATGTCATGTTCCGCCCCACTGCGTCAAGGTGGAATCTCTACACTCTTTGTACTAACCCTCAGTACACCCCCGCACATCAGACAGACCGAGCTGTGTTCCGGTGTCTCTCGGGGCTCCCGCGATCTGAGTGCTAGAGTATGTGCTTGGGTCTCTTCTTTACGGGTTGTGTGCAGCTTGACCTTCATCCCCTTGGGGAGTGAGGAGTCGCCTAGACATTTCGTTTCAGGACCAGCATAGCTGGGAGCTAGCATCTCCTGCCCCTCCCTGATTGTTGAACCCTCGTAGGCCCCCTTTGCTCGAGGCTCCTCTCTTTGTTGGTCCAAACCATATGACCTTAAACTCTGTTTTTGGTCCAAACCATATGACCTTAAACTTTGTTGTTGGTCCAAACCATATGACCTTAAACTCTGTTGTTGGTCCAAACCATATGACCTTAAACTGTGTTGTTGGTCCAAACCATATGACCTTAAACTGTGTTGTTGGTCCAAACCATAGGACCTTAAACTATGTTGTTGGTCCAAACCATAGGACCTTAAACTATGTTGTTGGTCCAAACCGTACGACCTTAAACTGTGTTGTCGGTCCAAACCCTACGACCTTAAACTGTGTTGTTGGTCCAAACCATATGACCTTAAACTGTGTTTTTGGTCCTATCACACGACCCAAAACTGTGACATTATCGTTCTGACCGCACGACGAAAAACGGCACTGCATTTTGATGACCTCGTTGTAGAGGACATCACGTTGGGTATTGGTCACATGCCATGCCATTTGTCAATGCCTATCACGGCTTGATGCTTGTGGCGACACTATGGCCTACTACTCTAGGCATGTCGCTTCACAATAAAAAAATCCACTCACCTTAAAGGAAAAACAACATTTATCAAATTCCACTTCTTTTAGTGCAAGGGACACGCTCACACTCCCCTTTTCCCTTGGCACTGGTATCTTACCATGTCACCTTTCAGAACTACGTATGGCTTGATTCTCATCTTTATGAGATACGTAGGAGCGCTTGGGGAACTTCCCTGCGGGCCCAGCCAGCCTACCTTCGTGTTCGGTCCCTCGACTCGAGCATTTCCCCGGAGAGCACATGGTAAGTAGGGCTTAGGTCCTCCTTCACGTTGGGTTTTGTAACCGTCTGGCCATGTGTCTGTTTCTCCCCTTTCCTCATGGTCCGAGCTCTAAGACCTAAAACTAAGATCCTTACAGTCCGAGCTCTAAGACCTAAAACTAAGATCCTTATGGTCCGAGCTCTAAGACCTAAAACTAAGATCCTTACGGTCTAAGCACTAAGACATAAAACTAATATCCTTACTGTCCGAGATCTAAGACCTAAAACTAAGATCCTTACGGTCCGAGCTCTAAGACCTAAAACTAAGATCCTTATCGTTCGAGCTCTAAGACCTAAAACTAAGATCCTCACGGTCCGAGCTCTAAGACCTAAAACTAAGATCCTCACGGTCCAAGCTATAAGACCTAAAACTAAGATCCTTACGGTCCGAGCTCTAAGACCTAAAACTAAGATCCTTACGGTCCGCTAGAACTAATATCCTCACGGTCCAAGCTCTAAGACCTAAAACTAAGATCCTTACGGTCCGAGCTCTAAGACCTAAAACTAAGATCCATATTCCGTCCCACATGACGTTAAACTGTATTCTGTCCCTCATGACGTTAAACTATATTTCGTCCCGCATGACGTTAAACTGTATTTTCAATAACTACGTGTGGCTTGATTCTCATCCTTATAAGATATTTAGGACCGCCCGGATGTTTTGTCTTGGGTCCAGCCCAAGGGATTACTAAACCCCGTCCTTCCTTATAGTCGGCCCCTCGGCTCGACTTCATGGGAAGTGGTGTAATCAGGATATCTACCCCGAGCATGTTCGGGATGCCCCATGGTAATAATGGGAAGCGGCAGTTCTCTCGCCAAAGAGGTCATGCCTAGAAATTGGGACGACCCGTGATCAGGTTGGTACGTCCGCCTAATGTGCCTTCGCCATGGTGGCGCAATTTTGGGAGTGTTGGACTCTGTTCGAACAAACCACCACTCCACCTTCCACACTTTGCGTCCCCCTTATTCAGATCCTCATTTCCTTTCGTGTTTGACGAGACCCCCTAACAGTATGGATGCTTGACCTATGGTCCACCTACTGTCCTGGGCCAACGTTCCGGAGAACCGGTCATGTTTGACAAAACCCCCTAACAGTATGGATGCTCGACCTTTGGTCTACCTACTGTCATGGGCCAATGTTCCGGAGGACTGGTCATGTTTGACGGGACCCCCTAATAGTATGGTTTCTTGACCTATGGTCTGCCTACTGTCCTAGGCCAACGTTCCGAAAGACTGACCAACGATATTTGAGTTAGGCCCCATGTTGCGAACATGGTCAGCGGTCAACCCTCATTTATTTTCCCCCCATTCCAGGCCAATGTGATGTGGATGCTGTGTTTCCGCCACGGTTGACAGTTACCCTCCATGGTTGTGCCCCATTGGGTTCCGAATTTGTGAAGCGTGATTCACCCTTCCTCTCCATTCCCCTGTGTTCGGATGGATTTAAATGTCCCCAGCATTTCCCCGCTTGTGTGTAAGAGCACATTGAGAAGTCGACACATCAATCGGCTCAGGGGTCTCCTCATAAGTCCATGCCCAATTTTGGACGCCTGAATCTTGGTCAATTCCCCACAGTCGAACAAAATGATGGTACGAGCATCTTCTGCTTATTGCGTTGGGCATGACCCACAGGAGATTAGGGATGAGTTGTTATTCGTTTCAGAACTATGGTTGAGCGCATGAAACCGAGGATAAAAATGAGTGGATTTGACCACATATTGGATTGAGACGATGAGCAGTACAAGCAGAAAGTTCATGAGATGGAAAAAACAAAGCCCTTAGGGATTAGCGTGCTGAAGCAATCTTTCCAGCGCTGCTACCCTCTGGCCGGTAGCCTCCAGGATCGCTTTCTCGCTCTTTGAAGACTCTCTCCTCATCCGCCACCATAGAGTGCAACTATCCAGCCCTAGCTTGTGCCTGCGCCCGCTTGGTTTGAAGTACGGTCATCTGGTGACTCGCCTCCACCAGTTGTTCCTACGCATCAGCCAGCTGGGCCGTCAGTTTCTCCACGAGCTCAGAGCATGTTGCGATTAAGGCCTCTTTATCTATCGTCTGCCCTTCGAGGTGTCAGACTTCCTATTCCACCCTCAGCAGCGCTTGAGCGCTTGCCGATCCTTCTCGGCACTGGGCAATGTCAGTGCGCCGGCTGCTCTCACGTATCTTCTTGGCCATGTAATCACGGACCGTCAGATGAAGGCGCTGAGCGTCAGCCCCTCCGGCGCACAGGAAGCGCAGCCAGGTCTGAAGTGATCCCATCTGCCTCATCCAATCTGACTGGGGTTGCCTGAGGAAGCGCTGGATACACTTCCACCCTTTGTGTCGTGTCATCCGGCTCTCCTCGGCTGCCTCTGAGTCTGAGTCATCAATCTCCTCAAGGTCAGCGGGTCGGTATATGGGGAAGGCTGCCAGCAAATCGGCAGCAAGATCCACCCCAGGGATGTCTTCGTGAGGAATAGAATCCTCGACATTCGGGAGACCTTCTCTCGCCCCAGTAGCAATGACACATCCACCAGCTTCCGACCGCATTTCAGGAACAGCGTCGTTGATGTCCGTCGCCCCCTGTTCATCAATTGGCGGGGCCAACTCATTGCAGAGAGCATGTTCCGAGTGAGCTGGTATGTTCGTCGCTGGTCCACTCGCGGATGGCCCGGGATCCGCAGCCAGACGTGCCTCCAGTGTTGAGATCACTGCGTAGGGAATACGCTGGTCAAACGGGATCTTTCGACACCAAGCACTAGTAGTGAAGCGTGAGAATTACAGGAATCTAGAGCGTCGGTCCCCAGTGTTTCGGCCGCTGCAGGAGCCTCCATAAGGGGAGACCCCTCTGTGCTGGTTAATTGAATGATGGGTGTCGGATCCCCATCATGTCCCACTGGTTCCTCTCTGCCCTCCTCTGGTGGGGACGCCCGTCCACCGCTCAAGTGCTCCTGAGTAGGATGGGGAAGTGAGTTAGAAGTTGGAAATTAGAATGAATGAATGAGGGAAATGAATTAAGACAGAGACAAACCTCGAGAATATCGGTTATGTTGAGATCAGAGTCGGAAATCTCGCCACTCTCTCGGAGACTCCCTTGGTAGGTTGCCCCTTGCGACCCCTCACCTTCAGGCTCCTCTTCTTCGTCTTCTCCCTCGCCTTCTTCCTCTCCGGTTTCCTCCTCCCCCTCCAGCTCCTCGTCATTGTCGCCTTCTCCCGGCGGCATCGCTTCCGGATCATGCTCCTGGCCGAGCATCACTTTCACTAGGAAAGTTGGCTCCCCACGCCGCCCCCTTTGGCGTGCGTATGCGTCCATGGCCGTCAGATAAGCATGTCGTCGATGGAAATTCACTCGGTCGGTAACTCGAATGAGCCCGACCTCCGGCAGTTGGATCCCATTTTGCATTATCTTCTGCGAGATGGCTTCGACGCTCAGCGATTGCCGCAGGGTCATCCAGGTTGACCATAGTGTCGTGAGAATTGCGTCTTGGGAAGGTTCGAGCAGATATCTTATCTGCTTCCCGGGTAGTTCCCTGGCCGCCTCATGTGACCCCCCTGTGGGTAACGAGGACGTGGAAGGACCATGTGATGTTCCAGCTGCCGAAGTCCCGGCCTGCGCAGGCCTCGCTGCCTGACGCACCCTTGGTTCCCCCCTTCCGACGGCACCGTGCCTTCTTTCCCATCGCCTGGTTTCCGTGTGAGTAACCTCGAGTTGCCGGACGCGCTTGGGTAATAGCCCCTCAGGGTACGCAATGGTCCAATTTTCGGCATATTCGGTTGCTAGGCTGGCATCGACCCCGGTGGGAGGAAGAGTAACGACATTGCCAGAGCCGAAAGTGGTAAACATCAACCACATCTGGTGCAGGATGCATGGATTGTTCTCCTTCCAGACAGCCGTGAATACCTTCTTCGGCATTCGTTGGAGGCACCCGAATTTCCTGGCGAATCGGGATGGAACGTATGGCTCGCAGATCACCTTCCCGTCGATCCGAGCCACGAGTACCCCGCCCCGAATGCTCTTGAAGTATTCCTGCTATTCCAGAGAGCCTCGCCCGTTGTCCACTAGTTGGCCAACTGGGGTGGGGAACGGGCTGAAGTTGAAGTTGGCATGGTTTCCAATGCGGATCCTCACGCCATCCTCATTGAGCTTCAATGGCGCCCCCCCCCCCCCTGCGATGTATAGCAAGGTCGGTCGCAAGCCATTTCCCGGAGGATGGACGGCGTTTGGGAAAGTATACCCGCCGAGATGAGTCGCCACCCAGCCATGGAAGATCTAGAAGGGACCACATAATCTCCGAGGTGACTCCCCTGTGAGATGCGCCCCAGGATGGTATACAGCTTGGCCAGCATGGGGACGCCCAAGTTGAATCGTTTGTTGGCGGCCATGGAGCCCGCCATCACCAAAGTTGCTGGACGGACGCCCATCCTCGCATCCCGCACCGGCAGGAGCTACCCGCTCAAGAAGGCGGCAAGGAACCCGGCATACCGTACGTTCGGGTCTCGGGCCTCGATGACGCGGTATCCCCATGATTGGTATTTCCCCGCCTCCAGGGTCTTCCAATAGGACCCGTCCTTGCTTTTCTGAGTCACGGTTGGGCACTGTTTGCCCCGTCCCGGCATCTTGACGGCGGGATCCCTCTCAAGGAACAAGCTGAACCAGCCCTTGTAGGCGATGTCCTTTAGGAAGTCCTTGACCCCCAGCCTCTCCTTGGCCAGCTGCAGCAGGTGCCACGTCAGCATAGGCATCTGCGACCTGTCTCCCCAGGTCTTCTTTGGAGGAACGAACTCATCGTATTGGTAACCCTCCAGTGGGATACCTCTGGTGCATTGAACGTCCCAGAGACTGATGTCGACTTCCCCATGATGAAGGTGGAACGTGTTGGTGTCAGCAGACCACCGGGTGAATAGATCTGGTCCGAGTTCAGGCTGGCGGTTGAAATGGAACTGCGATGTCCATAACGCCTCGAACAGGCCGATATACTGCAGTTCTTCCCCGAACTAGTCGCAGGTATGGAAAACCCAAAACTCCCAGGCCCATTCGCTGGTGAAGTTGCCCCCGGACCGCAGGACCCAATCCTTCAGCCTGACCTTCGTGTCATCTGTGATGCTTTGATGGAATGTGCTCGCGTAGAGGGCCGGAGAATCCTCTGCCACAGGCTCGTCCCCGGTAATGGTTCTAGTCCTCGAGTTCAGGACATAAACGTCCATATGTCTAGTTTCCCTGGCAGGATGGCCATTGTTGGTGATGTTGTAGTGAGGAAGTTCATCCTCCCGAGTCACCCAAGACCGCGGCGTGTCCACTTCGAAGCCCGGCAGAGGCACCTCCTCCAGGATGTCAAAATTTCAGAGTGGGAGGTTGTCCGACAAGGGATATGTCTTCTGGGCCGGAGTCAACAGATTGAACAAGGTTAGATTGTTGGAGACAATCACCTTGGCGTTGTAAACCTCCTCGTTTGCTGCCATTTCTGTCCTACGGGCAGCGGCTTCCCCCTCATCAACTCGGTTTGCAGCCATCTCGAATTTTTCGAGAGTTGGGAAAAATCAGGATGCAGTGTGCGGAATCGGAGAGTTCGGCGCGAAATCTGGATGAGTTGCGCGGAATCTTGGAGATGAGCACGCAATCGGCATGCAAAGCACTATAAAGTTTGAAGAGGCACGAGATCACGGCCGAATTTCAGATGGAATTCCGTGCTTCCAGTGTGTTATTACGAGCAGCTGCGGAAGCGATTTCACGCATGAGAGCGATAAGTTGATCGCGCGGAAAAAGCGGAAGTACGGATTTGGGACCTAGCGCCCCTTTTTATAGGCGAGGCCAGGGTTCTGCGCCGCGCGGAAAGAGGATTTTGTGCGCGCCCGTAGGTTTTGCGCGCCCCATCGGAATTTTGCGCGTAGCTTGATCAAGAGACTTGGATGTACGGTGTTTCGGCATTTACCTTGGAATCTGATCGTTGCGACCTCTCGCCGATCCAATTCCAAGGGGGGGGCATTTGTTGACGCCAAAAAAAAGTCCGTAACTCTCGGAAGAAGTTTCGGAATGACGAAGCGAAGTCATATTCAGAATCAGAGGCCCGATCCAGAGGCCCGGGATGTGATGCGTGAAATAAAGGAGGCTCCTCTCGAAAAATTGTTCTACGCACGTAGAATCACCGGGTTCCACGCAATTGAGTCGTTGAGGTGCGCAATCTTTGCGCACCCCGGTTCTGCGTGGCGAGCGTTTTCGCGCCGGCTGCGCGCGGCGCGCGAAGAATTTCACGTGCCACCTGGATTCCGCGCCAGAGGTTGCCTATAAATAGAAGGTAACCCCAAACGGTTTGGGGGTTGAGGAATCCAAAGAGACTCCCGTGTGCGCAATTCGTCTCCCCCCGCGCACAAGATGACTTCCATGTAAAACCCTCATTTCGCGCAACCTTTCCCCGGAGTTTTCCTTTGTGCGCAACTCCACCGGCTTCAGTGAATTTTCCCCCTCCCCAGTGTTCCAGCCGTGCGTGCAATGCGTGTCTCGTGCACGCAATAGGTTGTCGTGCACGCAAAAACCTGCGCGTAGTTCCCTCTCTGCGCGCAATTCCATTTCTCCAATTGTGCACCGTCCCGGAGTTTTGCGTGCAAACCTTCCCTTTTGCGCGCAAAGCCCAGGACTCCTCACCTTGATGCCCCTTGGCTGCCCCCCTGCACTGGCACCTGATGTCTCCCCTGCCGGGCATGCGCGCCATGCGTTGTTTTCCCGTATAGCCTCCCAGGCTCATTGCGAAGTAACATCAAGGTCCCTTGGGCCATGTTTCCCGTTGCGTTTCTTTGCCTTATGCTTCTCCGCATAGGCACGCTAACAGCTATTGCTTCTTCGCATAGCCACGCTAACGTGGACCCCCCGGTGGTTCGCCATGTGGCCCCCTTCACCATGGCCTTGACAATGCCTTCCCTCCCACGAGGGGTAGAGGGTGTTGGGCATGTAAGCCCTAGGGGTGTGGAGAAAACCCACCTCGTCCAAGCTGTAGGACGTTAAACTGCTAAGAACCTCATCCTTAACACATGACATTAAACTATGGTCCGACCCCGTGCTTCGCACGCAGGGTCCCCCCAGCTCGGACATTCATTACGCCCACTCATCTCCACAGGAATGGACTATTCCTCACATGGAATGAAATCCTCCTTGTTGGAGCGGCGTTTGTCCGCGGGGGAAGGGCTACCTCAAAGCGTAAGCCCCTAGCCTTTCTTGCGGATGATTGCACCCGTGCATCTCCGTACGTCCCCCCTGCCAAGGCCAGTGGAGTCCTTTTCCCACTGCGCTTTGTTGCACCATGGGCCTCCACCCTAGAGTAATCCCCAGCACCAAGGGCCTCTAACCATGCATAATCCACTATTTCCTCTTTGGGCCGCTCAACGCGTAAGCCCCATTCCACTTCTCACGGACGCACCCTTCGCGACGTGATCGTCTGGTCCCTACTGCCTCTTGTTTCTCACACCGAGCATGACTCACGTGGGCTTAGAGTGCGCATCGACCATGACATCCTCTTATGGGCCGCCCTAGAGCGTAAGCCCCATCCCAGCGTACTATGTGGACTTTGATCCGTGCTAACGCACGGTACGTAGGAAGCCTCCACGAGGTTCAAGCCCACCCCCGGTCATCCCGACCACTCCATGTCGGTTCCCTGACCACCTTGGGCTGCCTCAGAGCGTAAGCCCCAAATATTGCGTCCCGCATGACGTTAAACTGTATTCCATCACACATGATGTTAAACTATATTCCATCCCGCATGACGTTAAACTGTATTCCGTCCCGCATGACGTTAAACTATATTTCGTCCCGCATGACGTTAAACTGTATTCCATCCCACATGACGTTAAACTATATTCCGTCCCGCATGACGTTAAACTGTATTCCCCCTCTTGGGCCATCTCAGAACATAAACCCCATGTCTCACTCCACCATCCATCCTGATCCTTACCCGGGCCGCCACATCCTGGTGAGATCATGCCACCCCATCCCACTCCATGATATATGGGAAGTCGCCCCCGTGCTGGCCCCAACATCAGTGTTCCCCCCTAGGGATCCTCCAACCCGATCCGTCTCCGCAAGATGTTAAACTCGTGACATACCCTATGATAAACATGGGAAGCTGAGGAAAACCTCATATGGTACACATTCCCCATGTTCGATGAGGGATTCCTCGGGCTTCCGTGCCCTCGAGAAGCCCTGTGATGAGGGACCAAAGACAGACATGCCGACGACGCCCCAACGTGACCATTCTCCTCACCGAAGGTTGCTGCCCCGACAAGACCCCTTGGAGCGTCTTGATGGAAGCAGCGTAATTAACTGGCGTCCATGTAGATATGGCACCGGGAATGAGCTTCACGAACCCGTCTTAAATCTATGAGGGAGACCCGGACTAGGTGACGAGTTCCGAGGAGGAATCCACGGAAGGAAGAACCGACATCCCATCAACCCGGTTTCGATCAAGGAGCAGACGTCACTGAACAAGGAACGAATGTCGCCCGCCTTTGGAAAGCGGGAATGCGGGGCAACAAGAAGTGCGTCCTCCTTCGCGGACGGATGCGCATGCCCCGGCGAAAGCATCGGAAACAAAGTATTTTTCACTATTCATAAAAAATTGGAAGTTCTCAGAAAAATACCAAAAATTCAACTTAGGATAATTTCAATACTTCGAATCCAAAAATGAAATCAATTTTGAAATATAAAATATATATAATTTCAAAAAGTGGGTATTACTATTCATAACGGCTACTTTGATTGGTCGCGGTGTGTTAGAACTCGAGGTTGCGTACAACACACACTGCTCTATTATTCAAAGAGAAGCATACCATGGATTCTTGGGGTGTTACATTCTCCCCTCCTTCAATAAATTGTGTCCTTTCAATTTTAAATTTTTCTTTGAAAATGAAAGGTTTAAAATATAAAATACCTTTGTGGAAAACCCACATCGGAAATAAGGTTAATAAAATTTAGCCTTAATAAGAGGGAAAGGGAAATGAAAAAGTCACCACCAAATTATGATCTTGATTAGGAGAACATTGGTGGAAATTGGAGACATATAATTAGAGGAAAAACGTAAATATTTGTGGGGAGTGATTTGAGGTCATCAATCACAAACAAGTGTAAAATTGAGGGCCTCAAAGCCTTAAATCTATGTTGATTTAAAATATCATCAGTTCAACATGACATAAGGTATTCAGATAACACATTTTTTTTGTTTTAATATCCCTTTACCAAAGTTTAAGAATTAATTTATTCATAGAATAAGATATAGGTATATATATATTTATGCTTGACAACTAGAGTTTCAACCATCAACTAATTTCTTCCACAAACTCATCTTTCACTCAAAAAGATAATATAACTCAAAAATATTATATTTATCCTAATCGTACATGGTTCAAAATATTAAAACATACCATTTAGATTAGGAAAACTATTTTTTAATAACCAGGGACTTCCTGTTGGCTAGTGGTAGGAAATAAAGGTCTGTCGCACTATGGTTGTGGGTTCGATTCCTGCAGCTTTGTCCGACGTGATAGGGTTATCCCCCGACCTACAGGTTGTCCTTTTTTTAAAACTATAGTATTATAATATTCCAAAAATAACATTCAGAAATGTTTTAACATTAAACAATACTATACAAGGTTCAACTTAATCCATTCCAACCTTTATAGTTATCCAAAATACTTCTATCCAACTCACAGTCCAAATTTTATAAGGAAGGTAAATATAATGAAGATCCGTTTTTTTTGTGTAACAGCATGTGAACACTTTCATCATGTATTCTTTTAAAACACTACAACATCATGAATTTCCATAAATCCTTATTGATTACATTCACGATCTCTTGTTCCTTATAGAATACTAGATATACTCCTTCTATCCAAAAATGTATACAAATCATTAATCAGTTTCAAGGAAGTTAAAAATATCCAATATAATTTATCCAAATAAATCATGTATTATTCCAAAATCACTATCTCGATATCAAAACCATATTATGGTTTATCTTTCTCTCAACCATATATTTTCCAAAAATTTAACCCGTTGTGGAGTCACTTTTCTTGGTTCCACACAATCTCAAGTCCTTGATGAAATAGTACTGCAGTACAATCCTTATATACTCCATAATTATTATAACCAGTACATAATTGATACAACACTCAAATGAATAAATTGTTTAATAACAACATAAGAAATCTAATCATTCCTCCTCATCTATG
Organism: Viscum album; assembly: GCA_963277665.1. NCBI lineage: Eukaryota > Viridiplantae > Streptophyta > Magnoliopsida > Santalales > Viscaceae > Viscum > Viscum album. The sequence goes on from OY728155.1 coordinate 43,944,297, forward strand.
GTAGTATCATAATGTGATTATTATCCAATAACATCATTTTGGGCATACTCTGATGATTTGGACATTGGTTTGCGTAGTGTCCCCACTCCTTGTAGAAGAAGCATTGTACATTAGAAACTTTTTTCTTACCCTTGCAGTCACGCACTTGGTGTCCTTTTTCTCCACACTTATAACAAGATATCATTCCCTACATGAAATTTCCAAGGTGTTTCTTCCCATAGTTATCACATATTGGAAAATTATTCTTTTCCCTTGTCCCTTTATCCATCATTCTCTCTTCCATCCTTTTATTCTCTTGCTTCCCTTCAAATCCATAAGACTCAGAGATTTCTTTACTTATCTTATTAACACATGATACTATTTCCTCATATGTGGAGAACACATGGGAGACTATTTCCCTTCTAAATGTTGGCTTAATACCATGAAAGATATGATCTTTCTTACTCTTTGGATCATACGTACTGATGGAGTTCACATTCCTTCTAATGGGCGTCATTTCTATACAATGGCATAAACTAGGTAATTTTATGAATTTCAATGAATAATTCCAAACTTGTAAAGTACTTAATGTAAATTGAACAGTTTATGGATATAATCCATAATCAAAAAAAATTCTTTTAGGAAGTATATATTCATAAACCCTTCATAATGGTTTGTAAAAAAATGATAATTATCCTAAGCATATCCCCCAGGAGTGTCATAACCAAGAGTGCAGTACGGCCCGTTGTCGTGCACCAGTTCCCATGTGTATTACGAATCCAAAAATGAAGTCCATTTTGAAATATAAAATATATATAATTTCAAAAAGTGGGTATTACTATTCATAATGGCTACTTTGATTGGTCGCGGTGTGTTAGAACTCGAGGTTGCGTACAACACACGCTGTTCTATTATTCAAAGAGAAGTGTACCATGGAAGCTTGGGGTGTTACATTCTCCCCTCCTTCAATAAATTGCGTCCTCGCAATTTGAAATTTTTCTTTGAAAAATAATGTTTGAAAATAGAAAATACCTTTGTGGAAAACCCACATCGGAAATAAGGTTAATAATATTTTGCCTTAATAAGAGGGAAAGGGAAATGAAAAAGTCACCACCAAATTATGATCTCAATTAGGAGAACATTGGTGGAAAATAGAGACATATAATTGGAGGAAAAACGTAAATATTTGTAAGGAGTGATTTGAGGTCATCAATCACAAACAAGTGTAAAATTGAGGGCCTCAAAGCCTTCAATCTATGTTGATTTAAAATATCATCAGTTCAACAAGACATAAGGTATTCAGATAACACATTTTTTTTGTTTTAATATCCCTTTACCAAAGTTTAAGGATTAATTTATTCATAGAATAAGATATAGGTATATATATATTTATGCTTGACAAGTAGAGTTTCAACCTTCAACTAATTTCTACCACAAACTCATCTTTCACTCAAAAAGATAATAGAACTCAAAAATATTATATTTACCCTAATCGTACAAGGTTCAAAATATTAAAACATACCTTTTAGATCAGGAAAACTATTTTGTAATAACTAGGGACTTCCTATAGGCTAGTGGTAGGTAATAAAGGCATGTCGCACTATGGTTGTGGGTTCGATTCCTGCAGCTTTTTCTGACGTGACGGGTTATCCCCTGACCTATAGGTTGTCCTTTTCCTAAAACTATAGTAGTATAATATTCCAAAAAATAATATTCAGAAATGTTTTAACATTAAACAATACTATCCAAGGTTCAACTTAATCCATTCCAACCTTTATAGTTATCCAAAATTCTTCTGTCCAACTCACAGTCCAAATTTTATAAGGAAGGTAAATATAATGAAGATCCTTTTCTTTCGCGTAACAACATGTATACACCTTCATCATGTATTCTTTTAAAACGCTGCAACATCCTGAATTACCATAAATCCTTATTGATTACATTCATGATCCCTTGTTCCTTATAGAATACTAGACATACTCCTTATATCACAAAATGTATACAAATCATTAATCATTTTCAAAGAAGTTAAAAATATCCAATATAATTTATCCAAATCAATCATGTATTATTCCAAAATCACTATCTCGTTATCAGAACCATATTATGGTTTATCTTTCTCTCAACCATATATTTTCCAAAAATTTAACCTGTTGTGGAGTCACTTTTCTTGGTTCCACACAATCTCAAGTCCTTGATGAAATATTACTGTAGTACAATCCTTATATACTCCATAATTATTATAACCAGTACATAATTGATACAACACTCAAATGACAAAATTATTTAATAACAATATAAGAACTCTAATCATTCCTCCTCATATATGGTAGTATCATAACTTGATTATTATCCAATAACATCATTTGGGACATACTCTGATGATTTGAACATTGGTTTGCGTAGTCTCCCCACTCCTTGCAGATGAAGCATTGTACATTAGAAACCTTTTTCTTACCCTTGCAGTCACGCACTTGGTGTCCTTTTTCTCCACACTTATAACAAACTCTCATTCCCTTCAGGAAAGTTCCAAGGTGTTTCTTCCAACAATTATCACATATTGGAAAATTCTTCTTTTCCCTCGTCCCTTTATCCATCATTCTCTCTTCCATCCTTTTCTTCTCTTTCTTCCCTTCAAAGCCATAAGACTCAGATAATTATTTACTTAACTTATTAACACATGATACTATTTCTTCATATGTTCAGAACACATGGGAGACTATTTCCCTTATAAATGTTGGATTAATTCCATGAAAGATATGATACTTCTTACTCTTTGGATCATACGTATTGATGGAATTCACATTCCTTCTACTAGGTGCCATTTCTATACAATGGCATAAATTGGGTTAGTTTATGAATTGCAATGAATAATTCCAAACTTGTAAAGTACTTAATGTAAATTGAACAGTTTATGGATATAATCCATAATCATAAAAAAAATTCTTTGAGGAATTATATACTCATAAACCATTCATAATGGTTTGTAAAAAAATGAGAATTACCCTAAATCCCCCAAGAGTGTTGTAACCAAGAGTGCAGCAGGGCCCGTTGTCATGCACCAATTCCCGTTCGAGTCTAGCTCAAAGCAGTGTTTTTGGGTTTTACCCCTAGGTAAATCTGTGCCAGAGCTTCCTCTACCTGCTCATATCCAGACAGGGATGTATTTCTCGGAAAACTCACAAAAATATCTATAATACTGATATTCTAGGAAGTTCTTCTATATTAATCCTCAAAGTCTATCTTTGGGATATGTGCTCTAATCAGAGTTTATCTAAATCTAGCTTCCAAGGTTTGTACTAAACTACCTCTGATAGCAACTGTAACGCCCCGAACCCAGGTACCCAGAGTCGGTGCATTATTGCGTAACAATGGCATGATCACAAAAGATCAAGTCTCGAAAAACCGATTATTTTAGTAGCCCTGGAAACACTAGATACATTAATAAATGTTACATTACATCATAATGTGAAAAATCACAATAACATAGTCTCCATAGAGCACACTTCTATCCCCTTCAGACTATCCATGTAGGTCAGTCATAAAATATTTCTTCACATCCTAGGAAAAATAAAACATTGAAAGGGGTGAGCTCAGATGCTCAGTAAGAATAACAATTTAGCGGAAGCTTTCATAAATAAACATTAAAATTTAAGGCAATGTATAACTAAAACAAAAGCCTTTAAAACATGAAATTCAGCATAATATGGCAAAAATAAAATGAAATAATGCCATTTAATTATTCACATGGATATTCTATTAGTCGAATAATCACATGCAATATCAATAACCACTTTCATAATGATGGAATGCATAATGCTAGACTATCAAAACCATGTAGCCAAGGCCTTGTGCAAAGACTACAAATAATATTTTGTCAATGCCTCGTTCCAAGACACTAGTTTGTCTCATAAGACCTGCCGATGCATCGAGGAGCTATAGCGGGCTCCACCCGTCACTTATTAAGTCCAATGCATTCATCATATGAATAGGTTTAAACATATCATAAACCATAACATAATCGTATCACATAAAACATGCATAAAGGAAACATAACATTTACACATTTCAATCACAAGATATCAATACAATACATTGATATAAAAAAACACTTTCAAAACCATTTTCAATACCAAAATAAAAGAAAATTAAAACTTTTTATTTATTTTTTATTTAAAAAAAGTTATGGCTTGTAGAGGAAGCTGAAACACAAATAATGGTCATGACAGTGGAGAAGTCGTTGTCGCCGCATACGTAAGTCAAAAACATTCCTTTTTTAATTTAGTAAAATGATTTGTAAAAAATATTCCTTTTGAATTAAAGTAAAAGTCAAAGGGGTTTAAACACTATATAAAAGAATTTTGTGTATAAAACAAAATATGACTCAATGAAAAGAGATTGAGACGAAAACCCTTACAAAGATCATTTTTTCAATAAAGTAGATCTATTATGTGTATTAAATATTAGTACACATAAATAAAGTACAAATACAATATAGGACACAATAATATCACGAAATAATTTGAAAATAGGAGATTAACCCAAAGAATGGAAATTGGGTTAAGAAGTTCCCTTACCTCGTGTCAGACTTGAATCGATCATTCTTTAATCTCATGAATAATAAACTAGAGTTAATTTATAATTTATTAAGAACATTTTTCAATTTCATTATTCCTTTTATATCAATTATAACCATGTTATGAACATTATGTAATTATTTATGTTAATAACGGTCGTTTTGTTGATCTTTGGTACTTAAGTCAAAAATAAACTTCTTATAATTACACTTTGTTCATGTGGTAAAATATCCATTATATCCATAATTATATTCATGATGTAGATATAATATACATAATATATATCCAGTATATACATTAATTTATAATATTACATAATATTTAGAGGTATGAAATGAAATGCACCGTTAATGGAGACAGTAAGTCGTACATACGCATGAATGCTACTTTCATTTCTATTTCGAATTTAATGGAATGAAGTTATAATTATATAAAGGTATAATATAATTACAGTATAATATAATGTATAATAACATTTACCACATCCTTTATACATCCCACATATGGCATTAATGATTCAAATCACTTTGAGGGGGCGGTAGTCCACACTTTCTCAAATGAAATTATCGCATTTGCGCAACATGCAAAGCATGAAGATATGTTTTTAATGTAAAATACAGAATCATAGAGAGGAAATAAATATAATATATATCATAAATAAATATAGTTCCATCATAATGGCCACCATGAGAGGTGGTAGGAGAAGATAGAACAATCATTGTTTCGTGAGGCAGTAATTCGTCATCCACGGAAACAGTATGTTCCTTAACCATTAGATGGAGGTGTGTGTAAGTGTAGCTCGAATAATTATCATAACAACATCATATTATATTGAAGATACTGGTTTTGTTACAAAATAATGGAATAAAAAGTGTTTAAGGGGTTGGAGAAGCAAAATAAAACAAAATAACAGAAGAGAAAACATTACCCTAAACTCTGGTAACTCTTTTTAATTTGAGCCAAAGGATTCCTTGGGAAGAATTATGCCCAAAGTGAGGCTTCTATGAGTAAGAGAGGGAAGTTGAGAGAGTATTTGGGCAGAGGTTGGCTGAGCCAAAAGGCTTGGAAGGTGTGAATAAGGTGGCAGTGGTGGGGGCCTTTTATAAGAGGAGAGGAGGGGCACTCTTGGAATGATTGAAATGTTACATTATTATGAAATTATTTTTGGATTTTAAAGGTCCAAAAATGATATATTTATAGAATAAGGTGATAAGGGTTCGAAATATGCTTATCCAATAGGTTTTTGACAAGTTTATTCCTTAGATTGTACATTATCTTTTCATTTTATTTAAATCGTTAATAAATGAGGTAATCGCTGCATCATCATTGTGTCATAAAAAATTTAATTTATTTAATGACTAAAAATTATAAAAAAAATATAATGATGTAAGATATTTTTTTAGCTTTATAATTAATATTTATAGTCAAAACTATGATTTTTATTACCCCATTTAAAAATTGTTTTAGTAAAACAACTCATGTTTGTGACATTTTTATTTTAACATTAAATAAAACGTTTTTAATGTCATTTTCCTACCAAAGTGGCTCCATGGGGTCCCCATGTTGACCCATGGATTTTATTGGTCTTCCATGACTCATACAATAGGGTTAGGACATGTGTAATGGTATTTTCATATATTTATAATATCATTTTTACATTAAATTTCACTAATTACATTTAATCACGATTAATTAAACTTAAAAGTTACTGTTCACAAAAAAATTATTTTAATCCCATTGAACCACATTTTACTTCCTAATGACAACCATGTATGTTGTCTTTTTGAAAATAAAATCACAGAAGTGGTAATGTTTTATTTAAATGAAAAATCGGTTTTTTAACTATCACTTAGTGGTTTCACAATTCATCAAAAATTGAAGTTTTTCAGAACAATTCCAAAATTTCACCCTAAGCTATAATTGATATTCAGAATTAATAAATGATATGTATTTTACAAAATTCTAAACATATAAGTTTCATTAATTAATTTTATAATTAATTCCCGCTGTCACAACAAATAGCGTGTTTTTAAGAAACAATATATATCAAAAGATTGACAATTGTTTATGTCCAATTTCAAAGTGAAATTAATTATAATGACCACCATTGGATAAAATGGTAAAAATATATTCTAATTATACTTTAAAACCACTCAATAGTATAATTTATCACTATAAATTATTTTGATTAAAAAAGTTATTTTTATGTATTTTTCACTATTCATAAAAAATTTGAAGTTCTCAGAAAAATACCAAAAATTCAACATAGGATAATTTCGATATTCCGAATCCAAAAATGAAGTCCATTTTGAAATATAAAATATATATAATTTCAAAAAGTGGGTATTACTATTCATAACGGCTACTTTGATTGGTCGTGGTGTGTTAGAACTCGAGGTTGCGTACAATACACGTTGCTCTATTATTCAAAGAGAAGTGTACCATGGAATCTTGGGGTGTTACAATATATATTTTTTGACATGAAATTATTTTTTAATGGTTTTTGATAATTTTATCGGATTAGATAGTTTTTTTCAGGTAATATTATTTTAATTTTTTGTATCTTAATAAATATGTTTTTAGAAAACCAGAAATTTTATATCTGATAAATTAAATTAATTATGAATGGTAATGTATTAGAAATTTTATTTGGAATTTAATAGGTTAATTTAAACTTGTTAATTTCTAAATTTAAAATCTTATATGCAAATATATCAAATGAATAAAATTTGAAATTTAACAGTTCATGTAACCACTATGTGATGGCTTGATTTTGAGAAACTATTGTTTAGAAAAAAATACTATAACCATGTATTATTTATGTTGTGTAGTTTTTACTTATATTTAAATCATTATGATTTTAAAGTTAAAGAGTTTTACACTTATATTTAATGTTACAAAACTGAAATTTTATTTATTATTTATTGATTCACTTGAATGGGAACCATTTAATTTTTTTAACTTAATATAAATCTTGGGATCTTATTAAAGTGAGTAATATTCATGGAATGGCAATATTTTTTCATGAATTAGGGTGTTATGATTAGTTTCAATTACTATATTTGGAATGGGTTATTTAATTGAAGGTATCCTATGGGAATTTCTGAATTTAATGTATTTGAACATCAAAATCATTAAAATATTTTTTTTATGAAATGTTTTGAGCTATATGATTTCGATTTATTTTATCAAAATTATAATATTTTTTAATTTTATGATGTGAATTTATTTTTAAATGGGATTTGATATTGAATATTTAATTTAAAAATAATTAGTGTTGGACATTATATTGATGGATTTATGTAAATTGTGTAATATTGTAGATTACTATTATTAGAGTATCTTGGCCTTATTATGTGTTGTATTTATAGATATGTAATTACATTATGAGAATTTTTATATGGGTTAAAATGAATAACAAAATATAATTTAAATATTTAATTTTAGAATGCTTTGTATCATACTCGTAATGATAAAAAAATATTACATCAATTAAAATTCATTGAGTAACCACATAATTAAAGTTAAATGTTTAATAATATGATGAATTAATTGGATCGAAGTGTTTTAAATGATAATGTGAACTAATATATTTTTAATTTAAATTTTATTAATTATTTAAAATTTTTAAGTATTATTTTTAATTTTTAAAAAGGATTTAATATTGTTTTAAATATTTTAAAATAAACACTTAAAAGGGGTTGTGGTTAAGAACTAGTTTTTTGGGTTACCTTTTTCAGATTACAATTGGGATTCTTTAAAGGTATTTTTCATTATTTTATGTTTTAAAAGGGTGGAAATTGTTATTTATTATTTTTTATTAGATTATTATTTGTAATGTGGTTTGATTTGTCGGTATGGGTAAACTTATAATGGAAAAAATTATTTTTTAAGCGATTTCTGTAGGAATACATTGGTTAGTTTGTTTTTCGGGGATTGGTTTCCATATATGTGGGTATTTTAATATAAAAAACAATTCAGGTGGTGTAAATCCAAATGGTTAAAAAATTGGGTAAGTTTAAGATATTGAAAATTCAATGGCAAAAATATAATCTTTTATTTTACTAATAAAGTGCAGGTGAATAGGGAAATATTGATGAGCGGTGTTTATTTCAGTTATGTGTCAGGATTGAGTGTTTTAAAAGATGATTCCATGACCAAAGTCCATGAGTGAGGTGATTTAATATAATTACAAAACTAAATGATAAAAATAAATAAACATATAGATACATTATTTTTAAAGCGGTTCTTAGAAAATATTATAATCCAATCATCACAACCTCTATAATCTTGAGGTTTGGATTAAAATATATTTTACATTTATATGGGGATTCAATATCCAATAACACTTTTATATTCTAATGGAGGCACAACCAAAACATCACCTACTTTTTGGAAATATTGAATAATAAAATAACAATTTTTGTACTTTTATGATGGTATAACCAGTAAAAGTGTTAGTTATTTTGGACAATAAATTCTGGTTATATGTAAAGAATAATGATTAAATAAATGAAATATAAGTCAAAAAAATTAAAACAATATTAAAAAAATAAATCTAAAATTATTTTTGCAATTAAATAATAATAGATACTTGTTTTATCATGATGTAGAGGTAAAAAAAATTTATCAGCATAATAGTAGTGAATTTTTTTTAATTTGTTGGTTCCTCATTTCCTTTGTTTATCCATTTATATACTTGTTTCAGTAACTATCTTCCTGCTAATTTTCAAAATTTCCGTGCTCAAGGATAAATGGTTTTATCCTCATGGTTTCCAAATAATGGACTATCCATTGGCTTGTTTAATGATGTTTAGTTCCCAAATCCGAGATTAATAGTGCATTGTATCTCTAAAGCCATATTGAGAAGTAACATGACATTGCATTAATGGGTTCTTAATAGGTGTTATTACGTGGTTGTGTGTTTACGTGATAACTTAGTTTCTAGACACTTATTAATATAACATTTGAAACATTAAATTGTATCATGGTGGATCTTGATATGGAATTAAAATTTTAAAACTTACCATGTTCATGGACATGACACGGAATTCTCTTAACTTCTCTATCCTCTAAAATTTTCATATGGTGTGTTCATGCAATAACACTGTCACACTAAACTCTTTAATATAAAATTGACAATCAACATAGTGTTAAACAACATATTTTCACTATGTATAATTGTTATATCTCTATTAGGACACTTAAAAATCCATTTTCATTATAAAACTATCTTATATAAACCTTAGTAACATCAAGGTTGGATGTGTTGGGCTGAATCTATGTTATAGAAATACTTGGTACAACATTTTCTTCTATCATACACTCTTTTTTCCAATTATTCCTCTTATTTTTCATAATGTATATCCACCATATTTTTATAGTTTTATCCGATCATTTAACAAAGAACATAAAATAAAACCTATATTAATTTGATTGTGTTATATATAAATTCATTTGTGCTCCCTCAAAGAAAAACATTCAATAAGGGAAAAAAATATGGGAAGAATAAAATTACCTAGATCAGTTAGATGACATACATCCATTTGGGAAGCAAGAGAATAATTTGATTAAGAAAATTGAAACATTTGGTTTAAAAAATTACCTATTTAGGGTATCCAAGTTTATTATAGTTGGGAGAAGAAGATTCAAATGGCCACTATAAAAAATTATTCATGGAAATCACTAACTCCTATTGTTCTTTGAGTGACACCAACCATGTGTTGTGGTCTTCTTCTAGAAGCACCAACCATGGGTGGTATATTTATTCATCAATATTCAATAAAATTTTCTTTTATGATAAATATCTCTATGTAACTACTAAAAATATTCTTCCTTATACCTTCCCAATTCATATAGGCATCTCATGTATGCAAGATGTTGATAAAGTCCAAACAATGTTATAAAATGATCCCTATAACTATCTTTATCAGCATGTATGATGGGTTATCTATTTTCATTTTTTACAACAACCCATTCACACACAAATACCTTATTCTTATTTTAAGGATGAACATGATCCCATGTCGGATTCTGATGTAGTGGACTCATTCTTTCTTCCTTAGCCGATGTCTATTGGCCCATATATTTGTTATCCAAATATTCTTGATACTTTTCCAAAATATTATTTTCTATTATAGAAAAATAATGGCTTACCATATCATAATACTTGAAAGTTATATTTATGGTTATTAATGGTATACTATTTGTGATACTCTCAATTTTTTGGTTATCGAGTTGTAATGAAACATCATATTCAGTCAAGATATCAATGTGATCGTTATACTATGTAACCTATTATTCTTGATCAGTTGGAAATGTAATATTATTCAGTTCAATTGAAAACCTTTCTGATTTGACCCTTTATTTTTTATAATCATTTTATATTAACAATTTATATTCATTAAATATTATATCATGAATCAAAATGATCTTAGATTATTTTAGATCCCATAATTTGAAATCCTTTTCACCACCACTACTGATAAAAAATAGATTTCATCACTTTTGGATCCAACTTTGAGTCTATGAAATTAAAGTTATAAGTAAGAAAATATACAATAAGTTATAATAAGAAAAATACTCATCAAACCAAACCTCTATCGGATCTTTACCATCAATCTCGAAAGTTAGTAATCGGTACACAATATTTGATTAATATATCAATGCTTCTTCCCAAATAATTAGTTTAATATTGACTAAGATAATAGATGTTGTAGATTTTTTATTAGTGTATAGTTAATACATTATGCTATTACGTTATGCTACATCATTCTAGGCATTATAAATTTCCTCACAGTACCTTCATCCTAGAAAATCTTCTTTAATATATCTAATGGGTATTCCCTTATGTTATCAAATATCAGTCTCTTGATTTTCCAACCTGTTTTATTTTCAATCATCTTATACCATTTACGAAGGAAATCTAAAACTTCATCATATGATTCATATCATGAACTCAACCATATAATGTGTAATCACTAATAAATTTGAAAAACTAATGAATTCCTCATAATTAGGCATTATTTCATGGTCTTTAAACATTGGTAGTGATTTGGTCATGTGTCCACTTCGTCTGATGGGTTATTGGGGTGAAACTATATAAATTCTACTTAACTATCACACAATTATCAGAGAATCTATGTTTTCAAGTATTGGAATCATTCCAAGTCTCATATACCATAATATGAAAGTTTCTATCTCAATCTCCTCATATATCACTACTCAACCAATAATAGTCTCAAAATTAAAAGAGTATAGAGTGTCAGTTTGATTACATTAAGAGGAATCAAAATAGTTGTTTGAAAATAGTTCTAATGATTACCCATTTGTATCCTATATGAAACAAATTGTACAGTCATAACACAATGAGGAGGTTACCTCTTTTACATCTATGGTTTGAGATTTATTCACCAAGACCTCTATTGTTTTAAAAATCTGGTATGGCCAAATCTAAAAATTAAGAATTTATAGTGGTGTTATATGGAGATAAAAAAAATTGGGTGAAATAACATTTTTTCATGGAAAATATTGATAAAAGAAAAATGGTAGGAATCCTTGTTTGGTTTTTTCTTGTAGTAGAATAATATTTTTTTAAACATTAGGGTTTATTAGATAAGGCGAGGGGATTTAGGATCAAGTGATTTCCACACAAAAAATGAAATAATAATAAAAACATTATTCTCCATTTTCAATCATATTTATGTTATTAAATGATCTAATATCACATTTTCAACTATTCTGAATTTACCAGTTATGCCTATTTTGGGAAATTATAAACTATTTCAAATTTAACGGATAATAGCCAAACTGAATTTAATATAGTACCACATATTCCACAAAAAGAAATGATTTTAAAAGGATATACTAATATATAAAAAACTTTTAGAAATATATGTATGGTGCCTGACACAAAATTTGAGGTAGATAAATTCATTGGGAAAAATAACTTCAGCATGTGGAAATGCGATGTTCTCAATTTTTTATCTTAGCAAGAGTGAGATATAACATTGGAAGAATGTACCAATGATATATTTGATTTTTATTTGAAGACTCTCAGTTTTCCAACATGTTTCATGCTCAATATTTTTTTGGATAAGGATCAAAAATATTATCTGATGTGCAATACCTATACGAATAATTTAATGTAAATTTGGGAGAATAGGTACATAAAAAAGAATCAAAACCCAAATCTACTTGAAATATAATTTTTTTATTTCCATTATAAAAAATTCTTGTTTATGATTAATGACCCTAAAAATTTTAATAAAATACTTGTTAATTTTCGATGATTAGAAGTATCGATCGAAAATGGATATAATTCTTGCATAAATCATTACTAGATAGTTATTATTATATAACCACTAAACTTTTTTATGGTATGTATGGGGTAAAATTTGTTAATATATCACATGTATTGAGTAATCATGAGTAAATACATGAGATAATTTTCTCATAATAAATAGTAATCATTCGATTCCATTTGGAACAACAACTAAATATCAAATTTAAATTATAACAAAAATGGTAAAGCAGGGGACCACAACACTCAATACATCTCATTGGGTACATATCCTCAACCTCTGACATAAGAAGTATTGGAACTAGAAATGTGTGAAGGTCATACCCCACATATATTCATCCCATCTATACCTTAACAATCATTAAAAGGAGTGATATCACTATTTTACATTACACATATATAGTAATATAAACTAAAAAATAACCATTCTTGACATAATATCACACTAAGAATAGTTATACTTTTAAAATAAAAGGTATTATTATATTTTGGATCCAACAATCATACCCTTTTGATGTGAAAAAATTGTAAAACCAATGTAAACACAATTATTAGTATTTAATAATATGATTTTACAGTTGAAATAAATTGTAATAATTCAATTATATAATAGATAATAATTATAATACAAACATTACCCCTATATAAATTAAATATTCCATTAATGTGTCCTATACATGATTATACTTATCAAAAAAAGAATAAGTTAGTAAAATAAAGAGAGTAGTGAATTTTATATTTAATTGGAAATATTAAAATAAATATCAATAAAACAAGTTACAAAATAGAAATAATGTCATGGTCAAGCTTGATTAAAATTTTCCTTGGATTGCATATTTTTTCAACCTAGGTTCTATATATTTCATCTCCTTCTATAACAAATGAAATAACTATTTTATAATGCAAAATTCTCTATAAATCCCTTTTCCATAACATCAAAAAAAGATTATCTCAAATAGTAACTGATGAGGTGGATTATTCATGTATTGAATATGTAGATGTTAAACTTGTCTAAATTAGATCATTAACATAGTTTTCAAATATTTCTATTGTTTTCCTCTTAATAATATTTATAAATTGTTGAATCTTTTGAAATAAGGATATTTGAGGTGCTCTAATATATATTTCAATCAAAAAATTTGGTGTGATTTATTGTCGTGTTCTCATTATGGAATAATATATAGACATAGTAGATTTAAATATTAATGGATCCAAATAACACTTGAAATTGTATTTTTTTAGTGCTAACAACATCCTCTTCATCTTCACTATTATTAGGGATTATACCCACTCTATAATTATTCATTCTATCTAGAAGGTTTACCCAAAATCTAGACCTTATTCAAGATAATCCCATATTGGATATCTTATTCATCATTTTATTTATTCACTTATTAATAAATCTATTTCTCCTTCTATCTCATTCTCTTTAAAGACTCACCTTCAAAATTTACTCCCTTTAAAACTTCAAGCCATCAAATGGTATAGATTTTGGTTATTGAGGAGACTTTCCTTTATATAATTTTATATTGTTTTCTTATGTTTCAAGAAACTTTTATTTTTCCTTAGATTACTTATATGATTAGGAAAACTAACTTTGAGAACCCTTATTTTTGGCTTTTTGAGATGCCACTACTTGAGCTATGGATACTTATTTGGTATGAATCAATGGTTAGTATGTCATAAAACTTAATTTCTTATTCAAAAAAAGAGGAATTATTGCACAATTCTATCCAATTTTTGTATTGTAAATTAATAAAATTACCAATATGAACCCCAGATTCCATTAATGTAATAAATTATTTGATGTGAGCCTCTATATTAAAACATATTCAATTGAGAGTAATATAAATTCATATCTTATTTTGTTTTAAGAAATTATTAAATATTATAAATTTTTTAAAATTATTACACTTGAATTGACTTAGATCCACTTTAACCTTAGGTATCCTTCATTAAAATGGATTCTAGAGATGAATTCCCTTAAAACTTCTATTTTAGAAGTTTTCTTCTTATTTTCTAACCCTTAACTGTATAGTATTATTAAAGATACCTCCACATATCTCTATGCTTGGATAGGAGTAATATCTAGTTTTAATTCCCCTTGTAAAGCTTTGATAATATTAAATGGATTTGTTTCATTAAATAATCCTAAAAATCATCAATATAATTCTTTTTACAATAATTATGATATATGTGAATGATTCCAAGATTAAATTCTTGAATGTATTATTATTCATCCGGTATATTTATGGTTATCTCATCTATTTGAAAATTTAATCAATTAAGTAACCTATTAGTGAACCTTCCATAAATTAGGGTTTAGTTAACAATACCTATATCATAGGCTTTGGAATTTATCATTCTCACCATTATCCATATTGAAATAAATGGTTTCTTCAGCATCATAATATTATATATCTATATATATATCCTATATCTAAACCTTATCATAATATCCAAATAGGTTTATTATTTTCTATTGGAAAAACTTCTTAGTAAATCAATTTTATGTATCCATCTAAAATATCTTAATTATATCAAATAAATATTTACCGACTATTGAATTTTGAGTCACTTTCAAAGAAAATATCTTCTCCAAGATAAATTCCTTAGAACTTAATGAAAAACTTCATGACCACAATATTTTTTACCTTTCAGCTACCAGTACTGATTTTAACTTTTATATCTAGAACATTCACTCTTAAAGTAATCATAATAGAATATATTTTACTTACTAGATTGTAATTTCTATATTAATCTTTCACTACTCTATCAATAACAAGCTTATTTTTTATACATTCAAAAACATTGTTCCACTTAGGAAAATTCACAATATCCCATAAAACATTCTTAAAATCTTCTATTCATCCATTATTAAACATGTTTCCAATCATTATTATTCTCTTTATCCATTTATCTATAAAATAATCTCACATAATAATTATCTTAACTAGAAATTTAAAATAAAAAATCTTCCTTGAGGATCTATTCTTCTTAGGTGATGTTACTTGGTAATTTTCTTTCCTTTTTACATTAGGATTAATTTGTGTTTCTAATTCAACATAATTTTTAGTGTGTTATTATATCGTCATATACATGCCTTTTTTACTTTACCATAACAACCGAATTGAAATTATAAAATAAATAAATTAATATAAATAACCTTCCCAAATTTTTAGTGACCATGAATGATCTAAATCTTGGGAGAGAAAGAGAATAAAATATATTTTCTTTTGAATATGGACTCCAATTTGTAAAATTAATTTGAAATAGTTTATAACTGTTTGAAAATAATTAAATGTATACAAGAAAAACATAACATCATATTTTATTGGATAATTCTTAATGAGAGATAAAATATCCACATATAGATATATGATTTGATCTTAATCTAGTGTTACAACAATAACATATCTAGCATTTTCCTTTAGAAAAAAATCATAAAATGTGATGCAATTCACATCACATCATAATCAAAAATCACCATGCTATTTCATTATGTGTTTTCTATGTAGATAGTGTTTCTTGCTAGATTATTGTAACAACCAGAGAAACCATGTTTTGAGTAATGACAAGTTTGTTTTACAATTACTCCCGTTAAGTGAACAAACAATCATCTTATAAGATAATAATTATAATAAAATAGAAAAATGCATCAAATGAATGAAAGGATCTTTTATTCAAATGAGTAATATCCCGGTGACTACAACTCACACTGATCGAACAAGAAATTAAGCTAACCAAAAATCCCAATTAAAAACCCGATTACAATTATAGGGAGACCTCTTAAAACCACCAGGACCCCAAGAAGGCAGTAATGGTTTTTGGCATCCATTAGAATAAACATGAGGATGGTCGAAGCCACTGCAACCTACTGAGCACCAAATGAATCACATGAACCATCTCCTCTTTTCTCTTTCAGTCACCTTGAGTGAGGGACACCCCGAGACCAGACTTTTTATAAGAACACTAATTCGACTGTTGAACCCTAACAGCAAAAAATATAACCATTGGCTCCCCCATGATTCTCCTATCCACTAATGTTTTATTTTGGACCGTTAGAGATAAGAATGGTTTACCCCCGAAAGGTTCGAAAAGTTAATTATGTAATTTGTTTTAATATTTAAAGAATAACGTCAATAATAATATAATTAATTTATTTCTTGTTTCCCCTAAATATGAATTATATTTTATGTTTCAAAACGGTGAAAATTAATATTATTTTTTCCACTATTAACTATACATGTTTTTAACTTGAGCAATTAAACTTTTATTTTGTAATTATATTGAATCTGATGGGTTTTTACTGTGTCTAAGAAAATATGTACTCAAACTCTTGAGTTATATTTATATTTTGCATCAAACCTTAAATTAAATGTATTGTTTTTGTCTCTTTATTAAATATAAGTAATAATATTAATGCGAATGTTTATAATTTGAATAAACAGTTTTGAAGACTATGTCAAATTATGATTTCATGTACTTATGTGTTTCATAATGGTAATATTTATATCAATGCACTCTTATGTGTGATTTTAAAAATAATTATAAATGTAGTTATGTTTAATGTTTAATTTTATTAATAATATTAATCTTTAATTAAGGAAATTAAGATAATTAGTTAATAAAGGAAATTAATATATATATATATATAATAATATGTTTTGATTAATTAATGTATTTTTTGTATTAAATAAACCATTAACCAATGAATTTTCTTAAAATAATAAAAGTTAGATTAATAATTGAATATTATTAATAAAAACAATGTTATAATAAGATAATAGAAAATAATATTAATAAAACAACTTTTTTTTAAAACAAAAGTCCCACGTTTTTCTTTTTTAACACCGGATCGATCCGGAGCCGTCCAATCCAACGCCTTGACCTCAATTGTCCATTTTTTTAAGCCACATTGCTTCTAAGCCGCATGATCAACTCCCGTATGATCTCGGTTGTCCACCGTTTCTCCGGTTTTCTTCTTCCCTATGGCCTTCTTCTTCTTCGCGCTGCTGTACCAGTAGGCTAGGCAGCATTGTTTTCTTCTCTAGGCCGACGAGTGGACCGGCTTTGCTCCCTCTTTTCCACAGGTTGGCACCAAATCCCCTTAGATACCCGCTCCATGCAAAGTTGAGTCCTCTGTTTTTCTTTTTCATTAAACCTCGGTTTGCACCGAAGGCCGGAGAGTTTGCACCCGAGCTTCTTTGATTTCTCCGACCACCGGACCGGCCTCGTCGCTGCTTCGTCTTCCTCTCCTCCTCTCCGAGAAAAGGTAAGGGACAAGTTTCTTTTGGTTTTGTTTAAGCTTCGGTGTATATATATATATATATATACGTGTTATATAAATATATTTTCTGTGTATATACACTCGGTGCATACCCAGGCCTTGAGGATCTCCCTTCCAGTGTGGAGAACCAAATAGGAGTAAGGGAAACTCCTCCGCTTCGTTTCGTTCAGTTTCAATAATCTATACATATCTATATACACTTTTTATATAAATATGTATAGATATATACAAGACCATATGAACCTATTTGTACCCGTTTTTCCTCTTCCTAGGACCGAACCTGAGTAGGGGAGGTCTTCTTGTTTAATTTTTCATCTGCTTCACTGAATATACATGGTAATATATATGTATATACACTTCATGAATTTGTGTGTACATATATATTTGTATTCATACATATACATATGACGATACATGCATATGTACACCTTTCTTTCACTTGTTTATAACCCTGGTTTTATTTCACGTATGAAAAATGGAGTTTTTGGGTAATTGTATGAACATGTAAAATCATGCAAGTGTATTTACCATATTGATATATATATACATGTGATTATATCGATGTATATGTACATCAATGTGCATAAGGGATGAACTTGGTTCTCGTGTTTTGTAATTTATTACAATATAGCATGATGATTAAAATTTTATTTACCCAAAAGATTATTATTTCAAGAATAGTACCAAAACTATTTTTTTACATGTTTATATGTATGATTAAGATTAAGTATTATTTGGTATCAAAATAATTCTTTCAAATTTTCATTTATCACCATTCTTGATAAATCATGATTTTTTTTTGTGAAGATGTGTAGTGTGAATTCCTTAAACGTTTACAAGTGTATATATATGTATTCATATATATTTGTACTCATATTTATGGATCGACCATGTGGTATTCAAGAATTATTTTATGCCAATAAGGTTTTTATGAAAATTATGTTCACTTCTTTTTATGTAAAAGAACCCCATTTGGTTTTACCAAAATTTAATTTTGTTTAATGTATAACATGAGAAATATTATTGAGTATGGTTTAATTTGGTAAACCCATGCACATGTGTATACACACCTAAATTTATATATATATAGGTATATATAACCATGTATCAATATGTTGTCTTCAAATACAAGTTCGTCCTATGTTGTTTGAAAACTTTTCAAAGGAAAGGTCATGTTATTCAAAGTGCAAATGTGTTTTTACACAACTATATATATATTCATATAGTTTTCATACATATATACATGAATTCTCAAGATGGACCTAATTACACACTTTGTATCCCTAACTGTATGTATATTCACACAGTTTTAATTAAACACCCACAATACCCATTTACAAGCATGTGTATTAGTTATGAACATCCTTGTTTTAACTTGGTATTATGATGCTTTGGAATGTTAAAATGTTTATGTTCATTTATTTAAAACCCATGTTTTCAACTATTAAGTTAATTTCTTATGTGTACGGACTTTTAGTACGTACGTATCAGTTTTATTAATGATTGAACTGTCTTCATGTTATGAATATGTATGTGAAAAGGGGGTTTGATTAAGAATGTATGAATGAAACCCTATGAACGAAAGACCACGTCAAGATATGTGAGGGATGTATTGGACTTAAATGTGATGGGTACACCCGGAATTATATAGCGCAATATAAATGATGTGACGGGTGTGCCCGGAATTATACAGCACTCCAATGCATTGGGTAAAGTATGAGTCTCAAGAGACGTTATGTGCGACGGTCTTGGTAGTTATCCTTGGCTTGTGCTACCATGGAAACGGGATTGGTAGTTATCCTTGACCCGTTAAGTATGTTTTACGGTCTTGAAGCAAGGTCTTGACAAAGTTCGGAATTATACATTCCCTCTATATGTGATGATAAATGGTCAACCAGGGGTTAGTTCAACTAACAAGACATCCCCTGGTTGAAAATTCCCTTGACTATGAGAATGTAATTATGTGATAAGAACTTTAATTAATGTGGTAAGATGTTAAAAGAACTTTATGTGCCCATGAATCATGTTATGACTGTTTTCCATGATTACTAACAGATTTTTAGAACTCAAGTAATCCCGGTTGTAAGTTATGCAGTATCTATTCTTCATGTGTTGCGCTCTCTGATCATGTTTACATTAAAGTTTATTTTAAGCACGTACCTCTTCTCTGTGCAAGTGGTTTTCAAAAATGTTGGATTTCATGTTTTTAAGAAAAGATAATGCTTTGTTTTTAGCGAAGTGTTTTATTCTCTTCAAAAGGTCTTCTTTTAGAAAGAGTTTTCTTAAAACGTTTTTAAAACCCCTTATTGGGCATATTTGCTCACCCTACGTTTTTGTTTTCAATTTTTTAGGTATGGTTTGTACTAATGAAGTTTATCAGAAGTAGCTGGTTTCCCAGAATCCTGAGCCTCGCGATCTTCTATAGTAATGGGACATGATATATTATTTGTAAATGTTGTAATGAAATGTTAGTATATCATGTCTCATGAGGAACCCAGGGATCGAGGTCGCTACAGTTGGTATCAGAGGATGGGTTTAGCCAACTATGGAAAACCAGTTGGTATGAATGTATTACTATGATTGACTAAGTAAAAATGTTATAACTTTCATATTACTGATGAAAATGTACCTACCGACCTACTGTCACTTCCCACGGAGGCTCTAGAGAACAATGTATATCTAGCTAGCCGTGAGGACTTTCTAAATTACGCCTGAATTCGCATGTCATGTAAGCACCTGTGTGACGTGTAAAACTCACCTAGGGTGCTTAGTCTTCACCGGGGATTGGGGATGGATTATCTCCTAATGATGATGACCCAATTTCCTCTTGATGTTTCCCAACTCCATACCCCTCATGCTAAACTTAGGAGGTGTCATAGATGTTCCCATGAGTTTAGTCTCGTCTGTTCAACCTATGTGTGGTTTGAAGAGTTAGGGAGTTTTTCCACTCTTTGTGGTGTACATTTAGTAAAATAAAACATTGTTATGTAAACTTTTGCATAAATGAAAGTTTCATGTTCCCTTTCCTGCCTCAACCTTATCAGTGTTTTTAAGAGTTTCCTTTCGATCGTTTTTCAGATGGCTGGTCAAACGAACATCTCATCACTGCCCGGTGAATTAGTAGAGGTTATCATGATCAGGACATGAACGGTGGATTTTCCATCTTTTCTCTACCTGTGAGGGTCTTTCCAGCGTCTGCTCAATCTAGAAAATGGCCCTAAGATTCTTCATTTGTGTCAAGAGGATGATCATGTTTTTCACCTCATTGCCACTTCTCAACTCCCTTGCTATAGGCGAAGGGGAAGGTACTACGAAGGCCTCTTCCGGTGTTTTACTCTGGCATAGAACTTCTCTGCCAGAGCGTGCTTCCTCGTAGATGCTTAGGATGGCCACCTTAGTGCAGCATATATGTTCTAGGTCTTGAATTTCAGTCTCCTCAATCGCATCATTCCCCTCGACTACCTCGAGCGTTATGTGGCCCGAAGAGTTATCAGGGAGTTTATTTACTCGGACGTTTCTGAGATTTTAACCGCATGAGCCTCCCTTTGGAAGCCCGTGTGCAGTACGCATGAGCAGGAGTTCAAGATGTACTGTTCAAAGTGCATCTGGGCTAGGGAAACGAAAGAACTATGTGACAACTTTGGTATTCTATTAACCGAGCCAGATCCACTGTTTCGGTAATATTGTACGTGTGGGGTTTCAGTTTTTTTCTTTTTATAAATAGAATTGTGAGGGCGCAATTCTTTGAAGGGGGAAGTAATGTAACGACCTGAGAAACCATGTTTTGAGTAATGACAAGTTTTTTTTACAATGCCACTCGTGAAGTGAACAAACAATCATCTTATAAGATAATAATAATAATAAAATATAAAAACACATCAAATGAATGAAAGGCTCTTTTATTTAAATGAGTAATATATCGGTGACTACAACTCACACTGATCGAACAAGAAGTTAAGCTAACCAAAAATCCCAATTAAAAACCCGATTACAATTATAGGGAGACCGCTTAAAACCACCAGGACCCCAAGAAGGCGGTAAGGGTTTTTGGAATCCATCATAATAAACATGAGGATGGCCAATTCCACTGCAACCGTGCTGAGCACCTAAGGAATCACACGAACCATCTCCTCTTTTCTCCTTCAGTCACCATGAGTGAGGGACACCCCGAGACCAGACTTTTTATAAGAACACTAATTATACCATTGAACCCTAAAGGCTATAAATATAACCATTGGCTCCCCCATGATTCTCCTATCCACTAATGTTTTATTTTGGACCGTTGGAGATAAGAATGGTTTACCCCCGAAAGGTTCGAAAAGTTAATTATGTAATTTGCTTTAATATTTAAAGAATGACATCAATAATAATATAATTTATTTATTTCTTGTTTCCCCAAAACATGAATTATATTTTATGTTTCAAAACAGTGAAAATTAATATTATTTTTTCCACTATTTACTATACATGTTTTTAACTTGAGCAATTAAACTTTTATTTTTTAATTATATTGAATCTGATGGGTTTTTACTTTGTCTAAGAAAATATTTTCTCATACTCTTGAGTTGTATATATATGTTTCATCAAACATTAAATTAAATGTATTATTTTTGTCTCTAAATTAAATATAAGTAATAATATTAATGCGAATGTTTATAATTTGAATAAACAGTTTTGAAAACTATGTAAAATTATGATTTCATTTACTTATGTGTTTCATAATGGTAATATTTATATCAACGCACTCTTATGTGTGATTTTGAAAATAATTATAAATGTAGTTATGTTTAATGTTTAATTGTATTAATAATATTAATCCTTAATTAAGGAAATTAAGATAAGTAGTTAATAAAGGAAATTAAATTATATATATATATATAATATGTTTTGATTAATTAATTTATTTTTTGAATTAAATAAACCATTGACCAATGACTTTTCTTAAAATAATAAAAGTTATATTAATAATTGAATATTATTAATAAAAACAATGTTATAATAAGATAATAGAAAATAATATTAATAAAACAACTTTTTTTAAACAAAAGACCTACTTTTTCCTTTTTAACACCGCATCAAGTCGGAGCCATCTGATCTAGTGCCTTCATCTCAACCGTCCATTTTTTAAGCCGCATCGCTTCTAAGCCGCACGATCAACTCCTGTATGATCTCGGTCGTCCACCGTTTCTCCAGTTTTCTTCTTCCTCGCGGCCTTCTTCTTCGCACTGCTGTACCAGTAGGTTAGGCCGCATCGTTTTCTTCTCTAGGTCAGCGAGTGGACCCGCTTTGCTCCCTCTTTTCCATGGGTTGGAACCGACTCCCCTCGGATACCCACTCCATGCAAAGTTGAGTCCTCTGTTTTTCTTTTTTTTAAACCTCGGTTTTCACCGAAGGTCGGAGAGTTTGCACCCGAGCTTCTTTGATCTCTCTGACCACCGGACCGGCCTAATCGTTGCTTCATCTTCCTCTCCTCCTCTCCGAGCAAAGGTAAGGGATAAGTTTCTTTTGGTTTTGTTTAAGCTTCGGTATATATATATATATACATGTTATATATATATATATATTGTGTATATACACTCAGTGCATACCCAGGCCTTGGGGATCTCCCTTCCAGCGTGGAGAACCAAATAGGAGTAAGGGAAACTCCTCTGTTTCATTTCCTTCAGTTTCAATAAGCTATACATATTTATATACACTTTTTATATAAATATGTATAGATATATACAAGACCATATGAACCTATTTGTACCCGTTTTTCCTCTTCCTAGGATCGAACCTGAGTAGGGGAGGTCTTCTTGTTTAATTTTTCATCTACTTCAATGAATATACACTGTCATATATATGTATATACACTTCATTCATATGTGTGTACATATATATTTGTATTCATACATATATATATGACGATACATGCATATGTACACCTTTCTTTCACATGTTTATAACCCTAGTTTTATTTCGCCTATGAAAAATGGTGTTTTCGGGTAATTGTATGAACATGTAAAATCATGCAAGTGTATGGAGCATATTCATATATATATATATGTGATTATATCAATGTATATGTACATCAATGTGCATAAGGGATGAACTTGGTTATCTTGTTTTGTAATTTATTACAATATAGCATGATGATTAAAATTTTATTTACCCAAAAGATTATTATTTCAAGAAAAGTACCAAAAATATCTTTTTTACATTTTTATATGTATGATGAAGATTAAGGATTAGTTGGTATCAAAATAATTCTTTCAAATTTTCATTTATCACCATTCTTGATAAATCATGATTTTATTTTGTGAAGATGCGTAGTGTGAATTCCTTAAACGTTTACAAGTGCATATATATGTATTCATATATATTTGTACTCATATTTATGGATCGACCATGTGGTATGCAAGAATGATTTTATTCCAATAAGGTTTTTATGAAAATTATGTTCACTTCTTTTTATGTAAAAGAACCCCATTCGATTTTACCAAACATTAATTTTGGTTAATGTATAACATGAGAAATATTATTGAGTATGGTTTAATTTGGTAAACCCATGCACATGTGTATACGCACCTAAATTTATATATATATAGGTATATATAACCATGTATCAATATGTTTTCTTCAAATACAAGTTTGTCCTATGATGTTTGAAAACTTTTCAAAGGAAAGGTCATGTTATTCAAAGTGCAAATGCGTTTTACACAACTATATATATATTCATGCAGTTTGCATACATATATACATTACTTCTCGAGATAGACCTAATTGCACACTTTATATCCCTAACTGTATGTATATTCACACAGTTTTAATTAAACACCCACAATACCCATTTACCAGCATGTGTATTAGTTATGAATGGCCTTGTTTTAACATGGTATTATGATGCTTTGGAATGTTAAAATGTTTATTTTCATTTCCTTAAAACCCATGTTTTCAACTGTTAAGTTAATTTCTTATGTATACGGATTTTTAGTACGTACGTCTCAGTTTTATTAATGATTGAACTGTCTTCAAGTTATGAATATGTATGTGAAAAGGGGGTTTGATTAAGAATGTATGAATGAAACCCTATGAACGAAAGACCATGTCAAGATATGTGAGGGATGTATTGGACTTAAATGTGAAGGGTGCGCTCGGAATTATATAGCGCAATATGAATGATGTGACGGGTGCGCCCGGAATTATACAGCACTCTAATGAATTGGGTAATGTATGAGTCTCATGAGACGTTATGTGCGACGGTCTTGGCAGTTATCCTTGGCTTGTGCTACCATGGAAATGGGATTGGCGTTTAGCCTTGACCCGTTAAGTATGTTTTACGGTCTTGACGAAAGGTCTTGACAAAGTCCGGCATTATACATTCCCTCTGCATGTGATGATAAATGGTCAACCAGGGGTTAGTTCAACTAACAGGACATCCCCTAGTTGAAAATTCCCTTGACTATGAGAATGTAATTATGTGATAAGAATGGTAATTCATGTGGTAAGATGTTAAAAGAACTTTATGTGCCCATGAATCATGTTATGAATGTTTTCCTTGCTTACTCACAGATTTTTAGAACTGAAGTAATCCCGGTTGTAAATTATGAAATATCTATTCTTCATGTGTTGCGCTCTCTGATCATGTTTACTTTAAAGTTTATTTTAAGCACATACCTCTTCTCTATGCAAGTGGTTTTCAAAAATTTTGGATTTCATGTTTTTAATAAAAGACAATGCTTTGTTTTTAGCGAAGTGTTTTATTCTCTTCAAAAGGACTTCTTTGAGAAAGAGTTTTCTTAAAACGTTTTTAAAACCCCTTACTAGTTATATTTTCTCACCCTATGTTTTTGTTTTAAATTTTTTGAGGTATGGTTTGTACTAATGAAGTTTATCAGAAGCAGCTGGTTTCCTAGAATCCTGAGCCTCATGATCTTCTATAGTAATGGGACATGATATATTATTTGTAAATGTTGTAATGAAATGTTAGTATATCATGTCTCGTAAGGCACCCGGGGATCGGGGTCGCTAAAATTACTCTATTTTAGGCCTTGATATAGTGTTCGGATAATGATGCATATTGTACCAATACTTCATAAAGGGCTAAAAACATTTCCACAACATTAATATATAATCATTATTTTAACACATATATCTTTGAGTGTCAACACATTTATCATAGTTGATACAAAATAATTGGAAAAGTAGACACTTTATCGTGATATAATGTGTATAGATTTAATAAGTATTCATTGCTTCTTTATCGTTGTTCACAGTTTCACAATTATATAGTTTAATGTTAATTCTCTAAAAATAATTGATGACACATTATACAAATAAATTCACCCATTTAAGTACTAACATAGAAAAAAATTTCTATATTGTGCTGAGAATTATTAAAATACTCAAAAGTCTTGTATATTGATGAAATTATTCATTAAAAATTAAATAACATCAAAACACCATTATTAAAAGATTAAAATTGATATATTCATACTTATATAGATGTTAGGGACTAGTAAATATATCATTCAATTGATATTTAGTGTAAAAAAGTATTAATTAATATCCCATTTTTTAGATGATCTCTAATAAATTGGTACATCACTGATATGTTAGGCCTTGAATACTGAAGTGTTTTTTATAAACTAAAAAGGATGATGAATTATCACATGTGAAAGATATTTTATTATAAATGATTCCAAAATTTGAATGTGGGTCCTTATAAATGAGTTGTAAGCATAATATCTAGTTGTTGCCACATATTCTACCACTTTTACTGATAAATCTAGTGAATAATACTTGTATAAAATACATGATATAAGGACTTTTCTATAAAAATGAAAACATTCCACTTATACTCATTATTTGTATTTTTGATCAACCAAAGTATAAATCAGTATAACTCATTAACTAAAATATGTCATTTTAGTGTAGAATGGACAAAGATTTCTTAATCCTCTTACGCACTTAGTAGTCCTTTTAACAACTATGATATTAATTTCCATAGGATCATCCAAAAAACATGCACACATGAACACATTGAACATGAGATCAGGTATTATTGTAGTGAGATATATTAGACTCAAAATAGTTCCACTTAAATTATATAATAAAAAACATAACAAAAAAATCATAATCCCTTCTCTGTGCATTGCTCAATATCATACTCATTCTATTACATGAATCTGAACAAAACCTTTTCTACACATACTATTTCAAAAACATAATATGGTTTAATAAAATACCATCATCCCCCTAATAAATTAAACAAAATAATGTGATTTCTACCATTAGATTCATATTTAACTCATTTGGCCATTAATTTGAGAAATCCCTTACTGGGTAAAACATAAATTGCCTAAAAATGATTTTATCAACATATACATGAACTACCATAATTTCCTTTGAATGCCTCTTAATGAACAAACTTGGAATCATTTTTTTGAAAAAAAATAATAATAAAAATTATGAAAGTCTCACATACCTTGCTAGTGTCACTTGTTTCAATCCATATAAGGCTAAGTAAACTAGTAAATTTGATTTAATTTTTTCATATTCAAAACTAGAGGAAATACAAATAGAAATTTTCTATAGTAAACTAATTTAGAAAGGAACCTTCGACATAAATTTTATATAATTTGATTTTATTCTGATCACTATTTAGAATATAATTCTAATAGCTTCTAACCTTTCCACTAGTGTTGAGTACTATGCAGTAAATTACTAACCATATCCTAGTGAAATCTACCACATCGTGGTCAATGTCTTCACTTGGTATATGATACAATGTGAAAGTGGTCATGGTGAATGATATATGATATTATTTTAATGGATATCTAATAATGATTATAATATTTATTTCATCCTATTAATAGATCATATAATGATTCCTAAACAAAAAAATTGATTGTTAAAGTATTTTAACAATGTCATAAGTAATTAAGGTAAATAAAAACAGTTGGTGATTTTAAAATATTTTGAAAATATTAACTCTAGGATGATCCTTAATTAAATAAATAAATTCTATAAGATGGAGTACTATGGATCTTACTATAACACACATGTTCAAACCACTTTTTTTGTGGTATTTGGTTTCACTACATATAAAAGAAATTGAGGGAAGTTATATGAAGATGCCGGATTTCAATATGATGATAAAGAGTTAATTTGAAAGAATTTCCGAATTCCAGATATTTTTAGATGAATAATTGATATTCTAAGCACGATATTATGTTTTGTAATGAATTTGGAACATTATTTAGGGTTTGATGATTTTCAATACGACTTGGAAGTGATAAAAGTTTTTTCCCTCACTTGTGGTGGGTAAAATTAAATGTAAATAAGGTTCTACCATTGGATTAATAAAAATCCATTAACTTATTATAATGTTGATTTCATAGGTTTATTTAGTCAAATTTTTTATATTTTCATCTTGAATATGTTTTGGAAAAGAAACACACACATGTTCAAACACACACACACACATATATTTATATCAGTGTGTGTGTGTGTGTGTGTAAAAAATTAGGAAATTCACCAATACTAAAATAATGGGGTATTAATTCACCAAAAGTGATATAAGTGATTCATAAAAACATTGGTGAGATCCATAGTTGTGAAGAAGGCAGTGAACCAAGGTGAGCTAGTACTTTCATGGAGAGTGTGGGTTGGATCTATAAGGATGCACTTTGTGAAGCATATTATGAACTTATAGGTAGGAATACCTTAAGGGATTTAATGGCCTATTAATGATTGAGTTAATTATATTATATGTTTTCTAAAAATATATATTTTTATGTAGTCCATGCTAATGCATTGTTCTATTCATCATTTAAAAACACATTGATACAACATCCCAACATGTCGTATCACACCTTGAGACTGCATAGTTCATATTTTCAATGATTATAACTCATTTTTAGAGGATAGATGAACCTATTTAAAGAACGTTAATGTACGAGAAGATACAATTATATGAATAGAAGATCTTGTGATTTTTTTAATTTTGAACAATGAATATATAAGCATGAAAATATCCATTAGAAAAATATTTTAAAATGATGATGATATTAATGGGAGGTAAAGTTACTATAATAGAATGAGAGGCTCATATTATACAATCTAATTTCATGTGATACCTAAGTTGTGTAATATGTTTCATATTCCTAAGGTAACATTATTCATATGAAATCAAAAATCTTCATATGAATTATTTTTTAGGAAATAATTCATAATAAAAGTTAATAAAATGTTAGGCATCAAGAATGTATCAATTTATGTAAGTGTGTATCTCATTGGATACAAATAACTCATTACAGAAAAATTTTAAGAATTGTTTTTATAAAAATAATCAAATGAAATATTTTATTGCATAATATTCTAACTTACATAAGAAATCCACCACGTAAGACGATTTGTTTTCATAATATAAAAACATAGTAAGATTCATCATGTTTTATGAAATGGTAAAGGATTTCATCTAATTTATTCTGAATTATATATAATATTATGTAATTATTCGGCACATGTTTAAGTCCAAAATATAATTTTGTAATTATTCATGTGTCAATCAATAATGAATAGGGAATTTTTAGAGATATTTTCATTGTAGAATAGGAATCATCCATGACTGTAAAGTATGCATGAAATTAATGAATACAAGAAATGTGCATATATGATTTTTTTTAGATAATTTAATTAGAGAATAATTTCATGATATTTACAGATATCATAAATGATTAAATTATTCCGGGTCTTCAGGAAGGAAAAATATGAAAAATAATTGAATTATGAGATTTGGGGTAATGAAAAGTTACAATATGTCATGGAAATAATAGGGACATGGTTTTATAAATATATATTAAGTGAATGAGAAGATAAATATTGTGGATATGAATATTATTATGTTTCAAATTTTGTAATTTTAATAACAATACAGAGGAGTTAGAGGAGGAGTTGATGTTTCCTCAATATGCATATCATATGTAACGAACGACAAATAGTGCATCATACTAAAATAATTTTATATTCACTACAGAAGAAGAGTAGTGATATAACCAAAAGGGGATAATTTTAATCATATTCAATCCATGAAAATATGAGAGTTATCCTATAATATCTATATATTGTATAGGATGAAATGAATTTTATATAGCTGGACTGATTGCCCCATTTGATAAAGAAGGTCATTTACAGTATCTATGAGGGAAATGGTCTTTTGATTCCTGATCTACATAACATGGTATATTCTAAATCCTTTATTATATAGAATTTTATAGAATATAAAATATTATATTTCCATGTACCAGGTCATTGGTAGAATAACGGGTCCCAAGATATACCTGTTCTTGTGATTCTTTTTATAATAAGACAACATATTGTGTGAATGGTATTATAACCACTATAAAATAAGAATGTAGATATCATAATGTAAGTGAACCTAATCCAAAAACTCTGGTGATCTTTGAATGTCGATTTCCTCTTTATCTATAAGCATAACAACCAAAGATGCGATAATGAAATAAGGAAAAGGTATAAGGAATCCATTCTCTCAATAATTTAATAGGTTATAAGGGTTTTTTTTATTTTTTTGAAAGGTATACCCACACTAGTTCTCCCTCTCCCCCTCTTAGTGATGGTCATATTACTTTTTGATACTTCTAATTGGTATCAGAGTCTACCACACCACTAATTAGCTTCTCATATCACAATTATTTTCATATAAATATATGAAGTTTTATCAAGAGGCTGTATTATTTATAGATTCTAATAAATGCATGAATTCCCTCTAAAATAAACCATTTTATAAATATCCATTAACACTATAAGAAAAAAGAATAAAATTGATATAAAGATGGTGAGAAAATCCTCGTAAAAGAAATAGGGCTCTCCACTATTTAATGATAATCAATATAGAATTATATATGTTTCATTTGTTAATAGGTTTCCTCTTGAAAAATTTGGAAATGGGAAGAGTAAAAAAGAACAAGAAAATTCATTTTAATCATGTTATAAACCTTAGCAATTAAAATCAATCACAAAAGATGATGATTTGGTGGTTGAATTTTAAACCCTTATGTTTTTATGAATTCTTTTTATTTTCGATATATTAAATATCTATGAATTCTTTAATTTCATACTACACAAAGTTAAACTTTTGTTATATGATGCAAAAAGGTAATCTTGCGCTACATGAAACATCCTCTTAGATTTCAATACACACAATAATGAATTTCTATGAAAGATGATTTTATTATTTTAAATTAAATAGTTATAACATTTCCATTAAACATAGCAATACTAATAGTAATAACTACTTTTGAAATATTATTTTTATTTTTTTCATATATAAAAAACATACCGATAATGAAATATATAATTTTATTTAATGAATATATGTTTTTAAAAAATACTATTTTCTCAAAACAACTGTTTTTTAGGTTCTTTTGTGAAAAATAATAGAAAATAATTTTAGAAAATTTTATAAATTTAATTATATAAAATAAATATCATTTTTGAATTCAAAACTTCAAAAATTATCTTAGGGTGTATTTTCTATATTTTTCTAAGAATATTATTTTTGGATAAATACTGAATAATATGGGATTTTAATTGAAAATGATTTTTTATTTAATTTATTTATATGGTAAAATTATATTTTCAATTGTTTTTAATGTTTAATTAAATAAACTTTATCTCTATTAATCCGATTTGGTTCATTGGAATCAATTTCACTATGAAATTGGATAAAAAAACATCACAAACATTTGAACATTTTTACTTTAAAACCCCACTTTGTTGTCCCGTAAGGGATTAAATTTAAATTAATTTCTCAAACTTCTATGATTAGAATTTGGAAAAATGTATTCCATTTTTGTAATCATCATATTTTATAATATCTAAGAATATAAACCTATTTTTATATGAAAAATAATAATGAATGTAATTAAAATATCTTATAGCGATTAAGGTAAAATTTAACATAGCAATAGACTACACCTTAATCTTAAGGGACAAAATGACATATAAAGGGTTATAAAATACCTTTTATTCCAATATTTATATCATATAGCCTCTTTTTTATAATTTTATGAGTTATTGTGATACATTTTAATGATAGTGACCCATATGATACCTTAAGTAAGGAAAACGACCAAAAGGGATACTTCCTTTCCCTTAACATTTATAAATATTTAGATTATGGGAGAAGATAAATATTTTCCATTTTAAAAATTGATTGAAAATATTACATTATAACTCTATCAAATACAATAATCATACTCCTTAGTCCATCGAGTATCCCATCCACAAATATCATATGATTTTTTCTTCTGGGGTAACCCTTCTTCCTACATGGCATGAAGGGAACGAGGTAGCTAATTTTTGGGATTATAGTGGTGATCCTAAAAATAATCATCTAATTTTATATTTATTTGTTCCCCACACAAGTTTTTATCTTTATTGGAGCTAATTCACTTGTTTTGAATTATTATAGGACTCCCTGAGCCTTTGGTTCATGGGGTCGCTTCAGTTGTGTGCTGCATTTTTCTTTTACTTGTATTTAATAAGGTGTTCTTGTATTATGGTATTAAATACCTTTAATGAAAATAAAATATTTTGTGTTATGATTTGATATATTCCATTAAAGGTTTTAAAAATTCTAACACATGGAATATCTAGTTAATAAATAAATAAAATAAGTAATGAAAAAAAATTAAAAGTAAAAAAAATTTAATAAATTTTTGTGTTACATAATTTTTATAGAAAAATATATCATTTTACAGATATTTAAGCATAATATTCTTTAATTCAAATGATTTTTTATATTTTTAAATTAAAATTGAATAAATAATTTCAAAATTGACCTTAATGTTATTTTACAATAAATGATATTTACAAGAATGTCACTCCCCCAACATTATAAAAACGCATTCACTATTTGTATTCATCACCCCACCCAATCCAGTTTGAACTGTCAAAACCCTAACAAAATAATCTCCAAAAATACCTAAAATCATCTTAGAATACTAACCTTGGTCATAATGAAATCCATGTAACCCTTTTTGTGAAAACCAAAAGGAGTTACCCAAAAACAATTGGTAATATTATTCAATGTGCATTTGTGTTTTATTTGTTTTTCCTCCCATTAATTTCAAATTATTATATGACTATACAATAATATAATTATCCTAAATATATTTATATGTTTTTATTTTATGTTTCTAACCTATTCATAAATACAAATCCATCTAAATGGTTATAAATAGACAGTTCTTGTGTACGGAGAACTACCGCCTCATGAAATGATGTTTTTTTACCACCTCTCATTGGTGGGAATTATGATGGAAACAATATCTTTATATGATATATATTATATTTTTGACTAATTTATAATTATTTATTATTATATAAAAAATTCCATTATTCTTAATAAAATTTTTAAATATGATAATTTCTTTATTAGATGTGTGGACTACTGCCTCCTCAAAGAGATGTGATTCATTCAAACTATTCGTGGAATATATTTAGGAGGTGATTAGTTAACTTATATGATATATATGGAATAAAATTGAAACTTTAATTATAATATATATTTATTTATTTAATTCATTTACTATCTTACTTTTAATATGTAAATAAAATAGAAACAACGTTCATGCGTATGTATGATCTACCGTCTCCATGAACGGTGTATTCCATTTCATATTTATATATTTTATAGATTATTATAAAGATTTATATTTTTAATCTATTTGGTATTTAAATAATTTTTTATATTCTATAGATAATTCAATCATAATCTTATTAATAGTATCAAAATTAAGAAGACAAAATATGTAATACAAACAAGGAAGATATTACTCGAAGCATAATATTAATATGGAATTGTTAATAAAAGGGTAACATAAAGTCATAATAAAATAATTCATTTTATTATATATAATAATATGTATTTTTATTTATAATAAGAATATATCTATTATATATGAGGTTTTAATGTGTATGAATAAATTCAAGACTTGAGGTAAGGGAATTTCATCTCACATGTTATTTTCACGAGATACCTGTCATACACGCCACTCATATATTTTATGTGGAGTATATAATTCACTATGAAATTTTATATCATTAATTTCATTTACATAATAATATAAAAAACTTTAAATTATTTTATTATCTCATTGGTATCACAATTCTAAATTCACTCAAGTATTAAGGGTTTTCTCACCCCAGTTTTATTTCTATGAGACTTGTGTCGTATTCACCACTAATAAATTTTGTGTGGTTTATATACTAAAAATGTCTTTATTCTATGATTCCTAAACATAAATTTTTTCCTATTTAAAAATACATTTTATTATCTTTATTTTAGGATGGTTATGGTTCAAATGTTTCTAAATCGATAGCGTAATTTTGTCTCTATTTTCCTTCTTGGAGATACATGACATGTTATCCACCTCTATTTTTATATGGGGTGTATATACTTCCCATTGAAATGTTATATCATGAATCTTTTTATTTATTGATATTTTAATATTCAAGAAATATTATTCATTCATTTGGATTATGAGTCAATGTTACCAGGTGGTAATAGTATATTGCTACAATATCACCATTTATCAGGATTGTTTAAAATTATGATTCCATTGATGAAATATTATGATCTATAACTCAAAAACACACATGAATTTACTTCTCCAATTTTTATTCATTATATGTTCATGTATTGGTTCCATTTTACACTGTTTGATACTTATGAAAATTAAGCAGCTTTTTTTATTAAAATTTGACATTATCTTTATCTTCAATAAAAAATTTGTGTTCTTTCAAAAACATGATTTATAAAAAGGTTTCAAAACCTGTTTTATGAACAAATATGTGTTTTAAATTTATTTTAAAATATTCCTTCAAATTCATTAACAGATATTTTTAAATAAAAATATTTTCAAAAAGGTTTTACATTTAAATACTTTTTTAATTGTTTTTTAGAACCATTTATAAGTTTTCAAGTTAAAGGGATTTCAAATATTTTTGAAGCTTAATATAAATGTTTTCAAGGAAGAACATTCAAAAAGTTTTCAAGATTATTTTAAAAAAATTCAAGGGAAATGTTTTCAAAAATATTTCATTCTTCTTTTACACAGTTTTATGGAAGCAAATTTTCAAACAAATTTCATGTTTCTTTTATATGTTTTAAAGAAAAAATGTTTTCAAATTTTTTTGAAATTACATTATATATTTTCAAGGTTACTTTAAAAGTAAATTTTTTTAAAAATATTTTATGGTTTAGATATAATTTTCATTGTGTATAGAATGTTTTCCTCAAGAAATATTTTGAACAATTATTAATGATTCCTTTATATGTTTTCAAAGTGGATTCAAAGAAAAGGATTTTGAAAATATAATATGTTTTAAAAAGTTTTTTTCAATGAAAATTAATATTCCAAGTGGTCTTTAAAAATCCTTATCCATCTATTATGACATCCATGGTTATTATTTATGCTTTACCAGGGATATTATCCATTTTTACCATTTATATTATATCTCTGAATGGTTTTTTATGACTGGATATTTGAAAAACCTGTTTCCATTTAGTAGTTATTCTAGGATGAAATTTTTATGAAACCTATCTATTTACAGTTGGTTATTGTGTTATGATATTTTTAAGATACCCATATCGTTTCATGGGTTATTATATGGTGTTTATTAAAACCATCATAATTTATGCATCCTGGTATAATGAATGTTTTATGGAATAGGTATGTGTGATTTCATTATATGACTGGTGGGGAATATATCTCCCTCCAATTCATTGGGTAAATATTAATATCTCATCAGATAAAGATGGGAATAAAATTAGTGGGCATGATCAACCATTAAATATGTTAAAACACTATCCACTATCAGAAGATGGGGAATCCCGATCCACTATAGGAAGATTGGGAAACCGGATTCACAATGTGAATATGGGTAAACCTGATCCAATATGGGAATATGGGGAATCTTGATCCACTTTTGGAATATGGGAAAACATGATCCCTTATAAAGAATAGACTAACACTGGGGATGGTGGTGTGTCAAGCCCATCAGTTGTAGTCCCTATGTAGTTCCCCGATAAGTTTTGGAAATGCGCCTTGACTTATAGAGAAATATATTACATGTTTTTTTGTCTACCTCAAATTATAAGTCTTATTAATATGTTATGATTTTAGGGATTATTCTCCAGATTACCCTATGATTCATGTATAATAATATATCAATAATTTTTTCATATCTCATGATTATGATCTTTTGATATGTAGGATATGATCTTAAAATTTTAGGCTCATGTTATCATACACTTATGTTCATGCCATTCTTACACATTTCCTTTATTTACCCTTACTGAGAATTTGATCTCACCCCTTTCATATGTTCTCATTCCCTAGGTTATGAAGAAGTTTTTTAATTAGGGGTACTAAAGGCGAATATCTTTAAGGGATATGTTGAATATATTTCCCCAAAAAAGAAGAATGTGTTCTATATTTCCAAAGAAAGTACACTATTGCTCTCCTTGGGCATGTAATTTTATAATTTTCATATTATTCCTCTAATTTGATGTAATATCCATATATGTTAATCATGGGTCTCTATATAAATCACAAATAAGGAAATGTAAAATATTTATACATCATTTAGTTCACCATATCTACATGAATAGGAGGCAACAAAATTATATTGTAACATCCTATCTTTTCAGTAAGTAATGTTTTCTTTTTAGTTTTTCTTAAACAATGATACAACTCATAAGGGAGGATCAGTTTTCTTTTGGAATGTATGTATCGTGGGGTATGGAACCTAGATATATATAAAATACATTTCATGAATTTTAATACATAGTGAATTTTTAAATACACAACATGAACTTAGATGGCCATACTCCCTTGAACGACGTGAATGGGTTTTCCCTAGAGGGAAAAACTCATTCTTTATATAGTGTGTATATATTACACTCCATTTGAATTCATAGGTAATTTTTAATAAATAGGAGGTAGGGAATCTTATTTTTAAATAGGACCTCATTTCTTCCAGCCTGATCTACGTGAGAGAGATCCTTCTAATGCTTAACCTAGGTTTTAATGGATCTCCTCCATTAAAAATATGTTTTCTTCTTTTTCGGGTTTATTTTATCTCAAATAGTGTACCAATTTATCCTCTTCCTTACTTAATTATTTTATCTTGATGTATTCTCTATTTTTTTAGTGTGATATGATATACATTAGTTTTAGGGGTTTTTTTCATTAGATTTAACTTATTTTATCATGACTCAAGGGATGATACTGTATGGGGAAAGTGTTGTGGGACTAAGGTAGGTGGTGTAGTTCTTTTGTCTCAAATTCATGTTAGACATTAGTATGTTCCATTGTGTTTTTAATCAAAATCCTCCGATTTTAATTCCATAAGGTTTAGTTAATTATATTTAAGGTATTATCATGCTTTGTTCAGACTACCTACTGGTGAATCAACTCTATGGTTTTATCACCTTGATGTGAGCCATCCCTATGGGTGTCCCATTCCTTGAGGGTCTTTTATCCCCTTTTCCATAACTTTTTATTTCCCCCTTGATGTTTTTTCCCTTGTAATACAATTTTTTTAATATTAAATTATCTAAAGGAATGTTTGGCCTTGAATTTGGCCATATGATTTATTCCAAAGATCAATTTCGTGATATAATTGAACTTCCCATGTTGTTAATAATTATTGTGAGATGTGGTATGACTTACATCTAACCATAACCATCCCACCACTTAAAATTGTAGTTAAAACAGGGTCCCCATTTAAGGAATCCTTGGACAGGATCAACAAGCTTGATAATTAGGAATGGAAATGTTTACCTTTATGATGGGATCAATACTTGGATACTTTTTAGGGATTTACTTACAAGGGATCATCAAATGGATTTTTCTTACCTGTGATCGATACTGGTTTCCTAAGGGATAAACCATGTATGGGATCGGTGGTTAATATGGTCACACCATCCATGAGTTATACTCATCCCCCTATATGAGATACCAAGGATGGGATCTGAGGTTCATTCATCAAATCACACCAAGAGTGATACATGGGATGCCTCTATAAATATCCTTTGAAGGACTCTTATAAAGTTTGTTATTTTTAGTTCTCCTTGTGTGACACTCTGGTTCCATTTTACAATTTTCCTTGGATTGGACTAGGATGCCAATTTATTAAATTATGTTGATTCCTTATATAAAATTATTGATATTACATCCCATATAGTTAAAGGGCATGTCAACCAAGAAAAATCACATGCTTGGGCTCAGTTCAATATTGTTTCCTTTTTTTATGATGACCCATTTACACACCATATCATACTTGTACAGGTTCCTTTCAGTATAGAGACATCCAAATTAGGCCAAATAAGGTA
This sequence comes from Viscum album, assembly GCA_963277665.1. NCBI lineage: Eukaryota > Viridiplantae > Streptophyta > Magnoliopsida > Santalales > Viscaceae > Viscum > Viscum album. Next base: position 43,982,852 of record OY728155.1, read on the forward strand.
GTGTCGGTCAGGAATCCATAAAAAACCCAGACCAATATGTATTTATCTATTCATAATATTTAATTTATTATATTCCTAAACACTTATCATTTTATATGAATAGATGGGATTTTTCTAGACAACATTAATGGTGTCCTAATATGTATATGTGACACCCTACTCGGGCCTCCATTGGTACCTGAGTAGACTTCATGATTGGATCTGTAGTAAAAGGGAAGCTTCTATCTTCCAACATTTTATTTTCTATAATATGATGGAGTACTAGAGATGAGGACCGATCCTATTATCATGATGCTACTAGAGGAGTCTTTTTTTCCTTTTATTAATTTTTTTCTATCATGTGGTATGTATTTATTCCCCCTATATTCCATGTACCTCATTTTTTATAACTATATCCCATGATCATCATCATTATTTATCTATTGATTATTTTACCTCTTACTTTTATTTATATTGGATGATTTGTTATTTTTCTTTATTTCATGTTCATTTATTATTATTATTTTTTCTTACCACATTTATATTACCATTGTGCAAAAAAATTATCCCATGAACATAGTATCCCCACTAACACAACATAGCCCATTGCTTCTATTCTACAGCCTTTAGCGTATAGGGAGGTGTGATTCAAGTTATGTTTCCAACCATCTCGGGACACCACTTAGTGGAATCTGAGGCAGGATGCTACTAAGTTGTATTAGAGATTTCTTTTACTTTTTTCTATTTCTATTTATGTATTTTTAATATGAGACTATAAATTATGGGAAATTAATAATTCACCTGCTACTAGGAGAAGAAAACCCACGTACTGGGGAAACCCAAATTTCATAGGATGAGATATTCCTATTTCATTTGTGCCTATTTCAGTTGTATTGATTTTACCATTGGGTACACACATGTCTTATGCTATTATTATATCTGATATTATTCTTATTTGTTTCCTTATTCCATTGTCTTAGTGTGGAAATGAGGTATCATTTCATGCATCATACTGGGAACTTTAGACTTATATTCCATGAGTTATTTCATGACACATTTACTTTTTAGGTGCATTGTATTCTAGTTATATTTAGTTCCTATAGTATTATATGTGGAATGTGATAATGTTTCATACATAGATTAAATAAGTGGATTAAATAAACTAGATAAATCAATATAAATATTGTTTTCATATATAGATGGATGATGAAATCTTAATTAATGAATTATTCCATGTTTGAGCAATGATTCATTGGTTCTATGGACTAAAAAGTTAGTTAATATTTTTATTGAATTGCAATTATTATTAATGAAGAATGTACTTCTACAAATTATTAATGGTATCTCATTGAATCAAATCATTATACATGACCTATTAAATCATGATACCAGATGTAAAAGTCAGGTTGCAGTTACATTACCTTCCAATAGAAATTTATAGAGTATGGGAATTTCAAAATTCACAATGGTAACATATCTAATAGTAGTATGACATCTACATTCATATAAATAAGAATGAAATTAAAGGAGGTCATACTTTAAAATGAAATGGTTCCCACTAAATGGGGATGGTGATTTCCAAATAAATGGTGTTATCCCCTATAACATGCAATTGAAACTCCATATACTGGTACACTATTGTTTATTAGACTATGAATCTGACCTAAATATAGTATTAGGTAGTAAGTAGTGTCTCCTAATGTCCTTTTTACTATTATTATCACCTATACTGGGATTTAGGAGTAGGAAGAGAAGTTTGACTCAATCATAGTAATTTATCATACCTATTCTTTCTGGGATTCAACATTTATATATATTGTTGAATATTATCTATGTTTTTCACTTAGCTATTGTAGTGTTAGGATTCTATGATTTCATCAAGTCATTTGGAAGGATGTTGGTGAAGACCATACTCCAAAGGTTGTTGACCGTGATCCCCCAATATTACCTCTTATAGTTCCACCTGAGGCACTTCCGATTGATCTTCCATTAGAAACTATTTCTCAGTTATGAGAAAGATTTTTATGCTTCATGCAGTAAATATAGGGAGATCCCTAACCTTCCTCTACTATGTAAGAGTTGATACGAGAATTCTAGTAGCAGCATCCTCCCATATTTTTGTGGTATGGAGGTCATGAGGCTATTGAATCAAGGATAGATTCCATGTTATCAATATTTCATTATATGGAGATTCCTCTAAAGTAAAGGGCTAATATTGCTACTTATATTCTTCATAAATCCACTACGAAATGGTGAGATTTCATCTCTCATGATGATCATCAGTAGGGTATGGTTTGGGAAGACATTCAGAAATCCTTCTATGAGTACTTATTTTTATAAACCGTTAGTGAAGACAACTCCAGAATATTTTTCACCTTATAGTGGGGTTCTATGTCCCTGATCGAGCATTTTTCTAGTTTTTCTATGCTTCAATAATAAATAATGAGTCTTACTAGTGATGAGCTAACCAATATAATGCAGTTTGAGGATGTGATTTTTTACACCATATAATAATTGCTGAATGTGTTCCAATTGACCACGGTTTCAGTGATATGAACCAGTCCCTCTTCAATGAGTAGAAGATGAGGGATGCTGGAAATGTGAGTCAGGGTTGATTAGTTATGAGATAGGTATGTGGTTTGTCTAGAAAAAGGAAACATTGATTTGAGGGTACACATGGGTGTAGTACCATCCAAATGAATCATAACGAAATCTATGTGGTATGTCACTAGTGACGTAGGGTAGGCCATAATATTCCCTAGTGTTTGAGGAACCCAATCAACTATCAATATTGTAGAAATATGGGTCACCTTAGGTGTTTATTCTAAAATTCCCCCTAGTAAATAGTGATGGAGGATCTATAATGACACTGCATTTAGTTATAGGATGTGTACCTCCATGTCTATGTGGGAGTTGATCTACTACTATCTAGTCAAGCCTAAGTTCTCAAACATTAAATGTTTAGTACCAGTATAGTAGACCTACCAAGGGTAGTCACGTTTCAACTCAAGTCCACAGATCTGGCCGTATCTATATAGTGTAGCATACACCTGAGGATCAAAGTCTTGGTCTTTTTATAGTATGAGGTACTTTTATAGTATCATCTTCATTAGTATCTTCATTGTTTAATATAGGTGTTTCACACTCTATTATATTTGTGGAAATTATAGAATGTCTCTGCCTAGAGATAGAGTGGTTATATGGTATGTTGACCTTCAAAACGTCAATAGGGGTTAAATCAAAGAGTTTATTCCATTTCAAGTGGTACCCCTTGATATATGAGTGTACCATTTCGTGTGTAATTTATTAGTCCTCTAGATTACTATATTCTATGTCATTCTTGGAATGGACTATTTTTTTCCTTACCGTACCCATGTTGATTTATATCATTGATTTTTTTTTCTTTTTCATTAATGAAGGGATGTGCTTGTATTCATAAGGCTGAATGGGATGTCAAGGAATGTTGAGTTGGACCCAAACATCATGTGATGGGAAGAGTGATAGAACAGTTTGATAGTATCTTAATGATCAATCAAGGAATACAACATTTTTTCTATGGTAAATAGGCAACTGGTAGACCCTCATTGAGGTGTATTTTTTTTGGTATGATGGATGATTATGAGTGGTTAATTTCTTGAACAGTAATTAATCATGGTTCACTGTTTTCATTATTAATAGAAACTCCCAATGGTTCCATCATTCATAACTGAGTACAAACCTTTTTTTAAAAGTTGGGTGGTAAATTTGGGTTTAAGACCCTATTACACTTAGTCAAATTGGTCGAGGGGATGGGTGGTCGGGCTCATCGCATCCTATTTGGTGGAATTTTTTCCTACTCTGGGAACCTCTTATATATTTAAGATATATTATTGAATCTCTTCCTAATCTCAATATGAGGCTAACTACCCTAAAATGATCATAGGTTCACTATAGTTATGTGAAGAATAAACATATCCCATTGGTACAATAATATGTATGTACATTAGGTTCTTTATCCATTCCTATTATTGATTATCTACTTATATGTTGAAGTTTTATAACCAAGAACATCAAAATTTGATTCTATGAAGGGAGGTAGTTAATATTTTAAAGACTTGATTGATCAATTATGATCCTTACTATGTATATTGTTTATTATAAGAATAAAAAACACATAGTTCATTAAACATGTGCAGTTTAACATCATGTAGAAAGGAAATTTGTGTGGGAACACAAGAACCAGATATTTCAACTTAAGTATGATGAGATGTCCTATATATCCTGGTTAAATAAAAAACCAGATTTATTATAGTTCTAACATTCCCTTATGACTCTCCCCCAAGCAGTCTCCATTATATTGGGGTTTTTTATATCATTCCACTCATAAAGTCTTACAAAATAAAATCTTTAAGGGTGATGGATATTCACAATTTGAATGATGTGATCATCATAACTCCCTATTCCCATGTGATCCATGATCTATGTCATAATCAATGGATAATAAGTAATAGGGTCATTGTATATGGATTTATAGATTACATACTAGGAATTCCATTTTGATTTCATTATATAGATCATAGAACTTAGGAAGGTTTCCTATGAATCCTAGTAGTAGAAGGAGTCAGAGTAATTGTAGTTCATCTAGCTTCTTAGTCTGCTATTAGATGAGGTAGAATGATGATCCCATGTGAATTATTAGGTCTGGATGGTTGAAATTTTGGATACATGGTGTGACATAACAAGTGGTGGATTCCCATTTGATTTTGGGTTGAACCCTTAGGAAGGAACCCAATGTATCCTAGTAATGGAATGGATCAGAGTCATCATAGTTCAACTTGCTTCTTTTTCTACTAATGGATGATGTATAATGATAAACCCATGGAAATGAATGGGTCATAATATTTGAAATATCAAAGACATGGAGGGACTTACACAAAGGACTATGCACATTTGAGTTCTGGCTCAAGCCTTAGGAAGGCCTCCTACCTATCCTAGTCATGGTAGGAATCAAAGTCCTTGTAGTTTAACTAGACATGGATGAAAGACTGATGTTGCTATTATATAAGATACATATCATATTATTCTACTGTTCAGAGCTTCCACATTAAAGTTTCCCTTATATGTGGGACATATAAAATTATTCAAATGTTCATGGATTACACACTAAAATTTCCCTTATATGAGGAACATATCATATTATTCCCATAGTTAGGATATACACATTGTCGTTGACCTTATCATTATAACACAAATGATATGATCATTTAAACTCTCTAATATCACTTTATAAAGTATCATAGTGAGAAACAATTGGTGGAAAATAATCAGTCTCATTTATTATAGATATGGGACTTATATATCAGGAAAACCCATTGGAGGTTGGATTTGGAGATCGAGCCTCATTAAGGTGTCTTATGTATCCTGTTCATGGAAGGAATTATGGTTCTCATAATTCCATTGTCATGGATTACACACTGTGTTTTCTATTTTAATTATGGATCATAACCTAAGGTGGGACAAGGTTATCAGGTCCTTGGATTCTCATTTTAATAGGCCTACTTTCCTATCTGACATGATTTGATTGTACACTCTACATTCCTTGGTTGTCTTCTTGACATGTCATAGAATGTTTTCTCGATATCTCCAAAGAGAATCACATCATCCAATTTTCATATATGAGTAATGTCACATAATCATGATGGAATGTCAGGGGTTTATCGGATGATCAAGGATGAATTTTCTAGAGAACATCTCAGGACCTAGATGTTTTTTCCTGTAAGCCATGGCATGACTATGGCTAACAAGCTTAGATGGTGTCACATGATCTAGATGACATGACCCGGTGTCATCGTGAAAGCTGGATGACACATTTAGAGGTCATTATGATAGTCAATTTGAAATTTTTTGTCAGTTGAAACATGATCCCTGATGAAATTCCTGGAGTCCATTGTGAGATCTGGCTGGCGTGCCTAAAGGGAATCTCGAGAACTCATTGACATACCTATGTGCTACCACGAGAATCAAATAACATGTGTCAGTGCCACCATATTAGTCAAGAAACATGTGTAAAGAACACTACATTGTTTGTTTGGAGATCTTGTGGGGATTCATGAGACTTTGGTTATATGCTCAGGGGATCTATGTGACTTGATTTTAAATTTATTGGTGACTTCTCATGGTCCAAATAGTATACCAAAGGAGTGGCGCAATATTTGGGTGATGTGCTCTAGGGTTGTTGTGTGACCTGGGTGGTTTATCTAAAGAACATGAGGATCAGTATATCTGTTCTTCTAATAAATATCTCTTCCTTTAGTCCTTTATCCATCGTTTTAATACATATGCCTTTAGATTTATTCAATGTTGGAATTATTTAAGACTTCTGTGACTTAGCAGGTATGTGGGATGTTCTTCACATGAATCGCACAAATTCCTTTGTGTGATCTGTGAATGATCATGTGAAGTGCTTATACATGTTTCATGATTTCTCTAGTTCTTCCTTGGATCACATCAAATGTGAATATTTTTCATTCTTGAGATCATCCACTTCTATAAATCAGCTCTAGTGCATGGGTGTGCTAGTGCAGGGTCCCAAGAGTTCTTGAACATGTGTAGTGGTGAATTTTTCATGCTGGTGTGGGGGATTATCGGCAACTCAATCCTAGTTTTTATCCACAGTTCACATCATATATCACATGAATCAATGATGGAGTCAGTGGAGGACTTCAGTGTTATGTGTCTCCACAAGGATCTTCCATGGATCACTCTAAGGGCATCACATTAATTTTAGTGACTACAAGATCATCTTTTAAATGCCCCATTTATTGAATTATATCTATTTAATGGTGTTTTTTTGTCATGTGGACATCCCAAGGGACTTCCATGTTTCCATACCAACATTTTAAAAGGCCTTTGATAGATCAAGGTGCCTCTTGAAAGGGCTTCGCATGATCTCAATTGAATTTTTTAGAAGTTTAGTGAGATAAGTATAGATTTTCATGGAGTTCTCACAAGATGAGGTGGAAAATTTCTCTATGTTCTTGTTCTATATTGTGGATCTCCTTGGGTGTGTATGATGATGTTTATGATTATTATATGCTCCCTCCTTCTTCAATTTTTATTTCTTTTCTTTATATTACAATGGTTGAGGATATCGCGAAGATTCATGGATGTTGTCAATGACAATCACTCTAACTTTTGATAATGAATCATGTGACCAATAGAAAGGTTCTATGGAGATACACGAGTCATTAATGGAAAATTTAATCTATTTTACCTTACGAGGACAAAATGGGAGCTTGAAGTCGCATGGACATGTCTGGGGCTCTTCGTGTATTGAGGATGGCATGTTGACGGGCTTTCGTGAGATGTGGTGGACATGTTGTTGGTTTCTTGTAGTGTCTTGCGAATCATGAGAAGTGTTTCACAAGATGTTTGTGACTACAATAGACTCTCTCCATTTGGATATTTTCATCCTATTTTTGAAATACATTTCGATTGTTTTTCAGATGTTCGTTAGATGAAAATTCGTGTGTCCTAGTGGAGCTCATTTGGATATCACTGCATGATTAGTGATTTTCCTAGGAACCTTTAAAAGAGAGGAAAGATTTTTTAAAAGGGGCTTTCTCGGGATATTCCAGAGTCAATAAACTATAAATGATTACCCTCATGACCATATATTATTCATGTGATCACATGTCTTCTGGGTTTCATGGAAGCCACGTGATCATGGCCACCTTCCTCTTCCTTTTCATTTATAAATAAAATAATACCCATATTACCATATTTCTCCCTTTTTAGATTTTGTTATGCTCATTGTTTGGGCATAAAAAATCCCCCCGTGGGATCAATTTTTGTGGGATCATGGGCTCGGTTCTAAGGAATGTAAATGTTCGTCTAAGTCTTCGGTGTTGTCTCCAATTGGTGTCTTGGGAAACAGTTAGTCTTTTAGGTGATGTTTGTTGTTTTATAAGATTCCCTATAAATTGGTGAGCATAAGGGGATTCATTCACTAACCCCCTGTTTCCCCAAATCTATCTCCCTTATTCCATCACATAACTACATAGTAAGACCTCCCCACAAGATCATCCCATGAGGCCTCGTCCTAATCCCAGTTCACGATAACTTCTCCTCAAGACTTATTTTTCTCCTTTGCCTACTCAATTAAACATTGAACTAATCTTGAGTAATTTTTTAACCATGTACGTTGGGGTGCATGATCATCTTGATGGTATTTTTGGATCTTCTATATTGAGTTCATGATCCTTTGACTATTTATTATCTTATGTTAACATGTCAATGTCACTCAATCGTGATTCCTCTAAGGGGTCATGATTATGTATGTTGGATTTTGGGTTTATGTGATATGTTAGATATTTGTGTTTTAAGAGATCCATGTGTCCTTTTATGTAATTCATGATTGCATTCTTTTATTCATGTGATGTGCTCAATGCTTCTTGAATATTATGTTTTTCCATTGATAAGATTTTATTTTATCTATATGGCATATGCCTCTTACTTGTGTTCATATGGCTTCTAGTTTTTGTCAAAATTCTTCTATTTTGGTTAGTCAAAGAGGAATAATATATTGAAACCACAACATTCACACTCAATATCACATGAATTCTGATTACTAGCTTTTAAATCAGTTTCTCCCATATGAGTACTAGACTTATCCCATATCATACGAACTTCCCCTATATTGGTTAGGCATGTTAGATGATTTTTTCATTCCTCCTTCATATTTTAGTCTTCTATCTTTCTTGGGGTTAACTTCTCTTGAATATAATCAAATGATAATTTCCAAGGATGGTTGGTTGGTCTTAGCATGATCCAAGGGGTTGCCTTGTTTGTTAAAAACAATCCCTTAGGACTAGATGGCTATGAATTCACTAATCATCCTATTTCAAAGAGTTACTCGAGCATATTTGTCTCTTCCCTGAATATACTAGGTTGGAGATGGATCTTGAAATGGGATCTCTGTCTGGGTGTTAATTTTTTTGTGAATTCATTTTGAAATTCTAGGCCAGAAAAATCTACTTAGATCTCACTGACTATTTATATAGGGTCAATATTTATGAAGTAGTATGGATATCCCAAATTATTTTCCTTATCCATAATGATATTCTTCAATAACTGGGCCTCCATTTGTTCATTGGAACCAACTCATTTCATTTATCCCATGATGATGTGGGAATCAGCCTATGGGATATCTACTAACTATATGGGATCCCCCCAGGAGTAATATACAATGAGTTCCTCCCCATGTAAGATGTTTGGTATGACCCATTATAGACTCTAGTATTTATGAGGTACATGATCATCATCTTGAAGGGGAAGCTGAAAAGGGGGCTAACTATGCACTCTTTTATCACCTTCAAAGATTGGATCAACATTTTCCTTTTCCATAGAAGGGTAAGGCTAATTGCTACACACATTAATTAGGAAACTTCCTAGTAAGTTCGTGATAGTTTTGGATCATATTAGACATTTTTAGATTCTAGGTATCATAAATCATGGGTATATCAAGTGAAGTCATTGATCTCTCTAAACTATAGGCTGGTGGGATTTGTGTCTGTGTTCCTAAATGAATTGATTTTTCCAGATGGGGATGTCTGTTCAGGGATCTGAGTCAATATGATGGTAATGGTAGTGTGGCTAGAAGATGGAAAACCTCTTAATCTGGTGGTTTTGACCCTTCCACACATTTATCAGATCCTAATACATATTCAACAAGGCGTCATCCCATAAAAAATTGGTGTCCCTTTTAGTTTCTATTTTACTGGATAGGGAGAATTTCCATTGAAATGAATACTATAATTCCACCAAGAGCCATGATGCCTTATCACTCCCTATATTGTTAGACATATCTAGGGTTGGGGCTATGTCACTAAGCTGTGATGAGGCCACATATGTGTTGAGTCAACGTGATAGCTTTGATTTCACCCCTTACGATGCACTGGCTGGTCTGATCACTTACCACGACTAATGTTCTATGGATGAGGTGTCATACAAGAACTATCTTTAGAATGGGGTTCTTATAGCCATGATGGATGAATTGATTGTCTACCATCCATATACAACTTATCGATTTGATCATATATTCCACTGCACCAAAAGGGTCTCCCCACTCCCTTCAGCTGGTGTACAAGTATAGTGAGGCCCTAGGCTCGTCTTTATATATTGGATGATGTTGGTGCATGAAGACATTGATAATAAGATCATTCTTCTATCATCTGATTCGTCCACCTTTCTTACTTAGAATTATCCTCATGCTTTGGTAGTATCCTATTCAGTTAGTTTTCTTAGCCAATTGTTTCTTAATGTGGACAAGCCACTTTCCTCACCAACCACTCTATCTTTAGAAACTATGTTGTTGATTTTGAACATGGGAGATACTTTGAGAAAGTTACCTCATCCTATAGATGACCATACCAATAGTGGTACTAAATCCATAGAGTAAAACATCCCTATAGGATGGGAGATGAGATATTCCTTTGTTGATAGGAGGTTATATAGAGCCTCCTCTTCTATTTCCTTTCCTGATCATCTAGCTATTCCTCCTTTTGGTTTTCCCATCCCATCAGTCACACAAAGCTCAAACACGATGCAGGTTAATCTATAAGTAGATTCATATCTTGATTATCAAGACTCCTTTGGAAACATTTTGTTACCAAGGGGAATGCCTCCATAAGCTATTTAATTTCTTCGGGTGAATGATTTCAATCGAAATCCTCTACACTAATTAACGAGGCAAATAATCATAACTCGGATAGATTTGGGAACCAATGAGAGGTGTGTGCACGATCTTGAAGATGATTCTCCCTTTTTGAGACATATTATGGTGGTGTTGGGATCAATAGAGGGGGTCACTAGTTTATATCTATATTAGAAGCCCAAATAGATTTTTGGACTGCCCAAATATAAATATATGAGGAAATCATAGATCTCCAGAGGTCTGGTCATTCAATGACATCTTCGTAGGTGGAAACTACTTGGAATAGAGTTGAGGAGTTGACTAATTTAGTTAAGACTCTATGTCTTGGGGGACAAGTAGAGGAGGCAAGGATAGTAGTACTTCAGAGTTAAATTGATATTTCATTCCAGTCACTTTATGAATTTTCCATATCATCCAATCAATTTTTATTGTAGCTATACCATTGATATGCACTCTATTTTCGATGATATTCTTGAAGAGACACCAAAATGTGGAGATACTACCTATTTCATGATATCACTGAATGTATTTTATGAACTTCTATTTTTTTCCCATTTTACATTCTTTTATGATGTGCATGAAATTTTTATAATTCTATTTTATATGAATCAGTAATGTTACCCATCCTTTGAATAATATTATGAAAACATGAATGCATGGACCTAAATATCTTTATCAAAAAAATTACTCTTGATAAGAACTAATGAATTTCCACCAACATGATATTTATTACGGATATATAAACTCCAAGCATCTTGAATTTATCTAATTCATAGAAGGATTACTAAGTAGAATATATTTCTCATAAGGATATTGATTTATCATTTTACAAATATGATAGTCTTGGAAAGATCATCTTAATTTTTTTCTTAGGCTATATGGTGGGCCTTAAAATATTTTTTCATTCTTGAAAAATTATTTATTTATGATTGAGTTTATGTTCTTTTAGATTAGATTTCCTATCACTGTATTATATGGTATTTTATCTCAATCATTCTATAAATATAGTTTAGAGTCATTTATCTCGGACCCTATGTCACTGTTGTTTAGGGTCTCTTATCTTGGACCCTCTATCACTTTGTTTAAGGGACTTTTAGCTCAGACCTTCTATCATTGTAGTTCAATGTAAGTTATCACAAACCCACTATTACTGAAGTTTATGGTCTTTTATCTTAGAGATTCTATCACTATAGTTTAGTGTCTTTTAGATTGGATCTTTTATCCTTGTATTTTAGGATATTTTAGCTCAATATTCTATTGATCTAGTTTACGGTCTTTTACCTAAGATCTTCTATTGTAACATTTTATTTTATTTTATCTTGGAACATATAATACTATGGTTTTGGAAGTTTTACTTCTAGGATTTGATTTATGATTATGGTTTATGGTGTTTTAATTCTAGGAATGACCCAAAAATACTAAGATCTTGAATTCTATCATGGTTTTTTCGAGCCTCATGAGGATTAGAGATCCTTTCCAAAAACGAGGAGGTTTCACTAGTTGGTGGGTCAAATAAATTATTCATCGATAGCATTATAAAATTGAGGTGTCTCACTCTTTTCCAATGGGTCATTGATGATTTATGAGGGTAGTATCAGTTGAGGGAGAAATACTAGGGAAGTAATGCCCGCATGGATTGTGGAAATTTGGATGATGTAAATCATGTGACACAGAGCTTGAATTAATGGACAATGAAATGGGGATACATACCAAGGATGTCCCAAGATAACCTAAGGATATGGGTTCCACCCTAGTGTTACAAAGGCTCACAGGGATAGTAGTTCATTTACAATAAGGAGGGGATTCTTCTTATTGGAAGGTCTAATCAATTTATGCATTGATTTCATGGTCAAATAGCGGTACCCTTACTCTTTTCCATGGGACATGGAATATTTTTGATTACTCAAGAATCAGTTCAGTGTAGAAGGGTATGAACTAAAAGATATCTAGGAAGAGTTATTGAAACCTAGGGAAAGGTCTCTTATAATTTATAAAAGTTGATCCTTGCACCCTGTAATTTCATATCACAATGTGCGGTCCTTAAAAAGGATCATGAATGGATTTTTGAATCTTTGATTTTATAAAGGGTAATAAAACACAGTGATGTAATGCAGAGGATGTCAAATCTACTTGAATAGTTGGGTTGTGAGGATTGTCAATCATGGTCTTTAAATATATGAGTTAACTAGAAATGTGAACTAGTGGGTACAGAACAACTAGTGAAGATGGTACGATCCACTACTATTTCAGATGGTCAAGATGATAAATCTTGGATTTAAGGGGGGAATTCTGGGATCCAACAGTCTGTTTGGAATTGTGATTACCTATTACCAATTTGTTACAAGGAGGTTTTCTTATCTCATAATGCAAAGGCATAAAGTACGTTCATAATATTTGTATTATTCAGGAAGGGTTCGAACACCGTAAAAGTTGTTTCACCTCCTTTAGGACACATTATCATAGTGAGAAGATGTTTCAAACCATTAGTCTAACTTTTTCCTGGATCATGGGTCTATTGAGGAGAGCTTAGATTTTACTAGGGCTACAAATTATTCCCTATAAAAATTATTCCATATTTATATTAACCTTAATTTTCCTTACCTATGGAGATGAAGTGTTTAGATATATAAGACATGAATTTTTATCAGGATACCCTTTACGAGTTTTCATCTTGAACATTTTTTTCTCTTCCACTGGAAGATAAAAGCCAGGCGATTTGGACCATTATAAACATAGAGTTTTAGTTCATATAACTTTGAAAAATAGTTTATGATGTTTAAAGTTATGATTCACATGGAACTAATATGTGGGTATTTTACAAAATCCCAATAAGGATACCCAGGGTCAGGGGAACTCTAACATCATTCTAAGAGAAAGGTGAAATGTCATAAATAGTGGTTTGTGGTTATTAGGTAAAGAGTAATGATATGCTAAAATCATACCAGGGATGGACTAGGACACCATCAGCTGTGGGTTTCTATCACAGTGATATCAAGATCACAATGATTAGAATGACCCCATACAGAACCAAGAAATCTATGAAAAGTATGCCTCTACCCTTATACATCAATAACATGGTCAGGAAGAGAGATCTATTTTCCATTTTAATGTCCATGAATGGTTGTGGAAACCTAAGGCAATCAAGTCATGAAATGTTGTATAAGGATCAAGGTGATTTAAAATATGGTGGAAGCACACCATACTCTGGTTTATCAGGGAAATGCTCTTATAGTCCTTTGATAAGGAGTGATAATGAGTGATGGACATTATAGTTTAACAAAATATTTTAGGGGTGTACTCTATTATATTTAGATTTTAAGTCATGTGGTAAGGTATGTTTCCTTCATGTTTAATGTCATGTGGTAAGAATGCATTTTTTACTTGTATTTTAACATCTTTTGGTAAGAATTTTTATGTTTTTTAGTTTTAATGTCATGAAACCAAGATGTTTCCCTTTTAGTTTAACATCATGTGGTGAGGATATGGGAACTGATATGGAAAATTGTACATGATATATTATATTAAATAGCAGGTTCTAAATATTTTCAAATCATAAACTGGATAAATGAGAATGTAGGACTCATCCCTTGTTCAGTTGGGGTGTGTTTTTTATTGTTTTGTGCATCTAGTCCCAAGATTGGAGATCTGGGTGTCAACACATATCATGTGACTACAGTAATCATGACAGATGTATTTCTTGAATGGGAAACACTCTATGTAGGTATGACCTATATGTAGAGGTGCGATTTTTTTTCATATATAATTTTATTTGGGTTTAGTAATGGAGATCTAGGCATCAGTATATATCTTGTAATGTGAGGATTTAATCCACATGTAGTTTTTAAGGAATGACCTTCTTATAAAAGTTGGCCTAAACATAGAGGGACGACATTGTTTTTATATTTTCTTTTGATTAGGTGTAGGATTGAATATCCATGAATCACCCCATATATTATGATTTCAGGATTCACGTTGCACATTATTCTTGAATGTAGGTTTTTTAAGATACAAACACCAACAACAGTGGCCCTCTCATGTGTGATCTATAAGAATGGATATTTTGATGTCATCCAACAGATATCGACTCTGCAGTTTAGCATCATGTGGTGAGGAATCATTGTATACCTTTTTAAGTATTTCATTCAAGACCATGATGATTCTATCATGAAATATTATTCCTTTTTTATGGGGAATCCCTTGTTGAAATTCCTAACCACACGTGAGCTATGGTCGGTGAGAGAAACAAGCAATTCAAAGGGTTCCTCTCACCATAAAAAGGAAATTAGTGATAGGACATATAAATTTTTAATCATATGGTGGTTTTATTAGGACATAGGATCTATGTTTCCCTATATATATCATCTAAATAATAATCAATCCATACATAGTTCTAAAGAACCCATGTAGATTAATTTTGTGCAGAAAGGACATCAGCTATATAGTTTAACATATTTCGGTAAGGATGTAGATCACCCAACGTGAATGATGATGGATGTCATGGGTATATGAAGTGTTACATCATGTGTTAAGGACATTGGTCATGTATTTTTACATCATAGTGTAAGGAAAAGGATCACCCAACGTGAAAGGAATTGAAGATTACATATGGTCCCCACGACATGTGGTTTGGATGTCACTATTTATCCTATGATGGCAAGAATTTACATGAATGTGGTTCTTGGATAAGGATATTCCCAATGTGGAGGTAACTCTCGCATGGTGATGGGGTATTTTATCTATCATTCACATAGATATGGCTCATGGGCTATGATTTTTTAGTGAGATTGTAGTTATTATTTAGTTTAACATCATGTTGTGAGGATGTACTCCTCAGAATTTAGTTTCATATGGATTGGACATGAAATATTTTGTAGTTTAAAGTATTTTTCTAGGATGTGAGACGTTGTGTAGTTTAACATCTCTTCTTACAGGACGATCAACCATAAAGTTTAACATATTATAGGGATGGAGAATTTTTTCAGTTTAACATCATGATACCAAGAAGCCTTCGTATAGTTTAACTTCATATGGTCAGAACATGGGATAACCTGAGGTTTAATGTCATTCTTCCAAGAATTCATGCTTGATGAAATCTATGAAATTTATTTCTTGGGAAACCTCACATTGATGGAGAGTGTGACACGCTCCCCATCCGTTGTGGTTAATAATATTATCCATTATGATAGACCATATTTATGATGTAGGGACTTTCTTATTTGGATTCCATATTTGGAGGCTTCTGCCCTGGTATCATCAGGGTTCTGAGAGCCAATTCATGTTCTTCTTATAGGAATAAATTGAGGTGGACCTTTTTATTATAGTCTCTTGTGATTTGATTTTGATGGAATTCAATGTCATACAATGAACTTAACCTGTTCTCATCTAGTTAATCCAACTCATTTTGCTTCTTTTGTGATTTATCATCATTTGAGTGCTTCCCACATATGGATATTCGGAGAGAAGGTAGTTGGACATATATGGGTAACACTCCTTTAGTATTTTACACCAATGAGTATGGTGTTGTTTGTGTAGTTGTATGTTTGTTAGTACGGTAGTTCGATATAGCATGGAGAAGATTTTCTATCCAGGACTTGTTATCCATGTTCAACCTCTTATAGAATATATTTTATAGAGTCTTATTAAAGGCCTATATCTATCCATTTTCCATTTCATTATAGTGATATGATTGATTGGACTTCATATTGTTCACAAGGTATAGTTTCTTCAACTACGTCAAATGGATGTTTATGTCATTGTATGTCAATATTGTTTGAGGGATGCCGAACCAAGAGATGATATGGGAATTTATGAAGTTGATGATATTTTTCATCCTAAATTCCTTAAGGGATATTTACTCATGCCATTTGAAAAATAATTCAGTAGCAGTAATGATGTACTTTAACTACATGGTTATGGTTGGGAGATAGGGCCTCATGAAATCCATCACCCAAACAGGAAATGTCCAGGAATAGTTATCCGTATATAGTAATTATTGGGGTTGATGGATAAATTTTTCATCAATTTTGGAATGCATGAAACATCTTTGTGAACTACACATAGTCATATTTCATGATTTTATAATTGTAACATGGCCTCTTAATTTGGTGGTGTCACGAACTGTTCTGGGTACCCAGGTAACCCGATAATCGAGCCAGCTGAGACATATCCTGATGGGTGTTCCTAATCCCCACAGGTTAGCGACAAGCACCTTGCATCATTCATCACTAAAGTAGGAATGAATTTACCACAAAAATAAAGGAATCAACATAGGAAAGTCAATATGCATACAGAAGAAACTCCATTGGGATTAATGTACGAGAGGTCATCAAGGAATTAAATCCCCAAAGTTCTACAACCCAAGTACCAAAATAGGGAAAAACAATCCATGTCCCTAAGGACACAAATCACCGCATTCAAGGTTCAACAGTTGGATCCTCCTCCAATAATACCTTTCCCCTTGCACGAACATGGATGGAGATAAAATCGAAACACCTAAAGTCACAAGTACTATGTTAGATAATAATCCCAGTAAGGTCCCACCAAGGATTCAATAATAGTTTTCAATAACAGATTAACCAAAAGAGTTCTTTCAATTTTAAAGTAAATAGGTCTGGCATTTTTAAGAATATTTAAATGAGTCATGTTATACAATTAAAATAATGGAAAATACTTTAAGAAATGGCTTTAAAAGGGATGTAATATTTCTAAAATAATGGCTTAAATAAAAGAGTTACAAGAAATATTTTATGTACATTATGAAGGAATGTAAAGTATTTTAACAACATTTTTATATATTTAAATCTCAAAAATAAATAATAAGAGATAAATAGGGTCATCTCTAAAATAGGTATGATAGTTCCATGATATAAAACTCCTAACTCTCTATCTAATTACATTAATATGGGTATACACATACACCTTTAACACTGGTTTTTGGTGACTCTTCACCGTCCCATTGGGGATGTGACCAACTAAATTTATATTTTAAAATGTTTTATAAGTGTAGAGTGTGTCCAAATAAATCACAAACTACCTAAGGCTTACATGTGCTCTTACACAATCAATGACGGGTCATTTATTTTAAGACTACTTAAAATACACTTCATTCCAATTAATTCCATTTCAAATACCAATTTCCATTTTAAACCAAAATTGGTTTTTATAAAAATTATGCATTTTTAACAAGATAAAACCACTGGGTTTCTATCAAAATGTTTTAATCCATTTTCACAAGTTTGAAATAAAATCAAAAATAATTCTATCAATTTCAAAATGAATTCCTATAACTAAATTCAACAATTTAATTGAAATTGTGCCCATAAATTTTACAATTTAAATAATCTAATTTCCAAAAATGCTCCCCATTTCAATGGAATTGGGGTTTTTCACAATTTTCATGCCAAACCCATTTCAAATCTCCCAATTCACTAGAATTGAGTTTTATAATATAAATTTAATTCATGTTTGAGGAATTGAATTTAAATCTACCATTAAAATAAATAAATCAATTCAAAGTTAATAAATTTGGCCAAACAAGACTAAAGAAGCTACATAATTTTCAAACCGAAACACTCAAAATGACACCCATCAATGAGAAAAAAGGTGTAGAAAACCTCCATACACAACCTAGAGAGGAGGTCAAATAGTAAAGAAAATATATCCATCAATTTCAAGAGGACCCATTGAAATTCCAAACTATTAGAAAGAGAGAAATTTTAAGAATACGGAAGATCTCTAACCTGGAAATCACACTGCCAATGCAACGATGATAGAATGTTTAACGAGAGGATCCATAAGGTTTGGACAGAATCAAGATCACATTGGGAAGGATTTGGGTTAATAAGAGTGAAGTTGTGGAGGAGGAAAATAGATAGATCAAGAACAACTCCTATTTTAGAACAGTAGTCTGGGTATTTCATGATGTGTAACCCCATTACAAGTCATGAACAAGTTAATATCTAAAACCATCAAAAAATGCATGGCCTCGAATTAAAAACAGATGCTCTAAATTAAAACACCATGTTTAATTCACTCATGATGTGTAATGTCTCATCACGTCGTTTACCCTACATTGTATAAATCCTTTCACAAATTCCATATATAAAATCTTACATGTCGTGTAACCTAGTTACACAAAATGTAACCCTCCTATAGCCTGTAGAAAGAGATGGTTAATGTCCAGAGTCCAACAAATCTCATAGTTCACTATTATAGGTATCCTCCATTTCATTTTAAACCCAACCTAGGGAAATAAAATGAAAAAAAAATCATAGGGTTATAGATATACCTGTCAGATTGGTAAGGGGATGTTACCACCTCCTCATCATAAAAACGTTTTGTCCCCAGAAAGCCTATGATGAAGCTTCCATGCCAAAAAGATGAGGCAAATTCTCTCTCATTAGTGCCTCACATTCCCAAATCTCATGATTGTCAAAAACATATTTCCATAGAACACAAACCAAAGGTATCATCCTCCCACAAAGTACCTTGGTATCAAAATAAACTATCTTGAATGGCTTCTCAATAAAAGATAATTTAGGTTCAATGTAAACATCTCTCCAGCTAAAAATATGAGATGGATTAGAGAGATAATTTCTGATCTATGATACATTGAATCAGTTATGTATCAATGTCAATTGTGGTGGATATTCTAAATGATAAGAAGTGTTTCCCATATTCTCAACAACCTCAAAATGTCCCATAAAATGAAGAGAAGGTTTCCCTTCCTTCCAAACCCTTCGATGCACTACCAGGGTGAAACCTTCAAGAATAATTGTTCAACAAATGAGAATTTTAATGTTCTATGGTGATGATCAGAATAAGAATTATATCAGCTCTATGCCTTCAAAAATCTCTAAAAAATTAACTAAACCATTATTGTCATCTCATGCAAAAAACATGGTACAACGAATGAACATTCACCAATATCTGACCAACACAATAGAGATTTACAAGGACGTACATACAAGTCCTCAAAAGGAGAATTTCTAATCACAGTACTAGTAACTATTATTATAAGAAAGCTACACCAGTCTCAAATGATCATCTGAAGCCTCACCTAAGTTAAGAACAAATGCGTAGATCATATCCTTTAGAATCAGTATATATATCACTGTTTGGCCATCTGAATGTAGATGGTAGGTCATGATCAAATAGACCTATGATCCTAATTCTTCCTAAAGGCCTATACAAAGTTGATAAGTGAATTTAGGATCCCCATAAAATACTATCACTGGAAAAACTATATGAAAATGAAAAATATCTTTCACATAGAGAATACCCAACTACTCATCATTGGTTGTATCACGAATGGGTATGAAATGAGATGACTTGGTCAGCCTTCTGATCACAACTGATATTGAATTATTCTATCACTATTTATTATGAATCACAATCCCAAAGTCCTTATATATCTCATCCCACTTCTATGTAGGGACTAAAAATTGAAGAAGTAAACCTTATGGTTTCTAATGCCCAACCTTAACCTGGAAGAATTTATAATAGTAGTAAATAAACTCAATAATGTCTTATCTCATATTTGGCCACGAAAACTACCACTTAATTTCATATAACATCTTAGTGTTTCTAGGGTTTACCACCCACTGGGAATTATGAAAACCACTAATCACAACCTTTTTTTGCTAGTAATGACACAACGAATCGATCCTGATTGCATAGAAGTCTCTCTTTCGAGAACTACTACTGGGAAACTGTCTCTCGAACATAAAGAGAGTCTCTAATGATAAATAATTCATTATCAAGCTCTAGATTCTAAATAATCATCTTAGGAATAGTGAATGTAAATTTAACATTGACCAAAGAAACTTCAGCCTCTTTCTCATGAACTCCAATATGAAAAAGTGAAAATAGATTCATCAAATTCCACTCTTCTAAAGATTCTTTCACTTCATGGGTTAGGATTTTCATTCTCAACACATATTCAATGAAATTAACTTTTCCCATGGTGTAGGTGATATAAAATTTAAAATATTTCTGGTACTCCCCCAAATGACTCTGGAAGATGTTCAAATTTTTCTTAGAGAATATATAACTCAAGTTTGTGTGGTCTAAATACATAGTGAACCTCTCCTTGAAAAGTTAGTGTCACCAAATCTTAATCACGTGAATCATAGCTATAAGTTAAAGGTCGAGATTATTATAATTCTTCTTGTGTGGACTAAGATGAAAAGGTCTATGAGAAACTACAGGATTTCCAAACATAATCAAATATCCCAAGCCTGAACATGATGGATCAGATAAGACCACATAGCCCTACCTGGCTTTTGGATAAGTCAACACCATTACAGTATTAAAAAAATGTTTCAGCTCAACAAAATAATTCTGACATTTATCATTCCATGAAAACTTTACCCCCTTCCGATTTAGAGTAGTCATTGGAGAAGCCAACATTGAGAAGTCCATGAACAAGTAATAATATACGGCTTAGCCAAAGAATCTCTAAATATCGAAGATATTTGGTGGTTGATTCCAAGTCATAATAGCCTTCACCTTCTTAGGATCAACTGATATACCCTATTTAGAAACCCCATGTCCTGGTAATTTCAATTCCCAAATCTAAAAGACACACTTTGAAAGATTGGAAGAAAGTCAGTGATTTTTCATCAAACCCAAAACTTTTCTTAGATGATGCATATGATTCTCCTCAAACTTAGATTAAATGGGGATGTTTTCCACACAGACTACCAAAATGGTATCCAAATACTCCAAGAATATCTTTTTCATCAAATCCATTGAAATTTTAGGAGAATATGTTAGACCAAAGGGAATAACTAGGCACTCATAATGGTCATACCTGCTCTGAAAAGTTTTTTTATGAATGTCGTATTCTTTTATGCTTAACTAATGGTAACCATATCAATGGTTGATCTTTGAAAATAACTTATCCCCATTTCAACTGATCAAAAAGATCGTAAATCCATGGAAACAGATACTTGTTCTTTAACATAACTTGATTGAGATTTTAGAAATAAAAACATAATAAAATAGAACCATCATCCTTCTTAGCGAAGATAATCAGCACCACCCATGGTGACACACACGAGTGTATAAATCCTTTCTAAACAATATCACCCAACTGGAACTTCATCACTTTCATTTCAGCTGGATATATAATGTAAGAGGGAATACAAACTGTTTGAGTACCAAGAATTAGTTCAATAGAAAACTTGACTTCCCTTAATGGTGGAATCCCATAGAATTCAGAAAGAATCACATCATGAAACTCAACGAAAACTATAGGAAGATCACCTCTCATATATTCCCACTCCATATCAAAAGCAAACATTGATATTACTCTCCCTAGATATGAATACAAATGTTTGGATCTACCTGACCTTGGGTCCCATTCTCCTAGAAAGATAAGAGACATTCCACTTGGTGTAGTACAGTAGACCTGCCAAAGAGAACAATCAATATAGATATTATCTGAAATGATCTAATTCATTATGGAAATAACATCAAGAGGTTTCATGTTTATAACTATATAATTCAAATCCATCTCAATATCTAAAAGATAGAATACAAAAGCGGGACTATAGAGACCATACTCTCTCTTTGTTCCATGGGGTGTTGTAATATCCATTTCACAAGATAAAAGATCCATGGGAATATTTAGCATATTGAAAATATAGGTTGAAACTAATTAATGAGTTACACTCGTATCAAATATATAAGTCACAACTGATGAAGCTATAGTAATGGTACCTCTCACAATCACTAGGCATATGGAATCTTCCTCTAGAGACCAATACACTGCTTGAAGTAGATTTATTTTTAATATCTATGTTTGGAACCATTTTATATGTGAAAAATCTGATTAACTCATAGTTTTAGGAGGATCTGATGATCCTGTTCTACTATGTGGAGTTAAAAATATATAGTATAATATCTATAAGTTTCCAAAAAAATACACATGAGCTACAAATTTTTTCACATCATTAGAAACCCTCTTAAAATGTCCCGACTTTCCTCACTGATAGAAAGACAAAAAAATTCATCTTGGTGTATTTGTAGATCTGGAATGACCCTTTTATCAAGACATTAAACATGAATCATCACTCTTATTCTTTCCCTTGAAATAACTAAGAGGGAAACTCAAAGAAAAGGAAATTCCTTTCAATGATGACCTTTCATCCAATTCCATCTCAATGATCATCAACATATCCATCACATCAGCATAAGTTGGAATCTTAAGTAATAAAAACTGACAATGGAAATCTGTTCGAAGTCCTAACTTGAACCATTGTTTCTCCATCCTCTCATTAGATATAATCTTAGGTGTAAACTGCACCATCTCAGCAAAACTATTTGAATACTTAGTCACAGTTCTAACATCCTGGTCAAGCATGAACAACTCCACAGACTTGTCCAACACCATTGACTTTAGATATAACACGTCTGTGAAAATAACTATGAAGTCTTTCCAGGCTATGGCCTAATGTTTCTTTTTCATCACTATAGTGTCCTATCATATCCTAACTGGTCCTTCAAGAATTATTGTGGGATTTTTTACCTTGATTTCATCTGGTATCTCTACGAAATCAAAAACACATTCTATCCTTCCCTACCATTCCTTGACATATTGAGGATTAGTGGAACCTTTGGAAACTATTGTCTTATGCTAAATGAACTCTTGAGAACATTTTTGATAAATATTTCCTAGGTAATACACAACTAGATCCTTAATGGGTACTGGAGGTGATACCTATCCTAGAGCATGGAAATTGCACATGCTCACCTCAACCAAATTTAGGTACACTAGAGGATTTAGTTTCTATGATTTAGCAATATATTCCTTCTAGACATGATTCGTACATCTTTTCAAAAACATGATGCTACACAACATAAATAGACAGCAATGAAGTTTTCAAATTAACACTCAAACTTTGGGATAAGGGAAATTAATACTAGTATATAGAACTAACAAGATTTTAATTTCACTCAATATGAATTAGAATTGGGAAAATATTAAACCTAATCCACAAGACACCTTCCCTCTAACCACCTATGGTGACTTATGGTTCATTTAGTGAGAGATAGCTAGACACTCAATAACAACTACCTCTGAACTCCAAAAATGATTTCAAATTGAATACTAACATCAATAAAAAATATAAACAAACTTCATATAATACTACTTTGTCATGAACCAATCATGGTACCCTGGTAACCCGATAACTGAGATTGCCCCAACATATCCTAAATGGTGTTCTGAATCTCCATGGTTAGAGGACTATTACCGACATAATAAAACATGCATGTTGGAATGAATTTTCATCAAAACAATGTAGAAGAAATAAAAGCAATTCAATATTCATACAAAAGATATCCCCTTGGGATTAATATAACCAAATTCAATAATGAATTAAATCCCCAATGTACTACAAACCAGGTACCAAAATAGGTAAAAAAACAAAGGTCCCTAAGGACACAACTCACCACATCCATGATTCAATAGCTGGATCCACCACCAAGAGATCGTTTCACCTTGCCTGAACCTGGATAGAGATAATCTAAAAACACCTAAAAGAACAAGTAGGGTGTGAGGTAAAAACCACAATAGGTTCTTACCAATGATTCCATAATAGATACCAATAACAGATTAACCAAAT
The DNA here is from genome assembly GCA_963277665.1 of Viscum album. Taxonomy (NCBI): domain Eukaryota; kingdom Viridiplantae; phylum Streptophyta; class Magnoliopsida; order Santalales; family Viscaceae; genus Viscum; species Viscum album. The sequence goes on from OY728155.1 coordinate 44,007,155, forward strand.
GAATGGTTTCAATTTTAATGTAAAAAGGGTTGGTGTTTTAGGAATATTTAAAGGAGTCATACAATATAGTTCAAATGATAAGAAATATTTTACACAATGGCTTTACAAGTGATAGAATATTTCAAAAATATGGATTAAATAAAATAGCTACATATAATAGTTTATGAAAATTCTGAATGTATGTAAAGAATTTTCACAACATTGTCACAGATTTATATCTCGAATATAAATAAAAAGTGAGAAACATGGTAATATTCAAAATATGTACAAAGGATTTTGGATATAAGACTCTACACTCTCTATGATATCATGGAAATATGATTATACACATGTCCCTCTGACACTGGTCGAAGGTGACTCATCACCATCCCATCAGGGATGTGACCTAATTCATTTATGTTTAGAATGTTTTATATGTGTAGAGTGGGTCCAAATAACTCAAAAACTACCTAAGGATTTCATGTTCTCTTACATAATCAATGATGGGTAATTTATTTTAGGACATTATAAAATATAATTCATTCGCATTCTTCCCATTTCAGATTCCAATTTCAATTTTAAACGAAAAAAACTTTTAATAAAAAACATTCCCCTTTAACATGATCAAACCACTGGGTTTCTATCAAAAAAATTAATCCATTTCCACAAGTTTAAATATTTAAAAACCAATTCCATCAATTTCTGAAACCATTTCTTTAATTAAATTCAAAATTTTCATTGAAATATCTTCCAGAAAATTTAAAATTTAAAATTAAAATATTAAATCAACTATTTTTTGGAAATGCTCCCCAATTAAATGGAATTGGGTTTCAAAAAATCAATTGAAGTCAATTATTAGAAATTGAAATGAAATCTACAATTTAAATAAATTAATCAATTAATGGTTAATAAATTTTTCCAAATGCTATGGAACAACCAACCTCTTTTACCAAAATCAACACTCACAACGATACCCATCAATGAGTACTAAGATGTAAAAGTCCTATAAATCCAACCTAGATATGATATCCAATATTATGGATCATAGATCCATGAATTTAAATATGATCCACTGAAATCCCAAAAGAGGATAAATATGGAAAGATGAAAAATGATGGAGAAAGATTACTTGAGAACCACACAACCAACACACTAATGATCGAATGTCGAATGAGAGGATATAGAATGGTTTATGATATTTAAGATCACCTGGGGTAGGATTTGGGTTGAGATGAGTGAAATTGTGGAGGATATAAAAGTGATAGATTTGTAGAGCTTCTTATTTTAAAATAGTATTTGGGGGTATTAGATGATGTTTAACACCATTTTATGTTAGGAAATGGTTAACATTTGAAACCTCCAAAAAACAAGTCACGTAGAATGAATAACAGATGCTCTAGGTTAAAATACTATATTTAATTCACTCATGATGTTAAAAGGCCCATCATGTTGTGTAACCTTGACAATATTAATCCTTTCAATACATGACTCTAGAAACTCTTACATATCATGTAACCCTCCAATAGCTACCAGAAAGAGCTAGTTGAAGATACTAGTCCAATAAATCTCTAACTTCCCCATTGTAGGTATCCTCCAAATACATTATTAAACCTACCAATTCAAAAAAATGAAAACTGATGATAAGGTTATGTAGGTACCTATCATATCAGTAATGGGAAGTTACATGTGGGAGACATTAGTATGAGGCTGATGAGAACTACAGGATATCACATGGACATTTTCATGATGGAGTGAATATCTATTTATGATATAAATCAGAGAATGATTCTATCAAAGAATCACTTGTAGAAGGATTTTTTTTGAATATCCTTTACGGTAATGTTTTCTGCATAATATTGAATCCGTTCCCTTCCAGATAGGGCTTTCTGGAGAGTCTTGTTATAGAGATAAGAAATTATTGGCTCCATCAATACAGGATTGTATATTGGTTAATAATATTATAGGGTTGTGTTGAAATGATTTATTTATTCTATATTGCAGATGACGATTTATGAGATCATTCTTTGTTGTGTGATATATAAGATTACTTCCTCCTTGTCTGGGATGGACAGAACTATGGACACATTTTCCAATGCATGGGCATGGGCATTCAATGATTATGGTAAATGATGTAATGCCAGTTTAAAATGGAACTCTTACATATGTCCTATGACATGGCTAGCGATATGGTCCATTTCGTCCTTTTGAGATGGAATATTCCACATTGATCTATTTTATCACTAGCTCTAAATCCCCTTTGATATTTTGGTAGGATATATGACACTGTATGGATATTTCCAAACCAACAATGATGTATTGGTATTTGGACTCATAAATTTTGTGTCCCTCGTATAGTGAGACGAATTAGGAAAGAGCTTCTTTTTATGGAGAGAAAAATACAATCCCTAGGCCAAGTTGACTGATATTTGGATTTTCTATCCTTTTTCAGTATTACATCAATAGGATCCAAAATAATACATCTCCAACATCTGGGGAGTGTCAGTGGTATAGAATACCACATCATCCGGGATCTCGGTGTCCACTGGGTTATTCTTCGAGGTAGGATGTGTTTCAAAGAAATCTTTCATGGTTTCCCTTTCACCAAGTTTTGCGAAAGGAACTGAATTTCATATTGTTATAGAATGACCACCCATTAGTCCAGATGCATAGTTAGCATATGATGAAAAACTATTTACTTTAGAGTATCAATATGGGAGACTAGATGGAATTCTAGGGGCTTCATGTAATACCAACACTTTTTCACTATGAAGATGAGTGCAAGGAACTTCTTATCGACTTTAGATTATCAGGTCTTAGTGCCAATCGTTGTTCGAATGAGATACTAGGGACTATTATAACTTTTCACGTCATTATTATTTATGAGAAAGCCACCCACTGAGTGTTCCATGATGACCACATACAATATTATTGTCCTCCCTTCCACTGGAGGCATCAGAACCAGTTGGTGTAGTAGGTATTGCTTGAGGATTTCAAAGGCTTCTTGGAAGTCATCCTCACATTGATAAATGATTAACTTTTTCATTGTCCTGGTGAAAGGGAGAGATTTTATAGCCAAGTTGGATATGAAACACCCAATAGAGGAAATATTTCCTTCGATCCCCGTCAATTATTTGAGAATGTTGGGGGTGGCATTGCAAAAATAGCACTTGTCTTTTTCGGGTCATCCTCGATGTAGCGGTGGAAAACCAAAAATCCAACAAACTTCTGTACTATTACCCCAATGGTGAATTTTATCAAATTCATCTTCAAAATTTGTTTTTATAATTTGTCAAATAATTTTTGAAGGTATATGAAGTGATCACATTGCTTTCAGTTTTTGACCACCAGGTCATTGACAAAAAATTATACAATTATTCCCAAGAACGAATTAATGATATGATGCAGGGCATGTATATTAATGGTGTCAGAGTTATTTAAGCCAAAGATCATGATCTGATAGAATATAATACCCTATGTTTATCTAAATGATTTGGCTTCTTCATCTCTAGGGGCCATCTTTATTTGATTTTACCATGAGTACCCATCTATGAAAAAAGGTCTTTGAAGATAGCAGTTGCATCGATCAAGAGTTCTGTGATTGGTAGTGGTAAATAGTCCATAGGGAATTTCTGATTAAGGTATCTAAAATTGATGAAGACCCCAGAATTCCTATTATTTTTCATGACAAGAAAGATGATAGAAATCCATATTTGTTATCTCAATTCTTGGAAAATGTTGTCTTTGATCCGGTGGTCAAATTTTTCCTCGACATTGGGGGAATGAGAGGGGTGTATCCTCATGGATTCATACTTCAGGCCTCAATGAGCATCAAGTAATAAAAGATGGTGCATAGCCAAATTTGATAATATTTTGGTAATTTCTGTATAGATCCAAGTGAAAAAATATCGATTTGTATTTATAAGCGTGATGTAAATGTGTTTCTATTAGAGGGTTCTAGAGGCATTAATCAGTGTAAACCATATATCTTCATTCATTCCAAGATTTACCTTTCTAATCTCATCGATGGTGGTGGAGAAACCTTTATTGAATTTAAGAGGGTTGTTCTTGAGTTCATCCTCCTCTTCTTCCATCTCTGAGTCTATGGATACATTTTAAAAAAAATTGGAAATGGAATGGCTTCATTGTAACTATTGAGGTGAGAGAGGCCACGAGAAGAGACCTTATCATCCATTATTTCCATGTTCATTGATTAGAGATTTTGTATAAGATTATCTTCTGCAATTTCATTAGGTATAGGAGGGTCTTGGACCTCTTGAACAAGGCCTATCACCTAAACCATATTTATGGGGATCACATAGTCACTGTCGAGTATACTCCATGGATTTGTAGGGGTGGTCCTGAAGATATTGGGGGCTGAAACCTGTATATCATCATCCACCATTAGTTTTTTTACTCCCCTTTTATAGAATCCTACTTCGACATATGTGGTTTCTCAATTCTATAGTGGGGCATTTTCACCATGAAATATGCCGACCTATCCATCGATGGGATATTTTATGCCATGGAGGATTGTTGTAGGTACCACCAAGTGAATATATATCCAAGGGCTTCCAAAGAGAAAATTATATGTGTCTTGTTGATGGATAACAATAAAATTAGTGTTAGATTTTAGATCCCCAAAATAATGTTTCAGGTTGATCTTCCTGAGAGGTCTTTTCTCACGTTTATCATACCCTTGAATAAATTTCTTTATGAGAGAGAGGTGCCCTCACTATATCTTAAATGTATAAGGGTTTGAATCGGGATGAGGATGATCCTGGAACAATTATGAATCATATCATTTGGACATTGACAAAATTGAGTCTACCTAAAACATATAGGGGCTTGATGTACCCTTGGATAACATCTTCATGATCTTGGTCAGTGAATGAGATGGCGATGTGACATTCTCATAGCGTGGTCTCCACTCGATAAAACATGGTAACATTTAATTCTATCTAAAACACTTATGGGGTCTATAAGGCTTCAATAAGTACCTTCTTGAGTTCTATTGAATTATGGAGTTCATCTATGATTGGGAGCTTGGTTGAGATAATCACCAGCTATTTCAAAATATCATAATTTTATTCCAGAAGTCAATGCTTCATGATGTGTGGAACTAATGGGAATGTGTCTCTTGAATTAAGGATTTTGAGGTGGATGGAATGGGTTCTTTTATATAAGTCATGGGAGAATCAATTTCTAATGGTGCGGGGGCCCTTCCCTTTTTCCCGGGATGATCTGATATTTGAACCCCAACTAGGTGGCCATGCAAAGAGAACTGGGTACAAATGACTAATGGACTATTTTGAGTCTCCTTCATGTCCTTACTATGATTACTAGAGTTATTTTCCATGGTTTTAGGCTGTATATATGTCCTCTATAGATACATGATTGAAATTTTCGGTTCGACAAAGCCTGTGATGTCCCATGTATCCTCAGTTATTACACATATGCCCTTATGTTCCTCAGTTTGGTGTAGGGAAATCATAATTTGAGGCATATTCATCATTAGATAAGATTCCATCTAACTATATCACATCGAAAGAACAAAATATGAACTCTTAAACTAATGAGGGTTCTATTTGGTGGGGTGGTTCTCTTGTTTCGGATGTTGCATAGATGATATCTTCCAGATTCAGAGATTGCATTGGAGAATAATATGAATCCTCCTCTTATATTTCTTCCATGTTTTAATGGTCGCACCCAATTTTTGGAGACATATCTCATGCCACATTCTTGAGTGGTTCAGTTAGTGTGGTTCTACATAGCTCTACTCTTAGGGTTTCATGAGCTCTATCAATTGTTTTCCAAGTTATCCATTTTTCGAACTTCCACTCACATCAGGACAATACATTCTTCAAATTACCCTCCTATTTTGAATGTGAATGGTTATGAATTTCACCCAATATGAGAAGTTATCTGACACCACCTATCAATAGTTAAAAATTCCTTGAATAAATTATTTGAAGTGTAATAAATCCTATATTTTATAATGCACCCTTCTATAGGAAGGGAGTCAGTCGGAATGATCGATGAGGTTGAACACATTAGGATTCCTTGCTTGTGGTAGATTGAGTAGGTTATTATCCACGACTATTAATCAATAATCAGGGACATGTTCATTTTGGAAGGAGTAATATTTTTTCATCCATTCCTAAAATCATGGGTGACCCTAATTTCTTTGTACTTCTGGCCGAAGGGGATTTTGTAGTTGTTTCCACTTGACAGAAGGTGTTGGGTGGTTTAGAGCCTAACTTAATGTGTGGATAGGCACTATTTCTAGCCTGAGAGTGAAATCTATAACTTCTTATTTGCCTATAATTCTCCCATATTCTGAGGGAATGAGTCGATATTTGGGGTCAATGTGTTGAATGGTGTATTTTAATTGTTGTGTTGTATTTTCAAACTCACGAAACCCACCTACATACTAAATTGGGATTAGAGGAATCTATATATAATCTTAGATTTTTTTAGCATATATTTATAGTAATTTTTTCTATGAGAGAGGGATGATAATTAAATAGGTAAAACATTTCCACCTAGCTATGAATTTCAGCACCCACTCTTTTTCACATTGCTTTAAATTTGTTAGATAAATTATTGTTGTTTTCATCTATGTGGAGCTAAAATGATAAATGAACTATCGACAATAGTCTTCCCATATAGTAACAGATCCTATTGGTAGACTATTATATAAAACTAAGGTTGTCCCTTTTAGAGTCTTTACAAAAAAACTCATTTTTTCCTCTTATTGATCTCGAGTGCCCATCATCTACCCAAATTAGGATACAATGTATGTGAGATATTGTTCAAGGTCACCAACATTATCAAAGATAGAGAAGGTAGGATTTTTAAAATTGGGTAGGGGAAAATTGTAATCAACCCATTCCTATTATGGTTTCCTCTTAGGTTTCACAAGTTTACATGCCCCTTTCATGGCTTCCATTCGAGTACTCATGGACTCGATGATGTCAGGAAACTCTGCGGGTACTGATGTATGAGACATCTCCCTTCTATATGAAGTATTATGGGTTCAATGAGGTGTCCCCTCCTTTGTATACTGATAATTCTTGATTCATCTTAAAACTAAATGATCTCTATGGTGAGGGAGAGGTTGTAACCAAAATGGAGGGAATTCATGATCATTTTCAACATCCTCATTAATGTATACTAGTTTCCTATATCTAGAGTCATTTTGAAACTTACATACCACTCTTACTGTATGATAAACTATTAGAGGTAGAATATTCATGTCTTCCTTAAGATGATACCTGACGGGAGTATTTCCCCTAAGTTTCACCCTGTTGAGTTTTCTGAGAGTTGGTATCTCCTTATTTTTTTCTAAAAATTGTTCCTCCATGGAAAGAACATTTATTTTTAGGGTAGTTATTGTGATTTAGCCAACCCATTCCCTTTTTCTTTGGTAGTGTTCTGGTGTAGAGTTGGAGACTCGGTTTTCAGAGGTGTGAGGTTTTGGAGCCTCCTCTAGTTACAAGTGCATACAACCCCAGTTGGTGAATCCAAATCACTCTCTTGTAGGGGTATGTTTTCTCATGTTTTTGCCCTATGAATTTGAGTCTTGATCCATAATTCTTTTCATGTTGATAGTGAAGAAATTTACATAGTTTTATCAGGAAATGGTGGTTGTTCCATTACCTTCAACACAACAAGATGATTCTTCACTACCTTCATGAGGGTCAATCTTTGAACCTCTTGCCATATTTTTCTATTTTCTATTATGAACCCAATGGTGTTTGATCCCCATCCCCATACACTCTTCCTATCTTTTCCTGTGAATAATGACCTTAAGGGAGTTTCAGGTAATCATTGCTGAACAAGACATGAGTATCAAAGGTTTTTTTTGCAGAGGGAGGAATGGTTGGGATACCATCCATTTATTTTAAACTCCCAACCTAGAGAAAACTAATTCTATTTGTGGTAATGATGATGATGGAAAATGGTCCCTCCCTATGAGTTGGGGGTTATTCGAGTAAGGAATTAATATTGATTGATCATATTGTTATGAATACAATGATTTCTGTCAGGGATTCGATGACTCATGGTAAGAGCATTGAGATAAAATTTCCCTCAGCCTAGTGGGACGGGGTTGATCTAGAATCACCATTGATTTCCCCATTAACCACTCTAGGGATGATGAACTTGGTGATGGTGAATGAGGTAAAAATTAACCCATCCTAGTGGCTGGTAGTTTTTTACCTACTGATGATATGTCTTGAGTCCTACCTATAATTAGTGAAATAAGATATGGAGGTGGTGGTAGATATTCACCCAACCTCATGGGTTGATTTTTCTTATGGGATGATTCAATGGGAGTTGTTACTGGAACATATTTGATGTTGAAAAACTATAATCACGCTTTATCTTAGATCGATGGAAGCTCATGATGGGAATCATTATCCACGATAATTTTTTTAGTTTATTGAAACATTTGCCCCTATGTGTCAAATTAATTCATATTGCTTTTAGGGGCACAGTTCAAATGTATTATGGCTATCCTCTCCCTCATTTCATGATGTTTGGGAATAATTGATGAAGGGGGCATTCTGTTATAGTGAAAAACTTGCTCATGTGCTACCTGATCCTCTGATTTCTCTAGAGTCTACGACATTTCAGGATATTGTATCTGAATGGTTTATCTATTATTTGGACATATTGAAGTGTAATGCTCCATATTTTACACATCTTTCAATATGAAGGTCTGGTGACAACTGGTAAATTAGTGGGTGGAGGGTTGTCACTACATGGTGAAAACAATGGTGTTGGAATTTTTTATCCTCTTCCACTCTTGGGTTTCATTCCTTGGAACGGTGGCCATTTCTAGTTCACAACAGATTATCTCGTATCCCAAATAGGGGAGATGTATAGCCTTTAGTCATTGATGAGTATCCAATATATTGTAGAGTAGATGAGACATGAACCCCTATTATAGATCATCTGGGACCACATAGTCAGAAGTAGAAATAGGACAAAACATGATGGGGAGTCGTTTTCTTCTAACACATTCCATATGTAATTTCTGACCTCTTCTACATCAGGCTACACACCTCCATATAGTCATACCATATAATATGATTTCTAGGGTCACATACTGACTAGAGTGGAGTACTGCTGAATATTGATGGGTAACTATATGCAGTTGACACTGATGTTTCAAGTACCTTTATATATGAACGTGTGTGTGTTTTGGAAAAATATCTACAAAAATGTTTCTAGGAAATTGAAGTATTTTCTTATCTATGGGATATCTCATCATAAGGAGGATGACCATGGTGGATTTCAGAAGTAGAGTCCATATGATCCATCTCCACACTACCATTAGGAGGTATATCAAGGTAATGATCTTATTCATATTTGATTTAAGAGTTTACAAACCCTTTTAGTATTGGTAATGTGTCTTAAACAACCTCAAGGAAGATAGAAATGATCCGATTTAGAATATTGGTCTTGTTCTACATCATGGTCGAAATATGTTGAGCCGCATTTTGGAATTTTATAGATATATGAGCATCTTTATGATTGTTTCCATAACTTGTTTATAGAAATCTAGTGTTGTGGGTGTATGAGACCTATTATGATAAGATATTTTAATATTATAATAAGCTTCATCAATGTTGAAAAGAAGATCAGCCAGTCATGTGGCATGTGTCGCTATTACATGGGGAGCCTTAGATAGAATGGGAGTATGAGCATGATTCTGATCCTTTGGAATATACCTCTGGTAATTTTGTGGAAGGGATATGATCCAACCCTTAGATGTGTTCTTCTCTCTCTTGGTGATCCCTGGTTGGTATTAGAATATGATCCTGGTTTGAATATGCATTCCCTAGTAGAATGTAGCGATGTACCTCTAGAATGGGAGACAGGATATGAGACTCTCATAGTATTTACTTGGATGGATGACGGTGCAGTTGTTCGTCAGCAAAAGTATGAATATGCTATTGTATTCCATGATCTCCTAGAATATTTTAAACAGATTTACTGATAGGAATGTGATCTTATCCTGAATCATGTTTCATTCTAATAGAGGGATATGAGCCTAACACTTGGCCTTTTAAGAATGTCTTTGGAATTCATCTGCAGGAATATGGGGCAACCAGAGGCAGGTTCCCCGCTCACATGGTGATCCCCAGCCAGAATGGGGATATGAGCCTAATCTTAGGCCTTTGGAATATTCCACCAATTTTTTTTTGATACGGATATGAGCATGTCCCAAGAATTATGACACTCCCATTTTGTGATCCCTGGTTGGAATGGGGGTATGAGATCAGTCTGATGACTCATCCTTTTCTAGGATATTCTGATAATCCTCCTAGATCAGAGAAAAAATATCCAATTTCTTCCGAGAATATACTTGTTCATGATGATTAGAGTGTTGATTTGTCTTGAATGTAGGGATATTAATATGCATCAGTCCCTGTGTTTTTACAAGTTCTAGGATTTTCAAGGAGTGGTCTTCAGCTATTTCTAAGATGTAACGGCATTTTATCAACATGTGTGAAGGTATATATGCCTATAAATTTTCCACCTCCACTCTGTATTGGAATATATATTCGATTGGAGTGGGGACATGAGCCATCTTCTATCCTCCTTATGCCACCAGAATATGTCGATGGACTTCATGCATGTGGTAGGGATATTCACCTCCCCCATGCCTATTGCATGAATATTCCTATAGAATTGTTCCAAGTGAGTAGGGATATAAGCCTACTCACTAGTTACTACCAGAAATATAAATCTATAATTTATCATCATAAGAGGGGGAATGATCCCACTCATGTTTATCAATATCTTTCCTCATCTAATATGTCTTCCTCGTTACCCATGAATGGGAATTAGTGGTGGATGTTATTTATGGGGTACCCTCAGTACGTGACTGATGGGTACCGGTAGAATGATGTTGGTGAAGACGATTGGTTGGAACCCTCATCATTTGATCCTAAACCGTAGTGGATATGTATTTTACACCTCTATCCACCTTCATTAGACATTTAAGGTGGTGATTTTTACACTCTAGGGATATGGTCCTGATGTGGTTGGTCATGGCAATGAGGGCCAATGACTTAGCTACACCTTCCCCTGGATGATTAGGAATCATCGGAATCATTAATCAGAAACCCTCATAGGCATAGTTTTTTTGTCAAGATTATAACATGTCGATAGTACTCCAAGACCATTGTTCTGTCCACTTGATGATGAAGTTTTCAGGCAAGTGATATTATTTTGCAAGATGAGGGGGTTGCAATCACATGTGACTTTCTTTAATGGTCACTGGATGATAATTTTATCTCATATCTGGGTGTTGTTGATGATAGAAGTATATACATTCATGTAGATAACTAAGAACAAGGTCACTGATTAGTTCAATATCGTATTCATGGTGTGCTCAATTAGATATGCATGGTTAGCACAGTTGTCCTTTTATTACTAATCTATCCATTCTGCTCGTGTGGACTTTCCAAAGTGAGGATGGAATTATTTCATGGGAACCTTAGTTACAAAGAATTAACTATCAGATTTATGTAAGGATTTTCAATTTTTTTTAGTATATTCCAAAAAAGAGGCCTAACATATCGAAAACCGGCAATCTTTTATTTTTTGAGGGGATTGGGTCAGGATTACTATTTTTTTCTCCATATAATATGAAAATTAAAATGTGTTGATTCTGAATTAGATGACCATTTTTCTATTCGATAGATTAACATCAGGTTAACCATTTTTTGTATATAGAGTGCTAAAAAATGTACCAATGGATTATAACCCAATAAAAATATTATTTGATATATTCACATTAGGATCATAATTTTTGTTTTCAAATAGAGTGAAAACAAAATGGCCCAATGGATATTAAACAAGTAATTTTGTTATATTAGATATTCACATCGAGTTCACCATTTTTATTTCGATGATAAAGAGACGACTGGGAGACCATCTTTTAGGTGAATTTGGTTTATACTAATGGTCAATTGTGTGGGGCTCATTTCCTACACAATCATTAACATTCGGTCCCCATTTTCATTCATAACTGAAATACCCAAGGTTTCCCTCATCCATAACTTGGTAACTACCTACATTCGAAAGGCAGGTAGTAAATTGGGGGTTTAGACCAAATGAAACTTAGTAACTCGCATTGGTCGAGAGGATGGTAGGTTGGGGTCATCACACCCTATTGGGGGGAATTGTTGCCTACTCCCAGAATCTCTTATAGATTTAAGATATGTTTATGAATCACTTCTCAATACAGATATGGGACTAGTTACTCTAACAAAATTATCATATGTAAACTATAATTATGTGTTGATGAAGGGGATCCCATGGCTGAATCCATCTATATGTATCTATGGTTCTTCATCTGTTCATGTTAATGACGTTCTCCTAATATGTTGAACCTACATAACCATTCAAATCATAATTTTATTCCATTTGGGTAGTGGTTAATATTCCATGGAGGGTGTTGATCCATTATGAGGAATCCTGCATATCCATTTTTACAATAAGAATAAAAATACACATAGTTTTCTAAACCCATATAGTTTAATATCCATAAAAAAGGCATCTACATGGAAACTCAGGAACTGTATATTTGTGCTTGAGTCTCAAGGAGATGTCTAATGTATCCAGATTATAGGGGAATCCGAGTTATTATAGTTTAATCATTCCCTTTGTACTATCCCAATAGTAGATTCCCTTATATGGGGGATGTTTAAATCATACCACTCATCCAAAATTACATACTAATATTTTCTGGCTAGTGGAGATTCATTGTGTGAATGAGACTACCATCGTAACTCCCTAAGGCCATGTGAGCCATGTTCAATGTAAGAAACAATAGATAATAAGTAATTAAACTAACATTTTTTGGATGTGGGTATTACATACTCGGACTTCCCATGGAAGGTCTTTATATAGATATCGGGCCTCAGGAAGGCATCATACATATCTTGGGTATAGTAGGAATCATATTCATCATGGTTCATATGGATTTTCTTTCCACTGATGTGTGAGGTAGACTGATCAACCCATGGGAATGATTGGGTCCTGATGGTTGAAATTTGAGAGACGTGAAGGGACTTACACTAAGGTGGATTCCCATTTGAGTTCAGGATCATCCCTTAGGAAGGCCTCATAAGTATCCTAGTTAAGGAATGAATTTGAGTCCTTATATTTAAACTAGATTCACAATCCACTGATTGAAGGGGTAGAATGATCATCCCATGGTAATGATTAGTTTATTATTGTTGAAATATCAAAGACATAGAGGAACATAAGTTGAAGTCAATTCCCATTTGTGTTTTGGATCATGACTTAGGAAGGCGTCCTACGTATCATGTTTATGGTCGGAATTAGAGTCCTCATAATTCAACTAGTCAGGGATTACACACAGATACTACACTTATATGTGGGATATATCATATTGTGCTACTGGTCAGGGATTATAAACTGAAGTTTACCTTATATGAGGGAAATATCATATTATCTCATTGTTTATATATTACACACTGACGTTTTCCTTATATGTGGTAAATATCATATTATGCCGCTCGTTTGGGCTTACACACTAACGTTGTCCTTATCATTAAGATGTGAATTATTTGATCATTGAAATCCCTATTCCCTTATGAGATATACTAATTGTGACAAAAATCTATAGAAAATAATTGGTCTCATTGCTTATTGATGCCAGAATTATGAATTAGGATAGCCCATTGGAGGTTTGATATGAAGCTTGGGCCTTAGGAAGGCCTCCTATATATCCTAGACATAAAAGGAATCTACGTTCTTGTAATGGATTTGATCGGGGCATACACACTGAGGCATCCACTATAATAGGGAATTTCACCCAAAGGTTGGATAAAGTTATCATGTCTTGGTATTCCTGTCAGACCTAGCCTACTTTCCTTCCTAACATGCTTTCATTGTCCGCCCGAAATGCCTTTTTTTCATCTTGACATGTTGGAGAATGTCTTGCTAACACAACCAAATACAATCTTATGATCTAGTTTCCTTATCCAAGGGATTTCACCTAATTAGGATGGAATTTCTTAGGGTTATCACGTGATCACGGTTGACTTTCCTGGAGGACATTACATGGTCCAAACATTTTGTCCTGGAAACCATCACATGACCTCAGCTGACATGATTAGAGGGCATCACATGATCCGGTTGACATGACCGGGTGTCATAGTGAAAGTTGTATGACACATTTGGAGGGTGTTTTGAGATTCAATATGAAATATCTGGTATAACACCCCAAAATTTTATGAAATATTTTTTTCTAATTTACATAATATTTTTCATTACACACATCATTGAATATAGGTTTTTTTATATAAAATCACTATGTTTGGATTGAAATATATGAAACACCAAGATAAAAATACACTACATGCAACACTTAGATTAAGTTTCGGTTCATGCTCTAGAATGTTTGCCTTGTATTACACACAATACTGAGTCCCTTGGATAGAATCCATTACACACAAGGTAGGGTTTTACTGAACTATATTATATTATTACTGTTATTATTAAAATATTATTATAGCTACCACATATCTACTGGAATGGAAGTTAAGAATAATATTAACTAAATTTTAAAAATATTATTTACACATTCATATAAAATTATTCCTTTTGTAAACAATTAATTATATATGAATGAGATAACGATTTTTAAATAAAGAAATTACTTTTCTTAGAAAACAATTTTTCTATATACAAACACTCTTTCTTCACAGTGAATTAATCAAAACACTTTTGATAATTTTTTTAATAAAATTTATGTCTTTTATATTCAATAAATATTATTTATAGTCACCCAATATATTTTATAGGTATAAGATAAGAATAAATCCAATTTTATGAATAAAATGCTGTAATTTTATAAAATGTAATTTTACAACCTTTTAATAGTGATCCCTTTATAAGTATAATTTTTGAATATTTTATAACATTTATTTGATTAAATAAACTTCATATTTGAAATAATAATATAGAAAATTATATTGGGTTATTTTTTGTAATTTTATTGGGATGTTTTATTTTTTGATGAATGGTGAAGAAAACTGAATTTTAGTTCAAAATGATTATTTCCTCTAATTTATTTATATATTTAAATTATATTTTAATTTTGTTTAAATTTTAATTAGATAAATTTGAAATAATTTAATTTAATTTAGGAAATTTTAACTGATTTAACATAGAAATTTGTTATAAAAACTTCTCAAACATTTAACCATTTATGCTGAAAAAACCCAATGTTGCGACATGTCTGTGGGATTTATTTTAAATTAATTTCTCCCACTTATGTTATTTGAATTTGTTAAAATGGATTTCATATTTGTAATAAGTATAATTTATAATTTATTATTGGTTCAACTTATTGTATGACCAAAAATATTACTAAAAGTAATTAAAATAAATTATAGTTATTAAGGTAAAAACAAGCTTAATTAATGACAAAACATAGAAAATGAGGTGAAAAAATGAACCTATAATAAGGTAATAACACCATTAAGGGTTTATAATTATCCATTTTTATCCCTTTTGGGACATGTAAAATGTGGGTAAAATAATATTCATTGCAAGAATACCCAATGTGTACATTTCCCCTATTATAAAAGACCTCCCGTCCTCCCCCTATATTTACCCCTATCAAGACATTTTTGAATATTAAAAAACTAACAAAATCTAATTAAAACATCCCTAAATTAATCCTATAATCCAATATTTTTTAATATATTCATCCAGGGAATCCATTTATTGAACCCAAAAGTTGTTACTCATAGAAGAGGTAATATCCTTCCTCAAGATCCTTTATTTTATTCTCATTCTCCACCCCTCAATCCTTATTATTACATTATTAAAAATTAACCTAATTATAATTAATATACTATGTTGTTTTAGATATATGGTTTCTAAATAAACTTACACACACTTCCATCTAATGGGTAACAGACTTACCGTTCTTGTGTATGGCGAACTACCGCCTCACAAAACGATATGGTTCGTTTTTTTTCCTTTACCACCTCAAATGGTTGAGAATTATGATGTAAAATATGTTTTTCTATGATTTATAATATATATTATTAATTTATTCTTATTTAATTATTATATAACACCTACATTCTTACATTCTATTTTTTGTAATTATGATAACTTTGTTTTTGGATGTCTGGACTACTTTCTCCTCAATGATATGTGATTCATTCACATATTACATATAATGTATTAAGGATTGTTTCAGTGATATTATTTGATATATATGAAATAATAATTATAATTTAATTATAATATATATATTTAAATTTATATTATTTACTTTCTTTCATTCAATGTGACAAGAAAATTGAATTAGCGCTCATGCGTATGTATGGCCTACCATCTCCATGAACAGTGTATTCCATTTCATATTTATATCATTTATAGATTATTGAAAATACCTAAATACTGAATATATATTATAAAAAAATCATGCTTTAAATTTTTTCTGTAATTAAATAATGATCTATATGGGAGTATAAATAATAACAAATCAAAATGCATAAGATAAACAAAGCATATATTACCTGAAATGTTACTTTCACATTTAATTGTTAATAAATGGGTAATATAAAGTAATAAGTGAATATTATATGGTATGATATATAATAATAAAGTTATATTGTATATTTATAATAATGTTATTCTAATTATACTGATGGTTTGAACATGTATGATGAAATTCAAGATTTAAGGTAAGGGCTTTCTCATCTCATTTTTTATATCCTTGAGATACATGCCTTGTTAACCATTAATTTCTTTATTTTGGTGTATATACTTCCAAAGAATGTATTGTATGATTATTATTCTTAAATTTATGGTTATATAATTATCCATTTCATTATCTTTCTTTCATGGGGGTTGTGTTTAAAAAATTACCAAATCGGTAAAGTAATTTTGTCACAATTTTCCTTCTTTGAGATACATTCCATGTTTTTCACATATATTATTTTCTATGATTTGTATATAAATTAATTACCATGTTATATATTGAATTTTATTATTATATTTATATTATATTATTTATTTAATGCCATTATCTGAGGGTTTCATGATTTAAAGTTACCAAAGTTGTGATAGTTTATTGCTACAATCTCATCCTTTATCGATATTATTTATGAATATGCTACCATTGATAAAATATTATAATCTATATCTTGATAACTCTCAGGAAAATTATTCTCCTATTGTTATTAATTTTATATTCAAGTAATGGTGTCATATCTCCAATCTTTGGTACATTAGATAAATAAGAAAAAATTATCAAAATTCTAGTTTATTTCTCCTTTTAGTCAGAAATCTATGTCATTTCAAACCCGTGATTTCTAAAGATGTTATTAAGAATGATTAAATATTTCCCTATGATTTTAAAATAAATTTTCCTCTTGTTTTACCTTTTAATAAAACTTTTTCAAAATAAATAATCTTCTCTTTTTCTGATCAAGCGACATTTCTAAATATTTTAAGGTGAAAAAGGATTGTTCAGCATGCATGGACTTACCAACCATCAGGAACATTATTTCCTTGAAGAAATATTTGTAAGAATGAAGGATTAGTTTTTTAAAATGAAATTATTTCCAAATATTCTATAAATTCATTGATTTTAAAATGTGGTTAAAAAATATTTTAAAAAATTAATTATGTTCAAAAAGTGATTTGAATGATTTTCAAAGATTACATTATATGTTTTCAAAAGGTTATTTTCAATTGAAATGATTTAAAGTATTTTAATATTTACTTATAAATTTTCAAATACATTATCTATAAAAGGATTTCTATATGATTTTAGGAATTATTTTCATGTTTTTAAATTAGTTACAAAGAAATAGATTTTCAAAAAAATCATGATTTCTTTATGATTTTTTATGTTTTTTTCAAGAAAACCTTTTTCAAAATATTTTCAAGCTTCGATTATAAGTTTTTAAAAATAATTTAAAATAAAATGGTTTTCAAAACAATTTGTGGGTTTTTTTAAAAAAGTAAAATATATTTTCCTTAATAAATGTTTTCAATTAAGTTGAAAAACATTCTTTAGAAGAAAATTATTTTGAAATAATATATGAAAAGAATGTCAAAATAAATGCTATTTTTCCTTAATAAATGTTTCATGTGATCTTTAAAAATGTGTATCCCACTAAGATGAATTTTTTTTTATAGTTTATTATTTAAGGTAGATATTATCCAAGAATACCATTAATATTATTTCATTAATGGATTATGTTTTGATGGAATGATGTTTATAACACATGTTTCTCTTCCACGGGTTATATTCTTTTGCAACCCTTTACTCTTAACAGGTTGTTATTTAAAGAAATGACTTTTAAAATATATATTTTTCATATGTTATGACGTGATTAAATATTAATGATACCCATTTTATTTCATATTTTATGATATGATGTTTATGAAACCCATCTATTTTTATGTTTCATAAAATGATTAAAGTTTTATTATCTTATGGCACATGTATGTATGATGTTATTATGTGAAGGGTGGGACCTATATATCCATCCAATGTGTTGGGTAATGATTTATATCTCATAATATAATGATGGTAAACAAGTCTATGGACTTGATCCACTATGGGGAGATATGGAAACATGATCCATAATGGGAAGATGGGGAAACCCAGTCCACAGTGGGATGATGGGGAAACCTGATCCACTATGGGAAGAAGAGTAAACCCAATCCACAATGGGAATATAGGGAAAATATATACACTATGAGAAGAAGGGGAAACCTTATACACTATGGGAAGATGGGGAAACATGATCCCTTATAAGGAAAGGACTGTTATTGGGGACGATGGTTTCTCTCACCCAATAGGTTTGGTCCCCATAAGTTTATAACAACCATGCTCTTTATTTCCCATTAATACATGTTTTATTACATAATATTTAACTAAATATAGCTTTAAATATTCATATGTCTTGTGTATTTAGAAATTATGT
Organism: Viscum album; assembly: GCA_963277665.1. NCBI lineage: Eukaryota > Viridiplantae > Streptophyta > Magnoliopsida > Santalales > Viscaceae > Viscum > Viscum album. Next base: position 44,026,144 of record OY728155.1, read on the forward strand.
ACTTTATTTAACAATTTAAAAAATGAAAAATATCTTTATTGAAAACATCCTTAACATGCTCGTACTAAAAACTGCATGGGATAAACAATGGACATTCATAATAAATGGTTGAGATATAAATACCAGTAAGGTAAATAAACATGGAAAACATGAATAAGGTAATACATGTTATAAAATAGGAATATTAATGGGGAATAGAAGGAGTTAGAATCATAAACTTGAACAATAAGGCATGATATAGCATGATAATCATAAAGGAATCATGGGAAATGTGCCAATAACTTTCCAAAATTGAATCATTAACATTGGACCAGGATAAATACCAAGACACCATGATAGAAAAAGTCCCATAAAGGAATCAGGTTCAATCAATGTCCCAATATGACATCTCATGATACTAAAAATTACCCAATTCAATAGTCTGCTATATAATTTTGGGTGCACCGATCACTTTAATTTCATTATCATTCTTAATTGTGCCACATAGATTATTCAGAATGGATCCATTCATCATCACATTTAATTCTACAATCATGGAGTGCATAATAAATACATGTAAGTTCCATGTAAAATAATTATATTCTTATAAATTTGAACACCCTTGATATGAAATGTATATGATATTCACCACACAATTGTGTTGGCATGGATAAACTGTGGTGAAATTTCAACAGCACAACAGAGTGACTTAAAATTTCATAAAATGGGTTGATAAAAGAGATGGGGGAATCTATTAATTTTGAAATATAATTATAAGAAATATGGATATGGAAATAAATACCCAATAATAGTAATTGAAATAATAAGGCATAATATAATATAGAATCTTTAATAAAGAAAAAAATTGAGGATCACTTTCCTGACTGTGTGACTCTATATGCATTGGAGGAGCTTCTTGAGAGCTTGGGGAACCTTGTGGGACTCTATAGTTGGAAGGTTAGAGTATGGACGTGATGAAAGTATTTTTACAGAAGAAAAATGGGATATTGGGTGGGTTTATATAGGAATAGGGAATGAATTTCATTAATATTTCTCAAACATAAGTTTGGGAATCTATATAATAAAATAACCTAAGCCAAAAACCTTCCAATGTTTTTCTCCGATGGTTTCAGAAAAATAGGTTTTTTTTAATTATTTTATAATTCAATTTTTCGGACATAATAAAATAATCTCCTTTATTATGTGGAAGTGAGTCATACTCTTAATGAAAGGTTTTTAAACTCTTAAAATATATTTATGGGTCTTCAAGATTCCAAAAGGCATCATAAATTTAATAAAAAAATAATAAAACCACATTATATTAATTTTAAAACATATATTTAGTCTAAGATACAATTTATAGTATTAATTACATCACTTTGGGGTCATTATGATGTCATAGTACCCAAAGTATATTTATACGTTATTTAATTTTTACCCAATATATTTGATCACCTCAATTTTTTTTGAAAAATTCACCTTTGGGTAATTTTGATATTATGATACCAAAAAATGTATTCATTTTATCTAAATAGTTTTCTAAATAATTTAATTTTCACTATTAAAATAAAATTGACATTTATTAAGAATAATAGGGGTTTTTATAATAACAGTTTTCAAACACTTAGAAATATTACATTGGACATCATAAAAATTATATGATAGTTTATATTTAACAAAAATTATTTAAAAATAACATTCTATATAAATAATATTTATTTCAAAAATATTTTAATTCATGAAAATAAATTTCTCAAATAAATTTAAATATAACACAAAAATATTATTCATGTATTATAGCAGCAAAATAAAAAAATCATTTATAATATACTAATAGTAGGATAAAAATATATTAATTATTCTATGAAAAATAATGTACATGATAATATTTATAGTGCCTTAATACATATCCATTTAATATTCTATAAAATTCCCTGAGAGTAAGGTGGACTACAGTGAGATTTGCATGGTGAGGTTCGACGAACATGGTTTGGGGCATGTTCTCAATAAGCTTGAAATTATCTCGTAAATGCTTTCACTATAGATTAAATTATTGGATATCATCTTGGGATTGGTCAATGGAAATTCCTAGTGATGATATTTCCATCAAAATCTCAAATAAATGGGATTTATAGGTTATTATTATACAGTTTGAGTCCATCACTTCCGTTTTTTGTGTCAATTGGATTTGTTAAAAACCTTTATTTATACTAATCATGTGATCACTATTCTACGTCTATATTATTAAGTGAAATTATTCTTAATGGTATTTCAAATAAGACATGATATAATAAAACTAATTTAGTGTATGAGTTTTCTATATCCAAATTACATAATAAAACATTTAATTAAAAGGAGGAATTTATTTATAACGCTTCAGGTCATTACATTCTTCCCCCCCCCCACGAAATTTTCCATCATAATCATATTTTCCTACAATAAACAGATAAGGGTAACACTATTTAATCACCTCCTCTAGTCCCCACGTCACATCATCAAACTTATGGTTTATTCACAACACTTTAACAAGGTACATTGTCTTATTCCATAGAAATATTTCGATAAAATCTCATATTTTCACCAGTTGCTCTTCATAGGGAAGATCATTATCCAATGGTACAACCTATGGATTGATTACATGTGAGTGTTCAGGTATGTACTTCCTTAATAGGGATACATAGAATAAATCATGTACTTGATATAGGTTAGGTTGGAGTGTTAGTCGATAGAAACCGCACTGATGTAATCAAGGATCTCAAAGGGGCTGATGTATTTTTGACTAAGCTTTCCCTTCTTCCAAAATCTCATCACATCCTTCCATGGAGATTTTCATAGGAATACATTTTCTTAAACTGAAAACTCTATGTATCATTGATCATTATCAATATAGATCTTTTTCTACTTTTATATTACTTTATTTGTTACTGAATGGTCTTATCCTTTTCTATCATTTCCTTGACCATTTCCGGACCTAGATGTTTTTTTTATCCCACATCATCCCAACATGCAAGTTTCCAGAACCTCTTCCCATAAATAGATTCATAGGGATCCATTTGTATTCTTGAGTGGAAGCTGATATTGTATGAGAACTCAATTAGAAAAAGATGTTGATCCCATACTCCTTTGAAGTCAATTGAGCATTCTATCAACATTTCTTCTAGTGTATGAATAGTTCTATCAGAATATCCATTAGTTTGGGGATGATATGTAATACTAAAGTTCATCTCAATGTTTACATCACTTTATAGAGTTTTATAGAACTTGTTGGTGAATCTTATATCTTTATATGATTCAATTGATAGTGTTACTCCACACAGCCATAACACATCTCAAATGTATATTTGTGCAAGTTGATTCAATGAGAAATACACTTGAATCGTAATGAAGTGTGCATTATTTTTAAGATGATCCACCACCTCCTAGATTACATTGTTTCCTCTATATGTCCTTGGTATTTAGGGAACAATGTCCATGGTGATATTTTCCCATTTCCATATAGGTATGGGTAATGGTTGTATCAACCCATTATATTTTTTACATTCTTCCCACACTTGCTAACATATAATACGTCCTGATGTTTACTCTAAGATCTCCTTCCTCAAATTCTCCCACAAATACTATTCTTAGAGATATCAATATATCATTATTCTTCATTAAGGGGAAGATTTGGTCGATCAATGTTCATCATCTAACATCCCCTTCTTTAACTCAGGATTTTATGGTACACATAGTCATGACCCAGATCTGAAAACTCTTTATTCATTAACATTGAACTCTTGGAATTTACCTTATTTTTTAATTTACACTTTCTTCTAAATTACCACATCATTTATTTGAGCATCCATTAACCACCCCAGAATAGAGGGTTTAGAAATATTTTTTCAAAGGATTGATAGTGTTTCTTCCTTTATGATTCCCATGTCCATCCTTCCTGAATTAAAGAAGATAGGATCCCTCTAAATTCTCATCAATGATAGAATTGTTGGATTATTTCTACTTATAGAATCTTCCACTTTATTCACATTTCCATGATAGTAGTGGATTGAATATTCATTGTCCTTGATCATCTCTAACCATTGCCGCATGTGTATATTCAACTCTTTCTATGTGAATATATAAAAAACAGGATTTTTTGATCCATATATATCTCATAATATTCCTAAATAGATAATTCCATTGGATTTACAAAGAAAAGAAAACTAAATAAACCTCTATATCATGTGTTGGGTAGTAATATTCAGGGAATTTTTACTACCTTGAAGCATGGGCTATGACTTTTTCTTTCTATATTAAAACAAATCCCATTACATTCTTCGAATCATCATTGAACACCATGAAATTTTCTCCACATATGTGTAGTATGAGAAAAGTTGTAGTGATAAACCTAGTTTTCAGCTCCATGAAACTCCATTAACACTAATCATTCAATGAAAACATGACTTCATTCTGAGTTAAATTGGTTTGAATGTTTGACAATCACCATAAATTTATCACAAATTGATGATAATACGTAGATAGTTCAAGGAAACTATGGATATTTATCACATATATTGGCCCCAACCATCATTAAATTGTTAATGCCTTTGAAGGGTTGATATATATCCTATTTATTGTGATGATATCCCTTAATAATGAGATATAAATCAATAAGAAATCAAATTTTATGTATTTGGTATAAATCTTCTCCTATTGTAATTTCTTTACCACAACACTTAGATGCTCCTCATGCTCCTCTTTGGTTTTGATGAATGTTAGAATATCATATATAAACACTGCCAAAAATAATTCTATGTAATATCTACATAATCTATTCATAAAATTCATGAATATTGATAGAGGATCAGTGAGTCTGAATAGAATTACAATAAACTCATTTTCACTGTATATTTTACAAAAATTAGTCTTGGGGATATCCTCCTTCTTCACCCAAACTTGTTAATATCCTGACCACAAATCCACTTTGGAGAAGTATTGTGATCCACATAGTTGATCCAATAATTCATCAATATTAGTTATCACATAATTGTTTGTTATCATGATCTTATTGATATCATAATAATTAATGAAAAGGTGCATTAACCCATCCTTCTTCTTAATAAAGTTGACTCGTACACCCCATTGTGAAGTACCTGGTAATATGAATCCATTATCTAGATTATCATGTAGTTGATTATTCATATCCATAGGTTTCACAGTATCCATTCAATACAGATTGTTGGATAATTATAATTCCCTATGTGTAATCATGATTGAAAGATCAGCCTCTGGAGTATGAGGAAGACCAATAAATTTATTAGGAAACAAATCAGTGTATTCCCCCACAATATGCATGACTTAAATGATGATTCTACCATTATACTCAATCCATTTAGTAAGAAATTATTTATCTTAGGGAAATGATGTCTTTTCTTTTCATTTTGGTATTAAATAATATTCATACTCTTCTTTCCACTTGTACAGAGTTGGGGTTCGATTTATGATATGAAGATTCATTTCCTTTTCATAGAAATTTTTTCGGCTCTATATAGGTAAATTGAACCCATTCTCTAAATTGAATCAAATTCCAAAAAAGGGAGTATGAAAAGTTTTTTTAGGAAAATTAATCCAAAAATTGTGACATGGGGGGAATCATATACTTAGTATGTAATAATTTCCCCATATTTAATTTAAACTAATAACTCTAATTCCATGTTTTTTGGTGGTGTTTTAATAGTTCTACTAAACATTCATGATATGAAGAAATGCATAGAACAAGAATCAACAAGTATGTTAACTATCCTTGAATGAATAAATAGCATACCTATCACCACATCATTATCAGTATCCACCTCACCAATTTTTAAGTAAAAATATCTTCTGTGTTTCCTTGGAGGTTTTTGGTTGTCTCAAAAAACCCATTTCATAGTTCATTAATTCTAAAAGTTCCATATTTCCTTGATGTTGAAGCAATGAACAATGCCATGAGGTCTGAATGGAGAACTCATATCTTCAAATGCATTAGTGGGTTTCTCCTATAGTAAATTTCTAGCTAGGTGTCCTTCCTTTGCACACCTAAATCATTTCCTTATCCCTGTTAGGTAGTTTTGGGTGATCTTATTTCCACACCTTTGACAACTGGGATGTTGAAATTTCTTAGCATCATTAGATTTCTCTATCAGAATTCCAGAATTAAACTCCAATTTCCACTTCTTATTCTCGTGATAACCTTGAGATTTTTCGATCTCCATATCAACTTTCAGGGAACATTGGACAATTTCCTCATAGCTATCAAAGTCACGGATCACTAGGGATTTTTATAGAATAGGTTTTGTCCCACCGAAGAATCACTCAACCATGCATTTAGGGGTAAAAACAATGTTAGAGTTGTATCGTTGAAGACATGTTATATTTTTTACATACGCCCTAATTGATTCATTTTATTTTTACTTGAGGTAAAGGTGGAACCTTTCCATTTTATGTTGGAGATATTGAAGAAATTTTTTATCAAAAAACATGTTCTACAATTCATTCCACCTCATCACATTGATCACTTCCTCGAGATTTGTATTCTTGATCAATATATTCAACTGATCATATTCTCCCTCAAAAAAATAAACATCTAGTAGAACCTTTTCTTGCTCAGAACATTTAAGGATGGAGAATATCTTATCAATGGAGTTGATCTAGTTTTTCATGATTACAAGATTATATATTCCATTGAATGTTGGATCCCTTCTTCACAAGAAGGTCTCAATCACAGATTGTTATCTCTTAAGGGGATTTGGATGCTCCTCTGGATCTAGGTTTTTGTTCAGAACTGAATTCTGCTAATATATTATCATCCAAGAGTTCATTATTTCTTCTACCATTGGGTTGGGCATCTCATTGGGCTAGTCATCACACTTCCCTTCACATCATTTTCTTACCTGACTCCCCCTATTTAAGTCCATTGGGTAAAATGAAAGATAAAATAAGGGATGATTATTTTTAAAATATTAAATATATAAAGGGTAATTAAAATACAAAAATGTTTATATCTAATATTTATTTCTATACTAATTAATTTCTAGTCTACAATCTATGTTATCCATAATATATTTCCTAAAATATATTATTAAAGTATTTTTTTCCTTTATTAATGATTTGTAATGTTCTTAGGAATTTACCCGACCATATACCCTAGGATTGCTAAACCTGGTGCATAGTAACACCCCTTTTCATGAACTAGGTTACATTGAGTCAGGTCTGACACACCTTGTCTGAGTTGTTACCCCTGTGTACAACTTGGCTAGAACCGCATACACTTGTTTTATCCAAAAAGGGATGTATTTGGTTGATAAACCACTTACTCTATGCATACCCAGAATTTAGAGGTATTTTATTATATGTAGTCTTATTGTTGGGAAAAAATCCCTCAAGGTATCATTGAAGCATTTTTGAGGTGATTGTGTTTGTTGAAAAAGTGGGCCTCTGTGTTGTGTTTGTTGACAAATCAAACCATGCCATACAAATTTGTTGACTAAGGGGATTTCATGGTGTCTTGTCAAGTTCAAGGGATGATGTTAACGATCCATGATTGATTCAATAACATCAACAAAGGAATGGTCGATCTAGAGGAGGTTCAAAAAGAGAAAATACAAGGTGGCATCATTTTCCAGTGTTTGCAGAATTTTTGGACCTCAAAATCGACAAATGGAGAAATGTGTTTTTTTGGAAAAGGGACTTGCGCGCCGATGTCTTGGAGGCTTGGAAACTTGCGCGCCATATGTTTTTCAAGATATGAACATCAAAACATGGCAAAGGAAAAAAGGGGCACCCAAGTTTTGGGTTTGGTCGCCCAAGTGACTTGGGCGACAAAGACTATGGTGGCTGGACTTGCTCATCGAGAAGAGACGCGGCAGAGACTAGGGTGGCTGGACTTGTGCACCGAGAGTAGACTTGTGCGCCAGTGATCAGGGTGTCCAAATTCCTATAAATATAGGTCTACCCCTCCTCATTCGGATAGAGTTTAACACTTAGAGAAAATCAGTGCTCCAGTCGTGAAGGTGTTGTGGTCGCGCAAGTGGTGGTGTTGTCGCGCAAGTATAAAGATATTCAGAAGTTGCTCGCTAGTTGATAGTTTCATGCCCAAAGATGTTTGGGAGAGAAAGGGTGTGAGTCGCCCAAGTTTAGAGTTTATGAAGGGGGTATCGCACAGGTGGTTTGGTGACACTAGCATGCCAGGCATTGAAGAAACGTGACAAGTGATAGTTTGGCGCGAAAATTGGTTTGGGCGTAAAATGGTGTGAGTCGCGCAAGTTTGGAGTTGAAGAAGTGAGTGTCGTGCAAGTGGTTGAGGTGAACATGTGGGTCGGCTCTAACTGTAACACCCCAAACTTCTACGGTACGCTTCTCTTTGAATAATGTGATAGCGTGTGTTGTACGCAACACCGAGTTCTAACAACCAATCAAACTAGCCGTTATGAATAGTAATACCTACTTTTTAAAATTATATATATTTTATATTTCAAAATGGACTTCATTTTTGGATTCAGAATATCTAATTTAGCCTAAGTTAAAATTTTGGTACTTTTCGGATAACTTTCATATTTTGATGAATAGTGAAAATTACTAAATTTTAATTAAAAACAACTTTTTTAATCAAAAAAATTAATAGTGATAAATTATGAATTTTAGTAGTTTTAAAGTATATTTAGAATATATTTTTACCATTTAATATAATGTTGGTCATTGGACATAATTTTACAATTAAACCGAACATAAACAAGTGTCAATCTTTTGATAGTTATTATCTCTTAAAAACACGCTTTTTGTTTTGACAGCGGGAATTAATTTTAAATTAATTTCTGCCACTTCTGTGTTTTGAATTTAGGAAAATGGATTCCATATTTGGAATCAGGATGTTCAAATTGTGTAAATTGGTAAATTTTATTTTTAGACATTTTGAATAATTACTGCGGTAAATATTTTATTTACCATGGTTAAGGGTAAATCCGGTAAATAAGGGTTACAAAATAATATTATAATAATACTAAATTACCCTAAAACGTGTCTTAACACTATTGGTTGATACATGGTCGACCACGGTCATCTTTGGGTCGATTTTGGGACCCCATGGATCCACTTGTAAGTGATAATGACACTTTATTTTAATTAAGTTAAAATGAATACAAAAATGACACAAGCATATATCTTTTAGAAAAACAATTGTTACATAGGGTTACATATGTTGGATGTTAGATTATAAATATTCATTAGAAAGATAAAACGATTTCCTACATAATGATATTTTATTTATAATTTTTAGACATTAAATATTTTATTTTATTTATGACACAATGATGATGCAGTAATTACTATAATAGTGAAAAATTAAAATAATTGATATTATAAATGCCCAAATAAATATAATATGAAACTTTTAATGAATTAAACTAATTTTATAGGATAATATGATATTATAGGATTCAGTTAATTGACTTTTTTCTAAGTAATAAATCTGTTATGAGTTTCACAAAAATCAACTATTGAATAGTGTCAAAATTGACATAAAAGAGTTCTTAAAACAAATATTATATTATTAATTGATATTAAATTCCTAAAAATCTAAGGTTCGGACAAGAGACTTATATCATGATAGGTTCATCATTAATGGACCACTTGGGGGTCGCTTGGATGTATATAGTAAGTTTATTAACAATATTATATAAAAATACAAAGAGACATTGTAAAAGTGAAACTAATTAACTTAGAGTTAATACTTAAAGATAAGGTTAATATATGTACCCAAACCTTTTTAAATTCTATTGGTTGAGTTTTTTTCGACCCATCCCCACCTTAAACTTTTAATAGTAAACTTTGGAGCCATTTTAAACCGAATATGAATTTATTATAAACTAATATCTCTAGCTTTTCCAAAGGTGCCCCTCACCCCTCTTATAAAAGGGCACTCCTCCTTCTCATTTCTTCACACCTTCAAAGCCTTTTGGTTCGGCCAAACTCTGCCCAAATACTCTCCCAACTTCCCTCACTACAACCTAGGGGCCTTAGTTTGATCAGAAAGCCAACCTAAGGAGCCCTTTTGATCAAATCAAAAGGAAGAACCCGAAGAAGAGGTAATGATTTCACCACCCTTTTCTAAGTTCATTTCTTCTTCCACTTCTTCTTCCTTTGTTGTTACCATTCTAAAATAATAAATCCAGTATCATATATATACTGTGATGTTATTATAAATATGGTACAACCATATTCAGTATTCTATCCACCCTTTGAATAACATGTCACCATACGTGCGTACGTACGGCTTACCGTCTCCACGTCATTGTGTAATTGTTATTCAATATAATATTATTTGGATGGGTATAATAATGATGTGTAACTCATGTAAATAATAAATATAACATGTTAATGATTCTTTATATATGATATACCATCCATTTATATATTATTTTAATATCAAAATAATGATATTGTCGCTCGTGCGTACGTACGGACTACCGTCTCCACGAACGCGATGAGATTCATTCTCCATCATATCCATTCAAGTATAATTATCATTTGATGATTTAAAAATAATGTTTAAGGACTTGATATCATTATGGATAAGAATAATATAAAACCTATCCTTTACAAACATGTCTTACGTAACAAAACATATAAAAGAAAACAAGTAAGTTAACACCCGAAACAACGATAATACTAAGATATTATTATCAAATCAATATTAAAAGATCATATATGATATCATATTAATGTATATGATTATTGTATAATTTAATAACAATTATTTCACCATTATAAAGGAGGTTAACCTACCCCAACCAAGGAAAAGTACAAGGTAAGGTTTATTTCACAATCTCTTCATTATCCGAGGTTGTTTATACGTAATAATCTGCTGGGATCTCGTTATCATCCACATCCATGTTTCTTCAAAATGTATTTCAAAACATTTTTACAAGAATATGGGTTAAAGTCATTTATACCCTTGTTTTACTTTTTATAAGAGGAATCTTTCTGTCGTTTTCAAAACAAGGTCCTTTTTAACCTTTTCGACAGAATTAAGGTAAGAATGTTTTTTTTAACTTATACGGCGGGTGCGGTTATTTTCCGCCGTTATAAAATATTCAAAGCTTTCCTTACAAGCTTACAAGAATATTTTCAAATAAAATGTTTTATTTTATATGGATCTTAAATTATTTCAAAATAAAAGGAGATATTTATTTAAAAAGAATTTTGATTTCATCTATGTCAACATCCTTTGATGGATTTTAAGATTATTTGAAGTTGATTTATTATGATACAAAACTTCTATATTGTATTGAAGGTTTTGTGATATGTTTGACTATGGATGTGCTATTTTTATACCATTCATAGTTTATGGTGATAGTATTGACATTTCGTATGCTAGTTTTAATACGAATGTTTATGTTATGTTTATACCTTTTCATATGGGAATGCATTGGACTTAATATGTGACGGGTGGAGCCCGCTATAGCTCCTCGATGCATCGGTAGGTCTCATGAGACAAACTAGTGTCTTGGCACAAGGCCTTAACAAAATCTTATTTGTAGTCTTGGCACGAGGACTTGACTATGTGGTTATGATAGTCTGGCATTATGAATTCCAACATTATGAAAGTGGTTATTGATTTTTGCATGTGATTATTCAATTAGTAGAATATCCATGTGAATAAGTAAATGGCATTATTTCATTTTATTTATGCCATACCATGATGAAAGTTCATGTTTGAAAGGCTTTTGTTTTAGTTATACATTGCCTTAAATGTTTATTCTTATTTATGAAAGTTTCCGCTATATTGTTATCCTTACTGGGCATTTGAGCTCACCCCTTTTCTATGTTTTATTTTTCCCAGGAAGTGAAGAAGTAAATTATGAATGACCTGCAGGGATGTTATGTGGGGATATGAGTGTGGATTATGGAGACATTATGTTGTTGTAGTAGTTTTTCATTTTATGATGTAATGTAAAACTTATGAATATATCTAGTGTTTCCAAGGCTACTAAACCAATCGGTCTTTCAAGATTTGATCTTTCTTGTGATCATGCCAATGTTATGTAATAATGCACCGACTCTGGGTAACTAGGGTCGGGGCATTACAGTTGGTATCAGAGGAAGTTTAGTACAAACCTTGGAAGCTAGATTTAGATAAACTCTGATTAGAGCACGTAGACCTAAGATGAACTTTGAGGATTAGTGTAGAAGAACTTCCTATAATTTTGGTATTGTAGGGATTTTGTGAGTTTTCCGAGCAATACATCCCTGTCTGGATACGAGCAGGTAGAGGCAGCTCTGGCACAGATGTACCTAGGGGTAAAACCCGAAAACACCGCTTTGATCTAGACTCGAACGGGAACTGGTGCACGACAACGGGCCTTGCTGCACTCTTGGTTACGACACTCCCGGGGGATATGCTTAGGATAATTCTCATTTACTTTACAAACCATTATGAAGGGTTTATGAGTATATACATCCTCAAAGGAGACATTTTTATGATTATGGATTATATCCATAAATAGTTCAATTTATGTTAAGTGTTTTATAAGTATGGGATTATGTATTTTGATTCATAAACTGATCTAGTTTATGCCATTGTTTAGAAATGGCTCCTAGTGGAAGAAATGGAAACCGTATCAATGCACGTACTCCATGTAGGGATTGCCCTTCTGCTCAAGATAATTATAGTGGAGCTGGTGATGCAACTGGAGCCGATCAGCTAATCACCATACTGGGACAACTTACTCAGGTTATGAATAATAACCTTACCCGTATGGAGCACCCTGATCTGCAGCATGGAGGATCAATGTTAGATCGATTCATGAGGCAAAAACCACCAACGTTTAATGGGAATACAAATCCCTTAGTAGCCGAGCAATGGATAAATTCCCTAGAGAAAATATTTCAGGCTTTGGGGAGCAGTGAAAGGGAAAAAGTTATCATGGCAGTTTACCGCCTCACTGGAGATGCTGATCAATGGTGGTCATTGATTCAAAACATGAAGGAAGATGATGAAGTATCAAATATGGAATGGAGGGAGTTCAAAGATATATTTTTAGAAAAATACTTCCCTCGCGACCATCAAGCAGACATGGAAAGGCAATTTCTAAGTCTGAGACAGAAGGAGGATGAGAATGTCGCAAAGTATGAGGCTAACTTTACAAGGTAAGCAAGGTAAGCTGGTGATTATATACGTAACCAAAGAATTAAGATTGATCATTTCTTTGATGGGTTAAAACCATTTCTTCGTCGAGCATTAGTCTCACAATCCTTTTCGTCATACGAAGACATTGTCTCATGTGCTATCAAGACCGAAAAGGAATTCTCTACGTCTTGTGACTTTAAAGCAAAGCAAGAGAAGAAGAGACCTGCTGATCAATCTGGGAATGGAAATAAGGGGAAGAAGGGAAAGGTTGAATATCCATCCTGTGGTAAATGCGGGAAGAAACACCCTGGTACTTGCTTGAAGGGAATGGGAGTCTGTTACAAGTGTGGTGAAAAAGGCCACCAAGCTCGTGATTGCAAGGGGAAGAAGGAAGCTACCAACGTTCAGTGCTACAATTGCAGGGAGATGGGGCATTATGCAAATGAATGTCATAAGCGTCATGAGAACATACCTCAGAAAAGGCCAAGGGATCAAGGCCAGGCTTATGCTATCACTACTGCTGAGGTAGAAGCTCCGAAAGACGTGGTGGCGGGTAATTTAATGGTTTCCTCAAGTTTAGAAAATGCATTATTTCACTCTGGATCGTCGCATTGTTTCATATCTTCCCAGTTTTCAAAGAAAATTAGATATTTCCAATTTGATTTAATAAGGGAGTTGTCAGTTAAAACTCCTAAGGGAAGTATCATTGCAACAAAGTTTTGTGAATCAGTCCCCATTAGAGCACATAAATTTTCTTTATCTGTTGATCTCATCGTCATACCTATGATTGAGTTTGATATAATCCTAGGTATGGACTGGCTTTCGGACTATGATGCGAAGATTTATTGTAAGAAGAAAGAGGTTACGATTCTTGATGATAATGATAAGGAACACCTTATTTTTAGAGCAGAATCGTCACCACCTAATTCTTATTTAGATCCACCCCCAGTAGCTCAACTTAATTCAATTATTGGGGAGGAAGAGAATGAAATAACTGTCGGTGAGGAAAGGAATGTTCAAATAGAGGACGTACCTGTTGTGAAAGAATTTGTAGATGTATTTCCGGAAGATTTACCTGGACATCCTCCATAACGAGAAGTTGAGTTTTCCATTGATTTAATTCCTGGATCAAGGCCTATATCGAAGACCCCTTATAGAATGGCCACTGTATAATTAGTTGAACTAAAGAAAAAACTAGAGGAATTGAGTAATAATGGATTTATTCGCCCTAGTGTTTCTCCATGGGGAGCCCCTGTTCTTTTTGTTAAAAAGAAAGATGGATCTATGAGGTTATGTATCGACTACAGGGAGATCAATGCTATAACGATAAAGAACAAGTATCCCCTACCTCGCATTGATGATTTATTTGACCAACTACATGGAGCTCAATACTTTTCAAGGATTGACCTTCGATCTGGATACCATCAGTTGTGTGTAAAGAAGGAAGACATTCCGAAGACAGCATTTCGAACCAGGTACGGGCATTACGAGTTTACTGTATTGCCTTTTGGATTGACTAGTGCACCCTCTGTATTCATGGATCTGATGAATAGAGTTTTCAAGGAGTATCTCGATGAATTTTTGGTGGTATTTATTGATGATATATTGGTATAATCCAAAACCTACGAAGATCATGAAAATCACTTGCGCATTATCTTGAAGACTCTGAGGAGGCATGAATTATATGGGAAGTTTAGCAAGTGTGAATTCTGGCTTCAGGAGATTTCTTTTCTTGGCCATATTGTCTCTAAAGATGGAATCTCTATTGATCCTTCTAAGACCAAGGCAATCCAAGAATGGCCAGCACCTACGAGTATAACTGAGGTACGCAGTTTTATTGGTTTGGCAGGTTATTATCGACGTTTCGTCCAGAATTTTGCCCGATTGGCTAACCCATTAACGAAGCTCACACGTAAAGGGGTTAAATTTGTTTGGACAAAAGAGTGTGAAGAATGTTTTGAAGAACTGAAGAAAAGATTAGTCAATGCTCCTATATTGACTCTACCATCGGGGAATGATGGGTTCGTTATTTATAGTGATGCATCGAAGAAAGGACTTGGTTGTGTCCTTATGCAGAATGATAGAGTTATTGCCTATGCATCACGACAGTTGAAAATTCATGAACAAAACTATCCTACTCATGATCTCGAGTTAGCAGCTGTGATCTTTGCTTTGAAGATATGGAGGCACTACCTCTATGGTGAAAAATGTGAGATTTATACTGATCACAAGAGTTTGAAGTATATTTTCTCACAAAAAGAACTCAACATGAGGCAAAGGATATGGCTTGAATTACTCAAGGATTATGATTGTACGATACACTACCACCCGGGGAAGGCAAAAAAGGTGGCAGATTCTTTGAGTAGAAAAGACCATGGGGTTTTGAACAATATGAGAATTGAAAGGGATCCAATTTTCATGGATCTAGTGAAGATGGACATGGGAATAATTAGGGAAGGTGAAACATCAATGCTTTTTCAAATGGTTTCCAAACCATCTTTACTAGAAAGGATTAAGAGTTCTCAGACTGATGATGAAGAATTCCAAAAGAATATTACAGCTGTGAATGATGGGAGATTGAGAGACTTTGTGTATGAAGATGAAATTTTGAAATTCGGGAAGAGACTTTGTGTTCCCAATTTACCTGATCTAAAAAGGTAATTGCTGGATTATGCTCATAGTTCCAATTTCTCTATACACCCTAGGAGTACCAAAATGTATAGAGATTTGAAGGAACATTTTTGGTGGGACAACATGAAGAGGGAGATTGCTGATTTTGTGTCAAGATGTATGGTTTTTCAACAAGTGAAAGCTGGAAGGCAACAGCCTGAAGGAGTCATGCAACCTCTTCCCATACCGGAGTGGAAATGGGACAATATTACGATGGACTTTGTCATGGGGCTACCAAAGACTCTTAGAAGGAACGATGAAATATGGGTTATTGTTGATCGTCTTACCAAGTCAGCACATTTTCTTGCTATAAGAGAAGATCTACCCCTGGAACGTCTAGCAAGACTATATATTAATGAAGTTGTGAGACTTCATGGAGTACCCTTATCGATTGTTTCTGATCGTGATCCCCGTTTTACTTCAAGATTTTGGAAAAGTCTTCAGAAGTCCCTGGATACTGAACTTCATTTGAGCACTGCTTACCACCCTCAGACAGATGGACAATCAGAACGGACTATTCAAACCTTAGAAGACATGTTGAGATCTTGCTCACTTGACATTGAGGGTATGTGGGATCAATATTTACCACTGGTAGAATTTTCCTATAACAATAGCTTCCATTCGAGTATTCAGATGGCACCATATGAAGCATTATACGGAAAGAGATGTCGTACACCAACCTGTTGGGATGACGTTGGTGAAAGAAAACTTGTAGGCCCAGAACTGGTGGAGGAAACGGTGGAAAAGGTGAAGGTAATCCAAAATCACATCAAAGCAGCTCAAAGTAGGCAGAAGAGCTATGCCGATAATCGAAGGAAGGATTTGGAATTTCAAATCGGTGATAATGTTTTCCTGAAGGTATCTCCATGGAAGGGAGTCATACGTTTTGGTAAGAAAGGTAAATTGAGTCCCAGGTACATCGGACCTTTTGAAATTCTAGAACGAATTGGGGCTGTAGCTTAAAGATTGGCAATGCCGCCAAGTCTCTCCAAAGTTCACGATGTGTTCCACGTATCTCTGTTGAGAAAATACATGCCTGATCCAACGCATGTACTCACCTATGAGGAATTAGAACTGGAACCCGATCTTTCCTATTGTGAAGAGCCCGTCAGGATTCTTGATACGAGAGAACAAGTACTGAGAAACTGGACGACGCGTCTGGTAAAAGTTTTGTGGAGAAACCATAAGATGGAAGAGGCAACATGGGAACCCGAGGAACTTATGATGAAGAACCACCCGAGTCTTTTCATGCGATAGTATTCTAGAAATTTCGAGGATGAAATTATTTGAAGGATGGGAGAATGTAACACCCCAAACTTCTACGGTACGCTTCTCTTTGAATAATGCGATAGCGTGTGTTGTACGCAACACCGAGTTCTAACAACCAATCAAACTAGCTGTTATGAATAGTAATACCTACTTTTTAAAATTATATATATTTTATATTTCAAAATCGACTTCATTTTTGGATTCGGAATATCTAATTTAGCCTAAGGTAAAATTTTGGTACTTTTCGGATAACTTTCATATTTTGATGAATAGTGAAAATTACTAAATTTTAAATAAAAACAACTTTTTTAATCAAAATAATTAATAGTGATAAATTATGAATTTTAGTAGTTTTAAAGTATATTTAGAATATATTTTTACCATTTAATATAATGTTGGTCATTGGACATAATTTTACAATTAAACCGAACATAAACAAGTGTCAATCTTTTGATAGTTATTATCTCTTAAAAACACGCTTTTTGTTTTGACAGCGGGAATTAATTTTAAATTAATTTCTGCCACTTCTGTGTTTTGAATTTAGGAAAATGGATTCCATATTTGGAATCAGGATGTTCAAATTGTGTAAATAGGTAACTTTTATTTTTAGACATTTTGAATAATTACTGCGGTAAATATTTTATTTACCATGGTTAAGGGTAAATCCGGTAAATAAGGGTTAAAAAATAATATTATAATAATACTAAATTATCATAAAACGTGTCTTAACCCTATTGGTTGATACATGGTCGACCATGGGCATCTTTGGGTCGATTTTGGGACCCCATGGATCCACATGTAAGTGATAATGACACTTTATTTTAATTAAGTTAAAATGAATACAAAAATGACACAAGCATATATCTTTTAGAAAAACAATTGTTACATAGGGTTATTAATGTTGGATTTTAGATTATAAATATTCATTAGCAAGATAAAACGATTTCCTACATAAAGATATTTTATTTATAATTTTTAGACATTAAATATTGTATTTTATTTATGACACAATGATGGTGCAGTAATTACTATAATAGTGAAAAATTACAATAATTGATATTATAAATGCCCAAATAAATATAATATAAAACTTTTAATGAATTAAAATAATTTTATAGGATAATATGATATATTAGGATTGATTTAATTTACTTTGTTCGAAGTAATCAATCTGTTATGAGTTTCACAAAAATCAACTATCGAATAGTGTCAAAATTGACATAAAAGAGTTCTTAAAACAAATATTATATTATTAATTGATATTAAATTCTTAAAAATCTAAGGTTCGTCCAAGAGACTTATATAATTACAGGTTAATCATTAATGGACCACTTGGGGGTCTCTTGGATGTATATAGTAAGTTTATTAACAATATTATATTAAAATACCAAGAGACATTGTAAAAGTGAAACTAATTAACTTAGAGTTAATACTTAATGATAAGGTTAATATAAGTACCCAAACCTGTCTAAATTCTATTTGTTGAGTTGTTTTCGACCCATCCCCACCTTAACCTTTGAATAGTCAACTTTTGAGCCATTTTAAACCGAATATGAATTTATTATAAACTAATATCTCTAGCTTTTCCAAAGGTGCCCCTCACCCCTCTTATAAAAGGGCACTCCTCCTTCTCATTTCTTCACACCTTCAAAGCCTTTTGGTTCGGCCAAACTCTGCCCAAATACTCTCCCAACTTCCCTCACTACAACCTAGGGGCCTTAGTTTGATCAGAAAGCCAACCTAAGGAGCCCTTTTGATCAAATCAAAAGGAAGAACCCGAAGAAGAGGTAATGATTTCACCACCCTTTTCTAAGTTCATTTCCTCTTCCACTTCTTCTTCCTTTGTTGTTACCATTCTAAAATAATAAATCCAGTATCATATATATACTGTGATGTTATTATAAATATGGTACAACCATATTCATTATTCTATCCACCCTTTGAATAACATGTCACCATACGTGCGTACGTACGGCTTACCGTCTCCACGTCGTGGTGTAATTGTTATTCAATATAATATTATTTGGATGGGTATAATAATGATGTGTAACTCATGTAAATAATAAATATAACATGTTAATTATTCTGTATATATGATATACCATATATTTATATATTATTTTAATATCAAAATAATGATATTGTCGCTCGTGCGTACGTACGGACTACCGTCTCCACGAACCTGATGAGATTCATTCTCCATCGTATCCATTCAAGTATAATTATCATTTGATGATTTAAAAATGATGTTTAAGGACTTGATATCATTCTGGATAAGAATAATATAAAACCTATCCTTTACAAACATGTCTTACATAACAAAACATATAAAAGAAAACAAGTAAGTTAACACCCGAAACAACGATAATACTAAGATATTATTATCAAATCAATATTAAAAGATCATATATGATATCATATTAATGTATATGATTATTGTATAATTTAATAACAATTATTTCACCATTATACAGGAGGTTAACCTACCCCAACCAAGGAAAAGTACAAGGTAAGGTTTATTTCACAATCTCTTCATTATCCGAGGTTGTTTATACGTAATAATCTGCTGGGATCTCGTTATCATCCACATCCATGTTTCTTCAAAATGTATTTCAAAACATTTTTACAAGAATATGGGTCAAAGTCATTTATACCCTTGTTTTACTTTTTATAAGAGGAATCTTTCTGTCGTTTTCAAAACAAGGTCCTTTTTAACCTTTTCGACAGAATTAAGGTAAGAATGTTTTTTTTAACTTATACGGCGGGTGCGGTTATTTTCCGCCGTTATAAAATATTCAAAGCTTTCCTTACAAGATTATAAGAATATTTTCAAAGAAAATGTTTTATTTTATATGGATCTTAAATGATTTCAAAATAAAAGGAGATATTTCTTTAAAAATAATTTTGATTTCATCTATGTCAACATCCTTTGATGGATTTTAAGATTATTTGAAGTTGATTTATTATGATACAAAACTTCTATATTGTATTGAAGGTTTTGTGATATGTTTGACTGTGGATGTGCTATTTTTATACCAATTATAGTTTATGGTGAAAGTATTGACATTTCGTATGCTAGTTTTAATACGAATTTTTATGTTATGTTTATACCTTTTCATATGGGAATGCATTGGACTTAATATGTGACGGGTGGAGCCCACTATAGCTCCTCGATGCATCGGTAGGTCTCATGAGACAAACTAGTGTCTTGGCAAAAGGCATTGACAAAATCTTATTTGTAGTCTTCGCACTAGGCCTTGACTATGTGGTTATGATAGTCTGGCATTATGCATTCCAACATTATGAAAGTGGTTATTGATTTTTGCATGTGATTATTCGATTAGTAGAATATCCATGTGAATAAGTAAATGGCATTATTTCATTTTATTTATGCCATACCATGTTGAAAGTTCATGTTTGAAAGGCTTTTGTTTTATTTATACATTGCCTTAAATGTTTATTCTTATTTATGAAAGTTTCCGCTATATTGTTATCCTTACTGGGCATTTGAGCTCACCCCTTTTCTATGTTTTATTTTTCCCAGGAAGTGAATAAGTAAATTATGAATGACCTGCAGGGATGTTATGTGGGGATATGAGTGTGGATTATGGAGACATTATGTTGTTGTAGTAGTTTTTCATTTTATGATGTAATGTAAAACTTATGAATATATCTAGTGTTTCCAAGGCTACTAAACCAATCGGTCATTCGAGATTTGATCTTTCTTGTGATCATGCCAATGTTATGTAATAATGCACCGACTCTGGGTAACTAGGGTCGGGGCGTTACACTAACTTTCTCATCAGAACTTTCACGCCATCTTGGAGAAGCATTCCATGTAAGGTAGAAGCACGCCAGTCATTTTAAGGCTGTGTGAAAGCTGGAAGATTTCCTAATACCTTCGGTGCAAAGTGAGATTCATCTATGAGTGAAAGTTGGACTTCAACAGAGCATTTACATACAACAGAGGATGTATTCATTAGTGATAATGAAGAGTCCTATGGGTCTATAAACTGTGAGTGGATCCTTTCAAGAACAATGAGTAAAGGAAGAGGAAAAGGTTATCCTCTCCACCAGCAGTGAGCCAGAGAGAGAGAAATAAAGAGTGACCCTTGGGAAAGCAGTGAACTGACCCTAAACATCGTAAAGCCAGTCAGCCTTGGTATAGAAGTGATCCATCCCGAACTTTGTAAACAGCAGTGCACTTTTAGTGAATTTGGTACATCGGCACGTCATCGGTGTATGCTCCTTGGACATCGCCCAATGAGGGTGAACCGAGTAAAAACGTTGTTTCATGTGCATGATTTAGTTTCTGTTTATTCTTTTCTGTAGGAAATAGAGAGAAGAGAGTGTTTCTTAATAGCGAGACAAGATCAATAGGGGCATTTTTTTTAATCTTTCATACCCTGATCCTCCCCCCCCCCCTCTCAGGGTATCTAACCTAGTGGACCTAACACTTATACCAAAGGTTTTCTCTAGAGTTTCCTAATATTAATCCCAGAAATAACAATAATTTTTCTTTGATACCAACTATAACAACCCTTCTCTTTATTTAACACTAATACATTATTTATTAAATAAGATTATGCTAAATATAACCTGAATGATAGATAATTCTATTTTATTTTCTAATTAGGTACATTACATAACAATTTAAAACTGAAAAAATAGCATCTTTAGTGAAAACTTCTTCTACATATTCTCACTTAAAACTAGGCAGGATAACCTAGGGACATACGTATGAAATGGGTGAGATATAAAGCCTGGTAATGGAAATAAACATGACATAACATGAATAAGGTAATACACTATAGAAAATAGGCATATTAATGGGGAATAAAATGAGTGACAATTATAAAAATGAACATTGGGAAATAGATAGAATAATAATTATCAATAAAATATGGGAAATGTGGAAAGAACATAAAACACTACATCATAAACATAGGTCAATGATAACAACAAATACATCATGACGGAAGAAGTACCATAAAGGAATAAAGTTCACTCCCTAAACCTACATGACATCTCATGAGACAAAACATTACCCAATGCATTGGAGCGCTATATAATTCTAGGTGGACCTGTCACTTTATTTTCATTCTCAAGATTATGTGTGCCACATATATCATACAACATGGATTCATTGATCATTATATTTTTTCCCACAATAAAGGAGTTTTTAATAAACAATTTTAATTAAAAGTTTAAAAAATAATAATTTTGTAAATGTGAACACCCTATATAGGAAATGGATATGCTATTAATAACACAATTATTTTGGCATGGAAAAATCACTGTGAAATTTTAATAGCATAACGGTGTCACATAAAAATTCATAAAATGGGTTGATGATTAAGAAAGGGTAATCTAATCATATGAAAATAAAATTTTCAATAATAGGTACAAGTAAATTAATATCCAAAAAGTAGGATTTGTAAATATAAGTCATAAGATAATAAATAAAATTGAATAAAGAAGAGAAAGTGAGGATCCCTTATGTGAGTGTGTGACTCCAAATGCTTCAAATGAGATTATATTTGAGATTGGTACACCTTTTGAGAACTATAGAGAAGGGGATAGTAGAGTAATGGAATTATGAAATTATTTTTAGTGAAGATAAATGGGATCTTGTTGTGTTTATAATTTAAAATAGTGGGGATTTATTTAATATTTTTCCAACTTAGGTTTTTGAATCTATATAATTAAATTCAAAAACCACAAACCTTACAATGTTTTTACCCATGGTTTTTGAAAAATGGGTCTAGTTTAAATTATTTTATAAGTTTTATTTCCAAAATTATTAAAATAATCACCTTTCATATGTGGAGGTGAGTCGTACTCTTAGAGAAATGATTTTAAAACCGTAAAATATATTAATGGTTTTGGAGGATTCATAATGGCTTTATAAAACTAATAAAATAAATATAAAATCAAATTATTTTAATGGGAAAAAATATATTCAGTAGAGGATAACCTTTATTATATTTATTAAATCACTTTTGGGAAATTATAATGCTGTGATACACAAGGTATCTTTATATAGTATTAATTTTTTAACTGAAAATTTGACTATCTCGGAAAATTATTAAAAGTTCACTATTTAATAATTTCAACATTATAATTCCAAAAATAATATTCATATTTTCTAAATAGTTGTTTTAATATATTTATTTTCACTTTTAAAAAATTCTTCATTTATTTAGAAATGTGGGGTTTCTTGACAATAATAGTTTTCAAACCCCTGTAAAAATTATATTATACTTTTTAAAAATTATATGATCTTTTATATTTAATAAAAATTATTTAATAATATTATAATATTAAAATATTATTTATTTCAAAAATATATTAATTGACCAAAATAATTTCCTTAATTTAATATGAATATTGAAAAAAAATATTATTCATGTTTTATACTATCAAAATAAAAAAATTATAATGTAACAATACTATGGTGAAAATATATTAATTATTATATAATAAATTATGTACCTAATCTTATTTATAGGGTATTGATGCATATAACTTTAATACAATATAAAACTCTCTAATATTGAGGTGTGCGATAATGATATTTTCATTGGATGATTTAGCGAACATGGTTTGGGTTGTTGTTTCAATGAGTTTAAACTTCTCTTATGAATGTTATCGCTCGTGCTTAAGTTGTTAGATCATAACATGGAATTGGTCATGGGAAAACCCCAATGATGAAATCTCAATCAAAATCTCAGATAAATTGGCTTCATATAGTATGATCCTATTGGTTGAGTACATCACTTTTTTTTGTTTCAATTGGATTTGTTAAAACCCTATATTTATACTAATCATGTGATCACTGTTCAATATCTATATTATAAATGGTAATGATTCTTAATGGTATTTTAAATCAGATTAGATATAATATAACCAAAGTATTACATGTGTTTTCTATATCCATATTACATAATAGGACATTTATTCAAAAGGGGAATTTTATTTATAACGGTTTGGGTCGTTACAAAGTGTTCGGGTAAGTTTTGGAAATGAACCTTAACTTAAAGGGAGTGTTTTTATATGTTTATGTATATCCCACAAGTCTATATCTTTTGAAAATTTTATTCTCTCATGACTCGTGTTCTTGATATAATTATGATTCATGTCTTATGAACTGCAAATATTTATTCCATGACTCTTTATTATGATATTTTGATATGCAGGGTATGATCTTCTCATGTTAAGATCATGGTATTATCACTTTATGCTCATGTATGCTTAAATATCTCCCTTTTTTTAACTTCACTGAGTATCTAAGATCACCACTTTCTTATGTTTACATTCCCTAGGTTATGAAGAAATGTTTTAAGTAGAATTAATACAGGGTAAGATCTTTATGGGATATGTTGAAGATCTTTCATCAAGTTAGATGCTAATGTTTCCATGTTGCTAATGAAACTAAACTACTACTATCCTTGGGCATGTATTTTTTTCAATGTTCTTAATATTCACCTAAAATAATGTAATGTCCATGTAAATTAATCCTTGTTAGTTATAATTGGTTTCAAAGGGAATCTTTAGTCAACCATCAGAAACTTGGATGAGAGAAAATTAGTGACATCCCAAGATAAATTTATAAGGATATGTTTAGCGTAGTCATTAATAATAACCCTAAGGTGTCCTAAATTTAAATGTATGTGTCATGATTTTACATACTATAATTAATTTTTTTTATTATATGGTTTCTAATATTATAAGCATAGTTCACACAAAGATTTATGGTTTTCATTCAATGGTGGGAACTAGAAAATACAGAGTTAATGGTGAATGTGGTAAACAATGGTTTTTGAGAAATCAAATGGGATGATCATTTGAGTGAATGAAGTTATAATCATGGATAATCAGTTTTCATGGAAGATGATTAATAATGTAAACCTGAATTATCTTTTAGACACACAAAATATGAAAGGGAAAGAGATCGGTGATAATTCGTATAATTGAAACCATGGAGAAAATAAGAATCAGTATCCTTTGTGTTGAGAATGTGGGAAGAACACCGAAGTGAATGTCTCAGTGGAATGGGGAGATTTTTTTACTACGGAAAAGAAAGACACATAGTAAGTAACTAAAAAGGTAAAATAAAAAATATCAGTTGACATAATGGATGGAAATATTTTCCTACCTAAGGTATTATAAAAATGGAATGTTTTTTGTATGGAATTTATGGCCATTATGAATATCAATTATTTTAAGGGAAATCTCATGAAGATCCTCAACAAGGTTTTATGAGTAATGGTTTTGTTATTGATGATGAAGATACCACAAATGACATATGAAAGGAAAGGGTTATTATAGAATAATTTGATAAATATTTCTTAACAGTTTGAGAATGAGGGGATGAATAAAGTATTTATGTTTTTAAACTTAAAGATTATGTTATACAAATCACAAAATACATATTTATCTTTAGTATATGTTTTGTAATAAGGATTTATAAGTATTTGTTGAATGGTGTTGAAAATGTATAAATGATATTTCATGGCAATGTTATATTCATGGGAGAAACATGATTAATGGAATGATAACCCTTAATATGTTCCTAATGTTGAGATAATAATGTTTGGATAAAGATATATTGGATATTAAAAAGTTAATTGGATGGTAATGATTATCTTGGAATCGATTACAGATTTTTTGAAAAAGTGGTCGATGTTATCATGGATGAAGTTTCTTGAATTTTTGGAAGTAAGGAATAGATCCAATAAACTTTGGAATAAGGAAAAATTCATGATTTATAAAAGAATTAGTGGTAATTTAGGTTATTGCCATATTTCAAGAAAATAAATGATGAAGGTATTCACATATTTGGTATTTTAAAATCAAGAGATGAATTATGATATATGGGTGATCAATGATATTTTATTTTTGAGAAATTTAGTGAACTTCTTTCTAAAGTATTAGATTTTCATATTTTAAAAGGGTTATAAGGTTAACCATTATAGAATGGTTTAAGATGAAAATTAGATGAGCTGTTAAATATAAATGTATGACATCAATATATATATATTTATACATATTGGATAACTAGTGTTAACTTTTAAATAGATGTATAACGAATTAATATTTTGGATATTTTGATCTGTTGGTTTTTGAGTCATAAAAAAATCAACTTCATTTCTTTGATTAAGAGATTAATAGGAAATTTATCAAGGAACAACAAAAGGGTGGAATTTTTCTTATGTAATATAATTAAACCATGTAAGTATTTCTTCTCATGAAAACCCTTCAACATTAGGGAATGGATTGTGATGTAAAAGGTTTTCCTATTATCATCATTTTTTATGATATCAATGAAATATTTCATGCTTATTTGGTTTATGGATATTTGATCATTATCATTCCCTTGACCATGTTCTATATCACTCTCCATAAGAACATGATAGTTGGATTTATCCTCAATTTCAATGTTTTCAATTTCCACCTGTGTTCTCCTATGTGGTAACCAAGTTAAGAGTTACATTTTATAAATATTATGGTTCCAACATTCCCTTTTCAAAATAATTTTTTGTATTTATTTTTACGTAGTGGGTTCCTATGAAACAAAATTCCTTTTATCAATCCTTTGATAACGTATAAGAATTTTGATGGAAATTTCATTTTAAGGGGGTAGAATGTAACACCCAATGACTTTTTGAAATATATTTTTTCTAATTAATTTAATCTTTTCATTTCAGTCAACACTAAATATAGATTTCATTATATAAAATCACTATGTTGGACTATCATTATATGAAATACCATTTTAATATTTAACTACACACAACACTTAGATTAGCTTGTAATACATGAAACACTATGTTTTTCTTGTATTAAACACAATACTGAGTCCCTTCGATAGCATGCATTACATAAAAGGCTTAGTTTTACCAAACTACAATATATTATTAACGTTATTATTAAAATCTTATTTTAGCTACCACCTAGCTGTTGGAATGGATGTTACGAATAATATTAACTAATTTTTTAAAATGTGATATACACATTCCTACAATATTAATGCTCTGGTTATAAATTATTCTGAAAGGAATGTAAGAACTATTTGAAAATAAATAAATTACTTTTCTAATAAATCTATTTTTTAAGGTACAAACAATGTTTTATCATTTTAAATTAATCAAACCACTTTTGATGAATTTTTTTAATAAAATTTATATTTTATTTATTTAATAAATATTTTTCATACCCAGCCAAATTATTTTATAGGTATAAGAAAAAATTAATCAAATTTTAGGAATAAATATATGTATTTTTCAAAAAGGCAATTTTACCGCCAGTTAATCGCGAACCCATTTTCAATATATTTTTTTAAATTTTTATAATTTTTATTTGAATAAATAAAATTCATTTTTGAAATTTTAATATCAATGTTTACATTGTGTGAATTGGTTTAATTTTTTTGAGATGTTTCATTTTTTTGATGAATAGTGGAGAACACTGGGTTTTTGTTTAAAACAACTTTTTTGTCTAATTTATTTATATATATAAATTATATTTTAATTTGTTTTAAAATTTTAACTAGATAAATTTTTCAAAAATTAATCCAATTTAGGAGATTATAAGTAATTTCACATCAAAATTTCACATAAAAGCATCACAAACTCTAATCATTTATGCTCAAAAACCTGTTGTTCCGACACTTCTGTGGGGAGCACACAATCCTTTTCAAGAAGACCCAATGTTTCCATTTCCCCTCTTATAAAAGGCTTCCTTTACTCCCTCTCTATTTACACCATTTAATCCATTTTTTCTCAAGAACCCCTAAAAAAATATCCTACCAACATACATAACTTAATCATAGAATCCACACTTTGTCAACAAAGACATCTAAGGAATCCATTTGGTGCAACTCGAAAGGAGTTACCCAAAGAAGAGGTATCATCCTTCCTAAAGCTACATTGTTTTATTTTCATTATCCAAACTGAGAAATAATTATTATTACACGATTAAATAATAACCATAGTATCCTAAAAATATAAAAAAAATTCTGAGGTTTCTACATACACTTTAACAAACTTTCATCTAATGGGTAACAAACTTATCGTTCTTGTGTATGGTGAACTACCACCTCCGGAAATGATTTTGTTTGTTTTTCCTTTACCACCTCTTATGGTTGGTAATTGTTACGAAAACTAATATTTTATATTATATATATGATATTTATTATGTATTTATTATTATTTAATTATTATATGACACTTAACTTTATTATTTTTCTTTTTTGTAAATACGATAACTTTGTTTGTAGACATGTGGACTCCCGCCTCCTCAAAGCGATTTGATTCATTCACACATTAAATTGAATGTATTGTAGATGAGTTTGCTGAAATTATTTTATATATATGAAATAATAATTATTATTTAATAATAATAATAATAATAATATATACATATATGTTATTTACTTTCATTCTTTCAATGCGACCTGAAAATGGAAACAAAGTTTATGCATAAGTAGGACCTACCGTCTCCCTAAAAAGTGTATTCCATCTCATATTTCAATAATTTATAGATTATTAAATATATTTATATACGGAATATACATGATATACACATATATTTTTACATTATAGAAAAAATTAAATCATGGTCTATGTAAGAGGCTCAATAACAACAAGTCAAAACACGCATGATAAACAAAGTAGTTTTTACCCAAAATGTTACTTTAAAATGTAATTGTTAATAAATAGATAATATAAAGTTATAAGTGAATCTTAATTGGTATTATATACAAGAATACGGTCCTTGGGTAGATTTATAAAAAAAACATATACTTATTATATAGTATTTTTTTACATGTACGAAGAAATTTAAAACTTAAGGTAAGGGTTCTCTCATCTCACTTTTTATATCTATGAGATACATTCCATGTTCACCACTCATTTATTTTTTATAGTGTATATGATTTCCATTAATATATTATATGTTTATTATACTTAAATTTATTTTTATTTACATATCCATTTGATTATCTTTCTTTCATGGGGTATATGGACCAAAATTTACAAAATCGATAAAGTAATTTTTTCTAACTTTACCTCCTTTGAGATACATTCCATATTATTCCCATATATTGTAACACCCCAAGCTTCTACGGTACGCTTCTCTTTGAATAATGTGATAGCGTGTGTTGTACGCAACACCGAGTTCTAACACACCATAACTAATCAAACTAGCCGTTATGAATAGTAATACCTACTTTTTGAAATTATATATATTTTATATTTGAAAATTGACTTCATTTTTGGATTCGGAATATCGAATTTAGCCTAAGGTGAAATTTTGGTACATTTCGGATAACTTTCATATTTTGATGAATAGTGAAAATTACTAAATTTTAATTAAAAACAACTTTTTTAGTCAAAATAATTAATAGTGATAAATTATGAATTTGAGTGGTTTTAAAGTATATTTAGAATATATTTTTACCATTTAATATAATGTCGGTCATTTGACATAATTTTACAATTAAACCGAACATAAACAAGTGTCAATCTTTTGATAGTTATTAACTCTTAAAAACACGCTTTTTGTTTTGACAGCGGGAATTAATTTTAAATTAATTTCTGCCACTTCTGTGTTTTGAATTTAGGAAAATGGATTCCATATTTGGAATCAGGATGTTCAAATTGTGTAAATGGGTAACTTTTATTTTTAGACATTTTGAATAATTACTGCGGTAAATATTTTATTTACCATGGTTAAGGGTAAATCCGGTAAATAAGGGTTAAAAAATAATATTATAATAATACTAAATTACCCTAAAACGTGTCTTAACCCTATTGGTTGATACATGGTCGACCATGGGAATCTTTGGGTCTATTTTGGGACCCCATGGATCCACTTGTAAGTGATAATGACACTTTATTTTAATTTAGTTAAAATGAATACAAAAATGACACAAGCATATATCTTTTAGAACAACAATTGTTACATAGGGTTATATATGTTGGATTTTAGATTATAAATATTCATTAGAAAGCTAAAAAAATTTCCTACATAATTATTTATAATTTTTAAACATTAAATAATTTATTTTATATATGACACAATGATGATGCAGTCATTACTATAATAGTGAAAAATTAAAATAAATGATATTATAAATACCCAAATAAATATAATATGAAACTTTTAATGAATTAAACTAATTTTCTAGGATAATATGATATATTAGGATTGATTTAATTGACTTTGTTCGAAGTAATCAATCTGTTATGAATTTCACAAAAATCAACTATTGAATAGTGTAAAAATTGACATAAAAGAGTTCTTAAAACAAATATTATATTATTAATTGATATTAAATTCCTAAAAATCTAAGGTTCGGCCAAGAGACTTATATCATGATAGTTTCATCATTAATGTACCACTTGGGGGTCGCTTGGATGTATATAGTATGTTTATTAACCATATTATATAAAAATACAAAGAGACATTGTAAAAGTGAAACTAATTAACTTAGAGTTAATACTTAAAGATAAGGTTAATATAAGTACCCAAACCTGTCTAAATTCTATTGGTTGAGTGGTTTTCGACCTATCCCCACCTTAACCTTTGAATAATCAACTTTGGAGCCATTAGAAACCGAATATGAATTTATTATAAATTAATATTTCTAGATTTTCCAAAGGTGCCCCTCACCCCTCTTATAAAAGGGCACTCCTCATTCTCATTTCTTCACACCTTCAAAGCCTTTTGGTTCGGCCAAACTCTACCCAAATACTCTCTCAACATCCCTCACTACAACCTAGAGGCCTTATTTTGATCAGAAAGCCAACCTAAGGAGCCCTTTTGATCAAATCAAAAGGAAGAACCTGAAGAAGAGGTAATGATTTCACCACCCTTCTCCAAGTTCATTTCTTCTTCCACTTCTTCTTCCTTTGTTCTTACCATTATAAAATAATAACTCCAGTATCTCACATATACTGTGATGTTATTATAAATATGGTATAACCATATTCAGTATTCTATCCACCCTTTGAATAACATGTCACCATACGTGCGTACGTACGGCTTACCGTCTCCACGTCGTGGTGTAATTGTTATTCAATATAATATTATTTGGATGGGTATAATAATGATGTGTAACACATGTAAATAATAAATATAACATGTTAATGATTCTGTATATATGATATACCATCCATTTATATATTATTTTAATATCAAAATAATGATATTGTCGCTCGTGCGTACGTACGGACTACCGTCTCCACGAACGCGATGAGATTCATTCTCCATCGTATCCATTCAAGTATAATTATCATTTGATGATTTAAAAATGATGTTTAAGGACTATATATCATTCTGGATATGAATAAGATACAACAACCACGGCTTATGTAACAAAACATATAAAATAAAATGAGTAAGTTAACTCCCGAAACGACGATAATTCTAAGATATTATTAACAAATCAATGTTAAAAGATCATATATGATATCATATTAATATATATGATTCTTGTATAATTTAATAACAACTATTTCACCATTATACAGGAGGTTAACCTACCTCAACCAAGGAAAAGTACAAGGTAAGGGTTATTTCACAATCTCTTCATTATCCGAGGTTGTTTATATGTAATAATCTACTGGGATCTCTTTATCATCCACATCCATGTTTCTTAAAAATGTATTTCAAAACATTTTTACTATTTACTAGAATATGAGTTAAAGTCATTTATACTCTTTTTGACTTTTATAAGTGGTTTATAAAGGAATCTTTCCGTCGTTTTCAAAACAAGGTCCCTTTTTAACCTTTTCGACAGAATTAAGGTAAGAATGTTTTTTTGAACTTATACGGCGGGTGCGGCTAATTTCCGCCGTTATAAAATCTTCAAAACTTCCCTTACAAGCTTATAAGAATATTTTCAAAGAAAATGTTTTATTTTATATGGATCTTAAATGATTTCAAAATAAAAAGAGATATTTCTTTAAAAAGAATTTTGATTTCATCTATGTCAACATCCTTTGATGGATTTTACGCTTATTTGAAGTTGATTTATTGTAATACAAAGCTTCTATATTGTATTGAATGTTTTGTGATATGTTTGACTGTGGATGTGATATTTTTATACCATTCATAGTTTATGGTGAAATTATTGACATTTCGTATGCTAGTTCTAATACGAATGTTTATGTTATGTTTAAACCTTTTCATATGGGAATGCATTGGACTTAATATGTGACGGGTGGAGCCCGCTATAGCTCCTCGATGCATCGGTAGGTCTCATGAGACAAACTAGTGTCTTGGCACAAGGCCTTGAAAAAATCTTATTTTTAGTCTTGGCACGAGGCCTTGACTATGTGGTTATGATAGTCTGGCATTATGCATTCCAACATTATGAAAGTGGTTATTGATTTTTGCATGTGATTATTCGATTAGTAGAATATCCATGTGAATAAGTAAATGGAATTATTTCATTTTACTTTTGCCATACTATGTTGAAGTTCAAGTTTAAAAGGCTTTTGTTTTAGTAATGCATTTCCTTAAATGTTTATTCTTATTTATGAAGGTTTCCGCTATATTATTATCCTTACTGGGCATTTGAGCTCACCCCTTTTCTATGTTTTATTTTTTCCAGGATGTGAAGAAGTAAGTTATGAATGACCTGCAGGGATTTTATGAGGGGTTAATAGTGTGGATTGTGGAAACATTATGTTGTTGTATTAGTTTTTCATTTTATGATGTAATGTAAAACTTATGAATATATCTAGTGTTTCCAAGGCTACTAAACCAATCGGTCTTTCGAGATTTGATCTTTCTTATGATCATGCCAATGTTATGTAATAATGCACCGACTCTGGGTAACTGGGGTCGGGGCGTTACAGTTGGTATCAGAGGAAGTTTAGTACAAACCTTGGAAGCTAGATTTAGATAAACTCTGATTACAGCACGTAGACCTAAGATGAACTTTGAGGATTAGTATAAAAGAACTTCCGAGAATTTTGGTATTGTAGAGATTTTGTGAGTTTTCCGAGCAATACATCCCTGTCTGGATACGAGCAGGTAGAGGCGGCTCTGGCACAGATGTACCTAGGGGTAAAACCCGAAAACACCGCTTTGAGCTAGACTCGAACGGGAACTGGTGCACGACAACGGGCCTTGCTGCACTCTTGGTTACGACACTCCCGGGGGATATGCTTAGGATAATTCTCATTTTCTTTACAAACCATTATGAAGGGTTTATGAGTATATACATCCTCAAAGGAGACATTTTTATGGATTATATCCATAAATAGTTCAACTTATGTTAAGTGTTTTATAAGTATGGGATTATGTAATTTGATTCATAAACTGATCTAGTTTATGCCATTGTTTAGAAATGGCGCCTAGTGGAAGAAATAGAAACCGTATCAATGCACGCACTCCATGTAGGGATTTCCCTCCTGCTCAAGATAATTATAGTGGGGCTGGTGATGCAACTGGTGCTGATCAGCTAATCACCATACTGGGACAACTTACTCAGGTTATGAATAATAACCTTACCCGTATGGAGCACCCTGATCCGCAGCGTGGAGGATCAATGTTAGATCGATTCATGAGGAAACAACCACCAACGTTCAATGGGAATACAAATCCCTTAGTAGCTGAGCAATGGATATTTTCCCTAGATAAAATATTTCAGGCTTTGGGGAGCAGTGAAAGGGAAAAAGTTATCATGGCAGTTTACCGCCTCACTGAAGATGCTGATCAATGGTGGTCATTGATTCAGAACATGAAGGAAGATGATGAAGTATCAAATATGGAATGGAGGGAGTTCAAAGATCTGTTTTTAGAAAAATACTTCCCTCGCGACCATCGAGCAGATATGGAAAGGCAATTTCTGAGTCTGAGACAGAAGGAGGATGAGAATGTCACAAAGTATGAGTCTAACTTTACAAGGATAGCGAGGTATGCTGGAGATTATATTCGCAATCCAAGAAGTAAGATTGATCGTTTCTTTGATGGGTTAAAACCATTTCTCCGTCGAGCATTAGTCTCACAATCCTTTTCATCGTACGAAGACATTGTCTCATGTGCTATCAAGACCGAAAAGGAATTCTCTAAGTCTTATGACTTTAAAGCAAAGCAAGAGAAGAAGAGACCTGCTGATCAATCTGGGAATGGAAATAAGGAGAAGAAAGGAAAGGTTGAATATCCATCATGTGGTAAATGTGGGAAGAAACACCCCGGTACTTGCTTGAAGGGAATGGGAGTCTCTTACAAGTGTGGTGAAAAAGGCCACCAAGCTCATGATTGTAAGGGGAAGAAGGAAGCTACCAACGTTCAGTGCTACAATTGCAGGGAGATGGGGCATTATGCAAATGCATGCCCTAAGCGTCAGGAGAACTTACCTCAGAAATGGACAAGGGATCAAGGCCAGGCTTATGCTATCACTACTGCTGAGGTAGAAGCTCCGAAAGACGTGGTGGCAGGTAATTTAATGGTTTCCTCAAGTTTAGAAAATGCATTATTTGATTCTGGATCATCTCATTGTTTCATATCTTCCCAGTTTGCTAAGAAAATTAGATATTTCCAATTTTATTTAATAAGGGAGTTGTCAGTTAAAACTCCTAAGGGAAGTATCGTTGCAACAAAGTTTTGTGAATCAGTCCCCATTAGAGCACATAAATTTTCTTTATCTGCTGATTTCATCGTCATACCTATGACTGAGTTTGATATAATCCTCGGTATGGACTGGCTTTAGGACTATGATGCGAAGATTTATTGTAATAAGAAAGAGGTTACGATTCTTGATGATAATGATAAGGAACACCTTATTTTTAGAGCAGAATCGTCACCACCTAATTCTTATTTAGATCCACCCTCAATAGCTCAACTAAATTCAATTATTGGGGAGGAAGAGAATGAAATAACTGCGGGTGAGGAAAGGAATGTTCAAATAGAGGATGTACCTGTTGTGAAAGAATTTGTAGATGTATTTCCAGAAGATTTACCTGGACATCCTCCAGAACGAGAAGTTGAGTTTTCTATTGATTTGATTCTTGGATCAAGGCCTATATCGAAGACCCCTTATAGAATGGCCACTGTAGAGTTAGTCGAACTAAAGAAACAACTAGAGGAATTGAGTAATAAGGGATTTATTCTCCCTAGTGTTTCTCCATGGGGAGCCCCTGTTCTTTTTGTTAAAAAGAAAGATGGATCTATGAGGTTATGTATCGACTACAGGGAGATCAATGCTATAACGATAAAGAACAAGTATCCCCTACCTCGTATTGATGATTTATTTGACAAAATGCATGGAGCTCAATACTTTTCAAAGATTGACCTTCGATCTGGATACCATCAGTTGTGTGTGAAGAAGGAAGACATTCCGAAAACAGCATTTCGAACTAGGTACGGGCATTACGAGTTTACTGTAATGCTGTTTGGATTGACTAATGCACCCTCTGTATTCATGGATCTAATGAATAGAGTTTTCAAGGAGTATCTCGATGAATTTGTGGTGGTATTTATTGATGATATCTTGGTATAATCCAAAACCTACGAAGATCATGAAAATCACTTGCGCATTATCTTGAAGACTCTGAGGAGGCATGAATTATATGGGAAGTTTAGCAAGTGTGAATTCTGGCTTCAGGAGATTTCTTTTCTTGGCCATATTGTCTCTAAAGATGGAATCTCTGTTGATCCTTCTAAGACCAAGGCAATCCAAGAATTTCCAGCACCTACGAGTATAACTGAGGTACGTAGTTTTATTGGTTTGGTAGGTTATTATCGACGTTTCGTCCAGAATTTTTCCCGATTGGCTAACCCATTAACGAAGCTCACACGTAAAGGGGTTAAATTTGTTTGGACAAAAGAGTGTGAAGAATGTTTCGAAGAACTGAAGAGAAGATTAGTCAATTCTCCTATATTGACTCTACCATCGGGGAATGATGGGTTCGTTATTTATAGTGATGCATCGAAGAAAGGACTTGGCTGTGTCCTTATGCAGAATGATAGAGTTATTGCCTATGCATCACGACAGTTGAAAATTCATGAACAAAACTATCCTACTCATGATCTCGAGTTAGCAGCAGTGATCTTTGCTTTGAAGATATGGAGGCACTACCTCTATGGTGAAAAATGTGAGATTTATACTGATCACAAGAGTTTTAAGTATATTTTCTCACAAAAAGAACTCAACATGAGTCAAATGAGATGGCTTGAATTACTCAAGGATTATGATTGTACGATACACTACCACCCAGGGAAGGCAAACAAGGTGGCAGATGCTTTGAGTAGAAAAGACCATGGAGTTTTGAACAATATGAGAATTGAAAGGGATCCAATTTTCATGGATCTAGTGAAGATGGACATGGGAATAACTAGGGAAGGTGAAACATCAATGCTTTTTCAAATGGTTGCCAAACCATCTTTACTAGAAAGGATTAAGAGTTCTCAGACTGATGATGAAGAATTCCAAAAGAAGATTAAAGCTGTGAATGATGGGAGATTGAGAGACTTTGTGTATGAAGATGGAATTTTGAAATTCGGGAAGAGACTTTGTGTTCCCAATATACCTGATCTAAAAAGGGAATTGCTGGATGATGCTCATAGTTCCAATTTCTCTATACACCCTAGGAGCACCAAAATGTATAGAGATTTGAAGGAACATTTTTGGTGGGACAACATGAAGAGGGAGATTGCTTATTTTGTATCAAGATGTATGGTTTGTCAACAAGTGAAAGCTGGAAGGCAACAGCCTGGAGGAGTCATGCAACCTCTTCCCATACCGGAGTGGAAATGGGACAATGTTACGATGGACTTTGTCATGGGGCTACCAAAGACTCCTAGAAGGAACGATGCAATATGGGTTATTGTTGATCGTCTTACCAAGACAGCACATTTTCTTGCTATAAGAGAAGATCTACCCCTGTAACGTCTAGCAAGACTATATATTAATGAAGTTGTGAGACTTCATGGAGTACCCCTATCGATTTTTTCTGATCGTGATCCCCGTTTTACTTCAAGATTCTGGAAAAGTCTTCAGAAATCCCTGGATACTAAACTTCATTTGAGCACTGCTTACCACCCTCAGACAGACGGACAATCAGAACAGACTATTCAAACCTTAGAAGACATGTTGAGATCTTGCTCACTTGACTTTCAGGGTATGTGGGATCAATATTTACCTCTGGTAGAATTTTCCTATAACAATAGCTTCCATTCGAGTATTCAGATGGCACCATATGAAGCGTTATACGGAAAGAGATGTCGTACACCAACCTGTTGGGATGACGTTGGTGAAAGAAAACTTGTAGGCCCAGAACTGGTGGAGGAAACGGTGGAAAAGGTGAAAGTAATCCAAAATCACATCAAAGCAGCTCAAAGTAGGCAGAAGAGCTATGCCGATAATCGAAGGAAGGATTTGGAATTTCAAGTCGGTGATCATGTTTTCCTGAAGGTATCTCCATGGAAGGGAGTCATACGTTTTGGTAAGAAAGGTAAATTGAGTCCCAGGTACATCGGACCTTTCGAAATTCTAGAACGAATTGGGGTTGTAGCTTACCGATTGGCAATGCCGCCAAGTCTCTCCAAAGTTCACGATGTGTTCCACGTATCTCTATTGAGGAAATACATGCCTGATCCGACGCATGTACTCACCTATGAGGAATTAGAACTGGAACCCGATCTTTCTTATTGCGAAGAGCCTGTCAAGATTCTCGATAAGAGAGAACAAGTGCTGAGAAACCGGACGACGTGTCTGGTAAAAGTTTTGTGGAGAAACCATAAGATGGAAGAGGCATCGTGGGAACCCGAGGAACTTATGATGAAGAACCACCCGAGTCTTTTTATGAAGTAATACCCTAGAAATTGCGAGGACGCAATTATTTTAAGGAGGGGAGAATGTAACACCCCAAGCTTCTACGGTACGCTTCTCTTTGAATAATGTGATAGCGTGTGTTGTACGCAACACCGAGTTCTAACACACCATAACTAATCAAACTAGCCGTTATGAATAGTAATACCTACTTTTTGAAATTATATATATTTTATATTTGAAAATGGACTTCATTTTTGGATTCGGAATATCGAATTTATCCTAAGGTGAAATTTTGGTACATTTCGGATAACTTTCATATTTTGATGAATAGTGAAAATTACTAAATTTTAATTAAAAACAACTTTTTTAGTCAAAATAATTAATAGTGATAAATTATGAATTTGAGTGGTTTTAAAGTATATTTAGAATATATTTTTACCATTTAATATAATGTTGGTCATTGGACATAATTTTACAATTAAACCGAACATAAACAAGTGTCAATCTTTTGATAGTTATTAACTCTTAAAAACACGCTTTTTGTTTTGACAGCGGGAATTAATTTTAAATTAATTTCTGCCACTTCTGTGTTTTGAATTTAGGAAAATGGATTCCATATTTGGAATCAGGATGTTCAAATTGTGTAAATGGGTAACTTTTATTTTTAGACATTTTGAATAATTACTGCGGTAAATATTTTATTTACCATGGTTAAGGGTAAATCCGGTAAATAAGGGTTAAAAAATAATATTATAATAATACTAAATTACCCTAAAACGTGTCTTAACCCTATTGGTTGATACATGGTCGACCATGGGAATCTTTGGGTCTATTTTGGGACCCCATGGATCCACTTGTAAGTGATAATGACACATTATTTTAATTTAGTTAAAATGAATACAAAAATGACACAAGCATATATCTTTTAGAACAACAATTGTTACATAGGGTTATATATGTTGGATTTTAGATTATAAATATTCATTAGAAAGCTAAAACTATTTCCTACATAATTATTTATAATTTTTAAACATTAAATAATTTATTTTATATATGACACAATGATGATGCAGTAATTACTATAATAGTGAAAAATTAAAATAATTGATATTATAAATACCCAAATAAATATAATATGAAACTTTTAATGAATTAAACTAATTTTCTAGGATAATATGATATATTAGGATTGATTTAATTGACTTTGTTCGAAGTAATCAATCTGTTATGAATTTCACAAAAATCAACTATTGAATAGTGTAAAAATTGACATAAAAGAGTTCTTAAAACAAATATTATATTATTAATTGATATTAAATTCCTAAAAATCTAAGGTTCGGCCAAGAGACTTATATCATGATAGGTTCATCATTAATGTACCACTTGGGGGTCGCTTGGATGTATATAGTAAGTTTATTAACCATATTATATAAAAATACAAAGAGACATTGTAAAATTGAAACTAATTAACTTAGAGTTAATACTTAAAGATAAGGTTAATATAAGTACCCAAACCTGTCTAAATTCTATTGGTTGAGTGGTTTTCGACCTATCCCCACCTTAACCTTTGAATAATCAACTTTGGAGCCATTAGAAACCGAATATGAATTTATTATAAATTAATATTTCTAGCTTTTCCAAAGGTGCCCCTCACCCCTCTTATAAAAGGGAACTCCTCCTTCTCATTTCTTCACACCTTCAAAGCCTTTTGGTTCGGCCAAAATCTGCCCAAATACTCTGCCAACATCCCTCACTACAACCTAGAGGCCTTTGTTTGATCAGAAAGCCAACCTAAGGAGCCCTTTTGATCAAATCAAAAGGAATAACCTGAAGAAGAGGTAATGATTTCACCACCCTTCTCCAAGTTCATTTCTTCTTCCACTTTTTCTTCCTTTGTTCTTACCATTATAAAATAATAACTCCAGTATCTCACATATACTGTGATGTTATTATAAATATGTTACAACCATATTCTGTATTCTATCCACCCTTTGAATAACATGTCACCATACGTGCGTACGTACGGCTTACCGTCTCCACGTCGTGGTGTAATTGTTATTCAATATAATATTATTTGGATTGGTATAATAATGATGTGTAACTCATGTAAATAATAAATATAACATGTTAATGATTCTGTATATATGATATACCATCCATTTATATATTATTTTAATATCAAAAGAATGATATTGTCGCTCGTGCGTACGTACGGACTACCGTCTCCACGAACGCGATGAGATTCATTCTCCATCGTATCCATTCAAGTATAATTATCATTTTATGATTTAAAAATTATATTTAAGGACTAGATATCATTCTGGATATGAATAAGATACAACAACCATGGCTTATGTAACAAAACATATAAAAGAAAATGAGTAAGTTAACTCCCGAAACGACGATAATTCTAAGATATTATTAACAAATCAATGTTAAAAGATCATATATGATATCATATTAATATATATGATTATTGTATAATTTAATAACAACTATTTCACCATTATACAGGAGGTTAACCTACCCCAACCAAGGAAAAGTACAAGGTAAGGGTTATTTCACAATCTCTTCATTATCCGAGGTTGTTTATATGTAATAATCTACTGGGATCTCTTTATCATCCACATCCATGTTTCTTAAAAATGTATTTCAAAACATTTTTACTATTTACTAGAATATGATTTAAAGTCATTTATACTCTTTTTGACTTTTATAAGTGGTTTATAAAGGAATATTTCCGTCGTTTTCAAAACAAGGTCCCTTTTTAACCTTTTCGACAGAATTAAGGTAAGAATGTTTTTTTTAACTTATACGGCGGGTGCGGCTAATTTCCGCCGTTATAAAATCTTCAAAACATCCCTTACAAGCTTATAAGAATATTTTCAAAGAAAATGTTTTATTTTATATGGATCTTAAATGATTTCAAAATAAAAAGAGATATTTCTTTAAAAAGAATTTTGATTTCATCTATGTCAACATCCTTTGATGGATTTTACGCTTATTTGAAGTTGATTTATTGTAATACAAAGCTTCTATATTGTATTGAAAGTTTTGTGATATGTTTGACTGTGGATGTGCTATTTTTATACCATTCATAGTTTATGGTGAAATTATTGACATTTTGTATGCTAGTTTTAATACGAATGTTTATGTTATGTTTAAACCTTTTCATATGGGAATGCATTGGACTTAATATGTGACGGGTGGAGCCCGCTATAGCTCCTCGATGCATCGGTAGGTCTCATGAGACAAACTAGTGTCTTGGCACAAGGCCTTGAAAAAATATTATTTGTCGTCTTGGCACGAGGCCTTGACTATGTGGTTATGATAGTCTGGCATTATGCATTCCAACATTATGAAAGTGGTTATTGATTTTTGCATGTGATTATTCGATTAGTAGAATATCCATGTGAATAAGTAAATGGCATTATTTCATTTTACTTTTTCCATACTATGTTGAAGTTCAAGTTTAAAAGGATTTTTTTTTAGTAATGCATTGCCTTAAATGTTTATTCTTATTTATGAAAGTTTCCGCTATATTGTTATCCTTACTGGGCATTTGAGCTCACCCCTTTTCTATGTTTTATTTTTCTCAGGATGTGAAGAAGTAAGTTATGAATGACCTGCAGGGATTTTATGAGGGGTTAATAGTGTGGATTGTGGAAACATTATGTTGTTGTATTAGTTTTTCATTTTATGATGTAATGTAAAACTTATGAATATATCTAGTGCTTCCAAGGCTACTAAACCAATAGGTCTTTCGAGATTTGATCTTTCTTGTGATCATGCCAATGTTATGTAACAATGCACCGACTCTGGGTAACTGGGGTCGGGGCGTTACATATATTATTCTCTTGTGGTTATTCATGTTATAAACAAGTAAATTTACCATTTCTCCACCCTTTGGTACTTGAGATAACTCCACAAATGTTTTTATGAAAATTTGAAATTATTTTTCCTTTCAGTCAGAAATCAGTGTCCTTTTAAAATCAGGTTTTCTAAATACGTTTAAAAAATGTTTTAATATTATCCTATGACAAATAAAGGATATTTTTACCAGTGTTTGATCTTTTTAAAAAAATTATTTCAAAAGTAATCTTATTTTTTTCTAATAAAGGATCATTTTTAAACTTTTTAAAGTGAAAATGTAATGTTTGACATGTACGGACTTACCCACCATCATGACCATAATTTCCATGAAGATTCAATTCTAATTTTAAAAGAATATTTTTTTAAATGATTTCCTAATATTATAGAAATTTTTTATTTTAAAGTGGTTTTCAATGATTTTTCTTCAAAAATGTTTTATTTTTTAGAAGTGTTTTAAATGATTTTAAAATCATTTTTTATATGTTTTCAAATGTTTTTTTCAAATAAAAGGATTTAAATTATTTCAATATTTCCTTATATGTTATAAAATACATTTTCTAGAAAAGGGATTCCAAAATTATTTTAAACCTTATTTTTATGTATTCAAATTATATCCTTATAAATAAGTTTCAAAACTGTTTCAATAATTCTTTATGATTTTTATACGTATTTTTAAAGAAAAAGGTTTTCAAATAATTTTATTATTCATTTCTATGTTTTCTAAGATATTTTCAAAGAAAAGTTTTATTAAAATTCATTTTTTTCAAATCAAAAATGTTATTTTCTCCAATTAATGTTTAAAATAAAATTTCAAAGCAATTTTTAAGTGAAAATTATTTTTTAAATGGTTTTATGAAAATTATTTTCTAGGAAAAGAAATTTTTCTTTAAGAAATGTTCCATTTTATCTTTCAAAATCCTAATCCCTCTAAGATGACCTAATTTTTTATAGTTTATGATTTAATAGAGATATAATCCAAAAACAAAATTCATATTCTATATTGAATGGTTTATTACTTGGAAAGATTCGGATCAGGAAGAACCTGATCCCCAAAATTATTAAAAGAAAAAATAAGTATATCAAAACAAACAGAACATGAATTATTACATAATCTCAAAGCCAAACCCATTCCCAACTACATAATCTGATGACTCATCATCTGGTTCAGCTGACTCCTATTTAGATGACTCAGTTTTACTGAATAATTTCAGGTGTTATTTTTTACGTTGTAGTATCTCCTTAGATAACTTCACCTTAGTTGGATGTTTTTCATCACGCACTTTAGTAACCATCTCCATGCGCATCCCGGATGCAGACCTGGTTGTCATTGGTTTCGGAAAATCAGAATAATATTTTCTTAGTCTTCTTATGGT
The DNA here is from genome assembly GCA_963277665.1 of Viscum album. Lineage (NCBI taxonomy): Eukaryota > Viridiplantae > Streptophyta > Magnoliopsida > Santalales > Viscaceae > Viscum > Viscum album. The sequence goes on from OY728155.1 coordinate 44,069,237, forward strand.
TGGGTTAGACCCACTCATATCTTTATCTGATATCCTCTTTCCCTCGCCCTGAACAATGTCACTGTAACTGGGAGTCACATTCTCCTTGTCACATCCCAAGATATCCCCCAATTTTGTAGGAAGGTGCACTGCATAGTCAACTCGACATCCATCCTTCATACCCAGCAGTTGATTAGTCTCATACAGCTTACCGTTTATGCCATAGGGGATCTACTCTAGCTCAACACCCATATTCATGACACAATTCTAGATTTTTACAGGTTCCTCTACCTTATTGGCCCTTGTAGATCCATCATAGACCCCAAGTGCAAGGGAGTCAATAATAGACTGACATGTGTCCACAACCATCTCCAATTGCATCTATTTGGCAACTTCCAGAGCAGTGACGTTGTTCTTCAAGCAGATAGCTGGACCATCAGGTACATCTAAATCGGCACATGTATAGATATTCTTCCCCATTTCTTCTGTATTCCCAATATGAACTATACCACGACCCATATATTGAAAATGAATGTTTGGATTCTCCCAGTCCATACCCTAAGAGTGTGTGTCATCCTTGGTAGGTTGAGTCTTCTTGCCTTCAACACTCTTGCACATCTTCTCAACTGCTCCTGACTCACTAGGTAAATCGATAATTCCAAGGTCCTGCTTTAGTCTCCCAAACACTTCTAAAATAGACGGCCCTGATTCAGTAGTAGGAACCTCTTTCTCAACACCTAAGGACTATCTCCAACCCAGATCAACTTCAATACATCCATCATTATCAGGTATCCCTTCTCTAGGGAAATCTTGAGGCAGACTAACCTGATCAGCATGTTGTATCCCACCTGTTTGATTATTAGGTGAACCGGAAGGAGAAGTCTACACACCCTCTTCCCCTTGTTCATTTACATCTGGAATAGAACATACCTCACCCCTCACCACCTTCTCTATAGGCGCCTTAGTTGATGCTGGAGGTCCAGTATTACCCCCATTTTTAGCATACTTGCGACATTCAGAGACCTAGTGTCCCTTCCTTTGACAGAAGGAACCGAAATTGACCCATGAATCATAGAGGATGGATTGAACATACATGTACTCCCCTTCAATCACAATCCACACTAGCTCTGGTGGTGGATGTGATAAATCCATTTCAACACACATCCGTGCAACCATTGGGAGTAAGAGTGAAGTTGTCCGATAATCACAACAGAGAAATCGTCCAATGGAGTTCCAAATTTACCGTAGAAGTCCACGGTTCTAGAAAGGAAGTGGAAACCCAGGATATTGAAGCCAAATATCTGAGTATGGCGAGTCTCGATTCATATGAAGATCAAAAGACCAACAGATAAGGTGAAAATAAAAACCATGAAAAGATCTACTAGCACTTGACCAGGCTCTAATTAGATCATACTCATCAGTGAAGCAGAGGAGGATTTGTCGCGACCCCAAAATCCCAATAGACACTCACTGAGTCAATCCCCATTCCTCATTAATGTGCTTGTCAAAGACCTCTACCAAAGGTCGTCGCCGCACAAATCTCACAACCAAGGCTGTGGAAAACATTGATAACACTTCATTGAATTCATGAATGGATATTGGAACCACGGGCTGGCCATTGAATTGGCCAGGGACCTTCGAAGCAACACTTATGCTGGGAAAGAGAAGAGAATCCGTACCTGAATGACAAAAAGAACCTTGACCCCCAGACCAGTCTCTCGGAGCATCATCAGCATGATTCAAATAAGACCCTTCCCCTAGAGGAGGAGGAGGAGGGGCCGCTACATCAACCATGGCATTAGGGTTAGGTCATCATGCTTCGTCGTCTCCACTATCGATCCTCCCCCTATCAAAGTATACAACTCACACGTGTTGATGGGTAATGAGGTATTGGGATGTCCTTCCCACCTGCGCGTCGCACGTCCCCAACAAGGCCCATGGTGGGCAATCCAGAAGTTATGATGTGATGAAATGTTAATGATTCCCATTTTATTTCATGGGTTATGATTTCATGTTTATGAAACCCATCTATTTTTATGGGTCATGATATGATAAAAGTTTATTGTCTTTTGGAAAATTTATGTGTGATGTTATTATGTGATGGGTGGGACCTATATCTCTATCCAAATAATTTTGTTAAGATTTATATCTCATGAGATAATGATGGGAAACAAGTCAATGGGATTGATCTACTATTGGGAGATGGTGAAACCCTATCCAAAATGGGAATAAGTGGGAACACACTCCAATATTGGAATATGGATAAACATGATCCACAATGGGAAGATGGAGAAACTCAATCCACTATGGGTAAAAGGGAAAACCCGATCCACTATGGGAATATGGGGAAACCCGGTCTCTTATAAAGAAATGACTATGACTGGGGATAGTGGTGTTTCCCTCCCTATATGTGTAGTCCCCATGAAGTTCCCTAGTATTCTTTGGAAATTATACTTGACTTATAGGTAATTTTTTAATTTCTTGTGTATATTCCACAAGTCTAAGTCTTATTCCAATTTAATTCTTTCTTGACTCGTGTTATGGATTTCATTATTATTCATATCTTATGAAATTCCAATATTTATTCCATGACTCTTCATTATGATCATTTATTTTCTTGGTATGATCTTCTCATGTTAAGATCATGATTTAATACCCTTATGCTCATGTCATGCTTAAATATTTTCCTTGTTTACCATTACTAAACATATGAGCTCACCCATTTCTTATGTTTCCATTACCTAGGTTATAAATATAGGTTTTAAGTAGGAGTAGTAAATGGGAATATCTTTAAGGGATATTTTGAAGATCATTCACCAAGTTAGAGGCTTATGTTTCCATGTTTCTAAATACACTAAACAATTGTGGTCCCCGAGAATGTATTTTTATAATGTGATGAATATTCATCTAAAATGATGTAATATTCATGTTTTTAAGCTTTGTTGTTATATCTCTAGGGTTTTTTATGATCCTGTATGACATACCTATAGTCCATTGTGATATTTGGCTAGCATTTATGGAGGGAGTCACCAGAATCATTTGGCATGATCAGGTGCTACCAAGTGACTTAGCTAGCATGTTTTGGTTCTATCATATTATTCGAGAAACATGTCTATAGAACTATAAAAGGATTATATGGTGAGCCTAGAAGGGGAATCATGAGACTTAGGTTTCATACATGAGGGGCACCATGTGGCTTTATTTGACATGTTTAGAGGACTTATCATGATCCAAATAGTATAACAAAGGAGTGTTGTGAGATTTAGGTGACATATCCTAGTGTTATAGAATGACGTTTGTGATTCATGTGAAGGTCATGAAAATTAGAATATATTTTCTTCACATAATTATCCCATCCTTCATTCATTGATCTAGGTAGTTATTGAATATTAATTATTTGTTTCAATGATAGGTTTATTTATTTCATTCATGACTTTGAAGGTATGTGGGATGTTCTTCACATGACAGTCTATAAGTACTTTATGTTATATAGGAATGATCAAATGAAGTGATTTTTCATGATTCATGATCTCTCTAGTTGGTACCCAGATCTTACCTGATTGTAAGAATTTCTAGTCACATGATCAGCCACTCTGAGAAATCATATCTAGTTCTTGGGTGCACCGGTGTGAGGTCTCAAGAGTTCATCCGACATTGTAGTGGTGAATTTTTAATTATATGTTGTGGGATTTGTTGGCCTTACTAACATAGTTATTTGATTATTTGAATGGTTCATATCATGAAAATCTAGGATATAGTTAGCATGGGGCCTTGGTGTCACACATCCTCAGGAGGTTCGGTCATGAATCACTCTGAGGGTGTCTCATATCTCTCAATAGCCAGAAGACCATCCTTTTGAAGAACCATTTATTGTATTATAACTATTTGATGGGGGGGCGGTTTAGTCGTGTTTATATGATGTGGGACTTCTATATTCTTATACCAACATGTCCAAGGGACTTCACGAGATCAGAGATCCTATACAAAGTCCTCCACATGGTCTCATTTGACTTTTCTGGGACTTTCTTCAAGAAAGAGATGGCTTATTTGGGAGGTCTCGTGAGATTAGGTATACATGTCACTAGGTTCTTTTGGTTTATTAAATATTTTAAAGGGAACATCTTGTGATGTTTATGAATTCAAAAGTCTCCCACTTCCATCCATTTTTATTTACTTTGTTTATTTTACACAGGTTGAGGATATCGTGAGGTTCCATGGATGTTTTCGAAGAAAATAAATCTATCACTAGATGATGTGTTGCGTGACCAATACAATGTTTCTATAGACATGAATGAACATTTCATAAGAAATTCTATCTTTTTCCCTTATATATCCAAAGTGGGATTGTGAGATCACCTAGACATTTTTGAGGCTCTTTCTATGATGAGGATGATATGCAGGTGGTCTCTTATGAGATGAGGCATACATGTCTTTAGGTGTTTACGATGTTTTGTGAATAAGAAGAAGCATGTTTCATGATGTTTACAACAACAAGAGGATCTTTCTGTTTGGATATTTTTCTCTTATTTTCTAAGGACTTTTGGATGGTTTTCCAGGAATCCTCCATTAGAAAATTAGCATGTCCACGTGGATCTTGTCAACGTACCGCCACATGATCAGTGAATTTCCTAGGAAAATTTTCAAAAGCATAGGGATTTATTAAAAGAGGATTAATGGGATCTTCAATAGGCTATGTGTCACACATTATTGTCCCCAAGACCATCTTATTGTCCTATGATCAAGTGTCTCATGGGGGGGGGGGGTTCACGCGATTTTTGTGATAATGGAAACCTTCCTCTTCCGTTTCCTTCGTGCGGAAAATAATACCAATATTCAGTTATTTTTTCCTTAAATTTCTTATTGTGTGGGAATAAAAATCATATATAATTGCCCCCTATTTTGGATGGTTTTATGGACATCATTCTTGATGACTTCCCTAGTTTATCCTCTGTGAGAGAGGTGGATTCTGACATCATGCTAGTTTCAGTAATGGAACCTGTGTCTATTCCACCTAATATTATAGAACCTAATAAGATTCAAGAACATAAGAAGCGTTAGTAATACTTAGAGTAAAAGGTTTTTATATGACGTAGTAATTTTCTATGTTGTTCACCAATCCTTTTTCTATGAAGGAGGATGATACCCTATAGTTGTTTGTGGATTACCAATAGTTGAACAAGCATATGGTTAAGAACTGGTGTCTATTTCCTTGAATAGATGACCTATTCAACCTAATCTAAGGAGTGACAATTTTCTCTAATATCGGTTTGAGATTTTCCTCACATTAGGTGCATGAGTGACTATCTGACATAGCATGTACAATGTTCTGAATTTGGTATGGTTTTTATAAGTATCCAATTATTCCCTTCAGACTTACGAATATACTAACTGTTTTATTAGTTTCGATGAATTGGACATTCGACCCGTATTTGTATTAAGGTATTTTATTCTTTATATATGACATCATGTTGTATTATGACACTCGACAAGACCATGTCAAATATCTTGAGATCATTTTGAATACACTAATATAGAACCATAAATATTCTATGAATAGTAAATACCACTTTTGGATCGATAAGGTCTACTTCTTAGGCCATATAATTTTAGAGGTGTGATTATCTATTGACCTAGAGAATGTAAGCACCATAATATTTTGGGACTGTCCCAATAATGCCTTTGATATACATAATTTTTTGGTCAATATTTCTATTATAGGGGATTCATTTAGGACTTATCATGCCTATTAGCACCTATCACAAGCTTGAATAATAATGATATGAAGTTATAGTGGTCATATTCATCTGAGATAACCTTTTTGGAACATAATGGGAGACTAAATTTAGTGTGGATAATAATTCTTCTATATCTAGGTAGGAGCTATAGTGGTTACTATATTGAATATAGAATTGGGATAGGAGCGGTTCTAATGTAGGAAGATTGGGTTATAGTGTATAGGTCCCTCTAGTTGAGATCTCATGAGAGGAATTACCATATGCATGAACATTATTTATAAGTGTTTGTTCATGCTTTATTAAATTGGAAAATATTTTCTATTGGGAAAATATTTAATCTTTTAGATGGACTGTAAAAGTTTTAAATGCATTTCAACATAGTATGACTTGAATCAGAGGTAGCCTAGTTAGGTAGAATTCTTACAGTCATTCAACATTGATCTTGATTGTACACCCTTAAAGTGTATTTAATTAACTAACAATTTGATCTAGAAGACTTAGAAATCAGTCTTCCATGAGGCTAGCAGTGAGTGGTAGTTGATTGATCTATTTTCTATGATTCACTTGGATGTCATGTAATATCATGGGAATATTGTTTTAGAAACAATAAAAGAGACATAATCCCTTATGGAATATGTATGGATGAGACATATTTCTAATAACGAGGGATTAGTCCTAAGAGTTTCTGGTGATGACCCTCCATCTTGTCAGTTTTTCCATGAGAATGAGATTCTACACTTCCATGGATGTATTTAGGCTTCTTAAGACACATTGGATGAGTTGATGCTGGAATATAAGGCATCTGTTTGGGAAGTTCATCATGGGACTTCCATGATTTACATTGACATATATGAATAATAATTATGTCCATGTATGAATAGGTAGATTTTAGGTTTCATCGTGACGTGTTCCAACACTCAAAAGGTGAAGGCTGAGCACCATCAACCTGCAAGACTATTACCACCTACGTCTAAAACTGAGGAGAAATTAAATGACATCACTATGGACTTCATGAATGGATTTATGATATCCACTTAAGATAGTGATTTAGTATGGTAAATCATCAATAGGTTAACAAATTCCACACACTTCCTGCCAATCTAAAGACCTTAATAGTTGATGAGTATTGGAGTCTTTTTATTCAGGATATTGTTTTCCTTTATAGTGTTCCCTAATCTATCATATTGGAAAAAAGATGCCTAGTTTTCATTACGGTTCTAGTAGGGATTCTAGAGGGAATTGGGTTCACAAGATCTCATGGGTAAAACATATCACCCTCAGACCGATGGGAAATATGACTAGATGATACAGGTGTAAAAGGAAATAATCTACCCATGCATCCTTGATTTCAAATATTCCTTGGAAAATAACATACCTCTAGTTGAGTTTCCCGAAAATAACATATTTCAGAAAACTATTCATTTGGCTCTACATGAGGCCCATATTTGTAGTTTGTGTCGTTCACTCCTATGATGGTTAATGGAAAGTTTGGTACCACTATGGGGACCCCATATCATTTAAGAGACATTAAATTAGGTACAACTGATTCAAAAGCATAGGGCCATAGCTCAGTCTAGGAGGAAGTCTTATACCAATTGTTATCACACACCTCTAGAGTTCAATGCAGGACATCAGGTCAATCAACAAAATTATCCTAGATTGGGTCATATAAAGAATCATTTAAAGGTAAAGTTATCGCCTAATTATGTTGGGAATTTCAGGATCATATAGAGGGTTGGTATGGTATCCTTTTGGTTTCAGTTACCTTATAGGTATAGTTCCATTGATGATGTCTTCCATGTAACTGATCTTTATTGCTATCATTCGGACCTATCTCATTAGCTTGATCCTGAGTATATTGAGCTATAGTATGACTCATCCTTTTGGGGATAATTATATATATATCATTAATCGGAGCATAAAGTCTCTACAAGGATGGTCAGTTCCTCTAGTTCATGTGAAATGGTATCCCAACCATGTATAAGATGAGTCATGGGAGTGGGAGGCCAACTTTCATGATCTGTGGTCAAAAATGTTCTTAGAAAATGTTTTACCACCCTCATAAGGGAAACTTAGGGGTGATTTATTTAACAAGGGGAGGTTATAAAGCTCGTCTTTCCAGAAAGGTAGGTTTTTTATTTATTTTTGGTTAAACCTAAATACAAAACCTAATAGTGTTTTGTTTTTCTTTTGGAAAGGATGTAAAAGGAGGTCCATAACCTAGATATAGAACAAATATGTAGTGGGTATTTAAATACATGGAATTTATTTAAATACATGATGTGAACCTGGAGAAAAATACCCCTTTCATGATTTTAATGGGTTTTCACTAAAGGGGAAAACCCCAAGCTTTACATAGTGTATAAATCTTACAAGCCATATAAATTACTAGTTTATTTTTTGAAGAGGAAAGGAATCTTATTTTGAAATAGGTCCTCATTTTTATCCAGTAGGATAGAAATGAGAAATATACCTTTGATCCCAAACCTAGGTTTTATCAGATCTCCTCCATCCGAGCTTTATTTTCTTCATCATCATGTGAGTTGGATCTGTAATGTTAATCTCCTCACACCTATTCCTTCATTATAACTTTTATATTTATCTCTTTTGTTTCATTTTGGTGCATGATAATATTCCATATTTTTATGTTTTTTTCCCCCAATTTCTCTCATTATAGCTTGATTTAAGATCCAACACTGGACATGGAGATTTTTACAGGACTAAGGTAGGTGCCCTTGTTATTTCATCTCAAATTCTGGTTGTATTGTATTGTGTTCAATTCTTCCACTCACAAGAATCCTCCAGTGTCACTTCTATAAGGTTATTTGATTATATTAAATGTCTTTTTATTAATATTTGGTCAAAGCTATGGGAGAATAAACTATATTGTTTAATTTCCTTGTCATGAGCCACCCATATGGGTGTTACCTTCCTTAAGGGCTTATTTTCCCCTTTTACATAAATTTTTAAATCCCCCTCAAATTTTTTTTTCAATTTTAATAACTATTTTTTTATTTGAAATGATATAAGGGAATTTTTATCCATGAGTTAGGCCTCATGATTTATTCCATATTTGAATTTCTTAAATTGAAGGAATTTTCTATCTAGTTAATAATTCATGGGAGAAATGGTATGAGTTTGTGCTAACCATAACCTTCCCTTCACTTAAAATGAGAGAGATACAAGGATCCCAATTCAAGGACAGCTTGTATGGGCCTATAGTGCATCATAATTATGAATAGAATAGTTTACCTTTACACCAGAAGAAAATACATAGACCTTTTTTATGTATTTCTTTATACAGGCTCACTTGGAAGAATTATTTCAAACCCATAAGTGATTCTAATTACCTAGGGGAGATACATTGGATGGGATTGGTGGGAAATATGTTTTCACCATCCACAAGTGATACTCGGTCCCATATATGAGATACTTTGGATGGGATCATAGGGACATTCTAATAGCATGTCGAGAGTCATTCATGGGATACCACTGTGGAACACATTAGATAGAATCTTACAGTTTTGGGTATTTGTAGTGATCCTGGTGCGACACTCAAGTTCAATTTTAATGTTTTCATTGGATGGTCCTAGGATGATGGTTTACTAAATTCTAGTAATTCCTTATATAAAATTCTGGACATGTTGGTCAATTAAATTAAAGGGCACATCCACCAATACAAATCACATTCTTAGGCTCAGTCCAATCTTGTTTCCTTATTTATGATCACCCATTTATACACCATATCATACATATAAAGGTTTACTATAGTTCAGAGACATAAATCTTTGGCCGAAGAAGGTATTTTTTGTTGGGTATAATTGAAGAACTAGTGATGTTATGTATTAATTTATTTATCACCTTGTATTTTTTTGTACCTACACATTTATCATTTTATATTCCAATAAATATTTTTTATAAATACCATTGGTGGTGGGCTAGTATGTATATATAACACAAGTCTTGGTCCACCCTTGGTACCTGAGCAGACTTCATGATTTTAGGTGTCTATAAATGGAAGTGTCCTATTTATTATGCTTGATTCCTAGTTCTAGAATGCAGTATAGAAGAAGGGGATCAAGATTGCTCTCATGATTCTAGTATAGAAATTTGTTTCATTTTATAGTTTTTATATAATGTGGCTTATAAATATTTCCTCTATATCTTGTGTACCTCATTTTATATAAAAACATGACATTATCATCATCATTTTGTAAATGTTGATTATTCATCTTCCTCCTTTTATTTATATTTGATTATTTATTATTATTCATACATTTTTAGTTATTTATTACTATTTCTGATACTTGTAACATTTATATTACTACTCTTCCACACTCAGATCATGAGGGAAAAGTCTCCACATCAACACACTATAGGCTCTCACTACTTTTTGGTAGCCTCTGTTGTGTGGGGAGGCACGCATGAGGTCATGTGGAAAATAATCTTAAGGAGATACTTAGTGGCTTCTAAGGTGGGAAGTTACACTAATCTAAAATATCATATAAAAAACAATAAAAATTATGCAACCCTACCACCACATAAATGGTAGGAGAATAAATCTTTTCCTCTAAAGATTCTTATTTAGTGAGTAAAAAAGAACAAAATAGTACACATATTATTATTAATATATCTACTTTCAAATCTAGATATTAATATTTGTAGGGAATTATTTTTGTTGTAATAGGTTTAATCGTAGGTAATTATATTGTTGGAAACATCCATTAATTTCAGATGTTTGATGGATCCGTATTATCAGGGGGATAAAGTCTGAGTTGATGAAACATCCATCAAATGAAAATGAAAATTTTAACACAATTAATATATTTAGAAAATATTGAAATATCTATGGAATTTGAAAATGATGTGATCATAGGAATGGATCATGCTAGTTCTACTCAACTAATAATTCATCAAGTGAAATAAAGAAAAGAAGGCCATTGAGGTTGAAGAAGGAAAGAAAGTCTTCTATGGGTAAATTTCAATAGGATGAAATTGAAAACACTATTGACAATATGTTTTCAATGAATATCGATGATTCATCATTGGGTTATAGACCCAAATAATACCAATATAATTGTTACATTATAGAGGATCGGTTGTTTATATTTTAGTAAAGGAGGACACAATATGGATACATGTACACAATCCATGGAAGTAAAAATTCATAGAGGAATGGTAAAAAAAATTAATAACATTCCAAGAAAACAAAGAACCGACTTAGTGGATAAATATCTTATGGTATAATTAAGGATAATTGAGAAGGATGACCACACACATATTGAATTTTTTTCTCATTTGTAATACTAGTTTAGAAAGGGAAAGAAGAATGGAAGAACTATAATATAATGAAATAGACAAAGGGAAATAAAATATTACACAAGAATATGAATATTAATTTCATGAGAGGGTGTAAAAAAGTATTTAATAAAAGAATTTAGAATTGTTTATAATTCAAAGGATTGTCCTAAAATCATGTCATCCCAATAATAAATCTTTAAAGGTATGAATTTTTCATTAAGTGATGTGTGTATATTGCTAGCTTATAAATGTAATAAATACCCATAAAAAGAGAAAAATAATGAATACAATGTATCTAGACATTCCAAACCAAATGATGACTTAAAAAACAAAATTTTATGCATGAAAAATTCATTCAAGGAAGAAGAGGAAAAGAAAAAAAGAATAATTTTTGAGAAAATATTCCATGAATTTTCACATGCATTGAAGAGTTAAAGGATATATACCTTATTCCAGAATCATTTATGGAGTATTTATGCTTTCATTATTGGAAATTCAAGGTTAATGTAGTTCTCAAGAGCATAACTAAAGAATAAATTTGATCTTTTAAAATTGTAAATCCCAACGAATATAAGCATATAGAAATAAATATTTTAGATTTTATGAAATCAATTATCTTGGTACGATTTATAAATTGGTATTACATTGAACAAATGAGGAAGAAAAGATATACCTTGATGAAGTGAAGATGAATTTCATAACTTAAGGGGGATATGGATGGATGTAATAATTGAGAGGCTTCTAGAGTTTTTGGCCACATGAAAAATTGATATTTTGGAAAATAATTGAAAAAGTTTCATTGATAAGGTATTTATGTCTAATCTCTTATACATGGTTGTTAAGAATCAATTTAGTTTTTAAGGGTAAGAAACATACTTATTCATTGACATGAAATAAATAATTTTAAGAAGAACTTAGTAGTGATTTATAAAATCTTCTATATATCCAATTAATATTTATTATTTATGTATTGATAAGGGTATATGATCTCATGGTATAATTATAATTATAAAAAATATATCAATTGGAATCATTTAGTTTCAACTTGAGGGCATTGAACATCTCCTCAATGATTCATGTTAATTAGTATAGATTGGTATCATGTTCAATTTGTTAATAAATAGTTTTGTTTTCTAAATAAAACCCTCATGTTTTTACACCATGAATGGATCATGTAAACTTAGCGCAGAACTATTGATTCAACATTACTTATGTATGAACTGATGCCATACTCTTCTATACACATTGTATTTATTTTTGATAATGGTGGGATATGAAAATGAAATAATAATATGAAATGTGGGGAAATGATAATTGTTACATCACATATTGGAATATATTTTTCTAAGAGGTATTGAAAAATCTTAAGGGTGGTATTGTTGAGGTTACATTGTATTTATGATTTATTTGTTTTATATAATAATAAAATTAATTAAAGGAAGTTTCATTAAGATAACTAATGGAAATACATTGATAAATAGTTTCTTGGAATAATGTTAGAACTTCTTAATCTTAATGAGAATAATCATGGAGTTCACAAGAAATATATTATTATTTGAAATGAATTGTTAAATTTATTTTAGTTCTTAGGACATACCTTGTGACTTGAAATTGATGAAATATTTTTTAGTCATTTATTATGGGGAAAATAAAATGTAAATAATTTTCTACTATAGGTATTCTAGAAAACAATTAAATTAATGAATATTGATTTTAGTGGTTGAATTAGTGCCATGTTTTTTATTTTTATGGAGAATATATTCTAGAAAAATGACTTATAAAAGTAGAGGATATTTTATTACTCGTTGGATCTAAGAAAAAATAATTTGAAAATATACACACATATAAATATATTAATGTAATGTAAATTGGTACTCCCTCGAGCCTCACAATTAAAATAGCCAGTAACGATAGGTAATGGATAGGCATAATAATAAAACATTTGAGAGATGCTACTGTGAATGAGGTGGTTATCATATGTGGTTCGGAACTGGCATGGGGAGTGTGGAGCAGTGCTAGAAGAAAGCACCATGTGAGGATACATAGTGACCCACCAGTCATTTTGGACCTAAAAGAGTCAAATTCTTATTAAGGAATGAGTTGAGTATTGTAGAAGTGACCCCAAATGTGTTTTCTTATGTGGTACCTGATCATGAGATATATATACATCATTTAAAAACTAAAAAACACAGTATCACAACACATCACTCCCACCTCATACCTTCAAGGTTCATATTCTAGATAATCACACCTCATTTAAAATAGTAAGATAAACTAATTTGAATATAATTTTTCTTCTGAAATATAAAATTTGATGAGTGGATCTATTGATATTTTGTGCATCAAAATTATAAAGATAAAATATTTAGAAGATCTATCATAAGAAGATTTTAAAATTACATTGAGGTTTTTGTTAGGTGAAGTTCACATTATATAATGATAAGATCATATGACATGGGTAGATTATGTATGATATATCAGTTTTGTAAGAATATTCTTATTTTTTAGATACTAGTCTTCATATGAAATAAATGATCAATGTATGAATGATTTCATATTAAATAATTTCTAAGAAAGAGTTCATATGATATAAGACTCATGGAATATAGAGATTACACATAATATGGGTTTCTCATATAATAAAAAAACATGTATGAAATAGTATCATAATAAGATACCACATTTGAAGATACTCATGTAATAATTTGTTCATTATGAGTCTCCTCTATGTAATAAGACCACCACATAAGAGGATTAATTTTTGTGAGATATAAAAATTGTTGTATTAATCATGTATTAAAAATGGTTATGAATTACTTAATAATTATTATATAGAAAATACAATATAATATGACACTCTACTATGTTTTCAAGAATGAAATATTATGAGGTTGTTATTCATGATCCAATCTAAAATCAATGGGGAGTTTCCAAATATTTTCTCCAAAAAATTAGAAGAAACCATTACTGTAATGTATGATTGAAATTTATAAAATTGTTTAATGTGAATATGTGTGTTTTTTAGATAATTTAAATATTGGAGAATATGATGGTATTTCCATATATCATAAATAATTTAATAATTCCACATCTTTAAAAATACTAAATAAGAAGGATAATTAAAGTATAAAATTTGTGGAGATCAAAAGATATTAAATATCCCGGAAATTAATTGGACATAGTATTGGATATATATATTTGTATTAGGAAAATAAGAATAGTGTGGATACAAATCTAATTGTGTTGAAAATTAAAGAAGTAAAAATAAGGATGAGATGGATGTACCAATGCTACATTAATTTATAGATCCTAAGTAAAAACGGTAGAACTATTTATTCATGCTGAATGAATTTCCAATAAACTAAAGAAGAAAAAGAGAGATGTTGTTGACATGGACTACTACTAATCATATTTATCTCAATAATATTAGAGATAAAACATGATATATATATATATGTGTGTGTGTGTGTGTGTGTTGTATAGGACTAGAGGTATTTGATGAAGACAAAATAATTATTCCATTTCAAGAAAAATAACACTTCCACTATCTAGGAGGGACATAGGATTTTAATTTTTGATCTACTTCACATGGTGTATGCCAAAAATACTATTGTCTAAAAATTTATTGAATAGAAAGTTTTTGATTAATTTATAATATGTTATTGATTGTATTATGGATCCAATGACATAACCTTACTTGTTATTATTTTGATAGTAACAAGGAAGTTTGTTGTTAGTGTGATAATGAACATACATCTAGTGTGTTTTCATCATATTGGAGGTGAACCTTGGTGTAAATCTTCAACATTAATTTAATTTTACTTTCATGATTATCTACATATATACCAACCAAATATAATATAAATAAGTAGATAAAAAATAGGTAATTTTTTCACTAAAGAAGTAAGGAAATGTTGAATGAAAAAAAATTAATTGGTTTAAAAAGTAAACCAACATTTATTCCCCCCCTCCCCCTCAAAACTAGCAACATCTATTTGTGATCCTCTCAAAAAAATAACTCATTTTTGGTAAAACACTACAAATCTCTATTCTCACTAATTTTTTGAGGAGGTGGTGAGAGTGAATATTTTTAGAGAATATGTCCTACTTAAGTATTTAGTTATTCTAATGGTTGTTGGATACCTTTTTAGGAAATACCCTATTTGGTTTTTATTGAGGAAGCTCGATCAAACACACAATTAATAAATATTGAAAGCTTAGAGAGTGAGATTTTCTATTTTTATGGTTTATTGTTTCATTTAATTAATTAATATCTGGATCACTCTTGGTATGAATGTATTTCATTCTTATCTTGCTAATAAGAATACAGATGTCCCAATAACCCATCAGAAGAATCAAATAGTAGGATGATTATAGATCAGTAAGATGTTGGAGGAGTTTAAAAATTATTTTGGGATTTTTTCAAAAAGGGGGGGGGGGTTCCTCATTACCAAATTGTGTTCTTTGATATTTTTCCTCAAAACATAATGGTTACATCATCATGAAATTATGTGGCTTATAATTTATAGGATTAATGGTCTGGTCCAGGTGAAAACACATGTGGTTATTCTTCTTGTAAAATGATGTGTTTTATTCTATAGCACCATGATGTGGTTATCTGACTACTATGTCATGGTCAGAACCATCATAGTGTCAAACCACATTGTGATGGGTATCTAAAAGCCATTTTAGTTCTTATTGGGGCCAACTAATTGAAATGGAATGGGTATCTCTTTTTTGGTCTGGTCCTTGGTGAGACCAATGAAATAAAGTGGAATTTGAAATACTTTGGACTATGTCTTGGTCAATGGTATGACCAAAGTAATGAAATGGATTGTGTAATTCCATTATAGAATAGTTTGAAGATATTCCTTTAATTTCTAAAATGGGTTATAAATTTTCACCACATCGTGGTGGAATGTCATGGCCTTAATAATATTAATTAAAAATTTTCTTTCTCCAAAACTTTTTTCGACATGAACCTTTCGAGCCTAGGTCAAATCTGTATGACTTTAAACCATATAAAAAGTTTTTTTGATAAATTTAATTTTATAAATATATTATAAATCATGTTAAATAATTGAATTATTAATTTATTTAATAAAATATTTTATAAATTTTCATATACATGAATTATCTATATGATGTGGATATTTTATCCTTTAGTTTAATTTTTTAAAATAAATATTATAAATTATAATACCTTGCATTTAATTCTAGGAATTAAAACATAATAATTACTTTAATTATACCTTTATTTTAGTTATTTATGAAGTAATGAGATTTAATTTAGAGTTTAATTAGAGTTAAAATCAACTAGAAGTTTGAGTTATGATGGAATTGGGGAACATCATGGGTAATGAACAGTGGGTACAGATACTTTTGGTCAGACATCTCTCCGACCTAAAGGCATATATTGTGACTAGAAAACTAAGCATTGGAAACATTTTATTTCATGATTAATCTATTGGGGACTAATAATTTCATATGATTCTAAACCTTTATATAATTATTTTTTATATACCTTATGCATGTTATGTATTTTTATATGTGTAAATATTTTTAGATTCTATTAATAGGTTAGTAATATAAAGTGTGGTTGGGTAAAGAGATACATATTAATATGGATTAAATATATTAATTTTTTTGGAAGGAATACATATTCCAAAAAATAACTATAAAAATATATACATATTTGAATAAAATATGAGATAAAAAATTTTATGAGATGTAATAATTAAAAATTTAGATATATAGAGGATGTATAAAATATGTTGAGACTAAGAAAACCCTAAAAATACTCAGTGTGACATTCTATCTAAATTCAACAGATGTCAATACCTTGATCATATAACTAGATAGTTTCATTATAAATCTGGGTACCCATGGATTGTTTATATATGTCAGGGTACAAATTTTTAAACCTAAGAGTTAGGTAATTAAATCCTATTGTGAGATTTAGGTGAAACTTATCTGGGAAACCATGTGAGATAGGATACAAAAGGAAAAGAGTTTAGTTTATCCATATTATGGATTTGTTCAATGTTTTTTCCACTCAAATATCCAAGTGTCGTGTTTGATATATTGGACATGATGTTCATGTAATGATCATAGATTGGACCAAGCCCGCACAAAATACTGGACACACCCAATTCCAACACCAGTAGATTGTTGGCCCTCGGGCCCCCACCATATGGTTGCCTAGATAACACGTTGCAGGAACTGTCTCCTACCTGGTGAGGTTTCTAATTCTCCTCCCCTACAACTCGAACCCATGACAAGAGGCTTAACAGCCAACTTGGAAGGGTTATGAGTACCACTGGTTCAATGACTTAGTGGTACTTGTAACACTTCTCGGTTGGCTGTTATGCCTGTGGTCACAGGTTAGAGTTGCGTGGGAGGTGAATTAAAACCCCGCAAGGTAGTCAAAAGTTCTATCAAGTTGTTATCTTGGACGACATGTGGTGGTGGCCTGAGGTCTTACTATCTACTGGTGTTGGTATTGGGTGTGGATGGTCTTCTATACAGGCTGGGCCCAATCACATATAGTTACCTAAAAGGAACCTTTTTATGTACCGATCCCCGATTGGGAAAAGCCTGCACAGAAGACCGGCCACACTCAAGCCCAACACTAGTAGATAGTAGGCCCTTAGGCCCCCACTGCATGTCGTCCCAGATAACACGTGGCAGGAACTATCCCCTACCTTGTGGGGTTATTAATTCACCTCCCCTACAACTCGAACCTGTGACTATAGGCTTAACATCCAGTCATTAGAATTACAAGTACCACATAGATTAGGGATCATTACATAAAAGATGCCTTTTTATGTAACGATCCCTAATTGGGATAATCCGGCATAGAAGACCGACCATGCCCAATCCCAACACTAATAGATAGGAGGCCCTCGGACCCCCACCGCATGTTGGCCCAGATGACACATGGAAAGAAATGTCCCCTGCCTGGCGGGGTTTTTAATTCGCCTCCCCCAAAACTCAAACCTGTGACCACAGGCTTAAAATCCATCTGGGAAGCATGATGAGTACCACTAAAAATAAATCAAAATTAAAAAATAAGAGGGAATTGATGAAATGAGAAGAAAATCAATGTATTAAAAATGGGTAAATAGTTGTTTCACTATTGCATGGAACTTGTAATCTAAGTATACTAAGTGGGTTACTTTTTGAATTATTAAATTATTTCTATGTTTTTACCATAGATAAAAATTTTACTTCTATAATCGTTTTAGTAAATATTGTATTTACATTCATTATTAAGAACAAGATATGATGGCCCTAGGAATAGTAGATTCACTAAGAGGGGTAAAATCCATGAATAATATTATATTCTTACCTTTTATAATTTTTTACAAAATTTACCTCCATCACTTGTTATAGTGAGTGATCTCACTTCTAAACTCACACACAGTGAGGAACGAAAATAGATAAGGAAATTAAATTTACAAGGATCACTACTCAGAATAAGTATCTAATCCATGGAATGTTCTTGACTCATCTAAGACCATAAAATCCACTTGAATCTCCATGATGGATATAATGATCAGGAAATATCATTGAACACATGTAATAAGATAATCAATAATGTTGTCTCCCAATAAGTCACATGTCTAGTTTCATAGTTATCTCGTACTTTGTTAAGGTATGGATTATCCTTATCCCTCTGATAATTGTTTCTTGAAAATATTATCGTAATATATCACTATTTACAATAATTAACAAGTGTGAATTATTCAATCCTCACCACATGATGTAATTTTTATTATTAAAAAAACCAATGTGTAAACATATTCTTATTTCTCTTCTCCTTATTCTACTTAAAATTATATAAGTATTCTTATTTTTCTGTGTGCACAAAACTACACACACTCTTCCACTATGTCCATCTATAATAATCCTCTAGATTATACTCAACATCACTACAAACTTACCATACAAGATTCTGGTTTAATATTTATCTTTTACAGAAGCAACCTCTTGTTCATTTTTGAATTTAAATTTCAAACTAGTAACTTTAATTCACCTAATTAAACTCTATTTACTTATTCTTTCAATATCTCTATTCATTAAATCATAGTAACATTATAGATTTATGAATGAATAATTCAAGGTGTGAGATAATATATCATGCTGTGATAAATCTATTTACCTTAACTACTTTTGAAAAAAAAATATTATGGCATGAAAAACACCTTCACAATGAACCCCTTGTTTTATTTTTTATTTAGTTTTTTCTATCATATCATGACACAATTTAGAATAATTTCATATATTTAACAGCATAAAAACAACACAAATCATAACAATAACATCTTTTCATCATGGTTTGGAAAAATCATTCACATCACAACCCTTTACTTCTCTTTTCTCATTGTCGGCATGTCGGAGAGTGATAGTACGCCTAATTACATGGGACTCCCCACTCTCCTTTTGGAAATATAAGAAACCACACATATAAATGATAAGAAAATTAAATATAAATCCTTTTATAAAGAATTTTCTAAATCTTATAGTCCTTGAATCACAACATGACTATAATCTTTACGATACAACCTTTCTTCATCATTATCAAATTTAACTTCCAAACATTTCATAAAGGTGTGTATGGAAGATTAATGGAATTCCTGTCATTCCAAAAAATTTATAAAAATTTCACTTTGTGATATTTTATCCATAGAAGTACCATAAAATTTAGACTGACCTCTAAAAAAATATTGTTTTCCAGATGTTAAAATATTCCCCTATACCTTATTTTGGTAATTAGTTTTGGATCGTTTTTGGGAAAAAATCATTATTGACTACCAAAACATTTCTATAAACTCTATACTTCTTTAAATAAATTTTCAAATCACTATTTATAGAATTATTATGCTTCAAATAATTTATTCAAGAATATATATTTTTTAAAAATCATCTTGTTTTTCTATATATCTGAACTTATTTACCAATGAATTTTAATTATACTTTTAACTAATGTTTCAAGATCTGTATAGACCATTTAAACCGATATTTTTTAGCCTACATGAATTCAAAATTATGTGAGGATTTAACATCTTCCATAATCATCTTATATTATCTTTATGTTACATCATGAATATAATTCTAAAAGTTGTATTTTTTCTTGTCCAATTTTATTTCATTATCAATTAATTTTTATTGGATAATCTCAATAAACTTCTATATTTTATTATCCTTCATTTAAAATTCAATATTCTACTTCACTTATTTATTAATAAAATTAGTCAATCTTCTAAAATCGTTTCTCAATACTGACTCTATATCAGCATGTAATATGTCATTATTGATAGATAATTCGTAACCCTTAATCATACCCTTCGTATAAATTTCTAATTGGAAGACCTTTAAAATACACTCTTTGAGTTCCTACGTTATAATGAACCCAATTTCTATCTCTTCCTCACTTTCATCATTGTTTCTCACATCACTTTTGAATTCTTCTTTATTCGTTAATAAAATTTGAAGCTTTTCATCAACTTCATTGGATATTTATAATTCTTCATCATCCATACTACTATCACTTTCATCAAACATAGATATAAATTTTTATTCTTAAATTTTGAGAAAATATTACCTTTCCCATTTGAACAATAAATTTATTCATACTTATTCTAGGAATAGCTTATCTTATCATCATCATATTCACCAATTTCATTATCTATGGTATTTGGATAATTTTTAGAAATATTTCAAATAACCCCATAGTTGAAACACTTCAAAGGTAATATTCCATGAAATTTTCCATTTCTTTTTCAGACACTTCTTGAGATTCATGACATGAGTTTGTTGAAATTTACATCAAGATATAATTTGAATATAAATCTTTTCCATCCACACCAACCAATTTAATACACTTCTCTTTATTCAAATCATATAAAAAGGCTTTCCTATAATTATTTATCTTATTCTTAAACAAATTTTTATTTTTATTTTATAAGAATAAATAAGGATTTCGAAAACCTCCAATTGAAATGTGCATGGATCACAGGTTTTAAGAACCAAGACCTTTGAATCAAATTTCAATAAAAAGATATATAATATCTTATAATAAAATATAAAATTTTCCAAATTCTCACCAAAATCTATGATGGTGCACATAATTTGATTCACTCTTATAGATAAGTCATCAATTAT
Source organism: Viscum album (assembly GCA_963277665.1). Taxonomy (NCBI): domain Eukaryota; kingdom Viridiplantae; phylum Streptophyta; class Magnoliopsida; order Santalales; family Viscaceae; genus Viscum; species Viscum album. Next base: position 44,090,419 of record OY728155.1, read on the forward strand.
TTCATCATCATATATCTTTATAACATCATATTTCAATATTCAAATTGTATCTTAGAATGATTCACTTTTTTATTCCTTTCATAAATGTTTTTTAATTTATCTAAAATGCCATTAGAAACCTTAACCATTTTTAGTATGAGGAACTCCTTCAATGAAAGAGATGAAAAGAAGGAATTATAAGAAAGACCATTATGCTCCCAATTCTTCCTATCTAAAACTATCATAGTACTACCTTAATTACAAAGAATAAAACCATTAGTGATAACCTCTAATATATTCATACTGATATAAAAAATATATAGAAGCTCCTAACCTTTCTAGACATAATAATTTTTTACATTAAAATTATGAATCCACTTGAAGGTCACTGAATTCCATTTTTTCATGTTCATAAAATAATTCGTAACCATATATTAAACTATAAATAGACACTTTCTCAAAAAACTCAAACAAAATCATATTTAATTGTTTTCAAAGTAGTAAAATACAAAATTATTAATCTTTAGAGGAATTGTGGATCTAATACAATTGGGGTGGCCACTTTTATTATGGGTTCCCTAAGAAGTGGGTGAATCAATAAATTATAGTCAATTATTTACATTCATAATTTATTAAAAAAATTAACCTTCATTACTTATTTGAGAGAGATATCTCTCTACTTAACTCACAAAAACTGAGGAAGTAAAACATGAAATGCCACTCAATGTAGAATGTTTAATCCTAAAAATGTGTAGAAAATCATTATCATTTTATGGACTCACTCAAGCCCATATGATCCAGTAGAATCACCATGGTTTTGATAATGAGCAGGAAATGTCATTGATCTCATGATATAATATAATAAATAATGTTTCTTCCTCACATGTCTTGCAACCATTTTCACTATTATCTTATAATTTTTAGATGTAATAATTATCCTTCTAATTATGATAATTCCATCTTGAAAATACTATTTTTATCCCGTTCATATTCTATGTAAATAACTAGTGTGAATTTCTCCTACCTCACTGAAAGATAAAACATTGATTATTACACTTGAATTAGTGTGGGAGAATCTTATTCTTATTGTTTTACTTTTATAGTATCAATTATTATTATTCTATGCACAAAAAACTACACAGAATCTTCCACTATCAATATCAAATACAATCCTATGCATTTTTTCCAACTTCACTACATGCATAACATAAAATCTGAAAATTTAATATTATCTTAGATAGTAGAATAATTTTCCTCAAGTTTGAATTTGAATTTGAATTTCATTTTCAAACTAATAACTTCCTTTAATTTTTATAAACTTCATATTTTTCTTATCTCACATTCACTTAAATCGTATGAACTATATCAGTACAAACTAGAACAAATTATAGTGTGAAATAATGAATCCTGACAATAAAAATTATTTTACATTAATTTATTTTGAACTGTATTTATATTATGGAAAAAAGAACTCCTTCACAGGAAAACCATTCTCTTCATTTTTCTCAAGTTATTCTTGTCATAATGTAGAACAATGCATCATGGTTTCATATATCTAAATTTATAAAAATAGAATAAATTATAAGAATCAAATATTTTTATCACATGATGACAAACTCCTTGACAACATGACCCTTCTATTCCTTTTTCTCTAGGTATTCATGTTGTGGTGTGAAAGCATGCCTAATTACATGGGAATCCATGAAATCATTTTTAAAAATTAAGTAACATCAAGTATTAATGTTAATAAATTTATGTATGAAATGTTGTATGAATAATTTTACAAATCTTTCAAACCTTACATAGTGGAATGAATGGAATATTTACAATGTAACCCTTCTTATCCTTTTGAAAATTTTACTTTTATCATTACATCACAATTTTATTAGAAGATTCACAGCATAGACCATATTAGAAAACATAGATAACAATTTCCTTTTATTATATTTAATCAATATAATATCATTTTTCCATAATCATATTACCAGGAAAGCCTAGCCAGAGATAAAGTCTCTGACCATTTATTAAAATAAAGGAAAACTACAACAAGAAAGCATCACAAGACAAAGCAGACAATTACATATCATAAAAGCCATACATGTCTCCATATCCAAGATCAATTGCTTCATCTGTAGTGTCTGATTCCCACTCTGAGCTTTCACACATCTTCTGAGTCTTCACATACTTTCGTCTGAGATTTAACTTCTCTAAATACAAAAACTCGTCAGAAGAATTCATTCCATTTACTTTGATGATGTAAGATCTGGTAGGCGTCGACTTTCGCATAGAAGAAAAATCCTTCTTCAAGCTTCTTCTTGATGGAGCACTCAAAACGTCCTTACTCCCTTCCACATTCTGCATTCCATGCTGAACAATGTCGCTATAGGAGGTTTGAAATCTCCAACAAGCATTCTCCTTCTCACTCTAAGAAATGTCCCTCACTTCCCAGGGATAATCACCTCTTGAAAACCATTAATCACCACCTGCTCGACGTGACTATTAGAATCAAGAAATTCTAGGCATTGTGGATTTAGTGCAAGCTCCAGACCTTCCTGCTCCCCCTTCTATAATAAACCTTCTCCAGATGGAACATCTTCAGAATAAAGATTGATCTGCAAATTTCCATCTTCACTCCTTGAAAATTCCTCCTCATCATGAGAGGATCCCCCATGATTCAGTTCTTTTAAATGATTTCAAGGGCCCTGGTCTTGTACCTTCCCAAACTTGCTTCCACTTTGGTTGTATTACTCTCCATGATCCAGAACCCCACTTTCATGTAACTCATCAACTTCAGAGGACACCGACCAGGAGACAAAATAGGTGCAACATGATCAGTTAGAGGAGAATCCTGATCCATTCCCACTTCCAAATCTCCACTCTCCAAACATGAAAAGTAGTTACTATTTTCAACAGAAGACACATGTTTCTCTGGTTGTGCTTTCAGCCCACCTGAGACCCGCACCCAACTGGCATCTTCATCCAAATATACCACTACCTGTGGGTTCAATATAGAAATGTCTGAAGCCTCATCATGTCCACTAGGTACCACTACCCGGTTCACACTCCCCACCCGAGCATATTGAACCGTATTCTTCACATAGGACTCCTTGAGGACCCCAAGATCTTGTCGCAGTCTTCCAATCACCGCATCCACTATTGGATTCAAAGACTTATTCGCTTCCCTCATCCTTCCACCATTCACTGAATTACTAACAACAAGACATGGTCCTGTCTACAATCCAGTGCTCAGGTCCTAAATCCCTTACAAAGAATCCAAGTCCACCACATCTGCAACCTGTTGATCCAAACTCACCTACGGAACCACTTGTTTTCCTCTGCAGTTGTAAGAACCCAGTTCTTATTTTTGAGGTATGGGCTTCTTCTTTTCACTTTTCCTTAAGTATTTTTCAGAAAATAAGGAAAATGGGGGGAAATCCTAAATTTTGGAAGTACACGTCGTGTACTTTTAAACGCGTCGTGTACTTTTGTCCATGTGGGATGAGTACACAGGGCGTGTGGCCATGTCGGCGATGAAGGGTGTAAGAACCGACTAAATTCCATGTAGTGGTCCTTTACACATCAAGTAGTTAGTCGGCAGGCGAATAGTAAGGCGGTGGCCATCTATGGGGCAGCACACGCCGTGTACTCATGAATACATGTCATGTAGTCATGTCGGCAGGTGAACAGTGCCACGCTGGCGGGAAACCGCCAGAGGAACAGTTAAAAAAATGGGAAGTACACGCTGTGTACTTGGAAATACACGCCGTGTACTTTGTTTTTTCACTTAAAATGGGTAGTAGCCTCCCTTGTTCACAGGGAAGGCTTAGAATCGGACGGGAGCTCAGGAGGGGACGACCAGAGCTTAGGAGATCCGTCGATCGCGAATCAGGAATCCAATTCTGCCTCTGTCGATCTCGTTGGAACCGCGTGGGTGAGCCCTCCCTTCTCCTTAAGTAGTTCTTTCCAACTCTTACCCTAGTGTGAGTTATTTGAGATTAAGAGATAATCCTTTCACATCATATCTACGGCATTCTTGGATGTTTCAGTAGGTGTCGTTCACGTATACCATTCGTTGGTGTTTCAGGTAGGTGGATTGGTGTTTATTTTCCAACTTTCATGTGTTTTTGTGTGTATTTGAGCTGCGAACCCATGTTTGGGGTGTCATGTGGCTGAGTCCGAGGCTATTTTAAATACCTATAATTGTATAGGTAATTAAATACAATCGTGAAACTATTTTTTTGGGATCAGTGATTAGATCCAGGACCACCCCGGGGGTGCGTTACTCTGTTTAGCCATTTGGCCAGGATACCCAAGGGTATGCCATGTTTAAATTATGAATTACTTTTTCCTTTAGAGGAATTGTATGTAAATTGATTGTTTAAATGTTGGGCATGGCCCGGTTTCTTATGCCAGAGGGCGGTCGTTTACTATAGCCTGAGGGGGTGACTGTATTAGCTTGAGGGAAACGTACTATTTTGCCTGAGGGAAACCTTTTGTGCCTGAGTTCTTGACTTATGTTCCTGAGGGCGACACTTCGTATGCCTGAGGGAAATTTATGTTACGCCTGAGGTCAATACCTGTGGGTTGGACTCTGATTGCCTAAGGGTGAGATTTTGTTTGTCTGAGGACGCTGTCTGTTTACTTAGAAATTTACTATAGTGTTTTCATATATTAAATGGATTAAATGAATAATTAAATGGCAATATAACGGGTAAGTTGGTTACTTCTGAGTACTTCTTAGTTTATTGCATTTTACTTTTGCACACTATTGTTTCATGTTTACACACAGTTGGGCACGGTCCTTTGGTGGGTGCCTACTGAGATATATTTCTCACACCCTGTTTGGGTCATTCTTTTCGACTCAAACAGATTATGTTTCTGCAGGTGTAGATAAGGGAAAGGGTCCTTTTACAGGTACTAGATTACTACTGGGGTGTAGGAGAGCATGGGACCGAGCATTGGATCGCGATGTCGCAGGCTATTCTGTTTTTCTTTTCTGTACCTGTACTTCAGTTGTATTGTATTGATCGTGTAACATGTTCTGTCTGTTTTATAGAATAGTGACATGCTGCATTTTCATATATACATGACTGGGCATTTCTCTTTTGTTATCAGTTATCCATTACAGTTATATATACTGTTGTTATTTCCACTGTTGTTGTATGTTTATATTATATTCCTCTATGCTACACTTTGAAAAATGAGTGCATAGTTTCCCCACTATCAAACATGGGCCCTCGCTGCTAGTCGGCAACCTCTGGCGTTTGGGGAAATGCACTTGAGGTCACATGGTGAACCGGGTTCGGGGCACCCATTGAGTGGCACCTAGATTAAGGACATTACAAAGTGGTATTAAAGGAGTTATTTTCTTTGACTTTCTATTTGGAGCCTTAGTTAGGGATAGGACGAACGGTAGTCGGTAATAAGTTGTGCCCAGGCGTAGCAAACCCGTGTACAAGGAAAAGCCTATCTACCTCGTATTTTTGCAATCTTTCTGATTTTTCAAATTTTCAAGTTGATTTGTTTTCACTGTTGGGTGACGCACTTGTGATTGTGCTGTAATATTTTATCCATGGGTTCTATTTATATGCAACCAGATGAGATGAGGGTATTCCATCTCATGCATCATATAAGAACATGCTAGAAATCACATGCCATGAATAGTTTCCATACCATGTAGGTGAATTATAAATTGCATGTTGTTGTGATAGTTGTTGTGCTAGTAAAGCAGGCTATTGTGATAGTTGCTCTGATAAAATACATGCTATGTGATAGAGTAATTTTATTTGAGCTTGTCTATAGAATAAACACCAAACTTTGGTCTTGGGGGTGTATGGGCCCTCACTGACCGGAATTTGGTGGATCATTAGATGGTTATTTTTTCATAACACAGATAAGATGTCAAACTTTGATTCATGGGGTGTATGGGCCCTCACGGGTCAGAATTTGACTCTTAGCTGTTTTTTTTCAGTATTTTCTAGGTTTCGGGGAAGTTTCTGAGGCATACTTTCTGGAAACCAATTATACACGCCATGTAGTATCTTTAAAACATGTCGTGTATGGCCTTCTGTTCGGTAAGAAAAATAAACTTTTCGAGTACACACCGTATACCCAGAGTACACGCCGTGTAGTCTCTTCCCGTGTCACAAACCGTGTGGGTGGCGACACGGGGTAGGGAATTTTTGGGGAAAACACATCATGTAGTGTTGACCAGGAGTCCGACCGTGTAACAAACAACATGTATGGAGGATACCTTAAGACATACATGTCGTGTCCACTATGAAACATGCCTTGTAGTCTGACCTGGGAACCCGGCTGTGTAACTAACAACACGGGTCAGGGTAAACCTTTTGTGTATATGCCGTGTGTCTGTAGAACACGCCGTGTAGTGTGAGCCATGTGTCCGGTCGTGTAACTAACAACACGGGTCGGTGAAGCTCTTCTAGTACACACCGTGTACCTGTGGGACATTTCTTGTAGTCTTGTTCGAGGACAGACCGTGTGGATTTAGCCATGTGGCTGGGTAATTGGGTGGTGTACATGTCGTGTGCGGGTGTAACACGCCGTGTAGTTTCGAGCCGAGTAGTCGGCTGTGTCACAAACGACACGGGAAGTTGGAAAATTACATCATACACACTGTGTAGATATTATACACGCCGTGTAGTTTTTTTTTCAAATTGGAGTCTTGTGGCTTAGCCGTGTAGAAGGACCCGGGCCGAGGAAGAGAAGTCAGGTACACACCGTGTAGTCAGTATACATGTCGTGTAGTCTTGTTTTACAAATCTTGAAATACCTTCTTCCTCTTGTTTCCTTTGTGGTTCCTTCGCTTTTAGTATTTGATAAATCTTGATCTAAGTCATGTTTATGACCTTGTAGTGTCATGCCGCCGAGATGACTGTGTGTTGGTCTCTAGAAGAGCGGTAACGATTATACTCTAGAAATGGTGGTCTATGGACTACCAGTAGACCCTCTAGCAGAGCCAGATGCGGCGCCAGCTCTTATACCCGACACAGGTGCAGATGCATAGTTTCATGAAGGCTTCGTGCAGTTCATGTAGACCTTTCAAGGAGCACTGTAGGATGCCACATATATGGCTAAGCTGACTCGTATCTTCCAGAAGCAGCATCCACCTACGTTTTCAGGGGATGGCGGACCGCAGGCTACGGAGTCTTGGCTGGGGTCGATGCAGACTATTTTCGAGCATTTCGAGATGCCTCCAGGGTGGAGGGTCAAGCTCATGACTTATATGCTACATGATTCCACCAAGAGGTGGTGGGATGTTACCACCCAGTCAAAGCATCATAGTGACATGGCGTGGGACGATTTTTAGGCAGTTTTCAATGACTTCTTTTTCCCAGAGACGCTGAGGGCAGATAGAGCTTGAGAGTTCATGAATCTACAGTAGGGCGCTATGTCGGTGATGGACTATTCTTCTCATTTCACCGAGATTCATCATTTTTCACCCATACTGGTGGGTGATGAGACGTTTAGAGCTAGACGTTTTGAGGATGGTCTGCGTTATAACATTCGAGCGCTGGTGAATATTTTCAGGTTGCCTTAAGTAAATGCTATTGTGAATCAGGTGCTGATTATATAGAGGAACCTGCGGGAAGCTAGTGGTGTGGGCCAGGTCAGTTCAACACCAGTTACTGGTACTATTTCTACTAGCAAGAGGAAGAGATAGATGGATTTCTCTTAAGGTGGCAGTACCAGCCAAACAGTTTCTTCAGGTGGCCCGATTAGGTGCTACCAGTGTGGTAAAGAGGGGCACAAGAGACTGTAGTGTCCACGTGACCCAGTGGAGTGCCGAGATTGCGGCAAGATGGTCATCTGCAGTACTTTTGTAGGGAATTTCTATCAGTGTCAAGTGAGATGGGTTCGATGCAGACTCCGTGTGCGGGAGCAGGACCAGTAGCTTCTTACCAGTCAGGAAACTGGAATACGTCAGGGCGTGCAGGCAGAGATGGTGGTTGTGGTCGTGGTAGCCAGACACCAGGATTGCAGAGGCTGCAGGGCGGGACAACTCAGGTTAGCCAGGCTGTGTCGTAGGGCCGGGGCACTGGTCAGGCATATGGAGTGCATCAGACCCAGCAAGAGCAGGATCTCGGACCATCTACAGTCAGAGGTACTATTCTAGTAGCTTCTATCTTATCTTCAGTACTTCTCGATATGGGTGCTACAAATAGTTTCATATTTATGCCCATTGTGGAGAGCCTTGGGCTATGTGTTTCTACTTATTCTGATATCATGACGCTAGACACTCTGTTGGGGACTAGAATGGCTCGTGTGTGTTAGTGCAGAGAGTGCCCCCTTGAGGTTGGATAGTGTCACTTTCCTAGGGACCTCTATGTCTTAGAGATGACAGCTTATGACTTCATTCTCCAGATGGACCGGTTGGTTCCTTTTCAAGCCTTTGTGGAATGCTATCGTCGCAGGGTGAGTTTCACGTCACCAGAGGGCAGAGAGTTTCTATACAAGGGAGAATGGGATGTTCAAGCGAGTCGAGATGGACCAGAGCATCATGGGCGAGGTGGACTCACATCCCAAATTGCGAGTTTATATTTGGATGATCAGGGGACTTGTCAGACGGACTTCCCTCCAGTGGTTGATCATTTCAGGGATGTCTTCCTAGATGCCTTTTTAGGTATACCTCTAGAGCAAGAGGTGTATTTCTCTATTGAGCTTGTTCCAGGGGTAGCACTGGTGTCCATTCCTCCTTATATGATGACTACACCAGAGTTGCAGGAGCTCAAGAGGAAGTTAGAGGAGTTATGGGAAATGGGTTTCATCTGACCCAGTACTTCTCCATGGAGTTCGCTGGTCCTCTTTGCGTAGAAGGCAGATGGTACCCTCAGACTATGTGTGGATTATCGGATGATGAAACAGTTTATGATTAAGAACCGATATCCTTTTCCAAGGATTGATGATCTTTTTGATCAACTTCATGGAGAACGAGTGTTCTTGAAGATTGACCTAAGTTTTGGATATCATCAACTGTGTGTGAGACCATCAGATATAGCGCTTACAGCTTCTTGAAGCATATATGGTCTGTACGAGTACTTGGTTATGCCGTTCGGACTCACAAACGCGCCAGTATTTTTCATGGCTCTGATGAATCGTGTGTTCCATCCGTATCTAGATTATTTTGTGGTAGTATTTGTGTACTACAACTTGGTTTACTCTCACACTCGACACGACCATGCTGCCCATCTTGAGATCGTATTGAGTACACCGCGAGAGCATCAACTATATGCTAAGCTCTCAAAGTTCCACTATTGGATGGACCAGATTCACTTCCTGGGTCATATCATCTCAGAGGCAGGAGTTGCAGTAGACCTAGAGAAGGTGAGAGTAGTAGTTTCCTAGGATCATCCTAAGAACGTGTTTGAGATACATAGTTTCTTATGGTTGGATGGTTACTACAGACACTTCATACAGGACTTCTCCCGCTTAACAGCATCGTTGACGGGTCTGACTAAGAAGGGTGTGAAGTTTGTTTGGTCAGAAGATTGCGAGGCAGCCTTTCAGGACCTGAAAGGAAGGTTGACATAAGCACCAGTCCTGATACTCTCAAAGAAGGGGAAGAGCTATACAGTTTACTGTGATGCATCAGGTATTGGGCTGGGAGCAGTGTTGATGTAGGGCGATCGAGTTGTTGTGTATGGGTCTCGGTAGTTGAGGCCACATGAGAGGAATTACCCGACGCATGACCTCGAGTTGGCGGCAGTTGTTCATGCCTTGCGCTGTTGGAGACATTATCTATTGGGGGAGAATTTTGTGGTTTTCACCAACCACAAAAGCCTCAAGTATATCTTTACTCAGCATGACTTGAATCTGAGGAAGAGAAGGTGGGTCGAATACCAATAGTCCTTTGATTTTGAGCTTTCCTATGCACCTGGTAATGGTAATGCAGTAAATGATGCACTGAGCAAGAAGACTCAGATACAGGCAGAGCAGGAGGCCAGTGGTGAGTGGCAGCTTATGGCCTTGTTCTCTAAGATGCATCTGGAGGTGCACTACATTCAGGGGTAGAACTATCTTTCATCATTAGCTGTGACTTCTACCCTCCTAGACAGAGTGAGTATGAGACAACTATTTGATTCAGAAGTCCTAGTTCTACGGGAGTCGGTGGCAAGTGACGACCCTCCTCCTAGTTGGACGATAGGCGATGATGAGGTTTTGTGTTTCCATGGACAAGTATGGGATCTATGGGATATACGCGAAGAGCTGATGCGGGAGTTTCATGCCTCATCTTGGGCTGTTCATCCTAGGGTTACCTAGATGTACCGTGACTTGGGATGTCAGTACTGGTGGCCGGGTATGAAGAGACATGTGGCTGGTTTTGTTATGAGGTGTTCAACCTGCCAGTAGGTGAAGGTAGAGCATTAGAGGCCAGCTAGACTGTTACAGCAGTTACCCATTCTGGAGTTGAAATGGGATGATGTCGCAATGGATTTCGTGACGGGGTTACCGAGGTCACCTAGTGGCAATGATGTCGTGTGGGTTTTTGTGGACAGACTCACGAAGTTAGCTCACTTTTTTCTGATCAAGGAGACCATCGGTGTTGACGAGCATGAGAAGTTGTATATCTAATAGATCGGACATCTTCCTGGGGTCCCTCGTTATATCGTTTCAGATAGGGATTCCCTTTTTACATCTTGTTTCTGGAAGAGTTTTCAGAGGGCACTGGGTACATAGGTTCTTCTGGGCACAGCATACCACCCTCAGACCGATGGCCAGTTAGAGCGTACGATACAGGTGATATAGTACATGTTGCATTCATGCGTCCTGGACTTTTGGGGCTCTTGGGAGAAGCATATACCCCTAGTTGAATTTGCCTATAATAATAGTTTTTAGGCGACTATTGAGATGGCACCATACAAGGATTTATATGGTAGGCCATGCTGATCACCTTTGTGCTGGTCAGAGGAAGGTGAGGCAGCTTTACTAGGACCACGTCTCATACAGGAGACTACTGAGCAGGTCCAGTTGATTCAGAAGCGGATGGTTACTGCATAGTCTCATCAGAAATCTTATGCTGATCGCAACAGACGACCTTTGGAGTTCGTGGTCGGGGATCAGGTCTTCTTGCATGTTTCACCGAGGCTGGGACACATGCAGATTAGGAGATAGGTTAAACTTTCACCAAGGTATGTGGGGCCATTTGAGATTCTGGGGAGAGTCAGTTCGGTCACCTATCGGTTGTAGTTACCAAAGAGGTACCGAGCCATGCATGACATCTTCCATGTATCTCAGTTGTGCCGCTATCATTCAGACCCGTGTCACACCTTTCATCCAGAGGATGTTGAGCTTCAGATGTATGCGTCCTTTGAGGAGCATCCAATTCGTATCGTAGACAGGATCACGAAGGTTCTCTGAGGTCGGTTAGTTCCTCTCGTACGGGTGTTATGGTAGCATGGCCGAGGGCAGGACGAAACCTGGGAGCCAGAGACCGACGTACATGCTTAGTGGTCTGAGCTGTTCTGAGATTTATCTTAGCCACCCTTGGAAGGGAACTTTGGGGACGAATTGCTTTAAGTGGGGGAAGTTTGTAAGAACCAGGTTCTTATTTTTGAGGTACGGGCTTCTTCTTGTCTCTTTTCCTTATGTGTTTTTTAGAAAATAAGGAAAATAGGGAAAATCCTAAATTTTGGAAGTACACGCCGTGTACTTTTCCACACGTCGTGTACTTCTGGCCGTGTGGGATGAGTACACATGGCGTGTGTCCATGTCGGCGATGAAGGGTGTAGGAACCGACTACACACCATGCGGTGGTCCTTTACACACCGTGTAGTCAGTCAGCAGGGAAATAGTAAGGCGGTGGCCAGCTGTGGGGCAGCACAAACCGTGTACTCATGAAGACACGTCGTGTGGTCATGTCGGCAGGTGAACAGTGCCACGCTAGCAGGAAACCGCCAGAGGAAAAGTTAAAAAAATGGGAAGTACACGCCGTGTACTTGGAAATACATGCTGTGTACTTTGTTTTTTTTCTTAAAATGGGCAGTAGCCTCCCCTGTTCACAAGGAAGGCTTAGAACCGTACGGGAGCTTGGGAGGGGACTGCTGGAGCATAAGAGCTCCGTTGATCGCGAACCGGGAATCTGATTCTGCCTTCGTCGATCTGGTTGGAACCACGTGGGTGAGCCCTCCCTTCTCTTTAAGCAGTTCTTGCCAATTCTTCCCCTAATGGGAGTTATTTGCATTTAAGAAAAAATCCTTTTACCTCAGTTCTACTGCATATTTTGACATTTAAGTAGGCTCCATTTGTGTATACCATTCATTGGTGTTTCAGGTAGGTGTCTTGGTGTTTATTTTCCAACTGTCGTGCATTTTTGTGTGTTTTTGAGCTACGAACCCATGTTTGGGGTGTCGTGTGGTTGAGTCTGAGGATATTTTAAATACCTATAATTGTATAGGTAATTAAATACAATCGTGAAACTATTGTTTGGGATTGGTGCTTGGATCCAGGACCACCCCGGGGGTGCGTTCCTTTGTTTAACCGTTTGGCCAAGATACCCGAGGGTATGCCATGTTTAAATTATGCATTACTTTTCCTTTAGAGGAATTGTATGTAAATTGCATGTTTATATGTTGGGAATGGTTCGGTTACTTATGCCTAAGGGCGGTGTTTTACTATAGCCTGGGGGCGTGACTGTATTAGCCTGAGGGTCACGTATTATTTCGCCCGAGGGAAACCTTTCGTGCCTGAAGGCTTGACTTCTGTGCCTAAGGGCGACACTTCTTACGCCTGAGGGCAATTTATGTTATGCCTGAAGGCAATACCTGCGGGTTGGATTCTAATTACATGAGGGTGAGATTTTGTTTGTCTGAGGACGCTGTCCGTTTACTTAGAAATTCACTATGGTGTTTTCTTATATTAAATGGATTAATGAATAATTAAATGGAAATTTAACTGGTAAGTTGGTTACTTCTGAGTACTGCTTAGTTTATTGCATTTTACTTTTGCACACTGTTGTTTCATGTTTACACACAGTTGGGCACATGCCTTTGGTGGGTGCCTACTGGGATATATTTCTCACACCCTGTTTGGATCATGCTTTTCGGCCCAAATAGATTACGTTTCTGCAGCTATAGATTAGGGAAAGGGTCCTTTTACAGGTACTTGATTGTTTCTGGGGTGTAGGAGAGCATGGGATCGAGCATTGTCTCGCGATGTCGTGGGCTATTATGTTTTACTTTTTTGTACCTATACTTCAGTTGTATTATATTGATCATGTATCATGTTCTGGTTGTTTTATAGAATAGTGACATACTGCATTTTCATATATACATGACTGGTCGTTTCTCTTTTGTTATCAGTTATCCATTACAGTTATATATACTATTGTTGTTTCCGCTGTTGTTATATGTTTATATTGTATTCCGCTGTGCTACACTTTGACAAATGAGGGCATAGTTTACCCACTATTAGACCTAGGCCCTCGCTGCTAGTCGGCAGCCTCTAGCATTTGGGGAAATTCTCTTGAGGTCACGTGGTGAATCGGGTTTGGGGCACCCGTTGAGTGGCACCCGGATCTGCGACGTTACCGCAGTCTTCAATCCAATGCCCAACTTTGAGATAGCGAGAACAATAACCAATCCACAACTCAAAGACGACGAACTATTTTTATCTAAATTCATCACTCACAGCAATGAAAAACGACTTAACAGGTTGTTTATAAATATCAACTTCAACACAAATTCTCGGTGAAATCGGATGGAAAACAGCCCTAGTTCTACTGTCCGAACATAAATAATGACCGACTATGTTTCCAATCCGGTGATGGATGGAAGGATTTTGAAAATTAAGTGGAAATTCTAGAAATCTTACCAGATCACCATGGTCAAAAAGTCACGCATCATATGATAATCATAAGACCATCAGAAGAGAATAAAATGGGAATCATCGCACGTATGCAGAGCAGATCACCATGCCAAGATCAAATCTTCCTCCGAAGCGAATCGAACCATTATGTGCTGTGAGTCAAGAATTCCCACTGTGGCGCGCTCCTGTAAGTTCCGCGAATCAAAGATAAAGCGATCGAAGTAATCCACAAAGGGGGTTCGTTGCTTGAAGAACGCATTAAATGTCAAATTTAGCATAGCTGAAGCATCTGTAAACTCTCGATCCGTGACCGAGAGCTACAGAATCCCATCATATAACTCAAGAACTTTAGGGGAGAGAACAAATTTCAGATACGAAGGAAATAGGTTAGGATTTGATAATGGAAGAAACCATCGATCACCAAAGGGCTGTGAAAACAATTTATGAGATAAAAATATTATGCTTCTTAAGAATTTTACATTTCAATCCATTTTCAAATAATTTTCCAATCATCACTAATTAAAAATATATTAGGTATGAAAAAACTCACATACAAGAAAATAATACTAAAAAATTGTTTACAGAACAAATAAAATTTTTATAAACCATCCCTCAAAGATTAATTTTCAAGTTTTTATCTCACAAAAAAATCTTATATACTGATTACATCATCATACATATCACAGTAAGTTCTTGACATTGTCAATTTTTCAACACTTCTAAATAAAAACATTTCAAATCAATGTAAGTAAAACTTTATACTTGAGGATTTTATTTTTTCAGATCCAAATATATTAAACTATAAAACACTTCAAGATAACTCCAATATTATTTAAAACACCTTCAAAAACTCTAGAGCCTTGGAATGAATATCAAATATAATGAAATAAAATGTTTAAATTCAGTTTGAACATGATTTATGTTTTGATAGAAAAAAGACATTGCAAGAACCACATTCGATTCATATTCTCCAATTATTCTTCTAAAAAACACTACATGCTAAAAGATGCTTCTCTATCTCTAAATCTCTATAAAAAATCCTTACATTTTCATAATCTTCACAAGGAAACAGTCACTTATTCATCTCACTTTCTTATTTATGGATGCACCACAAGTGTTATCCTATAAATATATTGATTAAATGATTTATAGAATTTTGAATACTGAAAATTGTTTATATTTTGTACATGGGTAACCAAATCTATAAAATTAAAAATAAGAAGGTAAAGGTTGATTCTATAACCAATTATATTTGGAATCTTCACCTCATACATATATGGGATAAACATATCCCAAGACTTAATATATATGGATTTTTAGATTTATTCAATTATTAATCATTTGAAATATTTTAATATTTTTTATTACGTAAAATGACCAAATAAAAAATTAATAGAAATAGTGATAGGGAAATTTAATATTGGATATTACATAGAGTTTTGTATATGGACCAATGAATACTAAAGAAAGTGGTGGTTATCGATACTCTATAACCATCATTGATGAATTTTGTAGATATGTTTATGTGATTTTGATGAGACAAAATTTCGAAACCTTTTAAAGATTATTGTTTTCAAATTATAATATAGATCAAGTTAGAAATAGTATGATTCTATGATAAGATCTAGGTTTTGAAAACTCATTCCATGAATTTTTTGATCATCTGAGATATTATTGAATTGTTTAAAAACTCAATACTCCTAGAACAACACAATGGAATAGTGTGTTTGAGGGGAGGAATAATATGTTATTTGACATGGTCCAATCGACAGTGAGTTATTGTGACCATCTTATGTCATTATGGGGATATATTCTTAAAAGTGTTACCTTATTACTTAACGAAATTCCTTTTAATGTATTCATAAAAATAAAATATCGGATATGGACAAGGAAATAGGCCAATATTTCATTTATGAGATTTTTTTCTTGTGAGAAAATATAAATTTCCCATGGTATGGTGATCATATTTGTTTTTAGTGAAAAAATTCAATATATTGTTTTGGGATATTGTGTAATATTGTGAATATACCCAAAACAATAAATGAAAGTGATTCCAAAGAATTATGGGTAAATGATAATTGATTTGGATATCATTAGATATGAAAATAGGAAACTTCATATAAGGGAAAAGAACATTAAAAGTTAAATATTATTTGTAAGTAGCCCTAAAATATGATGATTATATTTTTTTTCTTCATGTCTAAGGAATGTATTGATGTTGGAAGAAGAAATTATATTACATTTTATAACGTATGAGTGTATTTAATGTTATATTGTTGCTAACTAATAATGTATGTCCTATATATTTATACCTAAAAGTTTAAAAAATACTGAACCGGGTTCAATGTTTTGGAGAATAGCTAGCTAGGCTATGGATAAATCATCCAAAATTTATAAATAATGATGTAATCTAAAATCACTAAGAAATTAATCTTGGATGATGTTTATAATTTTTTGAAATTGAAGTTGGAAATGTAGTAAAATGAGGTTTATAGAAATACTCTTTCATGGCTATTTATATACTGCAAGACAATGAGAATGAAGATGAAAAGGTTAAATCTAGTTTTATATATTCTAAACTTTAATTTGAGTTGTTTAAAGATAAATTTAATTGTTTTTAAGAGGCTTTGAGAAGAACTTGGTAAATTCTAAATCTATTTGAGGAATTTGGAATTTTTGAGTTTAAACCTAAAATTTAGATATATCCTAAAATTTAAAAAGGATCGATTGTATTCAAGAAGAGTAAATGAAAACATAAGAGTATCTTTATAAGAGTAACTATTGTTAAAAAGGGAAATATGTTTTTCAAAGAGTAATCTTGTTGTTTGGAAAATTAACTGGGACTCTGAAAGGTTAACTTAATAAATGTATACTGAAGTTCGTAAGAGTAAAAGTCAAATTTGAAAGATTAGTCCATGACATAATAAGATTCATTGACTACTTAAAAATTATAAATTGATAATTCAGAAGAGTTACTGAAAACTTTTTAAGAGTAATGTAGGAATTTGAAAGAATCATTTTTTAGAAGTAAAGAGTAGTAGGATACTTCAGAAGAGTCCAACACTTAGTTAAAATTCTATAATTTTGGAGGATAAAAACAAATTTTTAGGAATTAACTTATTTTAAAGGAAATGAAATTTGGTGGTGTTAGAGATACTCATAAAATTTCTTAAAATTTATAAATTCACAAAGGGTTTATGATCCATATTGATGATCTATTGTGTAACAATTGGGTCCCATTAATAGTACAAGCACCCCACCATAACATGGGAATCATGTCCTAGCACACAAAGGACCACCAATTTCCCAACACACATGTGGTATCCCCACCATAGGGCCCATGAAAATGCCTAAATAGATCATCATACTTATCAATATCCTCAAATTCTATCACATATTCCTTCAGTGAGATTTTATCCTCACTCACAAACATGAGAAGAACTTCCCAAGAGGTCACCCATCCTGACACTACTCCAAGTCAATCCTACATAATTTTGGAGTTTTAATCAAGTAGGATACCAAAAATAAAGGTGCCCATTATTGACATGTGTAGTAAAATTTATCATTTTGAACATTGAACATTTTTGGGTGTTATATCCCCCTATCCCCATTTAGATAACAACCTCCCCATTCTGGACCCTATATTTCAACATAGGTAGTGTTGATGCACATCTGGCTAGGTATCGCCTCTGATGCCACTATAAAAACTGGGATCCGCTAACATCCCATGAATACCACCTTAATATAGTCTTTAGGTTATAGACCATCAGGAGCCACCATTTTCCATAAAGAAATGTGTTCCACCCTCCTTAGAGAACACCCACATGCGTAATTGGAACATCATACTGATGATTATCGTAACACCCTAATGATTTATAAATAAATTTAATATAGAATGTAATACGCACAATAGTGAGTCTCTGTCAAACAATACTTTGTTATTATAATTATTTAAACAATATAGTTATAACCTATCCATTAATCATAATGTTAACTCTTCTGTGATATGAATTTCAAAAAACAAATATACACGGTTGCAATCAATAAAAAATTTAGAGTCTGATAGGATCAACTTAAATTTTTTGTGAATAGTATCTTGACCCTTCTGAATACTAATGTTTCCCTCACGAATGGTAACATGAACCTTATTAATAGTAAATTGTCCAAATGAATACAAACCTCACTAATGAAATTATAAATAAAATTTAGGCATCTTTTAAATGAAATTTTGATATAATTATATAATTGTTTAAGTAAAAGAATATTTTAAAATTAATATTTAATTGTTGGTCTTTTTATGAGTCATAAATATTTAATTAGAATTTTATAATTAAAAAAACTATTTAAAATAAAATTATTTTTAAAAAAATTTATTGATATATCTGTATTTTATTTTCATATTATTTTTGGACAATTTTATGAGACCTTAGTTTATTTTTTAGGGTGTTAAAATTTATTTTATAAATTTAAAATTTTTATTTTTTGAGTAAAAGAGTTTTTTAATTTAAAATCAAATTTCTCATATTTTGAAATTTATTTTCATAATTTGGAGTTGATTTTTTAATTCTAAACATTAAAAACTATTTAGGTTGAAATTTTTAGATTTTCCTAAAATGAATGATTTTTTTGTGAATTGTAGCATATGATAATTTATGATAAATGCTAAATACATGTTTTTTTTGCATCATTGTTGATGTAAGGATAAGGTAAGCACAATTAGTTATAACTCACAAGCACAAGTTACTTTATTTATTCACAGTAATCAACTTTATTGTTTTTTTTGGGAAATACAATAAAATAATGAATTAAATAATAAGAAATCATCCCTCTCCTCCCCTATAAAAACCACCCCTCACCCCCTCTTCTCTTCACTTATCTTTGACATGAATATTGTCATGGTTTTGACCCAATAATCATCACTAGTCTCTCCCCACTTCCATGAGCTCTTGGTCTTACCCAAATACAAAAACCCCTCTTCTAAAAGAAGTTCTCAAGGAGGAGTATTCCACAGGTAAAATACTCTTCATTTTCATTTAATTTTATTTTCATGATATTTATTTTATTATACTCTAAAAACCTCTATGTAAAAATTATCATGATAAATCGAGTATCATATATATACTATAATTATACCATGTAAATGAAATACACATTATCAATCCCCTTACTCTCACTTTTTTTTTAAAATGAAATCATCGTCCTGGAGGTGCAGATTTGAAACCTTCGTGGTCGTCAAACTTTAATTCATCAGTTTCATATTTAAGGCTTGTCATGGTAACATTTTTTATGGTTAAATTAGAATATAATATGAGTATAATAACCTATTTAATGTTTTGTAACTAGTATATATACAGAGGACTAATTCATACGACAAAACTAGTTTGTGATGATCAAAAACACCAAAATAGTCTAAATGATTATCATTAAAGTTTTATCTCATAAATCATTCCCATAACATAAAAAAATGAATTATAAAACCATTTAATACTTAATATGTTCATTAATATCATATAAAATCAATTCTGGAAAATTCTATCCATTCCAAATGTACTTTATTACTAATAAACAAGCGAATAGATCATGAAAACCAAGAAAATGAATGCTCTAGAACGATGAAATTAAACATTATCACTCATAAATAAGGCCATAAATGAACTTAATAAATATATATTTATTCTAATAAATTTAGATATGGTTTTGAAGAAATAAATTAATGAATTTGATTTGATTACCTGGGACATTAAGGTTATGTGCCTATCTTATTCTGACATAAGGTAAGGGTCTTCTCATATCACTTCTATTTTTGTGAGATATTCCTTATTCACAATTATTTATTTTGTATCATTTATCTACACTGCCCCCATTTATTTATCATATTATGAATATATTTATTTTCATGGTATTCAATGTATCATTTTATTATTATTAATTTTGGGGTATATAATTCGATTGATTACAAAGTGGTAAGGGATATCTTAACTCATTTTCCATTCATTGAGATAAAAATCTATGTCAATGGAGAAGTTTTTCAAAGAATATGTATGAATTACCTCTGATTGTTTTATACTTTATATCCACTTAGATTTTGTGGGTTTATATTTTTCTCACATAATTATGTCATTGATATTTCCTCACTCGAATGATATGATCTTGGTAAGGTTTAATTTCACAATCTCATTATTATCTAAGATTATTATATGTAAGAATTTATTGGGACATATTTATCATCCATGTCCATATTTTTTAAAAAAATATTTTCAAAAAGAATATTTTTGTGTTTTTTAACGACTATTTAACTAAATCAAAATATTAAATGTGTAGGGTCCTGAAAATTTTCTATGGGAAGAAAATACCCACACAATCACTTTGAATAAGGAATCAAGTACTCCTACAAGTCTATTAAGGTGAATGGACTCAAATTGAGTTTCAAATTTCAGGATAAACTTGAAGAAATTCATGTTTTAAAAGGATTTTATAGTGGCCTTTGTACCATCACCGGGAAAGGTTCGCGGACAACCTGGATCATTAAACAATAGGTTCGCAGAAGGATCTACAAACTGCTATCCCACGGAGCGATTTCCAGCAAACACGCTGAACCGTGAACTGTCTCGCCGAAGGAATCATGTGCGCAAACACCATCTGGATACCATCCCATGAACTCATCACTTCACGGACAAAGAAAACCAATAGGGTTCGGTGAAACATTATCGCGAACCAAAAAATCCACACACCCTATATTGATCGAGTCTTCTATGAGTAAAAATTTCTCATCATGGGCCTTTACAAATGGTGTCATAATCCCAATAGATACAATTTTTTCAATGATCTATTAAAGGATAATAGAATGAATTTTGAGGGAGAATGATGAGACAGAAGAAGAAATCTTGAAGGGGACTTAGAGGTTGGGAGTAAGAGTTCAGAGAATATTCCAGCTTCATTATTGAATAATTGATGAAGCCCGAATTGCAAACCATGCTTTCTGTAGGTAAATCTGGTCGCGAACCATAAAATGGAGGAATTGAATAATAATAATAGAACCATGAACCAAATTGGTGAACCAAAAACCACATAATTATCATGGATGAACTTCCCACAAACAATAATCCCCCGGGCCCTCCATTAATTTGGTTCTTCGAATAGTATAACGCTCTGTAGACTAAACCTGGTGTCGCGTACTGCATCAGTTCGCGGATGGAACCCAAGGTGGCATGATGTGCCACATACCACTATGGTGCGCAATAATCTATACCCATGCTTTCATACCATATCGGTACATGGACAAACACTCTTCACACATACCACTACGGTATGTGAAGTTGATCCCATCCCGCATATGAAACTATTACGCAGAATGGGGTTTTTTCGGGTATTATTTCCTCCAGTTCCAACCTCACCCCTCCATTACCCTCTAGTCCTCCATAATCCCTCCACAAACCAGTCCTCAAACATCAGGCCAAAGCCTCATCCAAATCTACCAGACTCATATGATCAGACCATCGGGTGCATCAGCACGCCCAGTTGAGTCTACATACCCATGGTAAGAGGAGTCATGAAGGATCTCCCCACAACGGTTCAGGCTTCAACAATTCCGGGGGGTCTACATTCCCATTGTAACCCAGAATCTAACCTTGGGATGCCAATGTGGGCCTCCCCATTCTAAGGATTAGGTGTGATCAATTTCTTTTCTATTCAATGAGGAATAGTGATTAGTCGAAGGGTTTATGCTCACTTCTCCATTGATGAGGACGAAACTCCTCCCCTTTCTAAATGTATTCTGGGGCCCTCCCACTAAGGTAAGTCCCCAATCTCTTGAGGCCAAGTCACATTACCTTTAATTTCATTTCACATGGAAAGGTTCATCGCTCTATTCCCTCACCTACAGTCTCCCAGGCCTTGTCCGCCGTAGTCTCACCCTCTCCCACCAGTAGTAGAGGAAGCATGTGATTTGTTAAATCTTTCACATCCTACTGTTTCTCACACCGATCATGACTCACTGGAGCATAAAATTTTTGGACGATTAAAACATCCCCATTCTGAACTATGAGAACTCTGATTCCTAAACAAATCAGGATATGTAGGACGCCTATATGATGGCCCAAGCTCAAAAGGGTTCCTATAAAAAAGGGTTCACCCAATAATGTATCCTTAAATGGGTAGCCTCCATGTGTAAGCCCCACCCCTTCCAAACTAACTAGGTTCTGATTCCTCTCTCGAGGATATATAGGAAAGTCATCCTATGGGTTTGATCCTAATATCAAGTAACCATATGTCTCCCTGGATGACAATAAACTCTAGAGCACCTTATTATATGGAACAAGTCAGCAGTATCTCTATGGAATCAAATATATACATGCCTTCGATGATCCTACAAACCAAGGGTAGCCCATGGAAACACACTTTGGGAATGAAACAAGGATTCATGAACATATTAACAGGACTTAAATCTGTAAGAGAGTCCTAGAATAGTAAATAATCCTCCCCCTGTAAGGTTGCATTGATCATGACTTCCCATCCTCTCGACTAATGGAGTCCTCAAGTGTTGTTGTATGAATCATCAACCAACAAGATTCTTCCGTTGGAAATCAGGTCCATGAATCATTGATACCAGGTTCATTGGGTGTTTCTAGGTCCCCGAATTAACCTGTTGGAGACCATTCGAGGAAGTTATATCTGAGGGGGATCGATTTCATGAGTACGTGACCCCATGAAATCACCCGGAGGGACCAACTTACTATAGAATCTCATTCGTAATGAGAAAGGGATGAATTTCCCAATTCTTATAGGGTAAATAGAACCTTCTTATAAATGATAATAAATCTGGTTGGGTCGAAACAAATGAAATGGTGAATTTTATGAGAAACCATTTCCAAAAAGAGGGAAGGGTGATGATCCTCATCAGACCATTTCACCATCACCCGAAACATGCCACCTTGGAGGCGGAACAAAAATGGTGAACCCGACGTGAATCCTTAACCAAGGTGCTGGTTCTACCCCAATGATATATTAAAAAAGTACATTGCACGTAGGCCCATTTTTTTTCTCTGGTATGCGCGAAACGTGCCACCTCAGAGGCATAACAAATGTAGTGAACCCGACCTGAATCATTAACCAAGGTGGCGGTCTTACCCTACTCAGGCCCCTTCGCCCCACAATAGAAGAAAAGGGGAAGGGGGAAAGCGGAATCGCTAGATATGCATATGTTTAAAAGAATGCTACTTTGATAAGGTTTTGTGTTTTGTATGTCATATATATATGTCGCAGGTTCCCATAGAGCAACCTTCAATCCACATGACATCCCGAAGACCAATGGGTGGTTATCCTACAATAGTTTGACATACGATACATACCCCAAAAGAACATCAAGGGCCAACCATTAGCAGAATTCCTAGAAGAGAACCCCTCAAGAGAAACAATGCCATTGGATTTCGAACATATAGACAAAGACATGTTTTCCATCTTGGAGGACCCCCAAAAATGGGAAATGAATTTTCATTGTGCTTCTGGAAGCCTGACTGTGAAAAGGATGGAGGATCCAATGTTCTACAAAGTGGGGCTGGGAATTATGCTTGTATCCCGTAAAAAGGTTGTCTTTCATTACTCATTCCTTCTTTGAGAAGGGTTTATAAATAATGATGCAGAATATTAGGCCCTCATTTCAAGAAAGAAATTGGTACTTCATGTGAAATCCAAACACCTAAAAATAAAGGTTAATTCAGAGCTAGTCATCAAACAGATCAGGGGTGACTACTCCATTAAGAAAGAAGTATTGGTTCCCTTTATGAACCATATTCAAGAACTGATAGAAAAATTACCATCAGAACCAATGTTGAATTATGTCCCCTGGTCACAAAATTCCCAATCCAATGCTTTGGAAAATATTGCCACAGCCTTGGCCATTCCAAATCGGGATGAAATAGTCATTATAATTTCCCACTGTTGGATGGTCTTTCCCTTCATCCTAAGAAATATGGAGGAAATAGATGAAAATAGTCTCATTTATGAGCCTTAGGGCCACACTACTGGTTTGATGATATCCATTGAAAATTACCTTCATAATAGGTAACTCCCACCAGATAGGGATAGAAGAGAGCAATTTTGAAGACAGATAGTCAATTTTTCCTTATACAATGGGGTAATCCAAGAAAAGGTTCTCTACGAAAAAGGCCTTGATAGAGTCCATCTTAGGTTCATTGATGGATAAGAGACTGTTATCATCATGAATGATGTGCATGCCAGAGCTTGCAAAGCACAGAAATTAGAAACCAATCTCTCTCACCAAATCCAAAGTCTTGGGTATTACTGGCCCACTATGATACAAGATTGTTCCATATTAACCAATAAGTTTCATTCCATCTAATTTCGTGCTAATTTCATACACCGACCCCCAGAGATACTTCATATAGCTAAGTACTCCTTTCGATTCGCCACCTGGGGGATGGCTATTATGGTACCATATCCTCCTGCCACAGCCAGACAATTTAAGTTCATACTCACAGCGACCGACTTCTTTTCTAAATGGGCTGAATCCATACCCCTTAAAGAAATCAAGGAGAAAAACATTGTTTTCATTGTTAAGGAAAACATAATTACCAAATTTGGTGTCCTTCATACAATACTAATGGAAAATGGCACTATTTTCTGCTCTACTAAGTTAGAGAGGTTATACCATGAATATGTAATCAAAGCCAACTGGTCATCAAGCTATCACACAGAAACCAAGGGGTAGATAGAGGCTTTTAAAAAAACCATGTCCAACATACCCAAAAATATTGTTGATAAGGATAATAAATCATGTCCATACAATCTCCTTCCTTCTTTATGGGATTACCGGACCATGACTTGCACTGCCACCCTGGAAACCCTGTACTCACTAGTATTCGGGGAAAAGGCAGTTTTTCCTATTAAAATCCAAGTTCCATCACTTTGTATGGCCATTTGTGATCAACTGTCGATGTATGAGAAATCCCAAAGATGTTTTTATGAGTTGGACTGGCTAGACGAAAAAAGGTTGTGCACTTTACACCATTTGGAAATCTACCAAAACAGGATTGCACGAGCCTTCAACAAAAAGGTTCACCTTCGATCTTTCCTCAAAGGAGAAATGGTTTTTGTCCTCATAACCCAAATGATACTTAGGAAAGATCCCCTAAAGCCTAAACCAAAGTGTGGATGACCATATGTCATACATAGGGTCTATTCCAATAGATCATACACCCTGATATCGATGGAAAAACATCTCATCATAGCTCCCACAAATGAAAAGTTCCTGAAGAATTACTTCACATAACAGTAATATGATATCATGTTCCATTCTATAAGACCATAAACTATGAATAGAAATATTGTTATTCCATGGTCCAAGCTCTAAGACCTTAAACTTTGAATATAAATGCAGTGATTCTATGGTCCAAGCTCTAAGACCATAAACTATGAATAGTAATATCGTGATGCCATGGTCCAAGCTCTAAGACCATAAACTATGAATTGAAATATCTTGATGCCATGGTCTCAGTTATAAGACCATAAACTATTAATAGAAACACTATGATGTTGTGGTCCAAGCTCTAATACCTTAAACTATGAATAGAAATACAGTGATGCCATGGTCCAAGCTCTAAGACCTTCAACTATGAATAATAATATTGTGATTCTGTGGTCCAAGATCTCAGACCCTAAACTATGAATATAAATACTTTGATGCCATGGTCTATGATCTAAGACCATAAACTATGAATTATAATACCCCCATGTCTTGGTCCAAAGTCTATGACCCTAAAATATGAGTCAGTGTCCTTTCCACATGACATTAAACTATAAGGAACTCGTCCCTATAACAAGAAAATAAACTACATGATCTCTCATAGAACAATGTACGGCTTGATTCCTGCCCTTTCATGATATGTAGTGACGCCTCGATCCTCAATCTTATCCTATCCCCCACCAATAGAAAAATAATAACCCCATCATATCCTCTACCTCCTAAAACATGTGAAGGAAACCCTATGCCCACTCCTTATTTCTCAAATCGAGTATACCTCACATGAGCTTAGGATCTGTGGTAAGGAATATTTTATGCAAAAAAATTATAGGGAGATATGGTATACCCAACGCTCTTAGAACATGAAACAAAAATCACCACACACATGGATCGAGCCAGATCAGTACAGGGAAATCTCAAAACTATTTATGGCTTTATTCCTTCCCATTTAGGATACGTAGTGATCCCTAGATTTGGAATCCTAGCCCAACCATCATCATTATCAAAACAATTCCCTCACATGTCCTCACACATGGATTGTGCCTGATTGGTATAGGGAACATGAATAACTATGTGCGGCATGATTCCTGCCCTTTCAGGATACGTAGTGATGCCCGAATTGGGAATCTCGGCCCAACCACCATAAAATATTCCCCTTTCCCCAAGCATAGGTCAGACTTGTACATGGATTCCCTGAAAGGTACTAATAGCATGACGATAAACTAAAAAATTCTTCACGAGTTATGTGTGGCCCAGTTCTCAGTTTCACAAGATTTTGCACATTCCCCTCACTCATGAGAGATCAAAAGATCCTGGTTCCCCCAATTTATATGAGTCAGACCTATGTGTAAGTTGCATCAGTTCATAGTCATTTGTGATCTAGTTATTCTTTAGGTTTTCAGGTATATATTTCTCATTTTTCAAACTCCATAACTCAAGAAAAAATAATCCCAATAATCCTTCAAGGACATCTGAGACGGAAGGCCAGTTTCTGTCAGACACCTTTGTTTTGGCTATGCACATCATGCATCGGTAGCTCTACATATGTTTTCCACAAAAATAGTGGTCAATTAAAGGCAAATTCTTCCCCAGGATATTCCTCTCCCATCTCAGTACACCCAATGGCTTCCAATCCCCTGTCATTCCTCCTGATTCAAGTTACCCACGGGACTATGGTTTACACCTTCTATCATCACTAGCGTCTATGGAATGTCGAAACATCCCGATTATGATTAACTCAAAGCTATTAAAGATCTTTATGAAATCATAATTTTCCTCTCTACATGACTCTAAACTACACAGCATCATGTCCTCACCACATGTAATTAAACTTCAAGGACAAAATTGTCATTACTGCCTGACGTTAAACTACATAGTAATGCATTAAACCTAATGTTCCCTCCAATGTGGATTTTATATTCCTAGGTAATGAAACTGAATCCTTGTAATCCCTTATTTCTCACATTGATCATAGCTCATGTGAGCTTGGGGATCTTAGAAAGAGATCCACCACGACATCATGGAAAAATTGTCCAAAAATTTGGTCTTATAGCACGACCCTAAAATGAATGTCATGGTTCCCTTACCTGAGAAGAACTACAAACCCTGACCATGTGACATTAAATGACCAAGTACCACAAATATGGGATGAATGCCTCAACCTACGTATGAGTCAGATCTATGTAAGGGATACCTAATTCCATAAGTAAATCACAACCCAAATGTTCCCAATATGTCCGGATACACTTCTTCCATGCCTCAAACTCTATGATCTGAGTGATATTGAATCCTAATAATCATTCAAGGCCATCTGATATGGAAAGCCAGTGTCCTGCGGAAAACTTTTCTTCACTATCCACATCATACCCTGGTGGCTCTACATGTGTTTCTCAAAGTCATGTTTTACATTTTCCTCCTTACACACATACTGGATATATCAGAATATGAAGGCTCAAATCATCTCTAGTCCCTTTTGAGGTTTCTAAAGATACCTCATCCCTATGCGGGAAGTTGATCCGCATGAAAAAGAAGAGTTCCCCAACTTGTTTCCTTGTTTCCCTCAATAAGTTCAGTAGAAATTCCATTTTTCAAGTCCAGGTGCACCATTTTTTGAAGGTCATATACCATATTCAGAAAGTTCCCAATCTGCATAATATTCCATAGCCATTGGAGAAGGAAGGCCAGTTCCATGTGGGAACCTTTGGTTGACTATGAATTTCATGCCCCAGAGGCTCTACACATGTCACCTAAAAAATGGTCATCAATAAAAGGCAAATTCATCCCAAGGATAGTCCTTTCTAGCTTCTGTAAGCTCAAATTATGTTCATGTCCTCTCACACCCCCAAATTTGTAAAACTTATAGATAATGGATTACATGCCTTCCTCTTTCCAAATACCCATGACATAAAAAAAATATTCCTAACTGAACGGATCATTCACCAGATCTCCCTTACACAAGTAAGGACCATGCCAAAACTATTTCCCACTAAAAGCTGATACGAATGTCTCTAATATTTTCAGAAACCACTACTTCGGGTAGCCACCCATTGTGGCTCCCAACACCAAAATAAATTCAAAATGTTTCATAAACCCACAAGGCCATCGGAGATGAAATTCCAGTGTCCTGTAGACACCTATGATTGACTATGCACATCATGCCCAGGAGGATCTTCATATGTTTCCCACAAAAATGGTCATCAGTCCAAGGAAAATACATCCCCAGGAGAGCCCTTTCCTACCTCAGTATTCCTAAAACTACTTTCGAGCCTCATGTAGGTAAAAAATTCACAAATTGAGGGTCAATAAAAATCTCGAATCCATGTTTGAAGGATATTATAACATTCTCGGCTGACAAATCCTAAATTGGGAACCATGACTCATTAAGTTTAGTCAAATCTATTCATCCTAAAACATCAATAATAAGTTTTATTGGTAGGACTGTGAACTGCTATAGAAAAAGACACCATACTTTCTAATGGAACAATCCACAGAGGGAACCTATGGATAAAATTAAAGTATTGGTTCATTAAAAAAAATGTTGATCCCTAAAAAAAGGCGTAAATCTTGTTAGGTTAAAAACTTAAAAAGGGAGGCCTAAGAAAAAGTCATGTTATGCCCGATAATCCTGTGCCAAGTCATCTTAGGAAACAATTATGGTAATAATGAAAAAGATATAAATTTTTGTGAGGTTGTTCCATGAAACCACAGCATCAATCGAACTATGCTCGTTGAGTCCTGTGACTCAGGAAAAAATTAGATCCCTAGTTGATTATTTTAGTTTACTGGTCATGTTTTAAAATTAATACCTGACTGAAATAATGTTTATGTGATTTATTATGATTATTTGACATGATAGAAAAATGCAAAGAATAAGTGTTTAAAGGAAAATTGGTTCCATCATATTTCATAAGAATATATGGTGGGAATCAAATCCTGGAGCCTCTCCTTCTAAGAAAGACATGATCTTTATGATAGACATTCAGAAGAGTCACAGTGTTGAATCAATGATTGGTACGACTCCTCAATGTCTTGGATAATCATCAATAAATTTTCATTCTCAGCCTCTACACTCTCCTGTAGTGCCTCCACATCCCTCATTAGTTGGAGGCCAATCCTTTCTCATTCTTTCATTTTCCATTAGCCCTCCTCAACAGGGACCATGACCTGGGCCTTCTCTTGTTTGAGCTACTCCAGTATCTGGATTTTTTTCTCCACTTCCTGGTCACGTTGATCTATCAAATCCTCTTTCTTAATGAGTTTTTTTCAACATTGCAACTTTTACAGCATGAGTGACTACTTATTCAATAAGAATTTTCCATGTACTAGCAAGATATGTTGTCAACTCCGCCACGGAAAGTCGAGATTCAAGTGCACCAGTTGCTTCCTGAGCAACAACCACCTTCCTTACTATATCATACGAACCATGATAGTTAAATCCAACAAAACCGAAGATTAGAAACTGGCAGTGTAACTTTGGAAATTTCCCTGGAATCTCAGCCAATGGATTCTATGATATTAATCTCAAAATGTTCATCCATGTCTTTTGTGGAGTGGGAAGAAGATTGAATAGGCTTTCTCGATCAGTCTCAAAAAAATCCATAAAAATGAAATGTATTCAGGAATGAGAATTACAAGAGAGGGACTAGATTCAGTAGCTAAAGGGAGGATCAGCCCTACAACGGTCTCGACTCTAGTAATTGTAGTGGATGACATGGCAGCGACATTTTCCGCCATTACTAAGGCGTGTGGTTGTGATTATGAAGATAGGGAGGAGACAACAGTACCTCCCACCCCCGTAGTGGTACTTCTATCGAAAAATTCTGGCGCTACATCTTCAATCATCAGTTGCAGTCTCTGGATATGTCAGAATACCAAATACCCAGGGCCATGCTCAGCCAAAATAGTAGCCCTCAAGGCGGCCCTCAAAATGTTTCTAATTAATAAAAGACCTGTAGGTATTTTGAGTCCATTTAAGGGTATTGGTCTAAGAATCATGGGGGTAGAAAACATAACCCCTCTCAGAACTAAAAAAAAGGGCACGACAACCTGCTTCAAATATTTCAGAGGTGGAATATTATCCCCCTCGATTGTGACTTCCCTACAGCCACCATGAGTAGGTGAAACATATGTCTTTGAAGTGAATCCCTTTATATGGGAAAATTCTACTCGATCGAGATTGATTGGATCCTCGATATTCTAAGCCCCTCAAAGATCCAGAAAGGCCTTGGGCTCTCCATTAGACTTGGAACCTTCTATAAAAACAATCATGTGTCTCTCTATGAGATTCGTCTCAGTAGGGTCAAGTGAGCCCTCAACATTGGGATGTCCTTCCAATATTGGGGAAGATACTGTTCAAGTAGGATCTGGCACACCTAAGGGGTCAACAGGACCCTCGGTCACTTAAAATGGACATGTTTCCTTTTTTTGGTTAGCTGCAACAGATGACAACCCTTCAAATACCCTAAAAGGGATCGGAGCAATAGATGCCTAAGCAGTAGTCTTATGGTCACCAATAGGACATGCGTCAAAGTACATATATGTATCAGTGAGTCTACAAGATAAGGTTACATGGTTCAATCACTACGTGAATAGACAATTTCTTGTGATCCCCCTTCAAACACGCTTTGATAGTTGGGAGTCTTTCTTTAGATTCATTAATTGTCCAGGAGATGGGTCATGAATAAGGTCACCAAGAGGAGCTGGAGGAGGAAATTTCATATTAGGGTCTACAATGACTACTTCAATATGTTCTTGGGCCCCGGGGGGATCCTTCCACACTACCCCCAACCATTGATAGGGTGAACTACCCAGCATCAGTACCTCCAAGAGAATAAATTGGGTAAAATCTATTTCCCAAGATCTATAAATCCCTTGAAAAATAATAACGAAAGGGGGAATCTTTCAGCATCTTTACAATAAATGAATTTAAGCCTATAGGTTTTGGATAGAACAACCTCCCCCGTCAACCACGGGAACACTACCATTAACACCACAAAGTCCAACTATTATTGAATGTCCGCTGGAGCATGAATACATTTATCCATTTCAGTCAAGTAAGCATCCACCTCATCAGGATATTCGTCGGCAGAAATACAGTGGCTCCCTCAAAAATGGAAGATTGAAGTGTTCCATCTGATGAAGTCTCCATATATCCTCATTTGAAGAACTACACCTCAATTCATCCCAGACTCTCTAGGAATCCCAAAATATAGCCATAATTGGGATTTCCAACACTGTAGGATTGGTACAAGGAAAAAATCAGGTTTCGATAACCGTAAACATTTCCCAAGGGTCTCTGAAAAATCAGGACCTCAAGAAGAGAAACATTTATAAGGATATGGGATCAAGTAAAAAATCTTATTCTAGGGAATCCACAATAGGTAATCCAATGACGTCATCATCCTCATCAATGGTTTCTGGTTGCAGCATTGTAAGTACCCGATGCACGTACTTATGAAAACCACTTTGGGAGTGGATGAAGCTCTCAAGGTCCTTAAGCTAGCAACTCACCTTATCTGGATCCTGATCAAAAGAAACATCAGTTAGGGATGACATGTAGACAATTCTAGCAATAGAAACATCACTGGTTTAGAGGAGTTTCTATAAATTGAAAGGGGACCAGTCACGGGTAGATGGATGGGATTTTAAAAGGTCACATTGCCTCTAGGCCACATAAAAATCATCCTCAGAAGGAATGGATGATGGAATGTTGGAAGTAGCTCCAACATTGTTTTCAGCCGCCCGTGAGGTTATAAACACATCTTTCACAACTTTCTTGGGGGGGTCCAAGAGGCCTTAAAAGGAATTTTCCCAGTCGAGAGTGTTCAATAACTCCCTTTTTCTTCTTTCCCTTAGCCTTGGATGCCTTGGAAGTTGTCACGATAGGCACCAGGTTGAATAACTGGCCATCAGGATATGATTTAAGCCAGGACTCAGCATAGTTCTTGGTATATAAGAGCATGGAATCCCTAGGATTCGAAGGTATGGTCTGGATCTGAGTGTCCTCCCAGGTAAACCTTATCCATAGTTCACATGCTATCATCAGATGTTTCTACTAACGAGAACTATTGAGAGGAGGGGGCATACAATCTAGATGTTGTTGAATTTTTTACTAAATATACAGGTTGAATTTCCCTCTTAAATAAGTTCCCCTTCTATATGGACAACCAAGAGGCCTTCTCTTAAGGAAAAAGACGTATCCTCAGTTGATGAAGTCTTAAAATGAATTTTTTGTAATAATACAAGTAGGGGAATCATAAGGGTGGTAAGAGAAACATTCATAAATGTTGAGACAAGCCATTAAGTCATGCACATTCTTTTCAGTTTTCTCATCTTGCTTATCCTATGAAGCCCAAGCTGCCGGAATGACCCTGTTGGTGCTCTGAAGATACTGTCAGAGGGTTGAATGCATAATTTTTAATTAATTGATGAAATAATAACCTATTATATAGGATACCATCCAACACCAAATAATTTGGGAGGGCCCAGTCATCTGATAAGGTGCCCCCCCCCCCTCACTGATTCGACCCAGTAGGAAGTAAATATTAGCCAACACTGGGATATCCAAATTAATAAATCTTCTCACATCCAACTGAGTGACCATGATAAAAGTTGAGACTCTTACGCCCCCAGATTCCTACACTTGTAGGAGCCACCGACTTAGAAACATGGCTAAGAAAGCTACCATTTGAGATAATCAATCTATGTCAGGGATGATCCCCAATCCCCATTTCTTAAAATTCCCCTCTTTTACAGTGGGCTAGTAAGTACCCTCTCACCTCCATGTGGTTTTGGTAGGACAAGACATAGGTCTCCACGGATCGGTATGGACACTAGTATGCTTAACAGAAGTTCCAAACCAAAGGTCAAAAGGAATGTCCTACTTCGGATGGGGATCACTCTCCTTCAGAAGCACCTTCTCTTGGACAATATGTTTCTTGGATGAAGGGGTGGTTCTTTTCTCATTATCCCAAGTATAGGAGGTAGGAAGAAATTCATCATACATGTCCTCAACGACAGTGACTCTTGAAATTAGTCGGATGTCCCAAAGACTGATGACGACCGACCCATGGGTCAATTGGAAGGTGTTGGTATCTAGACTCTGCCTGCTTAAGATCTATGAAACAAGGGCAGTAGGACGATGGGTGTATGTGTGAGAAACCCAAGAGGCCTCATACAATCCCACAGTCTATAGATCGGTTCTTAATTATTCTCAACTCTGGAGAACCCAAAAAGGACACCCCCAATCCTAGCCAAATGAGCCTCTGGAACAAAGAACCTGTTGGGATGACCAAACCCAATTCTTGTTCATTGTATCCTTCCTCTCAATGCTCTGGTAATAGTGGCCCATCTGGTCGGTCATCCACTGTACTCCCTCCACAGTTCAAGGTGTGTAGTTTATCAAGTACCCAGAGAATGTCTCTTTAATGGTACCACCCCTTGGAAGAAATCAATTCCTTCATAATAAATCTATTAATTATTCATGAAGTAGGATGATCAGTTAGATTTGGAACATGGATCGTTGGGTCACACAATAGACCAAACCTGTAATAAGGAAACCTATCTGAAACTGGGTACTCTCATTGTCCTACCATAAGAAGATTCCCCAGAGACTGGAGAAATGGAATGACCATAATTTTGTTTTTGTCTAAAGCCACCATGATTTTAGATCTTTCTTTAGTAGTAGAAAGAGGGGAAGTATTATTATCCATAGAAGAAGCAGTGACTCTAGTCACAACTTGTGAAGTAGCCATTGTAACCTACACAAGAAGATCTAGAAGCTGATAAAAAGTCAGTCCAATAATAAATTTTGAATAATGGCTATAGAAAAATGGCTAAATTACTCAAAATATTTCTACATAAGACTCTGAGTACTATTCATAGAAAGGGTATGTGGTAGCCACTTCTGGCATACTACATAGTGTGAGGAGGTGACATTTTTCATACTTCATGATATGCGGAAACAACCCCACCCACATCTATGGTAAGCATATGCATTTCACTGCGTACAGCCATTGTACATGAACCCTGTGTGAGGCGTTGGCCTGAGGATTTTTGACTATAAAAAAATGGTTCATGGAAGGTGGTTACTATGAACCTAGGCCTCATAAAGTTCATGTTCAAACATTGTGTTTTAATGTTTATGTTCAGATTATTATTTCTTAATGATTGGTTTTTAGGATTAAGTTTGGTATGTTGACATGAAAACATCGTAGTTTTTACCTACACGTAATCTATTTTTTAATTTTAGAACCGTTCATGAAATCCAAAATATGGTACACGGACAGAGAAATGGAGGGAAGATCAGTTCGTTGTACTTACAAAGTTGTTCACGAATGGGATTTTCACAAGGATAACAGTATGCAAAAGAAGATGGAGTTGAGGGAATCGAGAGAACATTTAACTGTGAGAAATGTTAAAAGACAAATGTCATTGGACCCTATATATAGGTGTTTTCCACTCCTACCAGGCCCAACTATTCTACTACGAACTATTTGATTTCAAGACCACTTCTACATCTAAATAGTCCCCTTTTAATTATGACTAGACCCCATTCCAATTGGGGAAATGTTATGGTCTTAAAAATTCCCAAAGGGAAGAAACTACACCAACAATCACTTTGTAGAAGGAATAATGTACTCCTACAATAATAGCAAGGTGGATGGACTCAAATTGAGTTTCATATCCCAGGAGAAACATTAAAGAAATAAATTTTTCAAAGGATTTTCAAGTGACCCGCATACTATCACCGGGAAAGGATCGCGGACCACCTAGATCGCAAACCAAAAAGTACATGGAATGATCCACTAGCTTACGGAGCGATGGCCGGTGAAATTTCGTGACCATCAACCGCATCCCTGAAGGAATCATGCACATGAACGCCATCTGTGTACTATCCCGTGAACTCATTAGTTCATAAACAAAGAAAACCAATAGGGTTCTGTGAACCATTATGGAAAACTGAAGCCTCCACAAACCCCAGATTGACCAAGTCTTCTATGGGTCAGAATATCTCTGCATGGGACGCTACAAATAGTGTCACATACCCAATAGATACGATTTCCCCGATACTCTATAAAAAGAGAATAGAATAAATTAATAGGGAGAATGATAAGACATAAGATAAAATCTGGAAGGGGACTCAGAGGTTGGGAGTAAGAGTTATGAGAAGATTCTGGTTTCAGTCTTGAATCATTGACGAAGCCTGAATTAAAAACCACACTCTCCTCAGGTATATCTGGCCTCAAAACATAAAAAAGGGGAATAGAATAATAATAATAGAACTTCAAAACAAATTTCTGAACCACAAACCGCATAATTCTCGCCGATGAACTTCATGAAAATGATGATCCCCCAAACCCTCCTTCAATATGGTGCACCGCATAGTATACAACTAAGCAGTCTGAACGCGGCACCGTACTACATCAGTACATGGATGGAACCCAGAGCGGCATGATGGACCATGTACCAAGATTGTATGTAGTCGTCTATACCCATGCCCACATACAATATCATTACATGGAAGACCACTCTTCCCGCATACCATTACGGTATGAGGAGCCTCCCCCATCCCATATGCAAAACCAGTACATGGAATGGGGTATTTTCAGGTATTATTTCCTCCAGTTCCAACCTCACCCCTCCATTATCGTCTAGTCCTCCCTAATCCCTCCATGAACCAGTCCTCTAGAATCAATCCAATTCCTCCTACAAAGACACCAGACCTGTATGATCAGACCATTGGGGGAATCAGTGCACCCCGTTGAGTCTACATACACATGGTAAGCGGAGTCACGAAGGCTCTCCCCACAATGGTTTGAGATTCAATAATTCTTCTAGGTTTACATTACCATGGTAACCCAGATTCCATCCTTGGGATGTCAACATGAACCTCCCAAGTCTAGGGATTAAGGGTGATCACTTTATTTTCCATTCAATGAGGAGTAATGATCAATCAAAGGAGTTATGTTCGCTTCTCCTTTGACAAGGATGAAACTCTTCCACTTTCCCTGAATTTATTATGGGGCCCTCCCACTGATGTAAGTCCAAAATATTCTAAGGTTTATCCATATGACCTTTAATGTAATTTCACATGGAATGGTTCATCGCTTAGAACCCTCTCCCATGGTCGCCCAGGCCTCATCTGTGGTAGGCTCGCCCTCTCCCACCAGCATGAGAAGAAGAATCTGCTTTATTGATTCTTTCACATCCTCTTGTTTCTCACACCAAGAATGAATCATGTGGGCATAAAAGTTTGTGATGATTACAACATACACATTATAAACTATGAGAACATTGATTCCTAACCAAACATGGATATGTAGGACACCTACTTGATGGCTCGATCTCAAAAGGATGCTCATCCAAAAGGGTTCACCCAATCATGTCCTCCCAAATGGGTAGCTTCTATGTGTAAGCCCCAACATTCAAAACTACGAGTACTCTAATTAATGATCAAATAAAGATATGTAGGACGCTTACTTGAAGGACCGAGCTCAAAAGGATACCCTCCTATAAAGGGCCCACCCAATAATTTTTCCTTAAATTGGAAGGTTCCATGTGTAATCCCCAACCCTTCCGAGCTAAATGGGTTCGGATTCCTCTCTCGAGGATATGTTAGAGAACCATCTTATGGGTAAAATCCCAACATCAAGTCACCTTTCATCCCTCTGGATGACAATAAACTCTAGAGCACCTTATTTTATGGATCAAGTTAGCAGTACCTCTGTGGCATCAAATATATGCATGCCTACGATGATCCTACAAACCAAGGGTAGCCCATGGACACACTCTTCAGGAATGAACCAAGGATTCAAAAACATATATACATAACTTAAATCTATAATAGGGTCCTGGAACATGAAATTATCCTCCCCCGGTAGGGTGTGGTGAGCCTGACATCCCATCCTCCCAACCAACAGAGTCCTCATGTTTCGTTGGATGAATCATAAACCAACAAGCGCCTGTCTTTGGAATGTAGGTCCATGAATCATGGATACTATGGTCATTGGGTGTTTCTGCCTCCATGAATAAACCCTTTAAAGACCATACAAGGAATTTATATCCGAGGATGACAAATTTCATGAGTACATGACCCTACGCAATCGCACACAGGGACCAAATGACTATGTAATATCCTTTACAATGTGAAAGGGGTGAATCACCCAGCCTCTGCATGGTTAATCCAACCTTCTTCTAAATGATAATAAAACAGGATTGGTCAAAACAAAATAAATGGTGAATTTGACAGGAAACCATCTCTGAAAAGTGGGACGGGTGATGATCCCCATCTGACTATTTCACCATCACTCGAAACGCACCACCTCTAAGGAATAACAAAATGTTTTGAATATTTATTCTTCAAAATCGTTCTCATTTATATCCATGTTTTCAGAATGGGTTTTATGGATTTACTTATGAGGATATGAATATTTTAAAATTTTAATTTTATAATTTATCCAAAAAATTTCGAAGTGGTATGGGACACTTATATTCAAAAATATAATTTTTAATGTCTCATTTTATAAAGACACAACTCTTGAATAAATCATTTCATAGGAAAAAATGTATTTCTCTTAAGAATTACTCAATGATTTTATAATATTATTTTTATTAATTTCAACACCCTTGTTGAATATTATGTTTAATTTGGATTAATATTTTATTATATCATCTACCATATTTTATTGAATGGTTTATGATTAGTTTGACTATGGATGTGCTATATTGATACCATTCACGCTATTACTCTAAGTGGATAGTGATTATGTTTATTGATTATGGAATATTATTTAAATTTTATATGTTAGTTTAAATATGAATGTATATGTTGATTATGTTTCATCCCTTTGATATGTGGAATGCATAAGATTTATTTAGTGTCAGGAGGGGGCCATTATAGCCCCTCGGTGCATCGGTAGGTCTCATGAGACAAACTAGTTTGGGTTTTTAGATATTTTGGTATGGTCTTAGCAAGATGCCTTGATAGTATGGTTTTGACATCCAGAATTATGAATTCCCTCATTATGAAACTAGTAATTGATAGTCCATGTGATTATTAGACCAGTAGATTATCCATGGTTATGTTTTATTATGGAAGTATTTATTTATCTTTTATTCCAACCATATTATGCTCAAGATTGTGTTTTAATGTCATGTGTTCTTCAGTTTTTCACTATGCCTTTTTATCTATGTTTTCTCTCTATCACATTCCATTACTAAGTAAGCCCATCCCTTTCTTATGTTTCCTTTACCTAGGTAATGAAGATGAAAATGTTGAATAAGAATTCTAGTAAGATTTTTATTTCATTTTACGTTGTATCATGTTTTATTTACTTTTCGGAATGTATTTTGGGTATCAAGAATGTAATCTGGTATTCCAAGACTGCTAAACTAATTGGTAGTTTGGGATTTGATTCCTTGTAATCATGCCAATGTAATAAAATAATGTCCTAGATCTGGTCATCTTTTGTCGGATCATTATAGTTAGTATCAGAGGACGTTTAAAAGCATCCTTGGAAACTCGATTAAAAATTTAGAGAACATAAACCTAAGATAGAATTTGAGGATATGTATAGAAGAACATCATAAAATTTTGGTAAGGTAGAGATATGTGGGTATTCCTGGAAATACATCCATGTTTAGATAGTAAAAGTAGACGTGATTATGGAACAGATGTATATAGGGGTTATAAATCCAACAAGGTGTCTCAGACTGAATTGGGGTAACCTGGTACACGACAACAGGATTTACTACACACCTAGTCTGACACTCTCAGGGGATATGATTAGGATAATTGAAATTAACTTTACTAACCATTTTTATGTATTTGAATATATGAAGAAAATGAATAACCTAGGTTATATAAAGGTGTTTTAGGTAGAAAATAATGTTTTATTCTATTATATAAATGATTATATGTTTTTTCACTATGAATATTGTTACTCACTTTATGATATATGGTTTTAGTCAATGGATGGAACTTGAAGGATCCATGTTAACATTGAACATGATGGGAAAAGTAGTGGTGATGATCAACCAGATTAGATGTTGATAGGATTTAAAGATATCATGTTCATGCATAATCATTTTTCCCAAAATATTATTAACAACATATACTGTAAAGAACAAATGAACCTGCCAAAGAAGAGAAGAATGGAGTTTTCTCAAAGCACCAGTGGTGGAGACCATGGAGAAATGAAATATCAATTTCCATAATGCAACAAATGTGTAAGGAGACACCTATGAAAGTTTCTCAAAGGAAAAAAGAAATTCTTTATGTGTGGGAAATAAGAAAATAAAGGACATAATTTCCATGAAAAATGATGAGTACAGTGGAACGAAATATAACTCCTCCAAAGAATCCATTTGTAGTTATTTTCCTTAAATGTAAGCAACTTTGGCATTACCTGAGTCAATTCTCTATTCTATAGGATGGCCTTTAGAACTATGTAAGTACCTATGTGGAAAAAAATGTATGGTGTAATTTTATAATGAGATTGTATTGAAAATCAAAGTTAAATGGATTTTTAGTGATTGACCATATTTCAAGGATGACCATCATATTTATTTTGAATGTTATATTGTTTTAGAAAAAGGACAACCCACACAATGAGATACAAACTTCCGCATTTGGAATGGCTGTGGAGTTTGAACCCACAACTGAAGGGAGACATTGGTGCATCACCTACTACTAGCCTACATGATGTTTGGGTTATCATGAATTTTTATATTGAAAAAATCAAATGGATAAATATTATTATTATTTTAGGGACTTTTTGTTTTATAAAATACATAACTTTGGGATTGGAAAATTATTTGGTAATTAAGTTATTAATGTTATTTTAGAATACGTTTGTAATTTTTGGAATCCTATAAGATTTTAGTAAATAACATATTTTGAGGAATAAATGTTGACTTTTATTTTGGAGTCAAATATTATTTTATTGTGGAATTATGGTGATCCAGGTAATTTATTTTAAAGGATAGAATAACTTAGAGTTTATGAGATAGGGGAAATTAATTTTTTGATATAAGAAATTAAGAGTTATCGATGTCATTTGGAAGACTGTATGAATAAATCCTTTAATTTTAAGTTCGTAGTCTAGAATATTTTTTAAGGAATGATTGTAATTTGAAATATGATCTATGTTGAACATCAGTTTTACATTTAAATTTTGGATATTATAGTTGGTTTTAATCATATAAAGGTTTATTATTTTTTGTGAATTATCCTATCATATCCAATCCATTTTAGTTTTAGTTAATATATAAGAGAAAAAGAAATAGATAATTGTAATTTTATGGGATCTGTGATCTATAGAAGTTGATTTAGATTCTTAAGGCCAAGAAAATTCATCTTGAATGTTCATTTCTATGTATAAGGAGTGAAATGAAAATTGAACAAAGAACAACTAAGGGATGATATTTTTATTATGACCTAGAAAGTAGTCATGTATGTTTAATTTCTCAGGTGATTATCTAGATAATAATGTAATACCTCAATTATAGGAAAATTATTCTGTAATAAAAATTTTATCCAGGAAGTTTTATTTCAGGGAAATAAATTGACTTTTAACTGATCACATGATTTATGACTTTTTGATGATTAAAATTCTAGTGACTGTGTCCTCTATCACTCCCCAACATAGCTTGTTGGTTATATTATTCTTCAATGTACATATTTTCACTTCTCACTAATGTTATCCTATTCAAATGCAATGTTTTGTATTAACCTATTCAATTTTCCTTTCCCTCTTATTAATATGATATTTTATTAACCCTATTTCCAATATGGTCTTCCCATGAGATAATTTTCAAGTATCAATGATTTCCTTTTAGACGTGTAATTTCAAATTGTGAGTATGAAATTCATTAAAGGAGGGAATAATGTAAAAACCTAAGGATTTACAAACAAATTTAATATATAATTTAATTCACAAAACCCTAAGTCTCTACAAAAAAAACTTTTTATTTTTAATATTTAAACAAGATAGTTATTACCTACCCATTAAAAATATTTTGTTTACTTTTATGATTTGAATTTCAAAAAATGGACTTACACGGTTGTGATATGTAAGATATTTGAAGTATGATAGAATCAACATTTTTTTTGAATAGTAACTTGACTCTTTTGAATAGTAATGTTATCCTTATAAAGAGTAATATGACCCTTCAGAATAGTAAATTGGATAATTGAATAGTAAACTCATCCATTAAAGTATAAATAAAACATAATCATCTTATAAATGAAAGTATGAAATAATTATATTACTGTATAAGTAAATTAATATTTTAAAAATTAATATTTAAGGGTTAGTATTATTATGAGTCATAAATATTTAATTAGAGTTTTATAATTAATAAAATTAATTAGAAGAAAATTAATTTTTATAAAATGTATTCATAAATCAATATTTTATTTTCATATGATTTTCGGATAATTTTATGAGACAATAGTCAATTTTTCGAAGCGTTATAAAATCAGTTATGTATTAAAAATCTGTATTTTTCGAGTCAATGAAGTTTTTAATTAATAATTAAATTTATCATATTTTGAAAATTATTTTCATAAAATGGAGTTAATTTTTTAATTCTACACATCAGTAAATGGTTGGGGTGCAAGTTTGATATTTTTATAAAATACATGAATTTTTTTCAATAGTAAAATACAACAATTTAAAATAAATGTTCAATACCAGAATATTTGAGTAATTTTTTATGTAAGGATTAGGTAAGAACCGTCATTTAAAACTCACATGAAAACGTTAATTTATTTATTCTCATGAATCAACGCTATTACTTTTCTTGAACAAAATAATAAAATAATGAATTAAATAATTAGAAATCACCCCTCTCCTCCATTATAAAAACCACCTCTCACCCCCTTTTATGAACACTCCACTAAGCCTTAAAACTTGTCCAGTTTCTACCCAAATACTATTTTCTAGTATCTTCTTACACCCAGGATCTCTTTTACTTATGAATGGACCAAAACCCCCATCCTTAAGGTGCTTCTCAAAGAGGAGTATTCAAGAGGTAAAATCATCTTCCTCTTCCTTTTTTTTTCAGGTTTTTGGTTTTATTATAATCTCCTCACCTATATTGTAAAAATAATCATGAAAACTTCAGTATAATCTATATAATATAATGATATAATTTTAATGGAATATCCATAATCATTCTCCTTACTCTCTATTCTCTCTCTCTTTTATTTTAAAAACGAAATCATCAGCTGAGAGGTTCCAATTTACAACCTTCAGGGACGACGAACTTTATTTCTTAAATTTCCTCTTCAATGCTGTTAATGATTCCATTTTTATGGATAAAATGGGATATAATACTTTTATTATAACATATTTAATTTTTTTAACCAGTATATATACACAATAAAAATTCATATGATAATACTACTCTGTGATGATTAAAACCCGCCAAAAAATCAAAATGATTATCACTAATATTTTATCTAATAATTCATCCTCAAACCATATTATAAAATGAATTATAAAACCATTTAATATTTTTGATATTAATTATTATCATATATAATAAATTATTTTGAATTATATCAATTCCACATGAACCCAATTACTTATAAACAAGTGAACTGATCATGAAAACAAATAAAATGAGTGCTCCAGAATGATGAAATTAAACTCTATAACTCATAAATAAGACCATAAATTAATTTAATAGAACTATAATGATTATAATACATGTATAAATGGTTATAAATTAATTTATTATTGGATTTAATTTGATTATCTAGGAAATTAGGACCATGTGATGAACACATTCAGACATAAGGTTAGGGACTTCTCATCTGAGTTCCATTTTTAAGAGATATTTCTTATTCCCCACTATTTCTTGCATATGGTGTATATACACTTACCATTTATGTATCATATCATGAATATATTTATTTTCATTTTATTCAATGTAAAATTTTATGATTACTAATTTTGGGTCACATGATTCGATTAATTACAAAGTGATAAGGGGTATCTTAATATGATTTCCATTCATTGAGATAAACATCTATATCATTAGCTATGTTTTTATAGAATTTTTTTTGAATGACATATTATTTTATTATACTGTATATCCACATATATTTTCTGGATTTATATTTTCCACGCATAATTATATTATTTATTTATTCTCACTCTAATGATATGATCTTTGTAAGGGTTAATTTCACAATCTCATTATTATTAGAGATTTTTTATATATAATAATTTATTGCGACATATTTATCATTAATGTACATGATTTTTTTTAATATTTTCTAAATGAATATTTTTTAGGATTTATTTATGTAATATTTAACTAAAACATCATTTTTACTATTTTGAAGATTTATTCATCTAAATATTTTTCATTCATATCCATGTTTTCAAAATGGTTTTTATGGATTTATTTATAAGGGCCTAAATATTTTAAAATTTTAATTTTCTTATTTCTCTTAACTTTTTAAAAGTTTTATGGGACACTTTTATGGAAAAATACATTTTTACATGTCTTTATTTATAAATATGTGGCTTTTGAATAAATTATTTCAAAGTAAAATGAGTATTTCTCTTAAATATTCATTGATGATTTTATAAGAGTATTTTCATCTATTTCAACATCATTGTTTATTCTTATGTTTAATTGGGATTAATATTTTATGATATCATCTATGATATTTTATTTAATGTTTTATGATTAGTTTTATTGTGGATGTGCTATCTTGAAAACATAAACTATATCACTCTGAATATATGGTGATTATGTTTATTGATTGGGGAAAGTTATTTAAATTTCATATATTAATTTCAATTTGAATGTATATTTTCATTATGTTTCAACTCTTATATATGAGTAATTAATTGGACTTATTATGTGTTGGCTGGGTCCCACTATAGCCCCTCAATGCCTTGGTAAGTCTCATGATACAAACTTGTTTGGGTATTTACCCGTTTATGAGTGGTATTGAAAAGAGTCGTTGATTGTATGGTTATGACCTCCTACATCATGCACTACCTCATTATGAAACATTTACTTGATTGTACATGTGATTATTAAACTATTATATTATCCATTATTATGATATATTGTGGAATTATTTATTCAACTTTTATTCCTACGATATTATACAGGATATTATTTTTTTAATGGCATGTGTTCTTTAGTTATTCACCATGCCTTATTATTTATGATTCTGATATACTACTTACCCTTACTAAGAATCTGAGATCAAACCTTTCCTATGTTTATTTTACCTATTTTATGAAGAATAATACATTTAATAACCTTTAAAGGATGAATTTTATTTCATTTTATAGTGTGTCATGTTTTATTTACTTTTCCCAATGTATTATGGGTATCAAGAATGTAATCTAGTCTTCCAAGACTGCTAAGTTAATAATTACATCAAGATTGTATTCCTTGTAATCATGATAATATAATAAAATAATGCACCGGCTCCAGGGTCATGGGGTCGGGTTGTTACAATTATCCCCATA
The DNA here is from genome assembly GCA_963277665.1 of Viscum album. Classification (NCBI taxonomy): domain Eukaryota; kingdom Viridiplantae; phylum Streptophyta; class Magnoliopsida; order Santalales; family Viscaceae; genus Viscum; species Viscum album. Next base: position 44,134,987 of record OY728155.1, read on the forward strand.
TGACAACACATGTTCTTTTAATGTGCATTTTTTCTCACTCACACACACCTTGAGAAAATTCTCAGGGGTTCACCCATCCTCACACTAACCCAGGCCATGTCTCAATTAACTATGGATTTCAAATCTATTAGTTTCCTAAAAATAAAGGTGTACTATGTTGAAATGGGTAATAACATTTATCCAATTAACCCTTCAACTTTCTAGGGTGTTATAAAGTATAAGTTCTACTTGTAATGTGAATGGAATAAAAAAATTTCACAAATAATGAAGAAATTTTTGAGTCAATGCTTGGGTAGTTCTTTATGGATGAACCAAATAAAAAATATAATTTTGATAAAATCTATTTGAGTGATAGGTTGATGAATTTGTGGTATTACAAAAATATTTATAAATTAATTGTTATTTTACACTAAATTCCTAAAAGATCTTATATTATAAAGATAAATCCAAACCATATGTGATATTGTTATATATTTCGATATAGCTCTAAAGAAATGATTTAAATGAGGAATAATGTGGATATATTTTTAGAAGAATAGAATGTCAATCTTGTTATAGAAAATAACCGGAAAACTGTTTTTTCAGGAAGAAAATGATAATAAATAAAAGAAAATTTTATAATTTTATACTCTTAATGATATTGTTTAAAAAAATTATAACTTGGAGACACACTTATGTGCATCAATTAAGAAAATGAATTTGGAGGATCATGCATGATATTTTTCATACATGCACAAAATGTTATTTTTTATTTATTGAAATTTATGGTGACCCAAAAAATTAAATGATGTCAGCTGTATATTTGTGCATCATTGAAAAATTATAAAAGAGGAAGATATTTGGGTATTACTAAATAGAGTGTGTCAAGATAATAAAATATCTCTTGACGTAGAATAAGTTGTGTTGATCCTATAAAGTAAAGAAATATTATCTTGGTATTTTAGAATAAAATTAAATGAGGGGAGATGGATAGTATTCATACTAGTCTCCATAATACACAATATTATATAAGTTTGATAAGGGTAATGAAAACACAAGAATAATAATAAGGCTTTCAAGATTCATCATGCAGTGAGAAAGAACATTCCAGAAATTTTCAATTTTTAATCACTAGGAAAATTTCTAGTTTTGTGTTTATTGAAGAAGAAGGATGATCATGGACAACATTAAAGATTTTATATAGAATATTTATTTTTTATTTAAATCGTTTATGATTGAGTTGTGAGTGTTGATAAAGGATTTTTTTAATAAGAAATATAAACCATCCAGAAAACAGAGACTGAGTTATAGGTTATTGTTCTTGATGATGAAAAATCTTTTGAAGAATTTTTGTGAGGAAACCAAACAATTATTTGGATGATGTGACATTCATGGATAGATTGGTGGTCTACTTTAATAGGTTAGAAGTTTTCTTAGACTAGTGTAATGCTAGTGTATAATAGTGAAGTGACATGTTTTTCCTATTAACTTATGTGATATAGTGAATATTCACTAATGTTATATAGTGAACATTGGGTTATGGTGATAAATTTGAAAAACCAACTTGTAATTTATGAAAATATAATATTAGAGAATCTGTAATTTGGTGAAACTTAGTATCATTAATGATTAGTATTCCAACATCAATGCTAAACATTGTAAGAACACACATGTTATAATGTAATGTTTTACATGCATTTCATTTTTTAAATGTGATATGGGTAAAATAAATAGATCTATTATTTTATTAACCAATAAAAGGGGTAAAAATAACAAATGAAGTTAATGATTAAAAGATAATTTCTCATTTCATAAATGTTATAGAAACACATGATTCATCCCTCCCCCCCCCCTCGGGTGTCTACATTGGTCCACATGGACTATCACATGGGTATGATATTTGGATTCTCACAAACATAATTCTAAATATAGAAAATTATTATTTATTGGTTATCCCAAGTAAAAAATGGAATATTATTTTTATGATCCTCCTAAACAAAAAGAGTGTGTAGAATGGTATGGTAATTTTAATGAGAAAAAACACATGAGTCGATGAGTTAGTGAGATAAAAATTGAACTTTGATAAGTTCAATACTAATAAACAATAAGTATTTTTATGATATAATTTGAGTTAGTTACATAAATATTTTTTCATGATGAACTAACTCAAGTTAAAAAAATATATATAAGGTATGGTAGGATTCATCAAGAACCCAATATATATGGATTTCTTATGGAAATGATATTGAAGTAATATTTATTGAAGATGAACTGACTAAAAATTGATATAACAGTGATAATTTTGATTTCAGGAAATGGTTATAAGACATGAAATCTAAGATGGAATCCATGTACACTAACAATTTTTGGAATTTAGTGGATTCACCTAGAGAGGTGATTCCAATAGGGTAAAAGTGGGTTTTCCTCAAGAAACCTGATATAGATGGTAGATTGCCTACCTAAAAATCTCATATATAGAAAATGGTTATAAAAAATTATGGTATTGACTACGAGGTAACATTGTTTCTATTAGTGGTGATAAAAACCATTTGGATAATGATTTACATATTATCTCATTATGATTATGATATATTTAAAATATATTTCTAAACCTATTTCCTTAAAATGAATTTTATCAAGGGTGTGTATATTATATTACCCAATGTTTTTAAGAAAAAATTGAGTATGAAATGTTTAGAAAGTTTTATTGGTCCATTTATGGATTGAAAAAATATTCTAAAATATGGAACATTCAAATTGAAAATGAAGTAAAATAGTTTTCTTTCATAAAGAACGCATATGATTCTTATGTATAAAAGTTTGTTAGTGGGAGTGTTGTGGTGTTTTTTATATTATATGTTAATGATCTAATACTTATTATAAATTATTTCCCAACATTTCATTTTATAAAGACATGGTATTGAAAATTCTTATTGATGAAATACGTAGGAAAAGTATCATGTTTATTAGGTATGGATATCTATAATGATAAATTGAATAGGTTTATTAGGTTGAGTCAAAAAAAATATATTGATAAAGTGTTAAGGAAGTTTAGCATGGGGAACTCTACAAATGGGGTTTTTACAAGTATTGCATGGGAAAATATTAAAAAGATTCATGATCCCTCTAAAGAGTTAGAAAGGCTGGGTTATATTACCTATATTTCCATAATTTTATTTGTCATATGTGAAATATTGTGTGCTGAAATAGATGTTGGTTATGCTTTGATCATAGTGAGTATATACTAATACAATACTAGTGAGATTCATTTGATTAATATCAAGAACATCCTTATGTTATTGAGAATAATTAAGGATATGTTCTTGATCACTAAAGGTGATTATGAGCTCATTATAAGGGGCTACACTTATACTAGTTTCTAAACTGAAAGGGATGATATAAAATCTCAATATGGTTTTTTGTTTTTCATTAGCAGGGGAGTTATTAGTTTTAAGGGTTATAAAAAAACTATCATAGTGGACCTGATAGTAGAGATTTAGTACATCTCATCACTAGAGATTTATTACATCTTATAGTCTAATAAATATACCCAAGAAAATATAGTGAGATCATCCACTATAATAAACCTATATTTCTTCCATCCAATTCCTATGAATTATTTTAGTATATAAAAATCAAGATAAATTAACTAAATTAGTATGATGGTGTTCACATAATTGTTTATTTTGAAATAATCCTTGTACAACATTCCATTCATGCAAGGATCATATAACCGATTCTTGTACACTTCTAAAATAAGTACCAATAAAAATATTGTGTGCATACCCAACCAGTATAAATTTATGAAATTCATATACCCAAGACACTTATACCATAAAATTTTATCTAACTATAAAACATTGAATGAGTTTATATATTACATTGTTTTCCCGTTAAGGATAATGGTTTAAATATTATCCTTTCTTTAAAAAATTAAATAAATAATAATTATTCTTAGTACCATGTGACATACCATTTTTAAATTTAATAGAAATTTTATTGTTATATAGTTGAGATATTCTAAATAATTCATGTTGTAATAATTCATCATATATAATTTAATTAGTAATTGAACAATATAAAAAATTGACCTTAGCAAAACCTTTTACCATGACTTTTAGAATATTCTATAAAGGTGATAGTGCTTTCATCACATCTGTGGAATGATTTAATATTTAATGGATCTCTATTCATGTTACCTAAAAACCCATTATACCTATATCTTATTACCTTCATGACACATCCAATGAACGTTTCCTTAAAAGATGAAATAGTAGTGAGTTTTGTCACCCATTCTACTTTGGGCCTAATTAAATTAGTTGTACTGCCTTTAATTTCCAGGAAATATTTCATAATTAAAATAAAAGGGATTGTACCAAAAATAGATTTATAAATGAATTATTTGTTATATCCGAATGAATGAGGGTGTTTAAGATAATATTCACAAGAATAATGAAATTTAATTCTATATATAAAATACATGAGAGAATAAATTATACCTTTATAACTCTTTTTAAATAATTTCATCAGAAATTTAGGAAACATTACATTACAACCAACAACATCTCTAGTATTTATAATTCTATATAATGAATTTATATTTTCAAAACTTCACTTCCTTAAATAATTTTTTCCAAATCATAATTCAATCATTCGATCTCAAATTTATGTTTCTCAGCCTTCTCAAAATTTAATATTTTACTAATTAAAGGGATCTTTCTTAAGTTTCCAATAACATGAGTCATATTATTATTTCCTCTAAAACATTCATATAATACTCCTTTAATACATATACTAAATAAAAATATGAGAAATATATATTTTTTATTTTATCAAATATTTTTTTTAACTCTTCTACACTTTTCTTATCACATTATAAATCAAAATTTGAGTCATAATTATAATCTCTAAGGGGATTTACACTTTTCTTCAGGAATATATTTTTATACACTTCTAGTTTAGATTCATTGCTTGAATTTTTCTTCATTAAAATTTTCGGCTACCATCACTACCCATTTAAAATTTTTCTTGTAATACCTATTTTTCATTCATTTTTCATTTTTGAGAAGTTTTATTTAGTATTCAATTTCTTATTAAATTTGAAACAATTGAAATATATATAATTAAAATTTCAATCAAAATTACATTTTTTTCTTTCCTATCATCCCTTTCATTTTCCCTTCTAGTCTAATTTTTAACCTCTCTTTTTCTTCATATATATATATATGTGCGTGTGTGTGTGTGTGTGTGTGAAAATTATTTATAATTTTTTCAGTGTTTCCATTTTCTCTTTCCTATGAATCATAATAAGAGTGTTAAAAATAAAAAACATCTATATATTTAAAAGATACACTTTCCTTATTATTAGATTACTCCCCTAATATATTCTTTAACTGAAATTCATACTAAGACAAGGATATAATCATCTCATAAAGTTTTTAGTATGTGAAATTATTAATTTGATATATAGAGACATTATTGGACAGAAATTTATTTATAAATTATCTTAAAACTCTTTCTACCATAATATAATTCTCTAGTGACTTTCCTAGTGAACTCATGTTAATCACAATTCTCATAAATCTATGGAATTTCTAATGAAATTTTTTTTTTCACCCATGTTAGAATCTTCTAACTTATCTCGAATTGTCCCCATGTTAGTCCTTTTCCAATTTTCCTTACCATAGTGAGTTACTTTCAAAATCCTATAAATAGCATGTCGTTCCTTATATATTATTACATGACTAAAAAAATTATGACTAATAGAACTTTAAATAGTACTCATGATCTTATAGTTAAAATTTTTGTTAGATGAATTATTATCAGTGAGTTTATCAAGATCTACCTCGGGCTGTTTTTATAGCTTCACCATTAAATTAGAAATCTCAATGCTTAGATGTTTTAGGTATTCCTCTATCACTATTTTTCAGTATCCATAATCATTGTTATCAAAGTGTTGTGAAATATATGGAATTCAACCCTAATTGTTTACTTGACCATTTGTGAAATATATATTTTACCCTTATATATTTTATATTCTCTGATATGGTTAAAAATTTATAATATTAAATCCAAATTATCAAACTGATTTTATATCAATTGATTTCCTGGATGATATCATGACCATAGGTCAAGGTAAGGGAAAATTGGTAGTTTTGGAAAATTAAAATTCAAAGAGAAATAAAGAGATAAAAAACTTTATTTTTATATTGGTTTCAACAAAATACCCCAATATACTCTTTATAACCTCTCTACTCCATGAGGTATGTGGATCACACTAGATATAACTTTTGTTTGGGGAGTTACCACCTAATTAGAGCTCCATTTTCTAATGACGGCAAAACCCATTCAACACATTTTTTTAGTCAGGTAGTAAAATGGAATACAAAGGTACATTAATTTAATTGAGGTATAACTAGTACATGTATTTTTATTTTTATAAAATCATATACTATTTATAAGTAGATCACAAAAGATAAAGATATGAAAATATAACAATAAATTCTGAAACTGGATTAAGAACAGTGAATACTGAATGTTTGTAGTAGTAAGATTAATGTGAACAAAAAATTTCAACATTTTTTGTCAAACATTATTTAAAAATAACCTCAATTAATTTAATTCCTGCATAAAATTGGGATTTTTGTTTAGTTTATAAATTCTGGATTAATTATTTAATTACATTAAAATATAGTCTTTATTAATATATTCAACTTTTAATATAAATTGTGAATCCATACATTGGAATGTTATAATATCTTTACAGATTATCGCAGTGAAATTTAATGATAAAAACATTATTATCTAAGAAAGAAATTGAGTCATTTTGTTTAGCAGGATGAAAACTTACAAAGTCCATAAGTGAAAAATCCATCAGCAGTCACTACATTGACCATGGGAACTGACCGTGAATACCCCCCCCCCAAATTAATAACTAACCATGATACAATATTTATACCTACCATAAATAATAACCGACCTTTCCTTCATCTGGTAGTGATCATTTCCCAAGGTCACTTCATCACCTTATCATGTAGCCACAATAGCAATAAGAATACCTAGCATGATTCACCTCTATTCAAACACAACTAATAGTTTACAAACTGACTATTTCCTTCATGGAAGGAATTCTTACTGTGAGAATTTACCACCTTGTCGTACCATTAACTTACCTCTTAAGAATCCATGAAACCATTAACTTATTCCAAAACTCCACTTCCCCTAAAAGACCAGATCCCTATCGACTGAAGCTTTAAGATGAACCAGAGGTTTTCACTACCCCAAATGTCCCTATTTCCACTTATCTGATTCCACTATGAGAAAAATAATGATTTATCCTACTTGATTTGTGCCAAATTTTGGTGCCACACATGATTTTAGGCCAATGATGGAGTGATTCCAACTTTCTTGGAGAGTCACGGCTCTACACTGATCACATACAAGATCCACATTGACAGAGTGTTAAATCTAGTCTAATACACCAAAATTGATTCCACCATACCAGAACCACATAGGAGAATGTTTTGATATTCCACTTAATTGTGAATGTTATAACTGCCTTCCGACACTATATCCACACAATAATGAATCAATATCCTATGTAAAGTTGAATAAAATAGGGGATCAGTGTCAAATTAGAAGTTCCAAGTATCCAAATATTTTGTTAATCTCCATGCACCATTAAATAAAACCACTCATGGATTAAATATTAAAAATGAGGTAAAAAAGATACATGAAAATCCATCATTTTGATAAATTAATTTCCACAGACAAGAAAATATTGGAATTCGCTGGCCGTTGTCGAACCTCCACGTTACACACACTAATAGGGTATGATATTTTTCAGTTAGAAATGGATATGTTTAAGTAAAATTAAATAACTACATACATAAACTAAATCCTAAGATCATTGTTTCCCATTTATTTCCTACAAGAAAAATATATACATCCACTGTGATACGAAGTACCAAAACACTCCAATATAAAAAGTGTGCTAAACTAGATCATGGGAGGTGCATTGATTCCTTAAAAAAGTCTTCCAGGACCTTTATTATAGACATTTTTCGATTATCCAGTATAAAGTAAACAAACTACTTGTTAAATAAAGAGGAAATTCCTAAATTTAATGAATAATATATTTCCACTCATGTGGAGGGAACCATGCTTGTATGTCTAAGAATTCATCTATGAAAAGGAGATCAAAATACTACACTCACAGACAACTTGTTATGACTCTCATTTTATTCTCATTCCTATGATGATAGAACACAAGGAAAAAATTCATTCCATGGAGAGTCCCATAATTTCCCATACTTTATGAATTCTGGTCATTTAATCTTTATACTAACTCCTCTATGGATCAAAAAAAAATTTAATCGGTAGATGTTACTTTTGATTTTAGATTTTAATTTCTTCTACTTATTATCAATATTTCACACAAAATCCACTTAGATTTAATACATTTCATGCAACATCCAATAGTGGGAGAATTCAAGGGCGAATTAATGTATCGAATAACCTTTCTAGGAAAGGTTAGGGAGTACAATGAGAATTGTATTTATCTATCCAATACAAAATAACATGATAAAAGTGATGAATGATATTTCTACTAATAAGCGGAGTAAAACAGACTAATTAAATAATGATTCAATAGAAGAATGAAGGAATGGTCCATGGATAGACTAATTATTTTTAAATGAAATTTAAAACTAACATGTCAATTTTTTTGCAACAAATTAAACCCACAAAAAAGATTTCAGTTCACCCACAACATTTCATTCTTTGAATAAAACCTGAGTCCAACATTAGTATACTTTTCTTGGTTCCATTTACTCATTTTTTTTTGTGCCTCCTAATAGGTGTGCATAAAATGTAGAGATTTTTCCTATGAAACCATTTTTTTGATATAATATTTTTAAAAAATGTTTCCAAATTACTAGATCCAGTTATTCCAACCTCACTAGTTTTGATCTAGAGGTTGAGAGTATTGTGTTGGTGAGACTAAGAAATCTAAATATCATATAACAAGAGTAAATAGATTTTTCCACCATTCTATTAGTTTAATGTACTCATAATAAAATTCTTCCACTATAGTTATAATATTTTGTGAAACAATTTAATATAATCTTTCTCAAGGTAATAGGACACTGAGATAAATGAACGCACCCAATTTCAATATTAATAATTTATCATTATAATTAAATGAACATGACTACGAACTCAAAATTGAAATGATTGGGATATTGGATAAGTTTCCTGGGATATTTAGTGAAGACCCCAACCAAAACATGGGATTGTTAAAATTAGTTTTCAATGGAATTAGAACCAGAGGAGTCACTGAGGATTAAATTAGCTGGAAGATTTTTCACTTCTCACTTGAAGGGGTATCCAAGGAGTGGATCTATAATCTAAAATATAGAAATGTAACCTCATTGTATGACCTATTGATTAACTTCCCCATTAAAGTATTTCCTACTTCAAGGAGTGCTCAACTTAGAAGTTAAATCTATGGAATCAAATAAGAAACATGAGAAGCTCTCTATTGGTTTTGGGGGAGATTAAAGAAACTAACGACATCCTTCACATACCAGTCAAATGAAGAACATTACTTCATGGTATTTTCTAACCAATAATTAATGGAAAATAAATTAGACCTACTTGATGATTCTTTAGGAGAATCAATTATTGTTATTTCACCAGTAGAACAAAGATAAATGATAGATAGGTTCTCACACAATTCATAACAATTTTGTATGCGAACTGCAACTGGAGGCGTACATGAGGTAAAAATTTCCAAATAAATATTATTCAAAAGTAAAATTAAATAAATAACTTATATTTTTATAAATAATCATATTGAAAAAGTTCAAGAATCATCACACAACACACTCACAAGGGTCTACTAGTTGTGTTATTCCTAGGATCATCTCACTGATGGATGACCTCGAGTTAAAGGGACTAAAGTTATCATGAAATGTTCTAGAGGAAATTAAAAAATGAACCTTTTGGAAAAGAAGTATATAGATACCTCCCCACCAATTAATTTTTATTTGGGATCCAGTAGCAATAAAGGACACCATTCTAACAAACATTCTAGTAATCTTCCCAATAACCCTATCAGAACCCTCCATTCCAGAGAATGAATTTACAACAATTAAAACGTTACCAGAAAATTCAACAACAATATCCTGTAATGAAGGAAATTATGTGACATGTAATATAATAAAAAAATAGTCAATAAACTACTCTCACTATGCATGGATTATAATTGAATGAATTGAAAGAATATTTTTCCTTCCCATGAACACCCTCAATAATATGGTAAATCTAGGATTGTTAAGAATCCTTCTCAAAAGATTCCTGAACCCTAAAGAAATTTTAGTTATATTTCAATAAAGATTTGATATTTTTTGGAAAATAATGAAGAAAGGACCTTGGAAATTGAATATGGAAGTGAACACTAATATGAATCTGAAAAATATTCCATAGAAAAAGAACCTAAGGAGGAGGCAGTGAAGGAACCATCCATAAAAGGACAAGGGAAATTAAAAATAGAATATCCAAAACAGCCCCAAACACCCTTCTCTTCAAGGATGCAGGAACCCAATAAAACCATGGATGATTCACTAAAAAGGATATGTTTTAGGTCTTTAAGAAAGTGTAGATCGATATCCCCTACTAGAATCCATTATCCAGATACCAGTATACGAAATATTTATTAAATACATTTGCACCTATAGAAGTATATTATGAGTTAATTAGTAGGTAATAGTTGAAATAATGTTTATTCCCTTGATTCAAATAAAATACCCTAGAAATAACAAGATCCACATAATTTTTATATTCGTTGTACAATTGGTAAGATACATTTTCCAAACATACTATGTGATTTTGGAGCTTCGATTAATGTGTTTCCTTTTTTATTTATTCTTATTTATTGATGGGATAACTAAAAATGACATTTTTTTGTGGAACTATCCAATCATTCCACTTCTTACCCAGTGGTATCCTCAAATATATCTTGGTAAGTGTACAAGGTTACACATTCCATGATGATTTCTATATTCCCAACATGAAATAAGGAAACGGTAAATATAACTCTCAAATTATTTTTTGGTAAAACATTCCTAAATATATCTAAAACCATTATAAATATCTATGAAGGTACTCTTACAATGAATTTTGGTTAGAAAATAGTAATTTAAACATCCTTGATTCAAAGAATCACCCACATGATGGGCATTTTATTATTACATTAAAACACTTTGAACTATTTTATTATTATAGGGTGGAAAGTGAAATGTACGATGAAATAATCATATTAAAATAAGATTTGGAAACACATAACCTTCTTGATAAATATAATTTTGAAAGTTAATTTAATCTAAAGATAGTTTTTATTGTTGAACAATTTGATTAAATTAATGAAAATTAATTTTATGAGTTACTAATAAATGATACTAATAATTCTTCCTTGCATGCTCAAGTTTCCCATATAAATAACACTAAGTTGGAAACATATCTAGAAAATCCCTATGGTTTAGAATTAAAACATCGACCATCAAACATAAAAAATTATTTTTTAAAGTAAATGGGAAACATCCAAACATAATCTAAAATAATATAGAACTATGACAATAACAAAAAATACTTAATTTTTCTATAAATAATTATAGGTAAATTGGTTGGCCATTTGAGTACATCCCAGAGATTAGCCGAACTACCTGTATGCATATTATATTTTCAAAAGATGAATCTAAACTAGTGATAACACCCAAAAGTATTCTTAACCCAACCATTCTAGAAGTTAAAAAATGAGGTAGAAAATATTTTATATGCTGGAATAATCTACCTCATCTCAGACTCCTAATGGGTATATCCCATCCAATTTTTTCTATATAAAATTATTTCCACTACGGTACAAAATGATAATAATGAGTTAGTTCCCAGAATAATTTATAATAGCAAGATATTTTTCCAAGATTATACGATAATTAACCATGTTACTTGAAAAGACCACTTCCTCATACCCTTTTCTGAACAAATGTTAAAGAGACTCACTAATAAGGTCCATTATTGTTTCCTTGATGTATTTTCTATGTATTTTTAGGTTTCAATGGCTCTCTGTGACAAAGATAAGACCACTATAATGTTTACATTTAGTTATTTTTTCTACCAAAGGATTCCTTCCAGTCATTGAAATTCCCTAGGAATCTTTCAACATTGTATGGTGATTATTTTCTCAAACTGAATTGAAAACATTATGTAGGTATTCCTTGATGAATTCACTATATATGGGACTTTTTTTCAACACTTCTTGATGAACCTGTACAAGGATTTCAAAATAAGTATGGTGAAAACTTGGTAAAAAATTTAGAAATGTGTCATATAATGGTTAAAATATGGAATTTTTTGGTGATTTTATTTCTAAATATGGGATTGTAGTTGAAAAATCCATCATTGATGTTATTTCTATGTTGTCTTACCTCACCACTGTGAGAAAAATTAGACAATTTTTTATCCATGTTTTATTTTATAGAAGGTTTATTAGGTCCTTTTGTAAATTATTTATTCCCCTAACTAACCTACTCATAATGGAAAATGATTTTTTTTAATGATTCATAAATGGTGCCTTTTTACATATTGAAAGTGTTCTTGAAAACTTCCCCTGTCATCTTTCTAAAAATCTGGAGTAATACCTTTGAGATTATATGTGATTATTTAAAAAAAACTATAGGAGGTGTGCCTTCATAAAAGATGGATAGATATACACAAGTGATAACCTACACTTCACAGACCTTATACACTACCCAGATTAACTACAAAACAATATAGAATGGTTTTTTTTATTTTCATAGATTTTGAAAATTTTCATTATGATCATTTTGGTAGTGAAGTAACTGTTTATTCTAATCAAGAAGCATTGAGATATTTGATCAATAGAGCCTATCCATATCCTATTCTAGTGAGAATGATGTTTCTACTATATGAGTTTGACCTAGGGATTAATGATAATAAGGGATGTAAAAATATAGTGTCTTACAATATAACTAAGATAATTCACACTATTGAGGTAGAACCAAGCCCCAATACCAATATGGATGAATCATTCCATAGTGAGAAACTATAAAACCTAACCCATATTCCTTGGTATGCAAACATATTAAACATTCTGGTCACATAAATGTCACCTTTCTTCTTTTCTAAACATCAAACCACTAAACTAAAATATGAATCAAACTATTATGATAGGGGCATCATTATTTAGGGAAAATTTACATTTAAAAAGTCATTAGAAGGTGAGTCCCTGAAGTGGAAATAAACTATCTGCTTTATTTTTCCTGTACAATTGTATGTAAAGGATATTTTTGAAATTAAAGAACTGCTAGACAAATTTTGTGAGCAGGACTATTTTTATAAAAACCCTCCTATTAATGTACATAGACATTAGATAACTTTTTAGATTACTTAAAAAAATACAAAAATAGATGCCTGAAAACTGTATTAGTTTAGTTCCTTTGAAAACTTGGATAAAATAACTTATAACTCTATGAAATATCTTCTTCTGTTTTCCAAAAAGATATTACCCTTTATTATTTCTACTTAAAACCCTTTCTCCATGACCTGGGTAAGGGAAACATAATAAACATGTGAGATAAAATTCTTGGTAAGGGTAAATAGAGTAAATGTGTAAGAATATCAAGAACATAAGAGCATGATCATGTAATCATGATCATTAGAAGATCGTCCCCTACATACCAAAAATCATAAACATTAATAATGGAATAAATATTTATATTTCATAAGACATGAATTAAATTAAATTAAGAACATGATCCATGAAATCATTATATAAGAATAAGACATAGAATTTTGGAAGACAAATAAGCATATAAAAACCCTATGTCAAGGATTCCTACCAAGACATTCGTAGCATTCTAGGAATGGGATAATTGCTCATGTACCTACTTATGGCTTGGGATAACATCCTATGTAACCTCCTGTTTTGGGCTTAAGATGTCCTCTCAGGTACCCTCATGTTTCGGTCATTGGATTTCCTTCCGTGTACCCTTCTATTTTTGTCTTGGGATTTCCTCCCGTGTACCATCTTTTTTGGGTCATCGGATTCCCTCCCATGTACCATTTGTGCTCACAAAACATTTATCATTACCCAATGCATTAGAGGGATATATAGGTACCACCCATCATAAAGAAAAATCATACATACATGTGCCATAAGATAATAATATTTTCATCATATCATGACCTATAAAAAGATATAGGTTTCATAGAGAACAATCATAACCCATGAAATGAAATGGGTATCATTAACATATCATCACATCATAACCAATGGAAAATAGATAGGTTTCCTAATCATTTCATTATGTCATAACCCATGAAAATAAGTAGGATTCCAAAGCATACAACCCATGGAAGAGAAATGGGAGTCATAAGAATCATCCCATAAAAATATAAATCATTCAATAAATAAAATGAATGGAAACTTTAGATAATTTATTATAAATTAATGAGTGTCATCAAATGATTTCTTCTTATATGGAATATATTCTTGAAATATATTTTGAAAAATGTTTCTTGAGTAAAATAACCATTCATATTTGAAAAAAGTCCTTTTACTGCATAAAATCATTTAATAATAATTTTCTTAAAAAATATCATGAAGCGTATAAAGAAAAAATGAAAACATTTTTAAAAATTTTTCTTTGAAAACATATAAAATAATAATATAAAAATTTTAAAAACCTATTTAATTAAAAATAGTTATAAAACCTATAAAGAAATATTTAAAATATTATGAAAAACAATTCATTGATGATACATTGAAAACATATAAAAAAATATTCAAAACGTTTTGAAAAACATTTCATTGAAAATAAATTTGAAGACTTATAAATAAATCATGAAAACATTTTAAAAACCATTTATTTCAAAATAATTTGAAAACATATAAATAAATTCGGAAAATGTTTTGAAATCCATTTCTTTGAAAATAAATTTCAAAACATATAAATAAATATTTTTAAAAAATAAAAAAATGAAATAATTTTTCCTTGAAATTGATTTTCAAAGAAAAGTTAAATTCATTTTTGATAACATTTTTCAAAACATTTTTTTTAAATAAATATATTTCTGACCGAAGAGAGAAATTCATTCATATTGAAAATGAAATATTTTCTAAATTATCTTAAGTAAAAAAGAGTGGAAGAATGGTAATAATACATGAATATTTCTGGAATAAACATATTCTGTTGCAAATAATGGTTTTTCTTGATAGATGGGTCATAATATTTCATCAATGGAAGAATGGTCATTAACAATCTTGAAAAGAGATGAGATTGTTTCAATAAACTCTTACCACTTGGTTACTTTAGGTCATACTCTCCATGTAAGAAAATTAAATTACATAAAGCTTAAAAATATCATAAAAAGAATAACATTAATGGTGTAACATTTCAAATTTAGGTATATACACATCAAAAAATAATGTAGGTGTGTAACAAAACATGTGTCTCAAAGAAAGAAAATTGAGACAAAACGGTCTTAACGATTTGGTAGCTTTTGAAGAATTTAACCCATGAAATGAATACCATATAATGAATATGTAAATGAACACAAATTTTTATATATAAAATTAATAGAATACATCCACGGGTAGTATAAACCACAGAAAATAAGTGAGTGGTGAATAAGGCGTGTATCTCATAGAAATAAAGAGTGAGATGAGATTCCCTTACCCAGAGTTGACTTGTCTCATGTGTCATTATATTCTTGGATAAAAAACATAAATTAGTTAATTAATTTATTCATAACCTTTTTAATTTTTATTATTAATTTTACTTCACTTATTACCAGGTTTTATATAACTAATTAAACAATTAAGTTTAAGTCTGTTGTTTTGACCTAATCTGGTTCATGTGTTAAAAACAACATTTTTTGGTCAAAAATGGTCAAAGAGGTTATTATATAATCATATCAAATAATAATCAATTATAATTATCATATTAACAAATAAATTATACTTATAAAACCAAACATTAAATATGGTTGTGAAAAATGAATCAGCGTTACAATCAAGGAGACAGTAGGTTGTACGTAAGCATTAGTAACGTTCCCATTTGTAAATGATCATGATAGAAAAAGTGTAACACCCCAAGATTTCATAGTGTGTTATTTCTTCAAAATAATTCAATGACTTGCACTACACGCAACACTGAGTTCAATCACACCATGACTTACAAAAAAAAAGCCATTCAAAAGAGGTTATGAATAGTATTATATAAATTTTAAACTTTATATAATCCTTATAATTTTAGAATCCATATTATGAGTTTCTTAGATATAATGCAAGAACAAATTCATTTTCAGTATTGCACTTTTATCAACTTTTAATAGTGAGCCCTTTTTAAATACAATATTTTAAACTTTTTGACTAAATGGGGACATCAAAATTTAAAATTAAACATCCCAAGCTTCCACGGTACGCTTTCTTTGAATAATACAGTAGCGTGTGTTGTACGCAACCTTGAGTTTTAACACACACCACAACCAATCAAACTAGCCATTATGAATAGTAATACCTACTTTTCGAAATTATATATATTTTATATTTTAAAATGGACTTCATTTTTGGATTCGGAATATCGAAATTAGCCTAGGGTGAAATTTTGGTACTTTTCGGATAACTTTTATATTTTGATGAATAGTGAAAATTACTAAATTTTAATTAAAAACAACTTTTTTAATCAAAATAATTAATAGTGATAAATTATGAATTTTAATAGTTTTAAAGTATATTTAGAATATATTTTTACCATTTAATATAATTTTGATCATTGGACATAATTTTACAATTAAACCGAACATAAACAAGTGTCAATCTTTTGATAGTTATTATCTCTTAAAAACACGCTTTTTGTTTTGACAGCGGGAATTAATTTTAAGTTAATTTCTGCCACTTCTGTGTTTTGAATTTAGGAAAATGGATTCCATATTTGGAATCAGGATGTTCAAATTGTTTAAATAGGTAACTTTTATTTTTAGACATTTTGAATAATTACTGCGGTAAATATTTTATTTACCATGGTTAAGGGTAAATTCGGTAAATAAGGGTTAAAAAATAATATTATAATAATACTAAATTACCCTAAAACGTGTCCTAACCCTATTGGTTGATACATGGTCGACCATGGGCATCTTTGGGTCGATTTTGGGACCCCATGGATCCACTTGTAAGTGATAATGACACTTTATTTTAATTAAGTTAAAATGAATACAAAAATGACACAAGCATATATCTTTTAGAAGAACAATTTTTTAATAGGGTTATACATGTTGGATTTTCGATTATAAATATTCATTAGAAAGCTAAAACGATTTCCTACATAATGATATTTTATTTATAATTTTTAGACATCAAATAATTTAAATTATTAATGACACAATAATGATGCAATGTTTACCTCATTAATAAATCATTTAAATAAATAAGATTATAATGATTAAAATATTATCTAAAACCTGTCCAATTCTTATTTGTTGATGTTATTTAGAATATGAGTCATCTTAACTTCTACCTCAATGATTTTTGGACCATTATAAACCGAATATAATTATATTATAAAGTAATACTTTCACTCTTTCCTAAAGAGCCCCTCCTCTCCCTTATAAAAGGAGACCACTTCTACTCATTCCTCACACTTCTCAAGCCACTTGGATCGTCCAAACCCTGCCCAAATAAGCTCCCCACATCCCTCTCCTCCTCCTTGAAGCTTCCCCTTAGGCAGAAAGCATTTCAAGAAGTCCTTTGGTTCCAACCAAAGTGAGTTACCTAAATTAAAGGTAACGATTTCTCTTAAATTATTTTCATTTATTTTGCTTCTCCAACCCCCAAACTCTTTTTATTTCCTTTCTTTTGTAACAACACAAGTATCCAAAATATACTAGGATGTTGTTATAATAAGGATTCAAACTACACATACACACAACTCCATCTAATGGATGATGAACATAATGTTTCTGTGGATGGCAAACTAACGCCTCACGAAACGATGATTGTTCAAATACATCTTACCGCCTCTCATGGTGGCCATTATGATGGCACTGTAATTAAATATGATATTAATGATATATATTTTATATATAAGCTTGTGTAATTCCATTTTATTTCATATCATTATTCGTTTCATGTTGTATATACATACGATAATTTCATTTGAGGAAGTGCGGACTGCCGCCCCCTTAAAATGATATGACTCGTTCATACCACACATGGAACGTATAAAGGATGGTGTTAATGAACTTAAGTAACATATATAAAATATTATATTATACTGGAATAGTAATATACATATGTATCATTTGGATTCAATTCTTTTAAAATAAAAATTAAATGGAAGTAGCGTTCGTGCGTACGTACGGACTACCGTCTCCACGAACGCGATGAGATTCATTCTCCATCGTATCCATTCAAGTATAATTATCATTTAATGATTTAAAAATGATGTTTAAGTACTTGATATCATTCTGGATATGAATAAGATACAACAAACATGACTTATGTAACAAAACATATAAAGAAAATGAGTAAGTTAACACCCGAAACGGCGATAATACTAAGATATTATTATCAAATCAATATTAAAAGATCATATATGATATCATATTAATGTATATGATTCTTGTATAATTTAGTAACAATTATTTCACTATTATACAGGAGGTTAACCTACCCCAACCAAGGAAAAGTACAAGGTAAGGGTTTATTTCGCAATCTCTTCATTATCCGAGGTTGTTTATACATAATTATCTACTGGGACCTCGTTATCATCCACGTCCATGTTTCTTCAAAATGTATTTCAAAACATTTTTAATATTTAAAAGAATATGGTTTAAAGTCATTTATACCCTTGTTTGACTTTTTATAAGAGGTTTATAAGGGAATCTTTCCGTCGTTTTCCAAACAAGGTGCTTTTTAACCTTTTCGACAGAATTAAGATAAGAATGTTTTTTTTAACTTATACGGCGGGTGCGGTTATTTTCCGCCGTTATAAAATTTTCAAAGCTTACCTTACAAGCTTATAAGAATATTTTCAAGAAAATGTTTTATTTTATATGGCTCTTAAATGATTTCAAAAATAGAAAGAGATATTTCTCTAAAAAGTGTTTTGATTTCATCTATGTCAACATCCTTTGACGGATTTTACGCTTATTTGAAGTTGATTTATTATGATACAAAACTTCTCTATTGTATTGAAGGTTTTGTGATATTTTTGACTGTGGATGTGCTATTTTTATACCATTCATAGTTTATGGTGAAATTATTGACATTTCGTATGCTAGTTTTAATACGAATGTTTATGTTATGTTTAAACCTTTTCATATGGGAATGCATTGGACTTAATATGTGACGGGTGGAGCCCGCTATAGCTCCTCGATGCATCGGTAGGTCTCATGAGACAAACTAGTGTCTTGGCACAAGGCCTTGACAAAATATTATTTGTAGTCTTGGCACGAGGCCTTGACTATGTGGTTATGATAGTCTGGCATTATGCATTCCAACATTATGAAAGTGGTTATTGATTTTTGCATGTGATTATTCGATTAGTAGAATATCCATGTGAATAAGTAAATGGCATTATTTCATTTTTACTTTTGCCATACTATGTTGAAGTTCAAGTTTAAACGGCTTTTGTTTCAGTAATGCATTGCCTTAAATGTTTATTCTTATTTATGAAAGTTTCTGCTATATTGTTATCCTTACTGGGCATTTGAGATCACCCCTTTTCTATGTTTTATTTTTCCCAGGATGTGAAGAAGTAAGTTATGAATGACCTGCAGGGATTTTATGAGGGGTTAATAGTGTGGATTGTGGAAACATTATGTTGTTGTATTAGTTTTTCATTTTATAATGTAATGTAAAACTTATGAATATATCTGGCATTTTCCAAGGCTACTAAACCAATCGGTCTTTCGAGATTTGATCTTTCTTATGATCATGCCAATGTTATGTAATAATGCACCGACTCTAGGCAACTAGGGTCGGGGCGTTACAGTTGGTATCAGAGGAAGTTTAGTAAAAACCTTGGTAGCTAGATTTAGATAAACTCTGATTAGAGCACGCAGACCTAAGATGAACATTGAGGATTAGTATAAAAGAACTTCCTAGAATTTTGGTATTGTAGAGATTTTGTGAGTTTTCTGAGCAATACATCCCTGTCTGGATACGAGCAGGTTGAGGCGGCTCTGGCACAGATGTACCTAGGGGTAAAACCCGAAAACACCGCTTTGAGCTAGACTCGAACGGGAACTGGTGCACGACAACGGGCCTTGCTGCACTCTTGGTTACGACACTCCCGGGGGATATGCTTAGGATAATTTACATTTTATTTACAAACCGATTTAAGTAATATATACATAAGATGAGAGTAAATGACCTTGGTTAATCCTAATATGTTTCAAATTGAGAATATGGTGACATTTTAATCTCTAAATGATTTTACGACTACTATTACTCACACAATGCTTTCTGGTTTTAGTCAATGGCTGGATTCCAAGGAAGTCATAGTGACTTTGAGAATGATGTACAAGGTGGGAACGATGGTGGCGATGAGCAACAAAATGGAATGTTGATAGGCGTAAAAGATATCGTCTTTATGCCAAATCAGTTTTCCAAAAATATGATCAACAACATATATATTAACCAACTCCCAGACTCAACAAGGAAGAGAAAGGTGATAAATGATAAGATCTCCAGCAATGGAGACCATGGAGAAAAGAAACCTCAATTTTCATCATGCAGGAAATGTGGAAAGAGACACCCAGGAAAGTGTCTCAATGGGACAACGAAATGTTTTACGTGCGGGAAGGAAGGACATAAAGTGAAGAATTGCCGAAGAAAAATGAAGAGTACTATGGAAGAAGATAAAAATGGTCCCAAGAGTCCATTTACAGTCATTTTCCGTAAATGTAGGGGACCTGGCCATTACCCGAGTGAATGTCCTATTCTATAGGATATTTTCTTGGTCAAAGAAGAAGCAATGTGGAAATAAATGGTTGGAGAAAAATTTAAAAATTATTAGCACTCCTTGTTGATGGGTTTTCTTTGGAATAATTTTCTCTTGTATTTGTAACCCCGCAGTTTGCCATGTGAGAATGATATTTGAGGAAGAATTGTCTCTTCTCTTGTGGATATAGGTATAAATAACCATTTGGTTTTATATGATCATTGGGGTTTGAGAAAATGATAAGTTATTATAATTTGGGATGAAAATGCAAAGTATGATATAAAATTTGTGGTTAAATTATGTTATTTTGAGGAATTTATCTCATTTTGGTAATATTATAAAATATAGTTTTTGAAAAAGGACAACACGTAGACCGTGTGACAACCCATCACGTCGGACAAAGCTGTGGGAATCGAACCCACAACCAAAGTGCGATTGGGATTTATCGCCTACCACTGGACTACGTGAAGTCCCTGGTTAGTGTGACTATTTTTTTTAAATGATTTTATTGATCAATAATAAGATGATTTGGGTTCTATGTCTTATCAAATGAATACCCTTGGTATAGGAAAATGATTTGGTGATTAAGTGATAAATGTTATTTTGGAAGATGTTCGTTTTGTTAGGAACACTATATGCCCAAGGAAAATAGAATACAATGAGGTTTCATTTGTAGAGTAATGGTGGATTTTTATCTACGTTTTTATTGTTGATTTATAGTGATTTGGGTTATTTATGGAAATGATTAACCTATAACAGAGAATATGTTATGATGTTAATCACTTTTAAGTATGTGACTTTAAGAGTATTTGATGTCATTTGGAGATACAATGTAACATGGGAGACTACATAATCAAATTCTTCTATGTTTTGGGTTTCAATATTAGTTTGGATTATATTAAAGGATTGTAAGGACAATTCGTTATTGAATGGTATCTATTTAACTTTGGGGTATTGTTGGTTTAATTTTAGAAATTAAGATTAGTGCATATTTATCTCAATGAATATCCTTTTGGGGGATCATTAGATCATTCACTAACCATTTTGGTTTTGATTAATCTTCAAAGACAATGTAAATATATGGTTTATCCTACATGGATCATGTGATTCTATAGAAGTTTATTCTAGTTCTTCTAGTGTGACCAAGTCTTCTTGAATACTCATCGTTTAAAAAAAAATTGAGTTAGTGGTGGAAATTTATTAAAGAATGAAAATCTACTTAAAATTTAAGTATATCTCATAATGTTCTTAGTCAATACCATAAATAAATTCCTCTTCCTTATGTAATATAACTTTAAAAAAAATGTTGTCCTAGATGGTACATTAAATCATCACTAATTTATGGCTTTGGGATTGTTGGCCTTTTCATAGCCATGTTCTCTACCACTCTCCATCAGGTAATTGATGGTTAGATTTTTCTTCCATATCCATATTTTACTACATGGAACCCTAGTATGTGTTATTTTCGGTAATTTTCATACTTTCGACTCTTTATTTTAAATAGAGGCCTCATTAATTCATTTTTCGATGTGGGATTTCAACTAAGATATTTTGAAACGTCAAAATGTGTTATCCTAATACCCTATGTTTTGTTGAACCGATGGTATTTCAAATCATCATAGATTGATGAATTTAAGGACCTCAATTTTATACTTGTTTGTGATTGATGACCTCAATCACTACCTATAAATATTTACGTTTTTCCTCCAATTATATGTCTCAAATTGCCACCAATGTTCTCCTAATCGAGATCATAATTTGGTGGTGACCCTTTCATTTCTCTTTTCCTCATATTAAGACTAAATTTTAGTAACCCAATTTCCGATGTGGGTTTTCCCACAAATATATTATCTATTTTCAACCTTTTATTTTCGAAGAACAATTTCAAATTGCGAGGACGCAATTTATTGAAGGAGGGGAGAATGTAACACCCCAAGATTTCATAGTGTGTTATTTCTTCAAAATAATTCAATGACTTGCACTACACGCAACACTGAGTTCAATCACACCATGACTTACAAAAAAAAGCCATTCAAAAGAGGTTATGAATAGTATTATATAAATTTTAAACTTTATATAATCTTTATAATTTTAGAATCCATATTATGAGTTTCTTAGATATAATGCAAGAACAAATTCATTTTCAGTATTGCACTTTTATCAACTTTTAATAGTGAACCCTTTTTAAATACAATATTTTAAACTTTTTGACTAAATGGGGACATCAAAATTTAAAATGAAACATCCCAAGCTTCCACGGTACGCTTTCTTTGAATAATACAGTAGCGTGCGTTATACGCAACCTTGAGTTTTAACACACACCACAACCAATCAAACTAGCCGTTATGAATAGTAATACCTACTTTTCGAAATTATATATATTTTATATTTTAAAATGGACTTCATTTTTGGATTCGGAATATCGAAATTAGCCTAGGGTGAAATTTTGGTACTTTTCGGATAACTTTTATATTTTGATGAATAGTGAAAATTACTAAATTTTAATTAAAAACAACTTTTTTAATCAAAATAATTAATAGTGATAAATTATGAATTTTAATAGTTTTAAAGTATATTTAGAATATATTTTTACCATTTAATATAATTTTGATCATTGGACATAATTTTACAATTAAACCGAACATAAAAAAGTGTCAATCTTTTGATAGTTATTATCTCTTAAAAACACGCTTTTTGTTTTGACAGCGGGAATTAATTTTAAATTAATTTCTGCCACTTCTGTGTTTTGAATTTAGGAAAATGGATTCCATATTTGGAATCAGGATGTTCAAATTGTTTAAATAGGTAACTTTTATTTTTAGACATTTTGAATAATTACTGCGGTAAATATTTTATTTACCATGGTTAAGGGTAAATCCGGTAAATAAGGGTTAAAAAATAATATTATAATAATACTAAATTACCCTAAAACGTGTCCTAACCCTATTTTTTGATACAGGGTCGACCATGGGCATCTTTGGGTCGATTTTGGGACCCCATGGATCCACTTGTAAGTGATAATGACACTTTATTTTAATTAAGTTAAAATGAATACAAAAATGACACAAGCATATATCTTTTAGAAGAACAATTTTTACATAGGGTTATACATGTTGGATTTTCGATTATAAATATTCATTAGAAAGCTAAACAGATTTCCTACATAATGATATTTTATTTATAATTTTTAGACATCAAATAATTTAAATTATTAATGACACAATAATGATGCAATGTTTACCTCATTAATAAATCATTTAAATAAATAAGATTATAATGATTAAAATATTATCTAAAACCTGTCCAATTCTTATTGGTTGATGTTATTTAGAATATGAGTCATCTTATCTTCTACCTCAATGATTTTTGGACCATTATAAACCGAATATAATTATATTATAAAGTAATACTTTCACTCTTTCCTAAAGAGCCCCTCCTCTCCCTTATAAAAGGAGACCACTTCTACTCATTCCTCACACCTCTCAAGCCACTTGGCTCGTCCAAACCCTGCCCAAATAAGCTCCCCACATCCCTCTCCTCCTCCTTGAAGCTTCCCCTTAGGCAGAAAGCATTTCAAGAAGTCCTTTGGTTCCAACCAAAGTGAGTTACCTAAATTAAAGGTAACGATTTCTCTTAAATTATTTTCATTTATTTTGCTTCTCCAACCCCCAAAATCTTTTTATTTCCTTTCTTTTGTAACAACACCAGTATCCACAATATACTAGGATGTTGTTATAAGAAGGATTCAAACTACACATACACACAACTCCATCTAATGGATGATGAACATAATGTTTCTGTGGATGGCAAACTAACGCCTCACGAAACGATGATTGTTCAAATACATCTTACCGCCTCTCATGGTGGCCATTATGATGGCACTGTAATTAAATATGATATTAATGATATATATTTTATATATAATCTTCTGTAATTCCATTTTATTTCATATCATTATTCGTTTCATGTTGTATATACATACGATAATTTCATTTGAGGAAGTGCGGACTGCCGCCCCCTTAAAATGATATGACTCGTTCATACCACACATGGAACGTATAAAGGATGGTGTTAATGAACTTAAGTAACATATATAAAATATTATATTATACTGGAATAGTAATATACCTATGTATCATTTGGATTCAATTCTTTTAAAATAAAAATTAAATGGAAGTAGCGTTCGTGCGTACGTACGGACTACCGTCTCCACGAACGCGATGAGATTCATTCTCCATCGTATCCATTCAAGTATAATTATCATTTAATGATTTAAAAATGATGTTTAAGTACTTGATATAATTCTGGATATGAATAAGATACAACAAACATGACTTATGTAACAAAACATATAAAGAAAATGAGTAAGTTAACACCCGAAACGACGATAATACTAAGATATTATTATCAAATCAATATTAAAAGATCATATATGATATCATATTAATGTATATGATTCTTGTATAATTTAGTAACAATTATTTCACTATTATACAGGAGGTTAACCTACCCCAACCAAGGAAAAGTACAAGGTAAGGGTTTATTTCGCAATCTCTTCATTATCCGAGGTTGTTTATACATAATTATCTACTGGGACCTCGTTATCATCCACGTCAATGTTTCTTAAAAATGTATTTCAAAACATTTTTAATATTTAAAAGAATATGGGTTAAAGTCATTTATACCCTTGTTTGACTTTTTATAAGAGGTTTATAAGGGAATCTTTCCGTCGTTTTCCAAACAAGGTGCTTTTTAACCTTTTCGACAGAATTAAGATAAGAATGTTTTTTTTAACTTATACGGCGGGTGCGGTTATTTTCCGCCGTTATAAAATCGTCAAAGATTCCCTTACAAGATTATAAGAATATTTTCAAGAAAATGTTTTATTTTATATGGCTCTTAAATGATTTCAAAAATAGAAAGAGATATTTCTCTAAAAAGTGTTTTGATTTCATCTATGTCAACATCCTTTGACGGATTTTACGCTTATTTGAAGTTGATTTATTATGATACAAAACTTCTATATTGTATTGAAGGTTTTGTGATATTTTTGACTGTGGATGTGCTATTTTTATACCATTCATAGTTTATGGTGAAATTATTGACATTTCGTATGCTAGTTTTAATACGAATGTTTATGTTATGTTTAAACCTTTTCATATGGGAATGCATTGGACTTAATATGTGACGGGTGGAGCCCGCTATAGCTCCTCGATGCATAGGTAGGTCTCATGAGACAAACTAGTGTCTTGGCACAAGGCCTTGACAAAATCTTATTTGTAGTCTTGGCACGAGGCCTTGACTATGTGGTTATGATAGTCTGGCATTATGCATTCCAACATTATGAAAGTGGTTATTGATTTTTGCATGTGATTATTCGATTAGTAGAATATCCATGTGAATAAGTAAATGGCATTATTTCGTTTTTACTTTTGCCATACTATGTTGAAGTTCAAGTTTAAAAGGCTTTTGTTTCAGTAATGCATTGCCTTAAATGTTTATTCTTATTTATGAAAGTTTCTGCTATATTGTTATCCTTACTGGGCATTTGAGCTCACCCCTTTTCTATGTTTTATTTTTCCCAGGATTTGAAGAAGTAAGTTATGAATGACCTGCAGGGATTTTATGAGGGGTTAATAGTGTGGATTGTGGAAACATTATGTTGTTGTATTAGTTTTTCATTTTATAATGTAATGTAAAACTTATGAATATATCTGGCATTTTCCAAGGCTACTAAACCAATCGGTCTTTCGAGATTTGATCTTTCTTATGATCATGCCAATGTTATGTAATAATGCACCGACTCTAGGAAACTAGGGTCGGGGCGTTACAAAAAGGGTAAGTAAAATTAATATTTATATAAGGATAATTATATCATAAATACCATAATATTTAATCATATATATTTATATACATAATTATTGTGATTTAAAATTAATAACATCATGTCGAGGAGGCGGTAGACCAGACATCCATGAACGGTGTTATAACATTATAATTGTGTAAAAGGGTAATAAATAAAATGTTATAAATTATTTTTAAAGATATTTAATTATTTAATTATTCTGATATAGATTTTTTTATGTCATATATGTTTAACTAAAACTTCCCTTTAAACATTCCATGTATCATGTGAATTTATCACGTCACTCTGAGGGGGTGGTTGTCCACATTCCACAAGCGATGTTATCGTGTTTACTCATAATGGAAAGAATAAAGGGAATTGTCATAAAATATTCAAAGAAGCATAAAGACATTATATATATCAAATATAATCATATTATTTCATCATTATTACCAACCTTGAAATGTGGGAAATGAAAAACCAACAATCTTCGTTTTGCGAGGAGGTAGTTCTCTGTACATGAACATAATGTTCGTTACCCATTAGATGATTGTGTGTTTAAGTATAGGTATAACCCATAATATAAAAAAATATTAGTATATTGAGATATTAAATCTTTTTTGAGTAACTCCTTTTGGTTTTCACCAAAGGGATTCCTTCGATGGATTTCATTCAAAAGAGATGATTCAAAGAGGAAGGTAGGGATTTTTATGAGATATTTTTTTAGACTATTTCATTCCAAAGTGTCTTGATAGGTGTGAGGAAGTGGGAGGAGATAAATCCTTTTATAGTAGAGGACGAGTGGCACTCCTGTAATATTTTGGAAAAAAGGAAACACACAGCCTTTTTTTATTGATAGTGGACCCAATAAAGTTCAAAAGTATATAAAAGGGAGGATATGGTTGAAATATGTCCATGAAATTTATTTTTAACAATTGTATAGATCATATTAGACCTTATATTTAGGGTTTACTACAATAATATGCTTAATTTAATTTTAATCATTTTAATTAGTTTCCATAACCTTCACTCGTATTTTTGGTCAAAAACTAAGTTAATGTTATTAGATATTATAAATTATACTGATTAAAAATATGGAATCTATTTTTCCAAATTTCAATCACAGAAGTGACAGAAATTAATTTAAATTTAATCCTTCGGATGGGATGACCAATAGGGTTTTTTAAGTAAGAGTGATCAAACGTTTTCTAGGTTTTTTATAACAAATTTAAATGTGAAATTGATTAAAATAAACAAAATTTTATAAAATGAAACAAAATTGTCTCACTAAAATTTAAAGTAAATTTAAAATATAATTTAAAATTATAAATAAATTAGATGAAAAAACAATTTTGAGTTAACGTTCAGTATTGTTCACTATTAATTAAAAAAACATCATCGAAAAATACCAAAAACACACCCTGACCTAATTTTAATGCTTATATTTCAAAAATGAAGTTAATTTGGACATATAAAATTTCCAAAATTTCTATTTAAAGTAGGTTCTCTTTCAAAAGGCGGTAAAATTACCCTAAACAAAATATAGGTTTTTATGTGTTAAATTTGGTTTGTTCTTATCTTCTTCCTATCAAATCTATTGGATAAATATAAAAAATATTGGATTGAATATATAGTATATATATTAAATAAATATCACTCACTAATTGTAATAAATTTAATTTATTATTATAAAATATATTTCTAAGTATAAAAATAGTTTTTTCTGAAAACATTCCCTTCATATTAAGTTGGTTTAT
The DNA here is from genome assembly GCA_963277665.1 of Viscum album. NCBI lineage: Eukaryota > Viridiplantae > Streptophyta > Magnoliopsida > Santalales > Viscaceae > Viscum > Viscum album. The sequence continues at coordinate 44,163,594 of OY728155.1, forward strand.
TGTAACTAATGATTTCCTTTTATATTTTTTTTAAACCATAGGTTTTAATAAGTTAGTCAAAATTATTCATAACTGCTAACTTAATGGATTGGTTATGTCTTAATATATTAAATAATAATATTTTAATAATATATCGTTGTTTAGTAAAACTAAGACTTGCGTTTCATGCAGGACATCAAAGAAAGAAAGTCTTGTGTGTAAATTTACATAACCTCAGTGTTCCATATATAAAAATATAACCTTTATATTTCATTTATTTCACAATTAAATTGTAATTTCATATAACACAATCCAAACATAGTGCTTTAATATATATAAAATAATGATTTTCAGTGTTTCCAAAAGTGAAAAAGATCAAAAAGAATAAATTAAATTGAAGATATTAATTCACAAAATCTCTGTGTGTTGCATTATAACCCCATTAAAATGAATATATACCAAAAAAATCGGGTTATTAATATTTTAATATTATAAATTTCCTTTCTTAGAAACCCAGTCATGAAAATGAATACTAAAACACACTTTTATAAAGGAAGGTTGGAAACATAACAGTTACCCAAAGTAACATATTACTAGGCTTCCACATGGGAGAACATAGTTGTAAATTGAAAACATGGATATGGAATATAAATTTAATCATCATGTTCTAATGGAGAGTGATATAGAACAAGTTCTGGAGAATGTTAACAATCAAAAATCCATAAATCTGTTATGAACTAAGTGATAGTATGATTCATTAAAAATGGAGGTACTGGGATAAATTTTTTTGATTTCAATATCATTTTCCCTAAAGTTACTGAATTATAATGAAAGGATATGATTTCATGATTTCCAGAAAACCTCACCCTTTGTTGTTCTTTAATCTACTTCAACTCTTTCTCCAAAAAGGTAAGTTTGATTTTCATTCCTAAAGCACTAATATATAATGAGATCATCATATTCCATCCCATCTATCATAGGTTATAATCAACACCATGATTCTATAATAGTTTATCTAATATGATTAAATCCTCATGTGGTGAGATAATACTTTATTCTCACAAAATTCATCCAAAGTTTAACAAAATATTTTCGTAAATGCTTACCCTTATAACCCTTCATAAATACTAAAATCCAAAACATTTTATATAATATCAAAAAATCATATTAACATTGATCCCTTATATATCAAAAAGTATCTCTTGGTTGTCACATTCCAAACATATGAATTCCCAAACAATATAGTCTCTTGAAACGTGGTAATAACCTATATCACTATAAATACTTTTAGAAAAAAGACACACATTATTATGGCAAAGGTTACTTGATATATTCCATAAATCAAAGAAGTTGTAAACTTCATCCATGATGGCATTTACCACTTGTTCAACCAGTCAATAATCATATCTAGAGTAATCTTTGCTATCCAATTTACTTCATTCAAATCAATCATCTCTTTATCCAAGAAAAATACAATTTTCACAACATCTTTAACACATTAAGGGTTTCCTAACCATAATCAAAATACCAATTTTATTGGTATTAATCACCATTAAACAAACCTTTTTCAATCCTTAATGAAAAATTATACTAAACATACTTATATATTTCATTATTCATATAACATAATATTTTAATTCCAAAACATAAGTACTTCATTCATCCAAATTTATTTTTAAACCATTACTAGGGCTTCATCATCCTATTATTTAATACCTCTCCTTCCTATAATACTAAATATGAAGTGTATATTAAGGTTTATAAACCTAAATCTAATAATTCTTCTTATGATTAATGTAAAAAATACTAGAAGATCATCACATACCTTGCACATGTCATTTGAAGTCTCTTTATCAACATAAGTATATCCAATTCTCAAACCACCTACATGATTCTATTTATAGGATTTACTCTTGGGAAATTGATTTTAATAATTCATGTACCTTCCACATAGTAAACATTAAATGTTAACCATGTTCCTTCTAGTTCTCTCTATTTACTAAAACCAGAAAGAATAGGGCGAGAAACACATATCATAGAAGAAAACCACATAGTCAGGAAAAAATAATTATAGGATGTCTAAATCGTAAAACATACATTTTAATTAACGAAACCCTAGGTTTATCCTAGGTTATTCCTACTCATATTCTATTCAATTTCGTCATAATGGTTCATGAATAGTTTGTGAATTTCCAAAGCATATCCTGTAGGAGTGTTAAACCTGGTGTGAAGTAAGGCCCGTTATTTTGTTCTGAATTACCCTAAGTCATGACATGGACATATTTTCAGAGTTTTTACACCTAGGTATATCTATTCTAGATCAACAATGTCATGACCCATCCATCGGGCTCCATTATGTGACTACCCCAAGCTCACCTTCCATAGGCCAGGGGCTGGAGACTAGCACTAGAAAGGCGTATACCTAAAACGGGAAGGCAATGCCTTTTTAACCTGTACAGACACACAGTCCAAGAAAACAACAATAAGAAACCAAAAAGTAAACTACTGTAGTAAAATTGTACTGAAAGTAAAGCGGCCGGAATATAATCCCAACTGAAAATTATAAGTACCACTGAAAGTACAAATATTGCTCCGGGATCGTCCTTCAAAGATCCTACCTGAAGGGTAGGTACAACTCATGATCAGTAGTCCCTGCGTCACATCATGCCAAATAGTCCACCTCTGAGTACCGTCTAGTCCTGGATCCCTCATACTCGAACAATGATTTCCGTCGTCTACACAAAACACAACAATGTGTAGGTGAATCCCATATAGGGGTGAGTATAAGGATACTCAGTAGGGACCCCGAGACACTCGTAGGTCTCCCAGACTTCCACAATGGAAAAACCACAAATCAATACCTCGATCTAAAAGCACGATGCAATAGACATCGACTCTACTTAGTTATATGCCCATAATTATAACTAAGTTATCACGATATTCTCATATAATACATGAGGGAAGAATACCACAAAGGTAACACCATGATGGTAGAAGTACCACACAGGTAACACCATGAAGATTGAAGTACCACACAGGTAACACCACAAAGGTAGAAGTACAATGTAGGTAACACCACAAAGACAACACCAGGTAGGTAGAAGTAGCACACAGGTAAAACCGTGAAGATAAAATTACCATCTCATCACCTGGTATAATGTAAGTAGAGAAGTACATATGATTAGTTGTAACCTAGATAATCTTATTATGTTAAGAAGCACTACTCCTGGCCCACACCAGATCGATAGGTACTAACCCCCACTGCCCCCACACAGGATCTGACCCACACAGGATGAGTATACGCTGAACCACATAGTATCATTGAGTGCTTACCAACATAGGATCTGATAGAAGATGACCCACACAGGATCGATAGTTGCTGGCCCACATAGGATCGGTGTTCTTTCTTCACATTATAGCCTGCGACAGGATTCCTCGCACCCGGTGCGCTCGAGTTCTATAGAATATTCTCCTCAAGATATCGGTCAAACCTCAACCACCACTAAGCTCTACAAATGAGTTACCCAAAGTACCGCCATGTGTTAAGGGTTTCAATGTGACAGACGGTGCGTTAATCGGACGCGCGGCCTGTGAGTTATAAGCGTTTTAGTTCCAAGGGCCCAGATGGATTCGGGGTCGTTCCAACACAACCATACTCCTAATATTTCCAAAACTCAAGTGGATTATTAAAAAGGTCCTTCTAGATCCAAGGATCACAGTGCCATAGATATTTTTTCAAACGAAAGTCTGGTTCTCAAGATATGGTTGTTTAACTGTTTCTGTGTTTGGTTGGGACAGGGTCTGGTCCGACCCTGTCGGACCGACCCGACCTGACCCTTCCCGGGTTTGACTCGACTAGGATGGGCTACGGTGGGCTCGGACTACTGGTCCGCAGTGGGCTCGGCCTGCTGGGACATGTACTAGCTCAACCCGCAAGGGGGTATGGTTCGGCCCGCAAGGGGGCTGCCCAACCTACAAGAGGGCGCCCCGGCCTACAAGGGGGTGCGGCCCACTGGTCTGGCCCACAGTGGGTTCCGCCCAATCCGAAACAAGAGTGGAGCGGCCCTCCATTTATAACACGAAGCTGCAGGACCTAAGGGCACTGCCAGGTCACCACATCGTCCGCGCGGTGGTCACGCTGCCTTCCACTTCTGTGGCTGGCCGGTGTGTCGGCCACCTCTTCCAAAAGCCGCAGTTGACGAGCCATGCCCTACTCCTCTGGAAACACGGGTGCACCACCTCCTCCCTTGTGGTCGGCCAGTGTGCTGGCCCCCGCCTTCATCCGTCGTGGCTTTAACAGCGGCCCCTTTCTCGCCGGCAGCACGCGATGGCGTGTCGCACCTCCTCCATGGTCGGTCGGTGTTGGCTGCTCCGATGACCTACACGGCTTAGTGTCGTGACCTCTTCTTTTGGCATGAGACAGTGCACCTCCTCCATCGTAGCTAGACGGTGTCGCTGCGCTGGTGGTCTTCCATGGAGAATGCAAGGGTAGCTAGGTAGCGGAGGGTTCAGGATGGTTTTATTAGGCTCGCGCCCTACCCGTTAGCTTGTAATCAACAAGAGGGAGGAAAAATTATTCTACAACTCATGAAATTTAAAAAAAAAGTAAAACCTACCTAAAGAACGATGGAGAGCACCTGCAATTCAGGAAGTGGGTTGTTGTTCGTTGTCCCCGCAACAATCCACCAAGGTTTCCGCTCAAGAGTCATCCTTTGGTCCGTGGTTCGGTGTCTCCCATCACCTACTGCTAGAACCAGCTCTGTCCTCCAAGGGTTTGGCATCTCGGCTCTTTGTTAGCACTTCATTTCTTGGTGAATTAGTGCGGATAACTCTCTCCAAGCACAATATAAATAGAAGAGGGGGAGTATGTCTAACGTTCGTGGGATTTATGAGGGTTCATTAATTAGGAACCTTCCTCATTCCCAACGATGCTATTACTTAGGATTGAAGGGGCAAGCCATTTAATGGATTGAAACCTAACTAGTCCCACGTCGCCTCTTTTCCATTGTAGGAAAAAAAGAAAATAAAATAACTAAGTTATTTTATTTATTCTTTCAAAAATTCCCAAAATCTATCTTTTTTTCAAGACCTACTACAACTGAAGTGAATCCTCCCTTAAGCGAATCCCGGTGCTACGGATTCAACGGTGCCCTCACATTTTTAATCCGATCACCATTTCAAAAGTTATAAAATGTCGCTCGTGCGTTTTCTGAACGTACCTTAAAAAATATTCATAAATTCATTCTAGTAAAACTGGACCTTGGAATCACGCACCATCAATTTTCATACACTCGTAATAATTCCCTATAATTAAAAAAATTCATGGAAAATTCGGGTCTTTACATTCTCCCCACCTTAGGGCTTTTCATCCCCAAAATACACAAAATAAACTAAGAAAACAAAGGAGGGTACTGTGAACAAATATGAGCCTCCCACTCCCACGTGCTCTCCTAGAGGTCCTTGTGCTTCCAGATAACACGCACCAGAGGTATTGACCAACCAAAAAGTAATCACTCATGTCGATCCTCAATATCTATTGGAACCTCCGTAAACAACGCCCCATAATCAATGTCCATCTCATCATGTTCGATGATGTGAGATGGGTCATGAACATATCTCCTCATGTAGAATACATGGATGACGTTGTGAACCCTCTCCAACTATGGTGGAAGTTCCAAGTGTTATGTCACCTCACCTATCCTCTGAAGTATCAGAATTGATCTCATAAACTTTAGTGATAACCTTCCGCCTCGGCCAAATCTCTATAAACTTCATCGATGTGAGACTCGTAGGAAGACATGGTCTCCTTCCTCAAACTTCAAAGGTCTCCACCTCCTATCATCATAAGACATCGGTCGGCTCTGTGTAGTATTCATCTGCTCCTGGATGATCTTCACCTTCTTTAGTGGTAGCCCGTACCAACTCTGGACCCATAAGTGACGACTTCCCTGGGTCCTTCCAATATAGAGGTGATATGCAAGGTAGACCATATAGGGCCTCGAATGGTGCCATAATGATGATGGAGTGATAGCTGTTGTTGTATGTGAAATCTAGTAAAGGCAAGTAATCCTCCCAACAATAGCCAAAATCTAGGACACATGCACGATGCATGTCCTCCAACGTCTGAATGGCCCCCTCCATCTTACCATCAGTCTGAGAATGAAAGGCGGTGCTTTAAAATATCTAATTCTTGAACGCCTCCTACAATCCCTTCCACAACCGGGAAGTAAAACGTATGTCACGGTCAGAGACGATCGCCGATGGCACCCCATGAAGTCGCACAATCTCTTGTACATAGAGGCATTCCAAACCCTCCATTGATCCCTTCTCTCAAATAGGTAGGAAGTGGGCCGACATGGTGAGTCAGTCAATGATCACCCATATGGAATCATGTCCCCTGGACGTATCTGGAAGCCTTGTCACAAATTCCATGTAGATTCCATCCCAGTTCCACTCTGGCACCCCTAGTGTATGTGCTAAGCCTATTGGAACTTGATTCTTGGCCATCACTTACTGACAAGTGAGGCACCGAGAAACAAAATTTGTCACTGTTTTCTTCATCCCTGGCCACTAGTGCTAACGCTGGAGGTCCGGGTACATCTTCTCCACACCATGATGTACCACCAGAGTTGACATAGGAAACTCCCTCAACACCTCCTTCCATACCGCCACTGGTACCATGGTATGTACTCTGAAGAGGATAATGTGCTCCCCACCTTCATAAAATCTTTTAGGTGTCTGTCCCGAGGATATATGAGCACGTCGAGCCTCACAGTCAATGTCCCCAAGATGCACCTCCCAAACTCACTGAAGGAGTGGGGGAATGAAATTCATGGATGGGAGGTAATTTGATCAATCTTTATCCACGAATGATATCTGCAACGCAGATAGCTGCCCTGTCACCTCACTCAGAAATTACATACCAGACATCCTTCTGAGTGCATCTTCTACCACGTTCCCCTTCCCAAGAGTATAGACAGTCTAAAAGTAAAAGTCATGGAGGAATTCTATCCATCACCACTATCTCAGGTTGAGGTCCCTTTGAGAGAAGATATACCTGAGACTCTTGTGATCAGAGTAGACTATAAAACATTCGTCCATCAAGTAATGTCGCTACATCTTCCGGACGAACACCACTACTGATAACTCCAGGTCGTGGGTATCATAGGTCTTCTCATGTTTCCTTTGTTTTCGTGAGCTGTAAGCGATCACTGCTCGCTCCTTCATCAGTACACATCCATGTATTGTCCCTAAGGCATCTCAATAGACTACACCCCAATTCCATCTTCTGGCAGCCTTAATATGGGGGCACTCGTTAGTATCTGCCTCAACTCCTGAAAACTCTGGTGGCATCTCTCCATCCATGTGAAGGGATGTCCCTTATTTTTCAATGTTGACATGGTTTTCGTAACTCTGAAAAATCCAGGCACGAATCTCTGGTAGTATCCATCCAACCCCAGGAAACTCTACACCTCAGTCACTCTCTTGGATGGCTCCCAAGAAAGTACAAACTCTATCTTCACTGGGTCCACTGCAACTCCAGCCTCCGAGATAATGTGTCCCATAAAGTGGACCTCTTGTATCAAAAATCAGCACTTCGAGAACCTACCATAAAGCTAGTTCTCTAAGAGTATATCCAGAACTATCTGTTGATGATAGGCATGCTCCTCCTCTACCGCTGAGTATATCAAGATGTTTTCAGTGAAGACCACCACAAAGCGATCAAGGTATAACTGGAAGATCATGTTCATGAGTCCAATGAAAACTTCTGGGGTATTGGTCATCCCGAATGGCATAACCACAAATTCATAGTGGCCATATCGACATCTGAATTCCATCTTCTACACATCCTCATATCATACTTGAGATGATGATAGCCTGATCTGAGGTCTATCTTCAAAAACCAACATGTTCCCTTCAGCTGATCGAAAAGATCATCAATCCTCGGAAGTGGATAATTGTTCTTCAGGATCACCTGGTTTAGGCGCCAATAGTCCACAAAGAGTCTCAAACTCCCATATGCCTTCTTGGCTAAAAACAATCGGGGTTTCCCATGGAGAAATGTTGGGCCTTATAGACCCCTTTCTCTGCAAGTCCTCCAACTGTACCCGTAACTCACGAAGCTCTGTGGGAGCCATCTAATATGCAGGTGTAGATATCAGTGCCATCTTGGGGTATAGGTCGATGTAAAATTCTACCACTCTACGTAGAGGTAGCACCAGAATATCATCAGGAAAGACATCGACATACTGGTCCACCACTATAGGAAATCTCATACTCTCAACATCTACTCTTCCGAGGGTAAGTCTTTCCAACTAGTGTGTGATTTGTTGCGCCCTCCTCCAGGTAATTCCATCATGTTATAAAAAGGTCCCCTTCTCGCCAGTGAAAGAAAACCTTATCCCATCCATGCAGACACACTTCACTTTGAACCTAATACAGTCAATATGATCTTGGATAGTGGATAATCAATCCATACCAAAGATGAAATCGTAAGGCCTTGATGCCTCTACTAGAAGATCTCAGTTGTAGCTATTGCCTCCTAGAATAAGCTCACAGTGCCAGAACCAGTTTTGTAATCGTCGAATCCTCTCCCATAGGAGTCTATAGCCATAAAGATCGAGCAAACGGCTCCACCAGAATCTACAATCTTTGAAGGAGGGTTCTGTCCATAAAAGAGTGATTGGCACCTGTGTCTATAAGTACTGCAACTAAGGTGGAGTAGACACAGATCGTACCTATAATCATCTCCGAAGAGTCGTGGTTATAGGCCTCAGATGCCAGTAGCTGAGCTCATCCCTTTCCACCTGCTCATTGTGTTCGGAGTGGGCCACCAAGAGGTGGTGGTGGTAGACCATAGAATCATCTCCCACCACCTACTGCATAGCCGTCTCCTCTACCATGTCCACATACTTCTTGCAGACCTCCCCGATCGAATTTTTTCCTCTTACTCAGTGGTCCCTTGACCGTCTGCTGGTCATCTGTATGGCGGGGTGGGCAGTCACGTGCCATGTGACCTTGCCAACCGCAAGAGTAGAATTTCTTGCTCCTCAGCTGGCCTCCTCTATCCCATGAGCCCGCTGAAAGTGCGGCCGATTGTCGCCTATCGACCGTTCAAGGTTCCGGTGCTCTGCTAATGTGTATAGCAGCACTCGGGTCGAATCCTCGGCGATGATACTTTGTAGTAGTCGTTTGTTTTTAGTTGATTGTATTTTGATTAGGGGGGTTTGTTTGCAGAGCTTAATTGAAATGATTTATGGATGATGTTTGATTTACCAAATTGATAAAGATTGGGGTGAGTTCATCATTAGGTTAGTTAAGCTTGTGATATCCTCGAGCTTTGCTTTATATTGCATTTAAATTAACACCCATGTCACAAGATGATGTTGATTAGAATTCTTAAGTGTTAAGGCTTTAAACCAAGACTTAACTTAACTTAAGGTTATAATCTCAATCAGATCTTATTTATGGTTGTGTATTTATGGTTCCAATAATCCATGGAAACCACATGTTAAACAAAACAAGTCATTAATCCATGACATGTTAAGTCCAACATACACAATGTTAATTCAAAGAATATTCATCGAGCAGAAGCTCTCAATCACTTAACATACCTAAATTATAACTCACCCCAATGAGAGATTTACTCAGCCATTTGGGTGATTAATAATCTGGTAATATATGTTTATGGTGATGAATTATAAAGAGAAGAAAAAGAAAGGGACAAGATAAGAGTAGTGTGCCGAACACACACACGAAATAATTTAAGAATAAAAAATGGAATTTCGATTGAATGAGGAAGATTAAGAAGGGAAGGGGATTGAACTGAATTTAAACTATTTTAAGAACATTAATATTAAAATACAGAAGGTGGAAGAGAATAAGAGATATTGAAGAAGTAACTTGCATTAAAACAGAATTACAAAGAAAGAGAATTACAAGATTACAAAAATGAAGAACACAAAAGTAAGTGAAAAGAAAGAGAGGAGGAAAGGTCTCTCAAGTGAAAACTTGAGTATGGCAGGTCCTCCCAAGCCTTTGTCAAAGCTTTGGTCGTGCCAATATGATCTCCTCTCTTCTGAAATGCCAACCCCTCTCAAGGAGAGAAGGGAAGAGTATTTATAGCCCAAGGAGTGGACTGTTTGCATTCCCAATCTGTCCCTCCACTTGCATCGCCAATTTGACAATTCAGACAGCCGAATCTTCAAATATCTTCTTCTTCAAAGTTGTAGGCAATAATGTTGGCCGACTACTCTCAAAATTTGGAGTCATTTGGACGTAAGGAGAAAACGTTATGGCCGGTTGAATAAACAAACTTAAACTGTCCATTTCAATCCAGTCTTTTTGAAGTCCATAATGTGAAAGGGTTTTTGAATATTAAGATGCCTTCAAATCCGAATGGTTTCTTCAACAAAGTCGGCCGCCTACATCTCCTATTTCACACTGCAAAATCTCAGATAGATTGGATGCTTACATCAGGAGATATGTCATGCATACTATACTGATTTTAATTCTCGGCCAGAATGGTGGGCTGGACTTCAAAGATTTATTTGGGCCCCTTGTACTTGGATTTGGGCCATGAAATTTTTATCCAAGATGAAATGTAGTGTCCCCCGAATTATGGTGGAGATTTAAGGTTTTTGGACTTCTGGATTGAACCCAGTAAATCAATCTTCATGAATAGTCCAGTTTCTTCACAGATTCTTTGGTCTTGTTTGTGAGGACCATATGACCCTTCAAATGGCAGAATTGGATCATGGTTACTTCTAATGAAATGTTGTATATTGAAAGGAGAATCCTACAAAACAAGAACCACACAATTTGGATCAGTATAGGGATAGTTATAATTAAAACATTAAACTGACTCAATTTGACTACTTCTAAAAATGCTCAAATATTATACTTAATATTAAAACATTAATATTTCACACAAATTATGCACATTTCATATAAAATAAGTAAAGGGGGAATATAATAAGTCGTGAAAATATTAATAACATCAACTCCCCCACACTTAGATTTGCGCGTGTCCTCATGTGCAACAAATATAAAAACATGACAAAATCATTTTCACTCACCAACAAATATTAAAATTTTGTTTTCTCCAATCAGGGGAGGTTTAGAATATTTCACTCATCCATATTGAATTCCATCACAAATTTGGTTCACAATAATGCATCAGAAACAATTAATTTTTTCATGTTCAAGGTTTGAATTGGAAAATGTAGGCACTCAAAACTTACTCCTCTCAAGATGATAAAAATGTATTTTAGGAGGTTCACTCATTCACCAACAAAAAGTGAAAATCAAGAGTTTGTAAGAGCTCTCAGCTTCCATTCCCAAATCTAATGTGTACAAGAATCAAGAGGTCTTTTAAGGGGTTTTTCAGTGGCTATGGGACGGTAGGTATATAATTTCCAAAGGAAACGATGGGATAAAAACACCAACATGGAAAAATCAATGCACATTTTTTTGAAATTTGATTTGAAAGGAAATAGAAACACATATTTACAAGGGCATGAATGTGTGATGAATGAAAAGTGATGGAGATAGAAAATGGAATAGGGTGAGATGATGGAATATGTACAACATGGAAGACTTCCAATAATGACACAATACAAGATGATTCAGGTGTTCTTTTTTTTTTTTTTTTTTTTGCTTTTTTTTCGAAAGTTGTGCTTGAAACAAGTCTCACAGTCATCTCCCAACCCATGTTTTATCTTCTCATGGAACTAATTTTAGTAGTTATAACACGATCAAAGTTTGAGGATGAATGATTTTTGACCCACCCAAGACACAACCCATTCCTTTTTTTTCATTTTTTTTTAATATAATTTTTTTCATTTTTTTTTGAACACTTTTCAATGACTTTTGTACAAATGACAATTACACATATACACCCCAAAGCTCACAGAATTACAACATCTCCCCCACACTTGAATGGATGCTTGCCCTCAAGCATATGATGACACATTGGAAATCAATGAAAGTACGCCCAAAAATGAAGTCCATTCCCCCCACACTTAAATTTCAATAAATTGTACAATGAAAATCCATGAAGATGTTGGGTGGGACAAGGTATTAGGCTTGTAATGTGGCTATCAAAAGAAAGGTTTTCATAGGCTCAAAGGGGCTTTCAAAAGTAGGATCAATGTAAGGGTAACGGGAGGCTATTTGGCTATTCTGATTCTCATGTGGCTTAGAAAATGCCTCTATCATTTTAATGCATACAAAAGATGGAAATTCAGCTCGAAGGTCCACAAACTCAAGACTCACAATCAGTGGTGAAGACACACAATGAAAAAGATGGCCATAGATGACCTTGGCATGAAGGCTAATGTTATTCCTCACGGTAGGGGAGAATCATTTTCCACCAAAAATTGTTCATTCAAAATGTTTGTTATTGACACAAAATTGTTTACCCAAGTTTGAGATAAAAATTCAATATATTTGAGTTTAAAACAAGCCTTTTGACTCCCCAAAATGGTTGGACAAAATTTCAAAACTAGATGGTGAGTAAGCATGACTCTTTTTTTGTAATTTTTTTAAGTAATTGTGTTTTTTGGTTTTTTTTAGTTTTTAAGGGTTTTTTTTTAAAATACACACCCACACAAGAAAGATAAAAAGAAAGGGTTTGATGAATAAAGTGGTAACAAAATGAAAGAGAGAGGAGGAAGAAGAAAAAGGTAGAGAGAGGAAGAGATAGAGAGAGAGTTAAAGGGAAAGAGGTGCCCCCTGGTTTGGATTTGTTGGGTCGCCATTTCCATCTAGTGGTGGGTCAATGGAAGTCGATGCGGTTCCTGGATTGTGAGACCTCTCATGGTGATGCTTTAACCGGTGTCCATTTACCGTGAATGTTCTTTTTGAAGAAGGGTCTTGGACTTGCACTGCACCAAATGGGTAAACGTTAGTAATAATAAAAGGTCCATCCCAACGAGAATTAATCTTACCTGGGTGAAGTCGAAATCGAGAATTGAAGAGCATTACCTTTTCACCTTCATGAAATACCTTTCTAAGAATGTGCTTGTCATGGAGTGACTTTGCCTTTTCTTTGTAGAGAATGGAGTTCTCATACGAATCGAGTCGAAGCTCCTCCAATTCAGTCAACTGCAACAATCTATCTTCACCAGATTTTTCACAATCAAAATTACAAGTTTTGACAGCCCAAAATGACTTATGTTGGATTTCAACTGGTAAATGACAGGCTTTACCAAAAACTAGCCTAAATGGAGACATCCCAATGGGTGTCTTATAGGCTGTTCGATAGGCCCAAAGTGCTTCACCAAGTCTATCGGGCCAGTCTTTTCTTGTGGGCTTAACAATTCTTTCAAGCACTCTTTTCACTTCTCTGTTAGAAAGTTCAGCCATTCCATTTGTTTGAGGGTGATATGCAGTGGATGTTTTATGTACAACCCCATTCTTTTTCAAAAGTGACTCCATGGTTCTATTACAGAAATGAGTTCCTAAGTCACTTATCAAAGCACGTGGTGTTCCGAATCGATGGAAGATATGGGTTTTGAGGAACTCACTCACAGTTTGAGCATCATCTTTCCTAGTGGGTTTGGCCTCGACCCACCTAGAAACATAGTCAACAGCAAGGAGAATGTATGATAATCCATTGGAAGGGGGAAAAGGTCCCATGAAATCGATGCCCCAAACATCGAAAAGCTCACAGAAGATTAATGGCTTTTGAGGCATTTCGTTTCTTTTAGAAATTGTGCCAAACTTTTGGCAAGTGGGACATGATTGACAGAACTCATGTGAGTCCTTGAAGAGTGAAGGCCAAAAGAATCCAGAATCTAGGACCTTTCTAGAAGTTCTTTGTGGTCCAAAGTGGCCACCTCCAGGTATTGAGTGGCCGAATTCCAAGATGGAGGATTGTTCAGTTTCATCAACACATCTCCTAATTACCATGTCAGCCCCAGTTTTCCAAAGTTTATTATCTTCCCAAAAATAATGCTTTGAATCACTTTTCATCTTTTCTTTTTGTTCTTTTGAAAAATATTCAGGGAAAACACCAGAAACCAAGTAATTGACAATTGGGGCATACCATGGTAACTTTGGAGTGAGAGATGAGAGGTGTTCAGTTGGAAATTCAGGATCAATTATTTCAGAATGAGAAGAATTAGAAATTCTACTCAGGTGGTCAGCCACAGGGTTTTCTTTTCCAGGTTTATCTTTTATCACAAGGTCAAACTCTTGGAGCATTAAAATCCATCTTATTAGCCTTGGTTTGGAATCACTTTTCTTAAGTAAGAAATTTAATGCTGAGTGGTCCGTGAAGATGATGATTTTGGCACCTAAGAGATAGGACCGGAATTTATCCAAGGCAAAAACCACAGCTAAAAGTTCTTTTTCAGTCACAGTGTAGTGTGATTGAGTTTCATCCAATGTTTTTGAGGCATAAAAGATGACATGAGGAATGTTTTCTCTTCTTTGACCAAGAACAGCCCCAATGGCCCTATCAGAAGCATCACACATCAATTCAAATGGTAAGGACCAATCTGGGGGTTGGATTATTGGAGCAGATGTGAGAGCAGATTTGAGTTCAATGAAGGCTCTCTTGCAAGCCTCGTCAAAATTGAATGTGACATCATTTTGAAGTAAACGAGTGAGTGGGAGGGAAATCTTGCTGAAGTTCTGAATGAATCGCCGATAGAAACCAGCATGACCAAGGAAGGACCGAATGTCTCGAACTGATTTGGGTTCAGGAAGTGATTGGATCACCTCAATTTTGGCTGGATCAACTTGGATACCCTCTTGAGAAATGATGTGCCCTAGAACAATCCCATTTGAAACCATGAAGTGACATTTTTCAAAATTCAGCACAAGGTTGCACTTGACACACTTTTGAAGGACCAAAGAGAGTGAATGTAAGCAAGATTCAAATGACTCGCCATAAATGGTAAAGTCATCCATGAATACCTCCATGCAATTCTCAATGAATTCAGAAAAGATACTCATCATACACCGCTGGAATGTTGCAGGAGCATTACAAAGGCCAAAAGGCATTCGCCTATAGGCATAGGTTCCAAAGGGGCAAGTGAATGTGGTCTTTTCTTGGTCTTGAGGTGCGATTGGAATTTGGAAGTAGCCGGTGTAACCATCAAGAAAGCAATAGTGTGACTTTCCGGCCAATCTCTCAAGCATTTGGTCAAGGAAAGGAAGTGGGTAGTGATCTTTTCGTGTTTCAGCATTCAATTTGCGATAATCGATGCACACACGCCATTTGTTTTTCACCCGAGTTGTGACCACTTTTCCATGTTCATTTGTGACAACTGTTATCCCGCCCTTCTTAGGAACGACTTGAATTGGACTAACCCATTCACTATCAGAAATTGGGTAGATAATACCAGCTTGAAGAAGCTTGGTAATCTCTTCCCTAACTACCTCAAGTATGAGTGGATTGAGTCTTCTTTGAGGTTGCCTAATTGGTTTGGATGATTCCTCTAGATGGATGTGATGCATGCAAAGGGCAGGGTTGATTCCTGGAATATCCTCTAGGGTCCAACCTAAGGCATTTTTGTTTTCCTCTAACACTTGAACAAGTTGGGACTCCTCAGTTTCAGAAAGTGAAGCAGAGATAATGACAGGGTAGGAGGGATCATGGAAAAGGAATGCATACTTGAGGTGTGAAGGAAGTGGTTTTAGATCAGTTTCAGCCTTGATTGGAGAGCTAGACAAGTTAGGAGTAGGAGAAGGGATTCTAGATGGGTTTGGATCATTTTCCTCAACACTGTCCAAGGTGGAGCAGTAGAGATCAGAGTTGATGTGGGATTCAAGAGAGTTTTCAAGTTCCTCTAGATTGATGGAGTCTATGAATGAGAGGTCCACATCAACTTCACCATTTATGACTTTGTTAATCATGGTGCAGATTTCACAAGATCCTTTATCATTAGAACATGATGAAAATGGTGGATTGGGGTTCGATTGAATCTTAGAAGTGTCCTCAAAAGCATGGATTGAGAATGCAGAGTGATCCTCAGATGGGTATCGCATGGCTTAGAAAATGTTGAACTTGACCAGTTGGTCACCGAATTCCATGGATAAGATGCCTGAGTGGACATCAATCTTGGTTCTCGCAGTCATGAGGAATGGTCTTCCTAGAATTAGGGGAGATCGAGAAGAGGTCGTCTCACCTTCCATGTCAAGGACATAGAAATCAGCTGGGAAGATAAGATCATTGACCCGAACAAGAACATCCTCAATTATCCCCTCAGGACTGGCAGTGCTTCGATTGGCTAATTGAATGACAATACCTGTTGGGTGCAAGGGACCTAGACCAAGGTTGGAGAAAATGGATTTGGGCATGACATTTATTGAGGCTCCAAGGTCTATGAGTGCATCATCAAAGTTGGAACTCCCTATTTGACATGGAACCGTGAAGGTCCCTGGATCTTTGCACTTCATGGGAATGGACTGTTGAGTTGAAACATTTTCAATGTTCCTAAGTTGCCTCTTATGGGTGCACAATTCCTTAAGAAACTTGGCATACTTAGGGATTTGTTTGATGGCATCTAAGAGGGGGATGTTCACTTCAACACGTCTAAACATGTCAAGCATTTCCGGATCAGGTTCAAAGGACTTCTTAGGCTTGGAGATGGCTTGAGGAAAAGGAATTGGGTTCCTTAGAGGAATGGAAGGAGGTGAAGGAGTGGATTCAAGTTCCTTTTCCAGCTTTTTGTTCTTTTCATTTTCTAGATCAACATCGAAAGGGGAGGTAGAGCAATCATTATGGGGCATAGAAATTTGCTTTCCCGATCTAAGTGCAATTGCACTTACATTACCCTTAGGGTTGGGTAATGGTTGAGCTGGGAGTTGGGATGAATTGGATAGTTGTTGCTGGCTAAGGTGGGATGCAAGTTGACCTATTTGGGTTTCAATGTTCTTGAGGCTAGAACGGGTGAAGGAAGCAAGATCCTCTACAGCACTTTCCCATGGTTGTTTAGAAGAAGAGGCTTGTCCCAAATTGGGTTGGCCTTGATTTTGGTTCTTGGGAAAGCGATTGTATTGGGTGGGGAATTGGGAAGGCTCGTTAGGATAGTGGAATCCAGGAGGAGGATTGTTCCTTTGAGGTTGAGGAACAAAAGGATAAGGTTGGTGGAAGTTACCACCACCTTGACCATATTGGAATTGGTTTGGATTTTGAGGAGGGAATTGAGGAGGATGAGAAATGGGATTACCATACCTCAGAGGTGGGTTAAAGGTAGAAGAGAAGGGCTCAGAGTGGGGTTGGTTGAAGTTTCTAACAAACTGACCTGATTGTTGAGGGTTGAAGTTTCGCTGAGCATATGCCGCATTGAGCTCCATTGGACTAGATGAATCAGATGGGTCATCTTGAAGTTGTGGACATGTGTCAGTCGGATGAGATGAAGAGTTGCAGATTCCACAATTCTTGATAGGTCCAGGGAATAGTGACTGTGGAGAAGATGAGGTTGGGGCTTTGGTAGCCACCGCTAGTTGACGCACAAGACCTGTAAGTTCACTCATCCACTCAGTCATCTTGTTGGGCTCTATGGATTGATTATCTTGGGCTTGTTTCACTTGAGCATGTGCTCGAGTATGGAATTGCTGCGTGTTTGCAGCCATGTTGCTTATGAGTTCTCTTGCAGCTGCAGGAGTTTTGTCAACAAGAGCACCGCCACTTGCGGCATCAATGAGAGTTCGCTCCATAGCCAATAACCCCTCATAGAAGTATTGGATCAGGAGTTGGTCAGGGATTTGATGGTGTGGACAAGTTGCCACAAGCTTTTTGAACCTCTCCCAATACTCATGGAGTGATTCATTAGGGAATTGACGGATGCCGCTTATTTCCTTTCGGATAGAAGCTGTTCGGGAAGCGGGAAAGAACTTCTCAAGGAAAAGTCTCTTCATGTCAACCCATGAGTTTATGGAACCAGGTGGGAGGTAGTAGAGCCAAGACTTGGCAGAATCCGCTAGGGAAAAGGGGAAAGCTCTAAGCTTGATTTGTTCTTCAGAAACCCCTTGAGGTTTCATGGTTGAGCAGACCACTTGGAACTCTTTGAGGTGAAGATGAGGATCCTCACCAGCTAGACCATGGAAATGAGGAAGAAGATGAATCAAACCCGACTTGAGTTCGAAGTCAGCCTCTATGTTTGGATATTGAATACCAAGAGGTTGGTAATTCATATCAGGGGCAGCAAGTTCTTTCAATGTTTGTTCCCTAGGATTGGCCATATCTAATTCAATTGGTAGGGCAATGATTGGTTCTTGGGTGATTTGGTTATCCCTAATGGTCCTCCTAATTTGACGAAGAGTTCTATCAATTTCAGGGTCAAACAAATCCGAGGGATTGTTTGGAAGGCTACGGGGCATTCAGAGAGATTTTGGAAGAAAGAGGAAGACGGGTTTTTCTTTGTATTTTTTTTTCAGTTTATGATTTTTAAGAGGAAGACGGGTTTTTCTTTGTGTTTTTTTTTCAGTTTATGATTTTTAAGAGGAAGACGGGTTTTTCTTTGTGTTTTTTTTCAGTTTATGATTTTTAAATTTTTTGTTTTTTTGTTTTGGTTTTTTTTTTGACAATAACCAGAAACTAATGACTACTTAAAGCACCATCCCCGGCAACGGCGCCATTTGAAAGTGCGGCCGATTGTCGCCTATCGACCGTTCAAGGTTCCGGTGCTCTGCTAATGTGTATAGCAGCACTCGGGTCGAATCCTCGGCGATGATACTTTGTAGTAGTCGTTTGTTTTTAGTTGATTGTATTTTGATTAGGGGGGTTTGTTTGCAGAGCTTAATTGAAATGATTTATGGATGATGTTTGATTTACCAAATTGATAAAGATTGGGGTGAGTTCATCATTAGGTTAGTTAAGCTTGTGATATCCTCGAGCTTTGCTTTATATTGCATTTAAATTAACACCCATGTCACAAGATGATGTTGATTAGAATTCTTAAGTGTTAAGGCTTTAAACCAAGACTTAACTTAACTTAAGGTTATAATCTCAATCAGATCTTATTTATGGTTGTGTATTTATGGTTCCAATAATCCATGGAAACCACATGTTAAACAAAACAAGTCATTAATCCATGACATGTTAAGTCCAACATACACAATGTTAATTCAAAGAATATTCATCGAGCAGAAGCTCTCAATCACTTAACATACCTAAATTATAACTCACCCCAATGAGAGATTTACTCAGCCATTTGGGTGATTAATAATCTGGTAATATATGTTTATGGTGATGAATTATAAAGAGAAGAAAAAGAAAGGGACAAGATAAGAGTAGTGTGCCGAACACACACACGAAATAATTTAAGAATAAAAAATGGAATTTCGATTGAATGAGGAAGATTAAGAAGGGAAGGGGATTGAACTGAATTTAAACTATTTTAAGAACATTAATATTAAAATACAGAAGGTGGAAGAGAATAAGAGATATTGAAGAAGTAACTTGCATTAAAACAGAATTACAAAGAAAGAGAATTACAAGATTACAAAAATGAAGAACACAAAAGTAAGTGAAAAGAAAGAGAGGAGGAAAGGTCTCTCAAGTGAAAACTTGAGTATGGCAGGTCCTCCCAAGCCTTTGGCAAAGCTTTGGTCGTGCCAATATGATCTCCTCTCTTCTGAAATGCCAACCCCTCTCAAGGAGAGAAGGGAAGAGTATTTATAGCCCAAGGAGTGGACTGTTTGCATTCCCAATCTGTCCCTCCACTTGCATCGCCAATTGGACAATTCAGAAAGCCGAATCTTCAAATATCTTCTTCTTCAAAGTTGTAGGAAATAATGTTGGCCGACTACTCTCAAAATTTGGAGTCATTTGGACGTAAGGAGAAACAGTTATGGCCGGTTGAATAAACAAACTTAAACTGTCCATTTCAATCCAGTCTTTTTGAAGTCCATAATGTGAAAGGGTTTTTGAATATTAAGATGCCTTCAAATCCGAATGGTTTCTTCAACAAAGTCGGCCGCCTACATCTCCTCTTTCACACTGCAAAATCTCAGATAGATTGGATGCTTACATCAGGAGATATGTCATGCATACTATACTGATTTTAATTCTCGGCCAGAATGGTGGGCTGGACTTCAAAGATTTATTTGGGCCCCTTGTACTTGGATTTGGGCCATGAAATTTTTATCCAAGATGAAATGTAGTGTCCCCCGAATTATGGTGGAGATTTAAGGTTTTTGGACTTCTGTATTGAACCCAGTAAATCAATCTTCATGAATAGTCCAGTTTCTTCACAGATTCTTTGGTCTTGTTTGTGAGGACCATATGACCCTTCAAATGGCATAATTGGATCATGGTTACTTCTAATGAAATGTTGTATATTGAAAGGAGAATCCTACAAAACAAGAACCACACAATTTGGATCAGTATAGTGATAGTTATAATTAAAACATTAAACTGACTCAATTTGACTACTTCTAAAAATGCTCAAATATTATACTTAATATTAAAACATTAATATTTCACACAAATTATGCACATTTCATATAAAATAAGTAAAGGGGGAATATAATAAGTCGTGAAAATATTAATAACATCACCCGCCCCAATGACCATATATCTTGAGGTCTCCCACCAGAAGGCTTGTCTCACTTGGGCCCCTGTATCATCCACCTACTGCTTGCTGCAGATGAGTCGACTACCAGACGTCTGGTGGTGGCTCTCACTGTCTGTGCCTGCTCAATTAGGAAGCTCTCCACCAAAATTTCTTGCTCTACCACCCCAGCCTATGTCGGTATGTTGAGCGATATTGCCGATGCTCTGATCTCCCATCAGAGACCCTTCTCAATGGTATGGGCCTTGAATAAAGGGTCTCATACCATGTCGGTGGAGTAACTGGAGAGATCAGTGAACCTCACCAAGTACTGGGTCATAGTCATGTTTCCCCTCCTATAAGTGCAGTGACTTCTGTATATGCATATAGTGTAAGGTCGATGGGATGAACTCTGCCCTGAAAAGGCTCTCGTAGTCCGCCTAGATGAGGTTCACCTCATCGTGTATCTAGAGAATCAAGATCCACCATCTCCCTGCTACTTCTTGAAAAATACTAGATGCTAGGATCACCATAAGGTTAGAGGGTGTCCCAACCACGAGGAAAACTCTGACTACAGCCTCCAGCCAGTCCTCAGCTGCCTGCAGGTCCATCTCACCTTGGAACCTCAGAGTCCTCTTCTGCTGAAACTCATAAAATGTGCTCAGTCGGCGTGCACCCTCTGCTGGTGGGGTTGGTGTAAATGGCTACCCAATGGGTAGTGGTGTTGGTGGTACACCAACCGAAGGTGCTAACACCAAAATAGGGCCCTACATCGAAGCCTCATCACTCAGTGGGCCATCATCATGTACTCTCTCAGGAATCCTAGGTGGTTATCTATGTGGTGGCATCATGAAAGAAGACTAGTTTTCCATAGTGAATATGTTATACATGGTGAGTGGACTCGAAGATATCATAAGAAAAACTTTCCAAAACTCACGCAATCAGTGTTTTCGTGCACTGAGTCGGAAATCATAAGTCATGGTCCTAGTGTATGGATACGTCGGCCACCACACCAACACTGGATTCCCTAAACTGAAAACCACACTCATAACACTTAACACATTTCCCAAATAGAAAATTTCAGAGTCCTAGTTCTTCTGTAGAACTGACTCCTCTGATACCACTTTGTCACGACCCATCCCCCGGGGCCCATGCCATGACTACCCCAAGCCCGCCTTCCATAGGCCAGGGGTATGCAAGTAGCACCAGAAAGTTGCATCCCTAAAACAAGAAGGCATTTCCTTTTTAACCTATATAGACACACAGTCCAAGAACACAACAAGAAAAAACCACAAAGTAAACTACTATAGTAAAAGTGTGTTGAAAGTAAAGGGGTTGTAATACACGCCCAATTGAAAAGTACAAGTACAACTAAAAGTAAAAATGCAGCTCCGAGATCATCCTCCAAGGATCCTACCTAATGGGTAGGTATATCTCACTATCAGTAGTCCATGCATCGCGTCATGCCAAATAGTTCACCTCTGAGTACCGTCCAGTCTTGTCTCCCTCAACCTCGATCAACTTTTTCCGTAGTCCTCACAAGACACAATAATGTGCGGGCGAAGTCTATGTAGGGGTGAGTATAACGATACTCAGTAGGGACCATGAGACCCCCATAGGTCTACCAGAGTTCCACATTGGAAAAACCACAAAGAAAGACCTCAATCTCAAAGCACGAACAATACACATCAACTCAACTTAGGTATATGCCCACACATATTCGTATGTTATCAATATATAATCATATCATGCATGAGGTAAGAATAACACAAAGGTAACACCACAAAGGTAGAAGTACCACACAGGTAACACCACGAAGATAGAGTACCACACAGGTAACACAATGAAGACAACACCCAGAAGGTAGAATTACAACAAAGGTAACACCACAAAGACAACACCATGAAGGTAGAAGTACCACATAGGTAACACCACAAAGATAAAAATACAAGATCACAACGAGGTATAACTTAATTACAGAAGTACATATGATTTTTCATAATCTAGATCATCATATTCTGTTAAGAAGAATTGTTGTTGACCCACATTGGATCGATAGGTACTAACCCCCAATGACCCACACAGGATCAGTATGTGCTGACCTACACAAGATCAATGAGAGATGTCCCACATAGGATCTGATAGAAGCTGACCCACACAGGATCAATAGATGCATACCGACACAAGATTAATGTTCTTTCTTCATGTTACAGCCTGCCACAGGATTCCTCGCACCTTGTGCGCTCGAGTCCCACAGAATCTTCTCCTCGAGATATCATTCATACCTCGACTACCATTAAGCTTCACAAAGGAGTATCCCAAAGGACCGCCATGTCGTAAGTGTTCCAACGTGACAGACGGTGCATCAATCTAATACCCGGTCTGTGAGTTATAAGGGTTTTAGTTCCAAGGTCCTGGTTGGATTGGGGTTCATTCCAACCGGGTCGTACTCCCACTATCTCTAAAACTCGTGTGGTGTATACCAAAATGATTGTTTCGATCTCAGGATCCTAGCGATGTTGATGGTTCATAAAATGGACATCTGGTTCTCAAGATATGGCCTTTTATGTGTTTCTGGGTCCGGTTGGGCCTGGGTCTGGTCCGACGTGACCCGACCCTGTCTCGGCTGACCCGATCCATTTTGGGTCGACGCGACCCGTTCCATGTCTGACCTGGCCAGATGGGGCCATTGTGGGAGCGGCCCGCTAGGCCGAGGTCTGGCTCGGCCCGCAAGGGTGCGCGGCCAGCCGGTCCAGCCCGCGATGGTGTCTGTCGTAGCCGACACAGGAGGGTATTGTCCCCCAATTTGGAACACGAAGCAGCAGCCCCTAAGGGTGTTTCCAGGTCACCACGAGACCTGTTGCGCGTCCCGCCACCGCAACGTCGGAGTCGCGGCTCCTCCGGTGGTGCTGTGGTCGCGCCACCCTCCACGTCCGTAATCGGCCGGTGTGTCAGCCACCTATTCCAAATGTCGTAGTTGATGAGCTTTGGTCGGTTCCTCTAGTGGCACGGGTGCGCCGCCTCCTCCCTCACGGCTGGCCGGTGAGCTTACCGCTGCCATCATCCACTGCAGCTTCAGCCGCGGACCCCTGCTCATCAGTAGCGCATGACGGTGCGCCACCCCTCCTCTACGGCCGGCTAGTGTCGTCCACTCCACTGACCGTCGCAGATTAGTGTCATAGCCTCTTCTTGCAGCACGCAATGGTGTGTTGCCTCCATCGTAGCCAGACGGTTCCACTGTGTCGGTGGTCTTCCACAGAGAATGCATGGGTAGCAAGGTTGCAGAGAATTCGGGCCGGGTTCATTAGGCCAACGCCCTCTGTGTTAGCTTGTAATCAACACGACGGACGAAAAAATATTGTACATGTAACACCCCGAGATTTTATGAAAAATATTCTTTTTAATTTCATTAATGTCTTGTGTTGTATGCTACACCAAAAGGAGCTTGCACAACATGCATCTTTGACTTGCCTTGCATTACACGCAATCGCGACCTTCCTCGATAGCGTGTATAGTACGCAATACCGAGTTTCACTAAACAACGATATGCTATTAAAATATTTTTAAAACTAGCCGTTATGAATAGTAATAACCACCTTTTAAAATTTTAGAAATTTTATCTCTCAAAATGGACTTTATTTTTGGATTCGGAATATCGAAATTAGCTTAGGGTAAAATTTTGGTACTTTTCAGATAATTCATATTCTGATGAATAGTGAAAATTACTAAATTTTAATTAAAAACAACTTTTTTAAGAGAAATAATTAATAGTGATAAATTATTAATTTGAGTGGTTTGATAGTATATTTAGAATATATTTTTACAATTTAATACAATTTTTGTCATTGGATGTAATTTCACATTTAAACCAGTTATAATCAAGTGTCAATCTTTTGATAGTTATTATCTCTTAAAAACACGCTATTTGTTTTGACGACGGGAATTAATTTTTAAATTAGTTAATGTAATTGATATGTTTTGAATTTGATAAAATAGACATCATTTTTGAATTCATAATATCAAATATAGCTTAGGCCTAATTTTTGGTATTTTTCTGGAAACTTTCATTTTTTGATGAATAGTGAAACCACTAAGTGGTAGTTAAAAAACTGAATTTTTCATAAAACTTAATTTTACCGCTTCTGTGAGTGGAATTTCGAAAATCCAAGAGACACGGTTAATATCAAGGACTAAAATGGGGTTCAATGAGATAAAAATAATTTTTGGTGAATAGTAACTTTTTACTTTTATTTACCACGGTTAAAAGTAAATAGGGTAATTAAGGGTAAAAATGATATTATTATTACCCTAACACATGTCCTAATTCTATTGGACAAGTTTAATTCGATCAAAAACAACCTTATGAATAAAATATGACCATTTAGGCCCACTTGGATTAGATTAGGACATTTATTATTAATTTATTTAAAGAAGGGTTAAAATAGTTAAAATCAAAGTTTAATAAGTAAATCATTTTTAATATGGGGTTATACATAAGATAAATTCGGCTATAAATATTAATTAGAAATCTAAAACCATTTACTACATAATGATATTTTATTTGTAATTTTTATACTTTAAATAATTTAATTTATTTATGACACAAAGATGATGCAGTAATTAGCTTATTAATGATATATTGACATAATTGATGTTATAAACACCAAAATAAATATAATTTGAGACTTTTTATGAATTAAACTAATTTTCTAGGTTAATATGACATGTTAGTATTGATGTAATTAACTTTTTTCGAACTAATCATTCTGTTATGATTTTCAAAAAAATCAATTACTAAATAGTGTCAAAATTGACATAAAATAGTTTTTAAAACAAATATTATATTAGTAATTGTTATTTTATTTCTAAAAATCTAAGGTTCGGACAAATGACTTATATAAGGTTATATATATTAATACTAAACAACTTGGTGTTCTTTTGGCTGCTTATAGTAAGTTTATTAACCTTATAGTGTAAGAAAACAAGAAGACACAGTAAAAGTTAAATTATCTAACTTAAAGTTAAATCTAAATGATAAGGTTAAAATAGGAACCTAAACTTGTCTAAATTCTATTGGATGAGAGTATTTAGACCCATACCCACCTTATCTTAGAAATAAATCAATTTGGAGCTATTTAAAACCGAATTTGGATTTATAATAAAATAATATTTTTAGTTATTCCAAAGGTGCCCCTCTCCTCCCTTATAAAAGGGCACCTCCTCCCTCTCTTCCTCACACCACTTTGAGCCTTCAAGCTCGGCCAAACCATGCCAAATTCCCTTATCCACTTCCCTAGAAACATCCTAGAGGTTCTGGTCTTCCTCAAAGACCAATTTTAGTGCCCTAAAAGGAGGTCTCAAAGAGGTGCTTCAAAGAAGAGGTAATGCCCGTTACCGATTCTTTCATCTTTATTTCTTCTTCCACTTCTTCTTATTTAGTTTTTTCATCATGAAGTAATAACATCAGTATCACTCATATACTGATATGTTATTATAAGTATGAAACAGCCCTATTTCACCATCTATCCATCCTACGGAAAACGAAATCACCGCGCGTGCGTACGTACGGAATACCGTCTCCACGCTGTGGTGTAATCTATTTTCCACCACCACCTTACATGGATGGGTATAATGGTGTACATAATAACTATATACGATTATTGTAAAGTGATATTGATTCTGAAATATTATACATACACTCCAATACAATTCCACAATCATGAGAACGATATCATCGCTCGTGCGTACGTACGGACTACCGTCTTCACGGCGCGATGAGATTCATTCTCCACGTTAACCATTCATGAATGATTATAAAGTAAATATAATAATTAATAATGAAATATATGACATAATAATGATTCTGGATTTATGTTTATATATATTTATGTCATCTACTTAATTCCATTCAACTCAATAAGGAAAAGAAAACATCGTTCATGCGTACGTACGGTCTACCTTCTCCATGAATGGTGTATTTCTTTCCATTTACTGATCTGTTATATATATATATTCTGAATATATATTATATATAAATCATGTTTTATATTCTGGAATTAAGTAATCATGATCTAAGTAATCATATGAATAATTACAAGTCAAGACACGGACGACAAATGATACGATTTTACCCAAAACGCTCTTTAACATGGAATTTACAAAAGAACGGGTAATATAAAGTCATAAGTGAACCATATATGATATCATAACAATGAATATGATTCTGTAATAAGTTAATGACATTATTTAAATCATTATACAGGAGGTTCGGATACGTACAAAGCATATCGGACATAAGGTAAGGGAAATATCACAATCTCATTTTTATCTGAGATTGTTTATAATTTGGTATTTACTGGGGTGTATTTTATCATCCACATCCATTTTTCCACAATATGTAATATTTATATCCTTCTACAATATTTTATATCCAATTTTACCCTTCGGTGAGTTTTTAGTAAAATATATGAAAGGAATCTTTTGTCTTTTTTCGTACGAGGTACGTTTTGACTTTTCCGACAAAAATACGAGAAGAATGTTTTCTTTTAACTTATACAACATGAATGGATTTTTAAAACATTATTTCCAAGAATATTCCCTTATAGGTTTTCAAGTTTATTTTTAATCAACTTCTTTTAGTTATAATTTTATGACATGTTAAGAAATGAAAAGTGTTTTTGAAGTAGAAAGGATATTTTCCTCAAGAATGGAGTTCAAGTGTTTTATCAAAATTATTTTCCATCTAAGATAATAAAGGGTTCTATTTTTATACCTATTATTACATTGATTTTATTATGTTGTGATGGAATTATTTTTATTCCTTTATCTTATATGAATTTTTTTATGATGTCACAATATTTAAGAATCCCATTTTTATTACATGGGTTATGCTATGATGTATAGTTTATGATTTTGTGGCACACATAAGAATGGTATCATTATGAGATGGGTGGGACCTATATCTCCCTCCAATGAATTGGTTAAATATTTTATATCTCATGAGATAGACATGGCTGGAACGGTAGGTTATACCGGTTCAGTGAAACAGGACTGAAATGAGGGTGACTCGGTTCAGAAATGGACTTTGTCCACTAAGATAGTCTTGGCAATGAGTCTTGACTAATAAGATATGATTCTCTATGATTATGTGTGTATGCCACAAAGTTTCATGTTTTAAGTTATGATTATTGGGATTTCATTTCACTACTAAGATTTATCCCATGTTATGAAATTATGCTCTCTTTTGTAGGTTAAGATTTCAAAATTTTATGTTCTTATGAATATGATGTGATTGATATTTCTTTTGTTTACCCTTACTGAGCATTTGAGCTCACCCTTTTATGTTTTCTTTTCCCCAGGATATAAATAAAGGTTTTAGGTAAAAAAAGGAAGATCTTTATGGGAGATGTTGAAGATCTTTCACCACGATTAGAAGATTATATTCCGAGTTTCCGAAGACACTAAACTATTACAATCCTTGTGTGTGTGTTTTTGTTATGTACTAAGTATTCCGCAAAAGTAATGTAATTTCCATGTACGTAAATCTTCGGGTCTCTACAGTACAACTATTGAAATTAAAACCAAAAGTAAACTCTACCTCAAGAAAAATGGAGATTTCTCGCAATTGAGGAAGTGGGTTTTTGTTCATTGTCCCCGCAACAAGCCACCAAGGTTGTCGCTCAAGCGTCATCCTTTGAATCATGGTTTGGTGTCTACTGTCACCTCCAGCTAGAACCGGATCCTTCCTCCAAGGGTTTGGCATCTCGGAACTTTTCCAGCACTTCGTTTCATAGTGAAGCAGTGCCGATACCTCTCCCCAAGCTCTATATAAATAGGATCGGGGGAGGGTGTCTAACGTTTGTGGGATTTATGAGGGTTCATTAATTAAGAACTTTCCCCATTCCCAATGACGTTGTTACTTAGGATTGAAGGGTCAATCCATTTAATGGATTGACACATCGTTGGTCCCACATTGTCGCTTGTCCGTTGGAGGTAAAAGAAAGAAAATAAAATAACTGAGTTAATTTATTTATTCTTTCAAAAAGTCCTGAAATCTAACTTTTTCTCTAGACCTACTACAGCCGAAGTGAAACCTCCCTTAAGAGAATATCGGCTCTATGGATTCAATGGTGCCCTTGTATTTTTTATTCGAACGCTAGTTCAAATGTTAGAAAATTCCACTCGCGCATTTACTGAACATACCTTAAAAAGGATCAGAAATTCATTCTGGGCACACCGAACCTCAGAATCACGTGCCGTCAATTTTCACAGACTCTTAATAATTCTATATAATTATTAAATGTCATAGAAAATCCGATTCTTTACAAACATTCACTTGCACTATCCATAAATGTATTTATTTCAACGAAACCACTCAATCTGCCCTTTACCAAAATTATAAGGCATTTTCCAATACTTTTCCATATCCTTAGACTTATTCTTAGATATGTACTAATATTTATCACTAAGTTTTTCTCATCATTTTTTCCAAATGTTAACTAAACCATTTATCTAATACCAACTATAACAACCCTTGTCTTAAGGTCCATATAAATTACGTCACTTTTGACGAATACTTAAAACATTATAAAAATAGATGCCTAAAGACCACATTAGATAAGTACCTTTGGAAAAATGGAAAAAATATCTTCTAACTCATGAAAATATCTTCAATGTTTCCCATAAATATATTCCCCCTTAAATTTCTACTTTAAAACCCATTATTCATAATGTGGGGAAGGGAAGAAAAAGAAATAGGTGAGGTCAAATGCTTAGTAAGGGTAAATAAAGGAAATGTTTAAGCATATCATCAACATACGGGTATGATTACATGATCGTGATAATTATAATATCATAACCTACATATCAAAAATCATAAACATGACTCAGGGAATAAATATTTTTATTTCATAATACATGAATTATAAGTAAATAAAGAATGTGATCTATGAAGAAATAATATAATAATAAGACATAGAATTTTAGAAGACACATAATCACATAAAAAACATATGTCAATTATTCCTACCAAGACAATTGTAACATGTTAGTATTGGTCTAATAACTGATGTACCTATTTCAGGCTTGGGATTCCCTCCTGTGTAACCTCCTATTTCAGTATTAGGATGTCCTCCCATGTACTCTCTTATTTTGGGCTTCAGATGTCCTCCAATGTACCCTCTTGTTCAGGCATGGTATTTCCTCACATGTACCCTCTTGTTTAGTTCTTGGAATTCCCTCCCATGTACCCTTTGATATCATGAAACATTTAGCATTACCCAATACATTGGAGAGAGATATAGGTCCCACCCATCACAAAACAAAATCATACACACATGTGCCACAGGATAATAAAACATGCATCAAATCATGACATATAAAAATACATGGGTTTCATAGAAAAAAATCATAACCCATGAAATGAAATGGGTATCGTTAATATTTAATCACATCATAACATATGGAAAATAGATAGGTTCACTAATCATTTCATTAAATCATAACTCATGAAAAGAAGTGGGATTCAAAAGTATATAACCCATGGAATATAAATGAGTTTCATAAGAATCATTCCATCAAAAAATAAACCATTAATGAAATAACATGAAGGGAACCTTTATATCATTTCATAGAAAGGAATGAGTAACATCAATTGATGTCATATTTGATGGAAAATATTTTTAAAATATCATTATAAAATGTTTCTTTATTAAAATATTCCTTCTTCTTCGAAACAATCTAATTTTTACTTCATAAAACCATTCAACAATTATTTTCTAAGAAAATAACTTCAAAACGTATACAGAATACTTGAAATAATTTGGAACAATTTTTCCGTGAAATGATATAAATTAAAATTTCAAACATTTTTAAATAAAATTCATTGAAGAAACGTTTAAAACATATAATTAAATTTTGAAAACGTTTTGAAAAAAAATCATTGAATAGACTTTGATGACTTATCATGAAAGAATAAAAACATTTTGAAAGGAATTTCATTGAAAATAAAATTGAATATTTATAAAGAATAATTTAAATCTTTTTAAATACCATTTCCTTGAAAACAATTTTAAAAATTTTAAATAAATATTGAAAACATTTTGAAAACTAGTTTTTTTAGAATATTTTGAAAACTTATAAAGAAATATTGATAATGTTTTGAAAAACGTTTCTTTTGAAATAAATTTTAAAACTTATAAATAAATATTTTTAAATAATAAAACATTTTTAAAATCCTTATTTTTAGAAAATTACCATCAAATATCTTTTGAACACATTTTGGATATATTTTTTAGAACATTTTTTTGAAATAAAATAGATTTCTGACCAAAGAGAGAAATATGATCAGATGTTTTATTAAAACATTATATTAATTGTTTAAAGTACCAATGAGTGGAATAGTTTTACTAATACATTGATATTTAATGAATAAATATTGGATAAGGAAACCCATGAGTTTTCTTCAGATATGGTTCATAAGATTTCATCAAAGGAAGCACAATCATTAGAAATCTTGAAAAGCGATGAGATTGTTTCAATAAACACTTACCACGTGGTTACTTGGTTTCATACTCTCCATGTAATAAAATGGAATTTTATTATGTATAAAAATATCACTAAAATAATTAGATTCATTATGTAACATGTAAAATGAAATTATATACACCACGAAAAAGAATGTATGTGCATAACAAAACATGTGTCTCAAAGAATGAAAATTGAAAGAAAATTGTCTTAACGATTAGGAAATTTTGAAACATTAACCACATGAAATAAATATCATAGAATGGATATTTATATACCCATAAATTTAATTATCAGAATAATATAATACATCCATGGTATGTATACACCACACTATGTAAGTGAGTAGTGAATAGGGCATGTATCTCATAGAAATAAAGGCTGAGACGAAATTCCCTTACCTGAAGTCTGATATTTCTTGTGTGTCTTTATATTCCTGAATAATCAACATATTTTAATTTATTTATTTATTTAGAACCTTTTTCAATTTTATTATTACTTTTACTTTATTTATTACCATGTTGTATACAACTACTTAAACAATTAAGTTTAAGTCATGTGTTTTTCAAAAATTCGGTTCATGTGTTAAAAACGAATTTGGTTGGTCAAATATGGTCAAATGGTTTATTTTATAAACATATCAAGAATAATAATAATTAAATAATTATCATATTTATACCTTAATTATACTTTTAATACCAATTTTTAAATATTTTTGTGAAAAACGAATCAACGTTGCAATCATGGAGATGGTAGGTCATTCGTACTCAATAATAACATTCCACATTCTCAATGATCAATATGAAATGAAAGAAAGTAAAATTAATAATTAAATAATTATCATTATATAATAAATAACATATTATTTAATCATATATAATTATATATAATTATTGTGATGTTAAATGAATCTCATCGTGTCGAGGAGGAGGTAGTCCAGACGTCTACGAATGACGTTACCACTTTATAAGTGTGTGAAAGGGTAATAAAGAAAATGGTATATATTATATTTACAAAAAGTTAATTATTTCATGAATATAATATATATTTTTTTATTTAAAATATGTTTCATTTAATCCTTCCTTTATAAATTCCATGTATCATTTGAACTAATCACGTCACTTTGAGGGGGAGGTAGTCCACACTATCCCCAAGCGATGTTATCATGTTTACAAATAATAGAAAGAATAAATAATTTCATTATATGTAAAGACCCGGAATTTCCATGTAATATTTTTTTATAAATGGGAATTTTATGAGTCTGTGAAAATTGACGGCACGTGATTTCGAGGCCCAGAGTCCCCGGAATGAATTTCTAAACTTAATTTTGGGTAAGTTTAGTAAATGTGCAAGCGGGTTTTTCTAAAGTTTGAACCGGAGCTCAGAATTAAAATCTGAGGGCACTGTCAAACTCACTGTGCCGGTATTCTCTTAAGGTGGCCTTCACCTCGACCATAGTAGGTCGAGGGTGGAAGTTATCTTTTCACATATTCATGAAAGAATAAAATAAAAATAAAATTGTGTAACATTTATCTTTATTTTTATTTGAAACTCATTGTGGATGTTGGGAGGTGGGGACCACCAGAATTAAACCTCCCCTTGAGGTTATGGAGGTTGGGACTACTGAACCTAAAACCTCCCATGAGAGGTTATGGTTGTAGGGACCACCCGATATTAAAACCCCTTTGAACCTCTTAGTTAAATGAGGGGAAGTCTCTTGAACATCCCATTAATTAATTATACCACCCACCTTTTAATTAATACACCAACTAAATTACTTAATTATTCCAATTTGAAATAATGCCAACCAATTTTTATTATATTGGATTCCTTTTCTTTTTGGTGGGTTAGGGGTAATTAATCATTGGAAATGGAAGGAGCTCTGGGAGAAATCTCTCCAATGAAGAACACCAATGAAGAATGCCGACTTCGACTCCAAATTCTTCCTCGGGACATTCCTTGACGAGGAATGTCTTCAACGTCAAAGAACCGAGGATCGAGGAAATTCCGACATCACTGACGTCTCTATATTCCCAATGACATCATCTTTGTCCCCGTGGACAATTATCAATGAATCAAATGAACGAGGTAGGGTGGTTGTTTGAAATTCTTCCCTTTTTCGTTCTTGATGACTCCTTGTAATTCAAAGAGAGATTATAGCTACTTTCTACCGCTCTAATGCGGAGAGTGCGGGCCAAAAAAACCTGGATCTTCCTATCTATAATTATTATGATGATTTGTGGTTTTATTCACGATGGAGGAGGTCTTCGACCAACCATGAAGGGGAACGAGAATGGTGGCTGGCACCACCACCGACCGCGACGAAGGCACCGGCGCAACGGTGACGCTCCGCGGCCACTCCACCTGCGGCCTCACCACATCGCCCCGCTGCCTCATCACACCGCCCTGTTGCACCGTGCTGTCCATGTAGCCCTCATGGCCTTCATGCAGCCCTCGCGGCCCCCGCAGCCTCGCACATCCCTCGCGGCCCCCGCGGCATCGCGCCGCCCTCCGTGGCCCTTCGCAGCCAGCCGGACATAGAGGGACGGCCGGACCCAGTGGGTCGGACTGGGGAGACCCAAACAGGGTTGGACCAGGCCAGGTCGAGCCATGTCAGACAAGACCCAGACCCACTTCGTCCCATTTATGCTCTTTTGGCCATATCTTTGGCACCGGACGTCCGTTGGATGAACCGTCTATAGTGCCGGTAACCTCGGAGCGAGAAGGTCCCTTTGGTATACTCCACTAGAGATGTGGATAAATTTGCGGAATGTTCAGGTTGGATCGAGCACGAATCTAACTGGGACCTCGGGACTAAAAGGCTAATAACTCACAGAGCTGACATCCTATTGACGCACTGTCTGTTGCGTTGAGACCCCTATGACGTGGTGCTCCATTGAGATACATCCTCGTGAGACTTTTTAGTAGTTGAAGTATCGACCAGAGGCTTCTGGAACGGACCCTCCTGGAGACAAGTGAGTGTATTACGGGAACCATGTAGCTGGTTGTGACGTGAATAATGAAGATCAAACCTGTGTGGGTTAGCACCTTGTGATCTTGTGAGCGCCGGTACAAAGAGATCTTGTGTGGGTCAGCACCCAACGATCCTCTGTGGGTCAGCACCGAGCGATCCTGTGTGGGTCAGCACCTAGAAATCCTATGTGGGTCCACACCTTGGGATCCTGTGTGGGTCAACACCAAGTGATCCTGTGTGGGTCATCACCTAGAGATCCTCTGTGGGTCAGCACCTTGCGATCCAGTGTGGGTCAGCACTTAGCGATCCTGTGTGGGTCCGCACCTAGTGATCCTGTGTGGGTTAGCACCGAGCAATCCTGTGTGGGTCCACACTTGGAAATCTGGTGTGGGTCTACCTCTTAATAGAGTAAGATGATTCAATAGTTAAATCTAATCATCTCTACTAATGTACTTAAGTTATACCTCATGTGAGCTGAGTTCGTACCTATGTGGTAATTTCCTTCGT
The DNA here is from genome assembly GCA_963277665.1 of Viscum album. Lineage (NCBI taxonomy): Eukaryota > Viridiplantae > Streptophyta > Magnoliopsida > Santalales > Viscaceae > Viscum > Viscum album. Next base: position 44,198,088 of record OY728155.1, read on the forward strand.
GGTAATACCTTGGTGGTATTCTTCAGTGTGGCGTACCTGTGTGGTACTTACCTTTGTGGTTTTCCTTCCATTGTGTAATAGTTGAACTTTGGGATTTTGAGTTGGACTCCGTGTTTCCTCATGATTGAGATGGGAATACTTGATAATTTAGGTATATGTATGGGCATATACCTAAGTAGGGTTTTCTGTTGATTTCATGCCTTGTGGTTTATCCTTTTTAGATTTTATGAGACCTTGAGTTTCTCGAGGTCCCTACTGAGTATCATTATACTCTCCCCTACACGGGTTATGCCCGCACCTTGTTGTGTTTGGTGCAGACGACGGACAACGCTGATCGAGGTTGTGAGTACCAGGACTATTGGTAGCTTGAAGGTGGATGTTTGATGAGGTGAACTCCAGAGACGGTCATTCATGAGTTATACCTACCCTTTAAGTAGGATTCATGGTGGAAGATCCAGGAGCTTCTTTTCACCTATCAACCATCTTGTACTTTCAGTTTCGTGTACTTTACTATTGGGCTTGTATTCCAAACCCTTTTTACATTCAACACTCTTTTGTTATACAGTTTACTTGTTGTTCGTATCTTATTGTGTGCTTGGTTGTGTGTGTTTAAAGGTTATAAAGGAAATTCCTTCCCGGTTTTAGGGAATACGCCTTTCGGTGCTGGTCGCCAGCCCCTGGCCTATGGAAGGCGGGCTTGGGGTAGTCATGGGATGGGCCCTGGGGGATGGGTCGTGAAAAATTGGTATCAGAGGAGTTGGTTCTACAATAGAACATAATAATATGATCTTTATTTCAATGGAAATAGTTTTAAGTGTAGTGAGTGAAACGCCCCGACCCTAGTTGCCTAGAGTTGGTGCATTATTACATAACATTGGCATGATCATAAGAAAGATCAAATCTCGAAAGACCGATTGGTTTAGTAGCCTTGGAAAATGCCAGATATATTCATAAGTTTTACATTACATTATAAAATGAAAAACTACTACAACAACTTAATGTCTCAATAGACCACACTATTATCCCCTCATAAAATCCCTGCAGGTCATTCATAATTTACTTCTTCACTTCCTGGGAAAAATAAAACATAGAAAAGGGGTGAGCTCAAATGCCCAGTAAGGATAACAATATAGCAGAAACTTTCATAAATAAGAATAAACATTTAAGGCAATGTATAACTAAAACAAAAGCCTTTTAAACTTGAACATCAACATAATATGGCAAAAGTAAAATGAAATAATGCCATTTACTCATTCACATGGATATTCTACTAATCGAATAATCACATGCAAAAATCACTAACCACTTTCATAATGTTGGAATGCATAATGCCAGACTATCATAACCACATAGCCAAGGCCTCGTGCCAAGACTACAAATAAGATTTTGTCAAGGCCTTGTGCCAAGACACTAGTTTGTCTCATGAGACCTACCGATGCATCGAGGAGCTATAGCGGGCTCCACCCGTCACATATTAAGTCCAATGCATTCCCATATGAAAAGGTTTAAACATAACATAAACATTCGTATTAAAACTAGCATACGAAATGTCAATACTTTCACCATAAACTATGAATGGTATAAAAATAGCACATCCACAGTCAAACATATCACAAAACCTTAAATACAATATAGAAGTTTTGTATCATAATAAATCAACTTCAAATAATCTTAAAATCCATCAAAGGATGTTGACATAGATGAAATCAAAATTCTTTTTAAAGAAATATCTCCTTTTATTTTGAAATCATTTAAGATCCATATAAAATAAAACATTTTCTTTGAAAATATTCTTATAAGCTTGTAAGGGAAGTTTTGAAGATTTTATAATGGCGGAAAATAGCCGCACCCGCCGTATAAGTTAAAAAAACATTCTTACCTTAATTCTGTCGAAAAGGTTAAAAAGGACCTTGTTTTGAAAACGACCGAAAGATTCCTTTATAAACCACTTATAAAAGTCAAAAAGGGTATAAATGACTTTAACTCATATTCTAGTAAATAGTAAAAATGTTTTGAAATGTATTTTTAAGAAACATGGATGTGGATGATAAAGAGATCCCAGTAGATTATTACGTATAAACAACCTCGGATAATGAAGAGATTGTGAAATAACCCTTACCTTGAACTTTTCCTTGGTTGGGGTAGGTTAACCTCCTGTATAATGGTGAAATAATTGTTATTAAATTGTACAAGAATCATATACATTAATATGATATCATATATGATCTTTTAACATTGCTTTATTAATAATATCTTAGTATTATCGTCGTTTCGGGTGATAATCGATTCGTTCTTCTTAAATGTTTGGTTACGTAAGACATGTTTGTAATGGATAGATTATATCTTATTCATAATCAGAATGATATTAACATTATTTTTAACCCTAAAATGAGAATAATACTTGAATGGATATGATGGAGAACGAATCTTATCGCGTTCGTGGAGACGGTAGTCCGTACGTACGCACGAACGCTACTTCCATTTAATTTTTTATTTTAAAAGAATCAAATCCAAATGATACATAGGTATATTACTATTCCAGTATAATATAATATTTTATATATGTTACTTAATTTCATTAACACCATCCTTTATACGTTCCATGTGTGGTATGAACGAGTCATATCATTTTAAGGGGGCGGTAGTCCGCACTTCCTCAAATGAAATTATCGTATGTATATACAACATGAAACGAATAATGGAATGAAATAAAATGGAATTACAGAAGCTTATATATAAAATATATATCATTAATATCATATTTAATTACAGTGCCATCATAATGGCCACCATGAGAGGTGGTAAGATGTATTTGAACAATCATCGTTTCGTGAGGCGTTAGTTTGCCATCCACAGAAACATTATGTTCATCATCCATTAGATGGAGTTGTGTGTATGTGTAGTTTGAATACTTCTTATAACAACATCCTAGTATATTGAGGATACTGGTTTTGTTACAAAATAAAGGAAATAAAAAGATTTTGGGGGTTGGAGAAGCAAAATAAATGAAAATACTTTAAGAGAAATTGTTACCTTTAATTTAGGTAACTCACTTTGGTTGGAACCAAAGGACTTCTTGAAATGATTTCTGCCTAAGGGGAAGCTTCAAGGAGGAGGAGAGGGATGTGGGGAGCTTAGTTGGGCAGAGTTTGGACGAGCCAAGTGGCTTGAGAGGTGTGAGGAAAAGAGAAGGAGGAGTGCCCTTTTATAAGAGGGGTGAGGGGCACCTTTGGAAAAGCTAGAAATATTAATTTATAATAAATTCATATTCGGTTTCCAAAGGCTCCAAAGTTGACTATTCAAAGGATGAGGTAGGGATAGGTAGAAAACAACTCATCCAATAGAATTTAGACAGGTTTGGGTACTTATATTAACCTTATCTTTAAGTATTAACTCTAAGTTAATTAGTTTCACTTTTACAATGTCTCTTTGTATTTTTATATAATATGGTTAATAAACTTACTATATACATCCAAGAGACCCCCAAGTGGTCCATTAATGATTAACCTATCATAATATAAGTTTCTTGGACGAACCTTAGATTTTTAGGAATTTAATATCAATTAATAATATAATATTTGTTTTAAGAACTCTTTTATGTCAATTTTGACACTATTCAATAGTTGATTTTTGTGAAACTCATAACAGATTGATTACTTCGAAAAAAGTCAATTAAATCAATCCTAATATATCATATTATCCTAGAAAATTAGTTTAATTCATTAAAAGTTTCATATTATATTTATTTGGGTATTTATAATATCACTTATTTTAATTTTTCACTATTATAGTAATTACTGCATCATCATTGTGTCATAAATAAAATAACTTATTTAATGTCTAAAAATTATAAATAAAATATCATTATGTAGGAAATCTTTTTATCTTTCTAAGGAATATTTATAATCGAAAATCCAACATGTATAACCCTATGTAAAAATTGTTCTTCTAAAAGATGTAAGCTTATGCCATTTTTATTTTTATTTAAGCTTTATTAATATAATGTGTCATTATCACTTACAAGTGGATCCATGGGGTCCCAAAATAGACCCAAAGATTCCCATGGTCGACCATGTATCAACCAATAGGTTTAAGACACGTTTTAGGGTAATTTAGTATTATTATAATATTATTTTTTAACCCTTATTTACCGGATTTACCCTTAACCATGGTAAATAAAATATTTACCGCAGTAATTATTCAAAATGTCTAAAAATAAAAGTTACCTATTTACACAATTTGAACATCCTGATTCCAAATATGGAATCCATTTTTCTAAATTCAAAACACAGAAGTGGCAGAAATTAATTTAAAATTAATTCCCGCTGTCAAAACAAAAAGCGTGTTTTTAAGAGATAATAACTATCAAAAGATTGACACTTGTTTATGTTCGGTTTAATTTTAAAATTATGTCCAATGACCAACATTATATTAAATGGTAAAAATATATTCTAAATATACTTTAAAACCACTAAAATTCATAATTTATCACTATTAATTATTTTGATTAAAAAAGTTGTTTTTAATTAAAATTTAGTAATTTTCACTATTCATCAAAATATAAAAGTTATCCGAAAAGTACCAAAATTTCACCCTAGGATAATTTCGATATTCCGAATCCAAAAATGAAGTCCATTTTGAAATATAAAATATATATGATTTCAAAAAGTAGGTATAACTATTCACAACGGCTAGTTTAATTAGTTGTGGTGTGTGTTAGAACTCGAGGTTGCGTACAACACACGCTATCGCATTATTCAAAGGGAAACGTACCGTGGAAGCTTGGGGTGTTACATTCTCCCCTCCTTCAAATAATTGCGTCCTCGCAATTTCTAGGGTATTACTGCATAAAAAGACTCGGGTGGTTCTTCATCATAAGTTCATCGGGTTCCCACGTTGCCTCTTCCATCTTATGGTTTCTCCACAAAACTTTTACCAGACGCGTCGTCCGGTTTCTCAGTACTTGTTCTCTTGCATCAAGAATCTTGACGGGCTCTTCGCAATAAGACAAATCAGGTTCCAGTTCTAATTCTTCATAGGTGAGTACATGCGTCAGATCAGGCATGTATTTCCTCAATAGAGATACGTGGAACACATCGTGAACTTTGGAGAGACTTGGCGGCATTGCCAATCGGTAAGCTACAACCCCAATTCGTTCTAGAATTTCGAAAGGTCTGATGTACCTGGGACTCAATTTACCTTTCTTACCAAAACATATGACTCCCTTCCACGGATATACCTTCAGGAAAACATGATCACCGACTTGAAATTCCAAATCCTTCCTTCGATTATCGGCATAGCTCTTCTGCCTACTTTGAGCTGCTTTGATGTGATTTTGGATTACCTTTACCTTTTCCATCGTTTCCTCCACCAGTTCTGGACCTACAAGTTTTCTTTCACCGACGTCATCCCAACAGGTTGGTGTACGACATCTCTTTCCGTATAACGCTTCATATGGTGCCATCTGAATACTCGAATGGAAGCTATTGTTATAGGAAAATTCTACCAGAGGTAAATATTGATCCCACATACCCTGAAAGTCAAGTGAGCAAGATCTCAACATGTCTTCTAAGGTTTGAATAGTCCGTTCTGATTGTCCGTCTGTCTGAGGGTGGTAAGCAGTGCTCAAATGAAGTTCAGTATCCAGGGATTTCTGAAGACTTTTCCAAAATCTTGAAGTAAAACGGGGATCACGATCAGAAACAATTGATAAGGGTACTCCATGAAGTCTCACAACTTCATTAATATATAGTCTTGCTAGACGTTCCAGGGGTAGATCTTCTCTTATAGAAAGAAAATGTGCTGACTTGGTAAAACGATCAACAATAACCCATATTGCATCATTCCTTCTAGGAGTCTTTGGTAGCCCCATGACAAAGTCCATCGTAATATTGTCCCATTTCCACTCCGGTATAGGAAGAGGTTGCATGACTCCTCCAGGCTGTTGCCTTCCAGCTTTCACTTGTTGACAAACCATACATCTTGACACAAAATCAGCAATCTCCCTCTTCATATTATCCCACCAAAAATGTTTTTTCAAATCTCTATACATTTTGGTGCTCCCAGGGTGTATAGAGAAATTGGAACTATGAGAATCATCCAGCAATTCCCTTTTTAGATCAGGTATATTGGGAACACAAAGTCTCTTCCTGAATTTCAAAATTCCATCTTCATACACAAAGTCTCTCAATCTCCCATCATTCACAGCTTTAACCTTCTTCTGAAATTCTTCATTATCGGTCTGAGAACTCTTAATCCTTTCTAGTAAAGATGGTTTGGCAACCATTTGAAAAAAGCATTGATGTTTCACCTTCCCTGGTTATTCCCATGTCCATCTTCACTAGATCCATGAAAATTGGATCCCTTTCAATTCTCATATTGTTCAAAACTCCATGGTCTTTTCTACTCAAAGCATCTTCCACCTTGTTTGCCTTCCCTGGGTGGTAGTGTATCGTACAATCATAATCCTTGAGTAATTCAAGCCATCTCCTTTGCCTCATGTTGAGTTCTTTTTGTGAGAAAATATACTTCAAACTCTTGTGATCAGTATAAATCTCACATTTTTCATCATAGAGGTAGTGCCTCCATATCTTCAAAGCAAAGATCACTGCTGCTAACTCGAGATCATGAGTAGGATAGTTTTGTTCAGGAATTTTCAATTGTCGTGATGCATAGGCAATAACTCTATCATTCTGCATAAGGACACAGCCAAGTCCTTTCTTTGATGCATCACTATAAATAACGAACCCATCATTCCCCGATGGTAGAGTCAATATAGGAGCATTGACTAATCTTCTTTTCAGTTCTTCAAAACATTCTTCACACTCTTTTGTCCAAAAAAATTTAACCCCTTTTCGTGTGAGCTTCGTTAATGGGTTTGCCAATCGGGCAAAATTCTGGACGAAACGTCGATAATAACCTGCCAAACCAATAAAACTACGTACCTCAGTTATACTCGTAGGTGCTGGCCATTCTTGGATTGCCTTGGTCTTAGAAGGATCAACAGAGATTCCATCTTTAGAGACAATATGGCCAAGAATAGAAATCTCCTGAAGCCAGAATTCACACTTGCTAAACTTTCCATATAATTCATGCCTCCTCAGAGTCTTCAAGATAATGCGCAAGTGATTTTCATGATCTTCATAGGTTTTGGAGTATACCAATATATCATCAATAAATACTACCACAAATTCATCGAGATACTCCTTGAAAACTCTATTCATCAGATCCATGAATACAGATGGTGCATTAGTCAATCCAAACGGCATTACAGTAAACTCGTAATGCCCATACCTGGTTCGAAATGCTGTTTTCGGAATGTATTCCTTCTTCACACACAACTGATGGTATCCAGATCGAAGGTCAATCTTTGAAAAGTATTGAGCTCCATGAAGTTGGTCAAATAAATCATCAATACGAGGTAGGGGATACTTGTTTTTTATCGTTATAGCATTGATCTCCCTGTAGTCGATACATAACCTCATAGATCCATCTTTCTTTTTAACAAAAAGAACAGGGGCTCCCCATGGAGAAACACTAGGGCGAATAAATCCCTTATTACTCAATTCCTCTAGTTGTTTCTTTAGTTCGACTAATTCTACAGTGGCCATTCTATAAGGGGTCTTCGATATAGGCCTTGATCCAGGAATCAAATCAATGGAAAACTCAACTTCTCGTTCTGGAGGATGCCCAGGTAAATCTTCCGGAAATACATCTACAAATTCTTTCACAATAGGTACATCCTCTATTTGAACATTCCTTTCCTCACCGACAGTTATTTCATTCTCTTCCTCCCCAATAATTGAATTAAGTTGAGCTACTGGGGGTGGATCTAAATAAGAATTAGGTGGTGACGATTCTGCTCTAAAAATAAGGTGTTCCTTATCATTATCATCAAGAATCGTAACCTCTTTCTTCTTACAATAAATCTTCGCATCATAGTCTGAAATCCAGTCCATACCGAGGATTATATCAAACTCAATCATAGGTATGACGATGAGATCAGCAGATAAAGAAAATTTATGTGCTCTAATGGGGACTGATTCACAAAACTTTGTTGCAATGATACTTCCCTTAGGAGTTTTAACTGACAACTCCCTTATTAAATCAAATTGGAAATATCTAATTTTCTTAGCAAACTGGGAAGATATGAAACAATGTGATGATCCAGAATCAAATAATGCATTTGCTAAACTTGAGGAAACCATTAAATTACCTGCCACCACGTCTTTCGGAGCTTCTACCTCAGCAGTAGTGATAGCATAAGCCTGGCCTTGATCCCTTGGCCTTTTCTGAGGTAAGTTCTCCTGACGCTTAGGACATGCATTTGTATAATGCCCCATCTCCCTGCAATTGTAGCACTGAACGTTGGTAGCTTCCTTCTTCCCCTTGCAATCATTAGCTTGTTGGCCTTTTTCACCACACTTGTAACAGACTCCCATTCCCTTCAAGCAAGTACCAGGATGTTTCTTCCCGCATTTACCACAAGATGGATATTCAACCTTTCCCTTCTTCCCCTTATTTCCATTCCCAGATTGATCATCAGGTCTCTTCTTCTCTTGCTTTGATTTAAAGTCATAAGACTTAGAGAATTCCTTTTCGGTCTTGATAGCACATGAGACAATGTCTTCATACGATGAAAAGGATTGTGAGACTAATGCTCGGCGGAGAAATGGTTTTAACCCATCAAAGAAACGATCAATCTTACTTCTTGGGTTGCGAATATAATCTCCAGCATACCTTGCTAACCTTGTAAAGTTAGCCTCATACTTTGTGACATTCTCATCCTCCTTTTGTCTCAGACTTAGAAATTGCCTTTCCATATCTGCTCGATGGTCGCGAGGAAAGTATTTTTCTAAAAATAAATCTTTGAACTCACTCCATTCCATATTTGATACTTCATCATCTTCCTTCGTATTTTGAATCAATGACCACCATTGATCAGCATCTCCAGTGAGGCGGTAAACTGCCATGGTAACTTTTTCCCTTTCACTACTCCCCAAAGCCTGAAATATTTTCTCTAGGGAAAATATCCATTGCTCAGCTACTAATGGATTTGTACTCCCATTGAACGTTGGTGGTTGTTGCCTCATGAATCGATCTAACATTGATCATCCACGCTGCGGATCAGGGTGCTCCATATGGGTAAGGTTATTATTCATAACCTGAGTAAGTTGTCCCAGTATGGTGATTAGCTGATCGGCACCAGTTGCATCACCAGCTCCACTATAATTATCTTGAGCAGGAGGGAAATCCCTACATGGAGTTCGTGCATTGATACGGTTTCCATTTCTTCCACTAGGCGCCATTTCTAAACAATGGCATAAACTAGATTAGTTTATGAATCAAAATACATAATCCCATACTTATAAAACACTTAACATAAATTGAACTATCTATGGATATAATCCATAATCATAAATATGTTTTCTTTGAGGAAGTATATACTCATAAACCCTTCATAATGATTTGTAAAGAAAGTGAGAGTTATCCTAAGCATATCCCCCGGGAGTGTCGTAACCAAGAGTGCAGCAAGGCCCGTTGTCGTGCACCAGTTCCCGTTCGAGTCTAGCTCAAAGCGGTGTTTTCGGGTTTTACCCCTAGGTACATCTGTGCCAGAGCCGCCTCTACCTGCTCGTATCCAGACAGGGATGTATTGCTCGGAAAACTCACAAAATCTCTACAATACCAAAATTTTAGGAAGTTCTTCTATACTAATCCTCAAAGTTCATCTTAGGTCTACGTGCTCTAATCAGAGTTTATCTAAATCTAGCTTCAAAGGTTTGTACTAAACTTCCTCTGATACCAACTGTAACGCCCCGACCCTAGTTGCCTAGAGTCGGTGCATTATTACATAACATTGGCATGATCATAAGAAAGATCAAATCTCGAAAGACCGATTGGTTTAGTAGCCTTGGAAAATGCCAGATATATTCATAAGTTTTACATTACATTATAAAATGAAAAAGTACTACAACAACATAATGTCTCAATAGACCACACTATTATCCCCTCATAAAATCCCTGCAGGTCATTCATAATTTACTTCTTCACTTCCTGGGAAAAATAAAACATAGAAAAGGGGTGAGCTCAAATGCCCAGTAAGGATAACAATATAGCAGAAACTTTCATAAATAAGAATAAACATTTAAGGCAATGTATAACTAAAACAAAAGCCTTTTAAACTTGAACATCAACATAATATGTCAAAAGTAAAATGAAATAATGCCATTTACTCATTCACATGGATATTCTACTAATCGAATAATCACATGCAAAAATCACTAACCACTTTCATAATGTTGGAATGCATAATGCCAGACTATCATAACCACATAGCCAAGGCCTCGTGCCAAGACTACAAATAAGATTTTGTCAAGGCCTTGTGCCAAGACACTAGTTTGTCTCATGAGACCTACCGATGCATCGAGGAGCTATAGCGGGCTCCACCCGTCACATATTAAGTCCAATGCATTCCCATATGAAAAGGTTTAAATATAACATAAACATTCGTATTAAAACTAGCATACGAAATGTCAATACTTTCACCATAAACTATGAATGGTATAAAAATAGCACATCCACAGTCAAACATATCACAAAACCTTCAATACAATATAGAAGTTTTGTATCATAATAAATCAACTTCAAATAATCTTAAAATCCATCAAAGGATGTTGACATAGATGAAATCAAAATTCTTTTTAAAGAAATATCTCCTTTTATTTTGAAATCATTTAAGATCCATATAAAATAAAACATTTTCTTTGAAAATATTCTTATAATCTTGTAAGGGAAGTTTTGAAGATTTTATAATGGCGGAAAATAGCCGCACCCGCCGTATAAGTTAAAAAAACATTCTTACCTTAATTCTGTCGAAAAGGTTAAAAAGGACCTTGTTTTGAAAACGACCGAAAGATTCCTTTATAAACCACTTATAAAAGTCAAAAAGGGTATAAATGACTTTAACTCATATTCTAGTAAATAGTAAAAATGTTTTGAAATGTATTTTTAAGAAACATGGATGTGGATGATAAAGAGATCCCAGTAGATTATTACGTATAAACAACCTCGGATAATGAAGAGATTGTGAAATAACCCTTACCTTGAACTTTTCCTTGGTTGGGGTAGGTTAACCTCCTGTATAATGGTGAAATAATTGTTATTAAATTGTACAAGAATCATATACATTAATATGATATCATATATGATCTTTTAACATTGCTTTATTAATAATATCTTAGTATTATCGTCGTTTCGGGTGATAATCGATTCGTTCTTCTTAAATGTTTGGTTACGTAAGACATGTTTGTAATGGATAGATTATATCTTATTCATAATCAGAATGATATTAACATTATTTTTAACCCTAAAATTAGAATAATACTTGAATGGATATGATGGAGAACGAATCTTATCGCGTTCGTGGAGATGGTAGTCCGTACGTACGCACGAACGCTACTTCCATTTAATTTTTTATTTTAAAAGAATCAAATCCAAATGATACATAGGTATATTACTATTCCAGTATAATATAATATTTTATATATGTTACTTAAGTTCATTAACACCATCCTTTATATGTTCCATGTGTGGTATGAACGAGTCATATCATTTTAAGGGGGCGGTAGTCCGCACTTCCTCAAATGAAATTATCGTATGTATATACAACATGAAACGAATAATGGAATGAAATAAAATGGAATTACAGAAGCTTATATATAAAATATATATCATTAATATCATATTTAATTACAGTTCCATCATAATGGCCACCATGAGAGGTGGTAAGATGTATTTGAACAATCATCGTTTCGTGAGGCGTTAGTTTTCCATCCACAGAAACATTATGTTCATCATCCATTAGATGGAGTTGTGTGTATGTGTAGTTTGAATCCTTCTTATAACAACATCCTAGTATATTGAGGATACTGGTGTTGTTACAAAAGAAAGGAAATAAAAAGATTTTGGGGGTTGGAGAAGCAAAATAAATGAAAATACTTTAAGAGAAATTGTTACCTTTAATTTAGGTAACTCACTTTGGTTGGAACCAAAGGACTTCTTGAAATGATTTCTGCCTAAGGGAAAGCTTCAAGGAGGAGGAGAGGGATGTGGGGAGCTTAGTTGGGCAGAGTTTGGACGAGCCAAGTGGCTTGAGAGGTGTGAGGAAAAGAGAAGGAGGAGTGCCCTTTTATAAGAGGGGTGAGGGGCACCTTTGGAAAAGCTAGAACTATTAATTTATAATAAATTCATATTCGGTTTCCAAAGGCTCCAAAGTTGACTATTCAAAGGATGAGTTAGGGATAGGTCGAAAACAACTCATCCAATAGAATTTAGACAGGTTTGGGTACTTATATTAACCTTATCTTTAAGTATTAACTCTAAGTTAATTAGTTTCACTTTTACAATGTCTCTTTGTATTTTTATATAATATGGTTAATAAACTTACTATATACATCCAAGCGACCCCCAAGTGGTCCATTAATGATTAAAATATCATAATATAAGTTTCTTGGCCGAACCTGAGATTTTTAGGAATTTAATATCAATTAATAATATAATATTTGTTTTAAGAACTCTTTTATGTCAATTTTGACACTATTCAATAGTTGATTTTTGTGAAACTCATAAAAGATTTATTACTTCGAACAAAGTCAATTAAATCAATCCTAATATATCATATTATCCTAGAAAATTAGTTTAATTCATTAAAAGTTTCATATTATATTTATTTGGGTATTTATAATATGAATTATTTTAATTTTTCACTATTATAGTAATTACTGCATCATCATTGTGTCATAAATAAAATAACTTATTTAATGTCTAAAAATTATAAATAAAATATAATTATGTAGGAAATCTTTTTATCTTTCTAATGAATATTTATAATCGAAAATCCAACATGTATAACCCTATGTAAAAATTGTTCTTCTAAAAGATGTAAGCTTATGCCATTTTTATTTTTATTTAAGCTTTATTAATATAATGTGTCATTATCACTTACAAGTGGATCCATGGGGTCCCAAAATAGACCCAAAGATTCCCATGGTCGACCATGTATCAACCAATAGGGTTAAGACACGTTTTAGGGTAATTTAGTATTATTATAATATTATTTTTTAACCCTTATTTACCGGATTTACCCTTAACCATGGTAAATAAAATATTTACCGCAGTAATTATTCAAAATGTATAAAAATAAAAGTTACCCATTTACACAATTTGAACATCCTGATTCCAAATATGGAATCCATTTTTCTAAATTCAAAACACAGAAGTGGCAGAAATTAATTTAAAATTAATTCCCGCTGTCAAAACAAAAAGCGTGTTTTTAAGAGATAATAACTATCAAAATATTGACACTTGTTTATGTTCGGTTTAATTGTAAAATTATGTCCAATGACCAACATTATATTAAATGGTAAAAATATATTCTAAATATACTTTAAAACCACTCAAATTCATAATTTATCACTATTAATTATTTTGATTAAAAAAGTTGTTTTTAATTAAAATTTAGTAATTTTCACTATTCATCAAAATATAAAAGTTATCTGAAAAGTACCAAAATTTCACCCTAGGATAATTTCGATATTCCGAATCCAAAAATGAAGTCCATTTTGAAATATAAAATATATATGATTTCAAAAAGTAGGTATAACTATTCACAACGGCTAGTTTAATTAGTTGTGGTGTGTGTTAGAACTCGAGGTTGCGTACAACACACGCTATCGCATTATTCGAAGGGAAACGTACCGTGGAAGCTTGGGGTGTTATAGTGAGTGTGGTTATCAGTTTATGGAATCTAGTATTGGTGCAGCAGCTGATGTATCCATACACCAAGACCCTGACTTCTGATTTCCAACTCAGTGCATGAAAACACTGATTATGTGTGTGTTTTAAAGAGTTTTCTTTGTCATCTCTTTGAGTCAGCTCACCAAGTATAACATTTTGACCATGGCGCACCTATTTCTTTTCAGGATTCCTCCATGAGGATAGCCATCTAGGGTTCTGAGAGTTGTATGCACTGATATCCCACCGAGCGATGAGGCCTTGGTGCAGGGCCCTCTTCCAGTAGAGGAACTAGCAGAGGCACCAGCGGTACCATTACCCATTGCACCGCTGATGACACCATCCCTAGCTGTAGAGGGTGCATGCCGCTTGAGCGCATTGCATGAGTTCCAACGCCAAAGGCCACCTAGGTTCAGGGGAAAGACAGACACACAGGCGACTGAGGATTGGCTAGAGGCTGTAGTGAGAGTCTTTTGATAGGTAGGGACACCATCTTATCTCATGGTGATCCTTGCCGCTAGTCTTCTATAGGAAGCAGCAGGCAGATGGTGGAGCTTGATGCTCCAGGTTCACGACGAGGTGACGCTTCTCTGGACAGACTTCGAGAGCCTGTTTTGGGCCGAGATTGTTCCAGCGACTCTTCACGCAGTGCGCATTCAGGAGCTTCTTCATATGCAGCAGGGTAGCATGATTGTGGCTTAGTACTCAATGAGGTTCGCGGACCTCTCACGCTACTCCTTTAATATGGTGTGGGACCCATTCATCAGGGCCCAGACCTTCAAGCAGGGACTCATGAGGGAGATCAGGGCTTCGATGATCTCACTCAGCATCCCGACGCAGGTGGGGGTGTTATAGAGAGCCCTCTTAGGGGAGAGTTTCCTTGCTAATCAGTTTCCAGTAGCGAGACCCACCACCAGTCATCATGTAGTGGAGTCTTCTTCAGCTGGCAGCAGACAGATGACATAGAGGTCCAAGAGGACCAGACCTACTAGTGGATGCCCGCATGACTCATGATCGGTTGTACAGGGCACCCGAGGCAGAGCCAGTCATTCCAAGAGCGGGTAGTGTTACGCATGTGGTGGGTATGGTCACATGGCTCGTGACTATCTGACTTATTGTACGGATGATCAGAAGATGGTCGAGGGACCTCCTAGGAAGAGATAGAAGTTCGATCAAGGTGGTCCGTCGGGAGTAGGCGTACATGGCAGAGGAGTTGGTCGTGCAGCTGGCGGTGGGTGATGATTCGAGGTGTTACCGCCACCACTACTAGGAGGTCCACACTGATCGTAGGGAGCAGGTGGACAGAGGCAAGCTCAGCTCCAGGCAACTGAATCATATGATCACGGTGCTACAGATATGATATGAGGTGTGATCTATGTCTATTCCACCTTAGTTGCAGTACTTATAGACATAGGTTCTAGTCATTCTTTTATTTCCATTTCCCTTGTTTGGAGCTCGGAGATTCCAATGGAGCTTTTGGCTAGATCCTTTTGGCTAGAGACTCCTACGGGAGTGGATTTGACGATTACACACTAGTGCTAGCATTGTGAGCTTACTCTAGGAGGCGAGAGCTTCTGCTGAGATCTCCTAATAGCGGCGTCGAGGCCTTATGAAGTCATCTTGGGTATGGACTGGATATCTACAGTCTATTGTGAGATTGACTATATTATGTTGAAATTGTGGTGTGTCCACATGGATGGGATCAGGTTTACCTTCACCGGAAAGAAGGGAGCCTTTGCAGCACAGGATTGACTTACCCAAAGGAGGGTGCAGCCGATTACCTATTAGTTGGATAGCATTACCCGCAGAGTGGTTGATGTAGAAAGTCTAAGCTATCCTGTAGTGGTATATCAGTACACGGATGATTTCCTGATGATGTTCTGGTTCTACCTCCTCATAGAGAGGTGGAATTTTACATTGACTTGTACCCAGGTATGGCACCAATATCTACACCAGTGTATCAGATGGCTCCCGCAGAGCTTTGTGAGCTGCAGGTACATCTAGAGGAATTGTAGGGGAAGAGATTCATTCAGCCCTGTGTTTCTCCTTAGGCTGCCCCAATTTTCTTGGCCAAGAAGGCAGATGGAAGCTTGAGACTTTGTTTTATCTATCAAGGCCTGAACCAGGTGACCGTGAAAAACAAGTAACCACTCCCAAGGATTGACGGCCTCTTTGATCAGCTGAAGGGATTTTAAATGCCGAAAAAGTCCGTAACTCCTAAAGGAAGTTCCTAAATGAGGAAGCGAATCCATATCTAGATTTGGAGGCTCAGTCCGGAGGGCCGGAAAGTGGAGCGCGGAATTAAGGAGGACTTGCGCGAAACAATGTTTCCCACACGAAGGAAGTCCGGGATTCGAGAAAAAGCACAGGCGTGGCGCGCAATTTTGTGCACCCCGGTTCCGCGCGGTGAGGCCTTTCGCGCCAACAGTTCTTGGCACGGAAGATTTCGCGCACCGCCCGGATTCTGCGATGCATGTGACCTATAAATAGAAGGATACCCCTTCCGTTTCTGGGTTGCGGAATTCGAACCAGCTCCCGTGCGCGAAAGTGGTCCCCCACGCGCGCAATATGACTTTCAGGTATTGAACCTTTTCACGCAACCTTTCCCCGGGGTTCTCCTTTGCGCGCAATCCCACTGGCTTAAATAACATTGCAAACTCCTACAGGTTCCTCCATTGCGCGCAATCATTTCCATTGTGTGCACTCCCTCTTTTGCGCGCAAAACCCAATTTCACGCAATCCTATCGTTAGGTTTTTCCATACCATAGGGATTGGTCATTGCCCCCCGAGCACAATCCAAGCCCGTTGCGCGCAATCCCCCCTATCTGTGCGCAATCCCTCTGCCCCAATTGCGCACCATCCCGGTGTTTTGCGTGAAAACCTTCTCTTTACGTGCAAACCCTAGGACCCTTCACCTTGATGCCCCCCCGGCTGCCTCCCTTTATAGGTGCCCGATGTCCACTATACCGGGCATGCCCGCCATGCATTGTTTTCCCGTACGGCCTTCTAAGATTGTACGAAATAACCTCAAGGTCCCTTGGGCAGTGTTTCCCATTGCGTTGCTTTGCCTTATGCTCCTTCGCATAGGCACGCTAATGGTTATTTCTTCTTCGCATATCCATGCTAAAGTGGACCCTCGATGGTTCGCCCTACGGCCCCCCTTCACTATGGCCTTGTCGATGTCATCCCTCCCACAAGGGGTAGAGGGTTTTGGGAATGTAATCCCTAGGGGTGTGGAGCGAACCCACCTCGTCCGAGTTGCAGGACGTTAAACTGCCAAGCACCTCATCCTCAACACATGACGTTAAACTGTGATCGGACCCTGTGCTTCACATGCAGGGTCCCCCCAGCTCGGACATTCTTTACACCGCTCGTCTCCACGAGAATGGAATCTTTCTCACATGGAATGAGATCCTCCCTCTTGGAGTGGCGTTTGTCCATGGGGGAAGGGATGCCTCAGAGCGTAAGCCCCTAGCCTCTCTTGCGGAAGGTTGCACCTATGCACCTCCGTACATCCCCACCGCCAAGGCCAGGGGAGGGCGTGATAGGGAATGAGGCATCGCCTTTGTTCGGTCCCAAATCCCTCTCCCTCTATGCTTTGTCGCACCATGGGTCTCCATCTTGGAGTAATCCCCATAACCAAGGGCCGCTCAATGCGTAAGCCCCTCTCCGCCTCTCACGGACACACCCTTGGCAACGTGATCGTATGGTCCATGCTACCTTGTTTCTCACACCGAGCATGACTCACGTGGGCCTAGAGTGAGCATCAACCATGACATCCCATTTTGGGGTGCCTCAGAGCGTAATCCCCATCCCAGTGAACTATGAGGACTTTGATCCATGCTAAATCATGGTACGTAGGTAGCCTCCACGAGGTTCAACCCCACCACTCGGTCGTTCCGACCTCTTCACGTTGGTGTGCCAAAACTTTGGGCCGCCTCAGAGTGTAAGCCCCAAATTTCCCATCTCGCATGACGTTAAACTGTATGCCATCCAGCATGACGTTAAACTATATGCCCCTGTCCAGCACGACGTTAAACTCTCTACCTCATCCCGCATGACATTAAACTGCACCACCCGAACTACGTGGACTTTGATCTGTGCTAAAGCATGGTACGTAGGTATCCTCCACAAGGTTCAAGCCCACCACTCAGTCGTTCTGACCCCTTCATGTCGGTTCGCCAAATTTTTTGGCCACATCAGAGCGTAAGCCCCATATCCACCATTTTGGTCCGCCTTAGAGCGTAAGCCCCATATCCACCATTTTGGTCCGCCTCAGAGCGTAAACCCCATATCCACCATTTTGGGCCGCCTCAAAGAGTAAGCCCCATATCCACCATTTTGGGCCACCTCAGAGCGTAATCCCTATATCCACCATTTTGGGCTGCCTCAGAGCGTAAGCCCCATATCCACCATTTTCGGCCGCCTCAGAGCGTAAGCCCCATATCCACCATTTTGAGCCGCCTCAGAGCGTAAGACTCATATCCACCCATTATGGGCCACCTCAAAGTGTAAGCCCCAAAATGCCCCCATCCCACATGACGTTAAACTGTATACTCGAACTACGAGGACTTTAATCCATTTCAAGGCATGGTACGTAGGAAGCCTTCACGAGGTTCAAGCCCCTTCACTCCATCACCCATCCTGATACCTACCCGGGCCACCACATCCTGGTGGGATCATGCCACCTCATTCAACTCCATAGTATCCGAGAAGCCGCCCATGTGCTGGCCCCGACATTGGTGTTCCCCCCAGGGGGTTCTTCAATCTGATCCACTCTCAGTGTTCTGATCAATCTGATCTGTCTTCGCAAGATGTTAAACTCGCGGCATACCCTGTATTAAACATGGGAAGATGAGGAAAATCTTAGATACATGCCTATGGCATGCCAATTCCCTGAGTTCAATGTGGTATTCCTCAGGCTTCAACGCCCTCGAGAAGCCCTATAATAAGGGACAGAAGACGGACATGCCAATCCCCCGGCATCAAGACATGCCAACGACGCCCCAGCATGACCACTGTCCTCACCGATGGTTGCTGCCTCGACCAGACCCCTTGGAGCGTCTCGACGGAAGCAGCATAATTAAATGGTGTCCATGAAGATATGGCACTGGGAACGAGATTCACGAACCTGTCTTAAATCTATGAGGGAGACCCGGACTAGGTGACGAGCTCCGAGGAGAAATCCACGGAAGGAAGAACCGACATCCCATCATCCCAGTTTCGATCAAGGAGAAGACGTCCCGGAATAAGGAACGGATGTCGCTCGCCTTTGGAAAGCGGGAATTCGGGGCCACAAGCCACACGTCCTCCCCTGCGTGACGGATGCGCGCACACCCCGGTAGAAAGCGTCGGAATCAGAAAATGGTGAACCCGACGTGAATCTCTTCTCCTCAATATGGAGATCGGTAGAATTTGGGGTGTCAGAAGATTATCATGTCATCAGGTCCAGGTACCCAGCATCAGGACATGAAACCCGCCAGGTGTTGGGGCGGTCAGGACGTTGAGCACTCCGTTCTGCGACGTCGTCATCGTGGATCCCTCTCACCGACCATAGAAGACGTAATGACACTGGACTATTGTTTGTCGATTCCTTTTCCTGCTAGTGTTAATGGGTTCATCTTTCTGCTTTCAGGAATCATATCGCTACATCCGGAGCTCGATCTCCACCTGCCCATGGGCGCAGGGGTAGGGGCATTACCGACATAGCCACCCCGCGCGGTCCCGCCTTTTCCATAGCTGCTCTGACCGCCGCGACTGCCGGGCACTCGCTCCCCCTCTCTCCATCAGAGATTATCCAATGGAGGGTGATCAACGACCTTGTGTATAGGTACGAGGAGGAGGGGGTCATCCCGACTAGGGACATGGCCCGTTTGGATCTCGAGGTAGTTGCGCCTCACTACCATCGCCACCCCCTAGGGCTGCACAGGGAGCCGCTACTTCCCACACCGACATTCAACCGTTTCGGGAGCCTATACCCAGAAAGCCTTGACACCTCCCTTCCCTATGCTAATGAGGTGGGGGGTGTACGGGTTCGCCCGATCGGGGACCTGATCCAAGGGTGCATGGAAAGGGCCCCTCTAGGCCGCGTCAATTCCATCGTCCAACTCCCCGAGCCGAAGAGCAGGTAATCCATGTGCCCACACCACCAGCTCCAACCCATCTAACCCAACGCCAGCGTCGGGCGCGAGCAGAAGAGGATGCCCGCCCTGGGGCATCAACATCAGCAACCACTGTGGTCCGAGCCACTTATAACTCCTATCATTAAACCCTCGCACACGTTGAGTAGGGGCAGTTACATGCCATACCCGGATTGAGGCCCTGACCGCCCCGCAAGCAGGTTGGGTCGACTCTCCATGTCACTTGCACAGGTAATGGCCACCGCGGACCAATTCGCGGAAGTGCCATCCAACGTGAAGGCCTACTCCGTGCCACTGTTCTAGAAAGCAGAAGGCTTCCCCATGACAGCTATGCTCCGAGTGCGGCTCTTTCCAGTGCCCACTGCACTGGGTATGGGGCCACTTCCCCTACCGCAGACTGCGGGTACGGAGCCGTTGCATGTCCAGCCATTCACCCACATGGAGGTCCTCCCCATGTCTCTTTCAACATCTATCTCAGTGCTTCTTGCACCTCGGCCTTCAGTCCTCTCTACCCCAGCACTATTACGGCCGGAGGACTACATGACGGGAATCAGCCCTGTCGTGAGGAGCCACCCCGGGAAAAGAAGGTGGGACATCGTCGCCGCAAGAGGAATGTCAGGGAGGTCTGGACGGAAATCAGACCAGTCCATTTCTCGGACTTTGAGGCAGAGTACAATTTAGTGATGGAGCCCACCCCCCCCCCATCTCTTTGAGTCGAGGGCAGGGATAGGGACGCGACACATCTTCCACGTACTCCTTGAATGTGAGGTATGTATGATCCCCACCTCCCTCCGAAGGTATATCCAGGAGGAAGAGGACTTGGCATACCCCCAGGGATTAAACTTACAGTAACCATTGGCCTCTCTAGAAGCACCTTACACCTCAATCAGAGAGGGTGGAGAACATTTCTAGGGGCCGATGGAAGCGTCGTGACATGGAACGCCCTCAGAAAGCGCTGACACTATGATAGGAGGCCCATTTTTCGGCACATCCTATCGTGACGTGGCATCCAAGACACTAAAACCCTTGGAGGGCGACTTAGGATTCGGCGGCCAATCGGCTTGCTCGCCGTATTATCTGTCGACTGGCCCAGCGGCCTGCCTCGGCACCGCTGCCAGTTCCCCAGCCATTCGCAGTTGACGAGCAGGGCCAGAAAGGTCCAGATACTGAACCCGAGTCGTGGAGCTTCTGGACTGTCCTCGAAGAAGGCCACTTCCCCGAGAAGTTTTGGCCAGTCATGGGATCGGATTTTGAAATACCAGAGTCTCTCACCCCGGGAGAGTTTTAATATTTCCGCCAGACTCTCCGGGCGACTCACTCCCGTCTTCTCCATCAACAAGTTCTTTATCCCAGGAGTCAAGCACACATCAAGGATATCAGTGAGCAGTGTTGTCAGGTCGACCTGGCCACGCTCCCTGCGGTTCGGCACCCCGAGTCACTTGGCCACCACAGGACCCTCCAACAACAATGCATTCAGAGTTTTTAGGTACTCCACAAAGTTATCGAGGAAGCCACCCCCCACGCGCACGTCCGTGGATGGGGGCAGTATGCTTCCTTTCTCTTTAGTGCGATTTTCTGGCAGCCCGGCTCACTAAGCGGTTTTGAGGGCATGCCCCCGAGGGCAGTCACGGTCAACATGGCCAATCTGTCGGGAGAGTGGAACGATTTGGAACTTCTCGATGGGGACTCACCCCCTAAGGACAGGCCACTACTGGACCCCTCTGGGAGGATTACTGACCAACAGAGGAACCTCCTAGGTCACCCGCACCCACTAAAGCGTTAATGCCGAGCCGGAATATCGGCAAGGGTAAAGAGCACATTGGGGCTGTCAAGCTCGTCGACCCATATTCCTCAGTACAAAAGGCAGAGGAAGATCCCAAGAAGGCCACGCTATTCCAACAGCTTGCTGAGAAAAAGAGGCTGGTTGATGAGCTCCTGGACGAATGCATTGCAGAGTGGCGGCCTGACTACGGTGATCCTAGGCTGGGACAGTAGGGGTAGGAAAAAATACCCCTCGACGAGATTCTCCCGAGCAACCGCGATCATGTCATGTTCGCTGACAGAGGAGAGTCTGGAGCTCATGGAAAGAGGGCACGATACGTTTCGCAGAACCCTAATGAGCTGCGTGATCACCCAAGGGACCCCTCTCGGGTTCCTCCCGTTGCCCCAAGAGTCGCTCCACCAGCTGGCCCGCGAGCTGTTGAGCTTTACTACCGGATTGAAGATCCCAGCAATGTGCTTGTAGTTAGGGATCCCCGTCAGTAAAGTAACCCACATCCAGACGATCTGATGGTAGCACTCATCGCCTGGTTAGAGGCTCTGGAAGCTCGACAGGTGGTGATCCCACCAGACGGCAAGCCATACCCTGCATGGGTGGATGATATGCCGGAACCTCCGGGATTTAGGAACCCCACTTTCACCCCCTTTAACGGGACAGAAGACCCACCACAGGACCTGGCCCACTTCAACTCGAGGTGTGGGCCTATGTAAGGAACTCCAGCGCAGCAGGAGGCCACCAAGCTCTGTTGCTTTGTTCAGACACTGGATGGGCCAACATTCGTCTGGTACAACCATCTCCCTGTCAGATCTGTGACTAGCTAGGAGGACCTTCGCAGGAAATTCCTCTACCAGTTCAGTTCCACAACCCAGAAGACAAACATCGCAGACCTCTTCAGGTGAAAGAAATGGCCCGATGAGAGAGTTGTATACTTCATAGCCCGGTGGAAGGGGATCATGTGCTCCCTTTACATTCCACTAACTTAAGATAAATTACTAAAAATTTGTGTAGGGAACGTCAAGGCAGAGTTGGTTCCTTCTCTAATCACTCAGAATTACCCCAGAGGGTTCTGAGTCTTCTCAGACAAGGCTCAGCGCCTCGAGGAGGCCCTGCAACAGGACAGTCAGGCACGCCCGCTACCTCTTGTAATCCTTGCAAGTAGAGATGCCAGAGCCGAGCCTGCTGTTGTGGCCCAGATAGAGGCCCCCAGGCTGCTAGAGTTTCTACCAGTGAGGCCAACTCCGCAACCCCATAGGGGTCCACCCCCACGGGCACAGCCTCCGGCCCAGCAGCGACCACCTCAAAATTGGCAAGCGCCTCCGCGTAATGCACCGCCACCACCTAGGCGAGATAATCAGGTTCTGCCTCCTCTTCATGCTCCTCTATCCCCTCATCAGGGATAGCCTCCAAGATCCCCCTTTTCGGACAGAAGGAATCATACTTACTCGTTTGATGAGGCCCAGGTCCCTAGTTACTTCCGTAGTGCCTTGGAGCAGAGAATAGTGTGGCTGCCTGAGTGCCGGAAGCCAGAAGATGTGCATCTCACTGATCACCCTAACTACTACCCTTATCGCTGGACCCTGGGTAACACTATCCAGTGATGATACGTGTTCAAGGACTGGCTCCAATACCAGATTGACAACAATATAATCAGGTTGGGCCCAACCCTGGCACAAGTAGCAGGTGTCTTTGTGAGATCAGAGGGAAATAGCTGCAACGAGGATGAATGGAAGAAGGTTTTAGACTGTGGGTCCCAGAAGTATAATGACTGGATGGCCCACATGACGGTTTCCCACAACTATGGAATCATCTGTGCGCGCCTAAATCAGCCAGAGCCCTCAGAAGCTGTGGTTACTACTTCGGTATCATCGTCCCAGCCTGCCTCTTCCCAGAAGAGAAAACAGCGATGGCACAAGAAGAAAGAATGTGCCCTTCCAATGTCGTCGTCATCCCACACTCTTGGCGACTTCATGCCCCCAGAAATGGGGATCCCTCCGAGACTCCACTCAGTAATGGATGACTCCTCGAGTGACAGTCAGGGGTATGCTTTTCTTAACACCGTAGAGTTGGTAAAACCCTTTTTGACTCCCGGTGATGAGGAATGCCATGTGGACTTTCCCAATGTCCCCAGCCATCGCCAACATCCATGGAGTCGTGGCTATATGAATCGTCGGGGCACAAAAGTTGGCACCTCGAGCCAAGCCGTGCACACCGCTAAAACTAGGCAGCATGCCCAATACAGAGCTCAGCACATGAGACCCCTTTATCCAGTGTCGACAGGTTCACCTCCACCACCATTTGTGTTGCTGGATCAGGCAGAACAACCTTGGCCATGCCGCGACCAGCTCTGCCCTGCTACCAGCCGACCCCTGCCTTCTATTCTTAATCCGGTAGCCACTCTCCAGGCTTCAACTAGTGAATAGCAAGACGTGCCTAGTACCAATCAGCCACTGGTCCTGCCGGCAGGGCCCATCTTGCCTCCAATCGCTGAGCGGCCTCTTG
Organism: Viscum album; assembly: GCA_963277665.1. Taxonomy (NCBI): domain Eukaryota; kingdom Viridiplantae; phylum Streptophyta; class Magnoliopsida; order Santalales; family Viscaceae; genus Viscum; species Viscum album. Next base: position 44,222,301 of record OY728155.1, read on the forward strand.
TAAGCAGGGGCTCACGTTTGGCCTGAAAGTATGATGTCCTGAAGCACCTTGCTGGCATTCCGGCAAGACTTTCTATCCTTTAGGCTCTTTTCCTGTCATCTGAAATGCGTGAGGCACTCAGCGAGGCCCTAAGGAGCCTCCTCCAGTATGAGATGGAGGTAGCAGCTACAAAAGCCTTCCACGCCGAGGCAATTGAGAATGTCGAATGCCAGGCGGTTATCTCATTCTCCAGTGAAGATGAAGACCCTCCCATACAGGGGCACATTCGCCCACTGTACATCCCTGGCCAGTTCAATGGCATGGAAGTCCGATGGTGTCTTGTTGACATGGGTTCCGGGATTAACCTAATCCCAACTCGGACACTGTGGATGATGGGCCTATCTGATGATGATTTAACTCCCTCCGACCTCAGGATCCAGGGGTACGACAGAAGAGAGAAAAATCCAGTCAGCAAAATTCGCTTGAAGATCCAGTTTGGTGGCCTAATTTCCATCACCAAATACATGGTTGTCTCTCAGGACACTGCCTACAATGCTTTGATGGGTAGGTCATGGCTCCACCTTCACGCGATGGTCCCCTCATCGTATCACCAATGCCTCAAATACTCCCTTAATGGTCGAGTATGCGTTCTCCAAAGAGATGTTTCTCCTTTTGCCTCTTGCAAAGCATGTTATCTAGACGCCGACTATTATAGGAGCAGGGATAAGAAAATTATGGCAGGTGGGGTTGAGCCCGCCACTATCACAAGTGATCCCTGGGCAGGTTTGGATGACGCTTATGTCTTCCCAATCCATCGATTGGAGGGAACGACCCCCGACATGGGGCAGTTATTTGTTGTTTCGGGTACAAGAGGAATGCATATTTCTAGGTCTAAGTGATAGCGGGAAATCACCTTGTACTCCTACACTAATCAGGCTTGGGTGATACCGGAACCTCCTACCCCTGTACGGTATCGGGACGTCAGGCTCATGGAAATGGCAGTACATCATACATGTCTCTTCCGCCAGGCTGGAATTAACCAGCTCAAGACGATGCGCCACTACTACTTTGATGTCATCAAGTGTGGCCCCTTGGGTCGAAGACCAGATGGGATTAAATCAACTGCCTTCATCGTTATGGTTCTAGTGGCACGTGAGTCTCCTGATATGATGACCACTACTGTCCAAGCCGACACCAGCTTCCCATCAGGGTCTGGTAGCCCCGAAATGTCTCCCCCCCCCCCCCCGCGGAAGATCCCTCCACAAGTGGTGAAGAGGATCTGGAGGATGCTCCCCCAGCCTTTAAAGAAGGCGTCTCCACCATGGTCGACGAGTTTGTGCAGGTGAACCTCGGTAGCGAGGCGGACCAGAGACCCACGTTGGTCAGCGCTGCCATGCCCCTTGAGAAGAAGCAACAGTACGTATAATTCCTCAGACAGCACCGTGATGTGTTTTCCTGGATCTATGACGAGATGCCAGGGCTAGAGCACCAGGTAGCCGTCCACCACCTTGGCCTTCCAGAAAACCATCGCGGGTTCAAGAATCCTCCCAGAAAGGTGCACCCTTCTCACGGTGCCATGGTTGAGGCTAAAGTTGAAAATCTTATTAAATCCAACTTCGTCAAGGAAGTTCAGTACCCTCAGTGGCTAGCCAACATTGTGCTAGTAAGGAAGAAAAACAGACAGATCCGGGTCTGTATCGAATTCTAGGATCTCAACCGCCACTGTCCTAAGGATGATTTTCCCCTTCCAGTGACAGAATTGTTTATTGATACCATGACTGGGTTCCAAGCCCTCTCCTTCATGGATGGGTATTCTTGTTACAACCAGATCCAGATGTCCCATGAGGATGAAGAGTTCACTGCCTTCAGGGCCCCCCAAAGTACTTTCTGTTACCAGGTTATGCCCTTCGGCCTGAAGAATGCGGGTGCCACCTATCAGTGGGCCATGCATTGCATATTCAAGACAAATCTTAGGACACTTGTGGAGTGCTATGTGGATGATCTGGTGGTTAAATCTCACCAACGCCATGACCATCTCAAGGATGTTGAGAAAGTGTTCGGCTTCCTTCGTTCCCTCCACCGGAAGATGAACCCGCTGAAGTGTGCCTTCAGTGTCACCTCTGGGAAGTTTCTTGGCTTTGTTGTCAGATACCGAGGCATCGAGATCAACCCGGAGAAGATCAAGGAAATCAGCCAGATGCCTTTACCGATCAATATTCGGGAGCTTCGAGGTCTCCAAGGCCACATAGCTTACATATGCCGATTCATTGCGAATCTGGTGGGAAAGTGTAATCCCTTTTCCCGGATCATGAAAAAAGGGGCCACCTATGAATGGGATGAAGAGTGTCAGACCGCCTTTGAGGAAATCAAGCAGTACCTACTCCATCCTCCAGTCTTGATGCCACCCGTCTTCGGGAAGCCACTGGTCCTTTACGTGACCGCCCTGGAATGGTCCCTCGGCGCACTTCTCACATAGAAGAACAACGAGGGAACAGAGAACAACCTCTACTACCTCAGCCGCATGCTCCTCGATATTGAAATTAGATATTCTCCTACCGAGAAGAGATGCCTGGCACTCGTATTCTTCATACATAAATTGAGGCACTACTTGCAGCACCACGAGGTATAGCTGGCCTCTCTGGTAGACCCGCTGAAAAACATCCTGAACAGACTTATGTTGACTTGACAACTAGCGCGGTGGGTGGTGATCCTCGCGTAGTTTGACATCAGGTTTGTACCTCAGAAGGATATCAAAGGATAGGCGTTGTCAGACTTTTTAGCTGCTCACCCAACCTCTGCGGATCAGCCACTGGATCTAGGTTTTCTTGAAGAGTTAATCCTCTTAGTCAATCATGTCGTCCCATGATGGAAGATGCACTTTGAAGATGCCTCCTGGAGCCCCACCGGTAGAAGACTCAATGATCCTAGGCTCAACAGAGTGGGAATGGGTATCGTCTTCATCACCCCGAAGCAAGTCTTCCTGCCATATTCGTTCCTGTTGTCAGAGGGCTGCACCAATAATGAGGCAGAGTATCAGGCCCTCATCACTAGCCTCGAGTTGGCCCTCGAGATCAACGTGCCCCATCTGCATGTGAAAGGGGACTCTGAGCTGGTCATCAAGCAGGTCAATGGTGGCAATGTTGTCAGAAATCCAGAACTCGTTCCATTGCTGGAGTGCACCCTCCATCTAATAGATCAGCTTCCTTCTCGGCCAGAGGTCGTTCATATTCCCCGGTCACAGAACAGTCGAGGAGATGCTTTGGCCAGCCTGGCCGCGTCGCTTGCGGAGCCCAAACAGGATGACCTGATTATCCGCGTGGCGCACCGGAGATTCATTTCTCCCATTACCCCAGAGGATGATCACGGCCTGTGGGTGAACCATCTTACCACTGATTCCCTTACGTTACAATCCCCGGGTACTTCAGATATGGTGAACGAAATAGTTCTTGATTGGAGGATTCCCTTGGTGGAATACCTCCAACGTGGTAATCTTCCATCAGACCGGGCCTTGTGCGAGCGAATCTGACGTCGTGCACTACAGTTTACCCTTCAGAGCAGTCCCAGCCTTGAGAAGATCCTTTACAGATGCGGATTTGATGGTGTTCTTCTCTGTTGCCTTCAAGGAGTTGATATTTCTCAGGTCATGCAAGAGGATCATGCTGGTTCCTATGGCGCCCATCAAGCCGGGTCGATGTTGTCTCACGAAATTTGGAGGCTGGGGTACTTCTGGCCCTCCATGATCTATGATTACATCGAGTTTTCAAAGAGGTTACATGCATGCCAAGTTCATGCTAACATTGTGCATCAGCCACCAGAGACTCTCCACACTACCATGTATTCTTGGACCTTTTTAGTCTGGGGGTTGGATGTCATAGGACCTTACCCATCGGTGACGGCTCGCCAATGCCAGTTCATTCTGACCGCTACGGATTTCATTTCCTAGTGGGCAGAGGCAATTCCGCACAAGGAAGGAAAAGCCCATTCTATCGCTGACTTCATGAGTTCCAACATCATCTATCGATTTAGAGTACCTCACTCCATCCTCACGGATAACGGAACTATCTTCCGAGTGGCCGAGCTGAAGAAATTGTACGCCAAGTACAACATTCGCTCTAACCATACCTCCCTCTATCACGCGTAGGAGAATGGACAGATCGAGGCGTTTAACAAAGCCCTCTCTAACATTCTGCAAAAAATGGTTGGCCAGAACAAGAAAAGTTCGCCGGAAAAGCTCCCTAATGCCCTCTGGGCTTATCAGACAACGAATCGTAATTCCACCCAGGTGACCCCATATTCCCCGGTGTACGGAGTTGAGGCCATCCTGCCCATCGAAATTCAGTTTCCCTCACTGCGCACAGCGGTCTACGACTAGAAAGCACCGGATAGAGTTTCCGAAATCCATCTAGCTGAATTGGAAGCGCTGGATGAGAATAGGCTTTGCGCTTTGCACAGCCGGGAAAGGCATCAAAGCAGGATGGCTCGAGCTTTCAACAAGAAGTTTAACCTCCGCACTTTCCTGCAAGGTGACCTGGTACTGGCCCGCAGGGTGCCAATGATTCCCGGCAAAAAACCACCCAAGTTGGAGCCCAAATGGGAGGGGTCTTTCATCATCCATAAGGTCTATCCCAATGGAGTGTATTCCTTGGTGACCATGTATGGAGAGTGTATCACTCCTCCCACCAATGCCAAGTTCCTCAAGCAGTACTTTTCCAGAGCGTTTGCGGTCCTGCGTGACCTTAAACTGCATGGTGGTATAGCATGACCTTAAACTTCATGTTTTTCCTCACTGCAAGACGTTAAACTACAAGTTGGTCAGGCCTTCCTGACCGAGGCCCAACCTCAAGCCCCTTGGCCTTCTCGGGCCCCTTATCCCAGTCCTTACCCAATGTGTGCAGTGTAGTGTAGGACTATGTCCTCAGCCACCATGGGTGACCCGCCGCGCCGTACACATTCCTGGATGAAATGCCTCTCATCATCCTACATGATGTTAAATTGTGCTTCTAGAACTACGCGCGGCTTGATTCCCATCCTTATGGGATACGTAGGAATGCCTGAACGTCTAGGTTTCAGGTCCAACCCCATCTCTTAGGAGATCCCATGATCTCCCGGTCACCTCGATCTCTTGGCATGTCCCTCCCCACGGGGGGATATATAGGTGTGGTACAGGGTTTTTGGCACCATGACCCCTTCTCCCGGGAATCTGTGATCTTTTGGATGCTCTCAAACTGAGCCCTTCTACCCTTTCCAGTGGTTTGTTAATGTGCTCAGAGTACTCTGGACTAGGACCTGGAGTGTCAGATTCAACTTTGGCACATTTTTTCCACTTTTCAAGCTTCATGCTCCCTTTCATTCGGGCCCCCATTATCTCTCACACCCGGAGGGACCCCCAAGAACGGCTTGGATACAACACCTAAGGGCTCTCCTACCTTCATGGGCCAACGCCCCCGAGGGTTTCAGACAACAAATTGATACAAATCCCGTGTTTCAAACATGGTCAGCAGTTGATTCTCATTTGTTTGTACCCACTTCAGGCTAACACGGCAGGATGTTGTGTTGCGAACATGGTCAGTCGTGATCCTCCATCGTCACGCCAACTCTTTCAGGCCCTGAATGCTAGTTTCATGATTCACATTATGTTCCACCCCATCATGTCAAGGTGGAATCTCGACACTCCTTACACTAACCCTCAGTGCACCTCCACACATCAGGAGGAAAAAGCTGCGTGACGGCATCTTTCGGGGCTCCCGTGATCCAAGCGCTAAGGTTATATGCTTGGTTTTTCACTAAGGATCATGCGAAGCTTGATCCTCATCCCCATGGGAAACGAGGAGTCGCCCGGACATTGTGTTTCGGGACCAGATTAGTTGGAAGCTAGCATCTCTTACCCCCTGATTGTTGGACCCTCGTAGGCTCTTTGGCCTGAGGCCCCTCTCTCGGAATCGCGCACGGTGATGGTATGGGGGTATGTCCTCATCTACACCAGGTACTCCTTATCGCATCATGCGTGTTCCCTAGGTCCAAGCCATACGACCTTAAACTGTGCCGTTTGGTCCTACCACACGACCTTAAACTGTGCTGTTTGGTCCTACCACATAACCATAAACTGTGATGACATTGTCCCGGCCGCACGATGAAAAATGGAACTGCATTGTGGTGACCTCCCCATATGGGACATCATGTCGGGTATCGGTCAATTGCCATACCATTTTTCAATGCCTGTTAAGGATTGATTATTGTGGAATCTCTAGGAATTTATACCCTAGGTCGGTCGCTCCACAAAAGAAAAATCATTCACCTTCAAGGAAAAACAATATATATCAAATTCCGCTTCTTTTGGTGTGAGGGCTAGACCCGCACGCCTCTCTCATCCTTTGTGTAGGAACCATGAAATGTTGTGCCATCAAGAACTACGTGTGGATTGATTCTCATCCTTATGAGATATGTAGGAATTCCCAGACCTCCTACCTTTGGGTATAGCTCGAGTTCAGATAATTCATCTCTTTGGTCCCACCTTTGAGACCCCAAGTACGGGACTACATGATGTTGTGAGGGATTATGTCCTCATTCACGTCGGGTTTGCAACAACTGCACCACACACACCCTGTTCTAAGAAGTATCCCTCCTATCTATTGTCATGCATGACTTTAAAAGGTGCCCTCAAGAACTACGTGTGGCTTGATTCCATCCTTATGAGATACGTAGGAGCGCCTGGGCACTTCCCCATAGGCCCATCCTAACTTTCGTGTTTGGTCCCCCAACCTAAACACGTCACCAAGGAGCACATGGTAAGATGGACCTTGCCCCCATTCACATCGGGTTTCGTAACCGCTTTACCGTGTGTCTCCCACTTCCCTTACTCTTTGGTCCGAGATGTAAGACCTTAAACTAAGATGCTTTTCTAGAACTATGTGTTCCTTGATTATCATCCTTATGAGGTATATAGGAATTCCAGGACATTTCATCGTGGGTCTAGCCCCATGGATTACCAAATCTAGTCCCTACTTACTGTCAGCCCCCTGGCTTGGATTCTTGGGGAGTGGTGTAATTGCGAAATCTACCCTGAATAAGTTCGGGATGCCCCATAGTGATGGTGGGAAGCGACAGTTCTCTCGCCATAGAGGTCTTGTCTGAAAATTGGGATGATTCGTGACCAGATTAATACGTCTTCCGAATGCACCTCCACCACGGTGGCACAATTTTGGGAGTTTTGGATTCTATTCGAACAAACCACCACTCCAATTTCCACGCTTTGTGTTCCACTTTCTTCGGATCTTTATACTCTTTCATTTTTTGATGGGACCCCCTAACAGTATGGATGCTAGACCTGTGGTCCGCCTGCTGTAACAATATGGATGATAGACCTTTGGTCCGTCTATTGTAACAGTATGGATGATTTACCCATGGTCCGCCTGCTATCATGGGCCAACGTTCCAGAATACTGGTCATGTTTGATGGGACCCCCTAACAGTATGGATGCTAGACCTACGGTCCGCCTGCTGTAACAATATGGATGATAGACCTTTGGTCCGCCTATTGTAACAGTATGGATGATTGACCCATGGTCCGCCTGCTGTCCTGGGACAACGTTTCGGAAGACTGATCATCGATATTTGGGTTAGGCCCCGTGTTGCGAACATGGTCAGTGGTCAGCCCTCATTTATTGTCCCCGTTTTAGGCTAATGCGATATGGATGATGCGTTTCCACCACGGTTAACAGTTATCCTCTATCGTCGCGCCCCCCATAGTGTTCCAAATTTGGGTAACGTGATTCACCTTTTTCATCTCCCTATGTTTGGATGGATTTCAATGCCCCCGGCATTGCCCCGCTCATGTGTCAGAACACATTAAGAAGATGATATATCAATCAGTCTGAGGTCCTCTCCTCAGAAGTCCAGATCCGATTTCGGATGCCTGAAGCTTGGTTAACACCCCACAGTAGGACGAAATGATAACATGAGCATCATTTATTTCTCACATTGGGTGAGACCCACATGAGCTTAGGGGTGAGTCGTTATTCATTTTAGGATTATGGTTGAGCACATTAAACCAAAGGTACAGGTAAATAGATTGGTCCACACATCGTATCGAAATATTGAGCAGTGAAAACAAAAAGTACGTGAGATGGCAAAAAAAGAGCCCTTAAGGATCAGCGTGCAGGATTGATCTTTCCAACGCTGCTACCCTTTGGATGGTAGCCTCTAGGACTGCTTCTTGCTCCCTGAAGACTCTCTCTTCATCAACATCCACAGAGCACAGATCTCCAATCCTAGCTTGTGCTTGCGCCCACTCGGTTTGAAGTGCGGTCATCTGGTGACTCGCCTCCATCAATTGCTCTTGGGAGTCATCCAGCTAGGTCGTCAGTTGCTCCACGAGCTCAGAGAACATTGAAATGAAGACCTCCTTCTCTGCCGCCTGCCCTTCGAGGTGTCAGAATTCCTACTCTGCCCACAGGAATGCTTGGGTGCTCATTGATCTGTCCCGACACTGGGAAACGTTGGTGCACCGGCTGCTCTCACGCATCTTCTCGGCCATGTAATCACTGACCGTTAGGTGAAGTCATTGAGCGCCATCCCCTCCGGCACACAGGGAGTGAAACCAGGTCTGGAGTGATCCCATCCTCCTCAGCCAATCCGTCTGAGGCTGCCTGAGAAAGCAGTGGATACACTTCCACCCGTTGTGTCGAGTCATCCAGCTCTCCTCGGCCGCTTCCGAGTCTGAATCGTCTATCTCTTTGGGATCAGAAGGCTGGTACGCAGGAAAGGTAGCCAACAGGTCAGCAGTAGGGTATGCCTTAGGGATTCCTTCACAAGGAATAGGATCCTCGACCTTCGGGCGACCTTCCTCTCTCGCCCCGACAATAGCAGTTCCTCCGTCAGCTCCCGGCCCTGCTCTAATGACATCATCGCAGATGTTCGCCACCCCGTGCTCACCAATTGTCGGGGCCGACTCAGTTTGGGAGGTATGTTCTGAAGGAGGTGGTATGTCCCCACTAGTCCACTCACAGATGGCCCAGGCTCAGTAGCCCAACGAGCCTCCAATGCCGATATCACTGTATGAGGAGCATCCTAATTAGTTGGATTTTTTGACAGTAATCACCAGTGGAAAAGCATGGTACTTACAAGAACCCAGAGAATCAGCCTCTGGTGTGCTGGCCACTACAAGAGCTATCGTGGTAGGAGACCCCTCTGTGCTTGTCAGTTCGATAATGGGCGTCGGAGCCCCATCCTATCCACACCGCCTCGAACAGACCGATGTGTCGTAGCTCGGCCCCGAATTGGTCGCACTTATGTTGAAACCAGTACGCCCAGGCCGACTCACCGGTGAAGTTGCCTCCAGACCGCAAGTCCCAATATTACAGCCAGCCCTTGGTGTCGTCCGTGATGCTCTGACGGAATGTGCTTGCGTAGAGGGCCGGAGAGCTTTCCATAATGGGATCACCCCCGGCAATGGTTCTGGTCCTCGGGTTCAAGACATACACATCCATTTTTCTGGTCTCTCTGGCAGGATGACCATTGTTGGTGATGTTGTGATGGGAAATGATGTCCTCTCGGGTCACCCATGACCGCGGTGTGTCCACCTCGAAGCCCGGCAGTGGGACCTCCTCCAGGATTCCGAAGTTCCAAAGTGGGAGGTTGGTGGACATAGGATACTCTTTTTGGGTAGGGGTTAGAAGGTTGAACAATGTAAGGTTGTCAGAAAAAAACACCTTGGCGCCATAAACCTCTTCATTGGCCGCCATTTCAGCTCTACGAGCGGTGGCTTCCCCCTCATCGACCTAGTTCGCGGTCATCTTGAGTTCTTTGAGAGTTGCGCCAAAGCAGGAAGAGGTGCGTGGAATCGGAAAAGGTTGTGTGCAATCTGGACTTTCGGTGCGCAATTCATGAGTTAGGAATGCAATCAGAAACGTTGGCGTGAAATACCCCGAGTTTGTGCAGAAATGTGCCCGAAACTCTGAAGGAATTACACGCTGCCAGAACATTTTTTACGCGCAGCCGCGGATGCAATTTTGCGCATGAGAGCATTGATCCTATCGCGCGGAAAATCATGAGTACGGAACATGGGGCCCAGATCCCCTTTTTATAGGCGATGTCGGGGTCCCGCACCGTGCAGAAAGCAAATTTCGTGCCGGCCCGGAGTTTTGCGCGCCCCGTTTGGCTTTTGTGCGCAAATTTCCCAGAAAACCCACCACTTCGGTGTTTTGGCGTTTCCCTCGGAATCTGATCGTTGCGACCTCTCGCTGGTCCAATTCTGAGGGGGGTATTTGTAGATGCCAAAAAAGTATGTAACTCCAAAAGGAAGTTCTGAAATGACAAAGCAAAGTCATATCTGGATTTGGAGGCTCGGTCTGGAGGGCCCCGAAGTGGTGCGTGAAATTAAGGAGGACTTGCGCGAAACAATGTTTTTCGTTCGAAGGAAGTTCGGGATTCGCGAAAAAGCACCGACGTGGTGCGCAATTTTGGGCGCCCCGGTTCTGCGTGGTGATGCCATTCGTGCTAACAGGTCCTGGCACGGAATATTTCGCATGCCGCCCAGATTCCGCGACGCCTGTGGCCTATAAATAGAAGGAGACCCCTTCCGTTTCAGGGATGCGGATTTCAGACCAGCTCCCATGCGCGAAAGTGGACTCCCACGCGCGCAATATGACTTTCAGGTATGGACCCTTTTCACGTAACCTTGCCCCGGGGTTCCCCTTTGCACGCAATCCCACTAGTATAGATAAAATTGAAAACTCCTCCGGGTTCCTCCTTTGCGTGCAATCATTTCCATTGTGCACACTCCCTCCTTTGCATGCAAAACCCAACTGCGCGCAATCCCATCGTTATTTTTTGCCATACCTTAGGGATCAGTCGTTTCCCCCCACGCACAATCCAAGACCGTTGTGTGCAATCCACCCTAGCCGCGCGCAATCCCTCAGCCCCAATTGAGCGTCATCCCAGTGTTTTGCGTGCAAACCTTCTCTTTAAGAGCAAACCCCAGGACCCTTCACCTTGACGCCCCCCCCCCCCCGGGTGCCTCCCTGCATAGGCGCCTGATGTCCTCTATACCGGGAATGCGCGCCATGCATTGTTTTCCCGTACGTCCTTCCAGGCTCGTACGAACTAACATCAAGGTCCCTTGGGCAGTGTTTCACGTTGCGCTGCTTTTCCTTATGATCCTTCGCATAGGCATGCTAAAGACTATTGCTTCTTCGCATATCCACGCTAACGTGGACCCCTGGATGGTTCGCCCTGCGGCCCCCCTTCACTACGGCCTTGCCGATGCCATCCCTCCCACAAGGGGTAGAGGGTGTTGGGCATGTAAGCCCTAGGGTTGTAGAGCGAACCCACCTCATCCGAGCTGCAGGACGTTAAACTGCCAAGCACCTCGTCCTCAACACATGACGTTAAACTCTGATCTGACCCCGTGCTTCGCACGTAGGGTCCCCCCGGCTTGGACATTCTTTACACCGCTCGTATCCACAGTAATGGAATCTTCCTCACATGGAATGAGATCCTCCCTCTCGGAGTGTTGTTTTTTCATGGGGGGAGGGCTGCCTTAGAGCGTAATCCCCTAGCCTCTCTTGTGAATGGTTGCACCCATGCACCTCCGTACTTCCCCACCACCAAGGCAGGGGAGGGCGTGATAGGGAATGAGGCATCGTCTTTGTTCAGTCCCAAATCCATATCCCTCTGTTCTTTGTCGCACCACAGGACTCCATCCTGGAGTAAGCCCCAGCACCAAGGGACGCTCAACGCGTAAGCCCCTCTCCGCTTCTCATGGACGCACCCTTCGCGATGTGATCATCTGGTCCCTGTTACCTCTTCTTTCTCACACCGAGCATGAATCACATGGGCTTAGAGTGAGCATCGACCATGACATCCCATTTTGGGCCACCTCAGAGCGTAATCCCTATCTCGGTGAACTAAAAGGACTTTGATCCATGCTAAATCATGGTACGTAGGTAGCCTCCACGAGGTTTAAGACAACCACCCGGTCGTTCTAACCTCTTCACGTCTGTGCGCCAACACTTTGGGCCGCGTCAGAGCATAAGCCCCAAATTTCTGGTCCCGCATGACGTAAAACTATATGCCATCCATCATGACGTTAAACTGTATGCCCCCATCCAGCACAATGTTAAACTGTCTGCCTCGTCCCGCATGACATTAAATTGCACCACTCGAACTACATAGACTTTGATCCGTGCTAAAGCATGGTACGTAGGTAGCCTCCACGAGGTTCAAGCCCACCACTCAGTCGTTCTGACCCCTTCGCGTTGGTTCGCCAACTTTTTGGGCCGCCTCAGAGCATAACCCCATATCCACCATTTTCGTCCACCTCAAAGCGTAAGCCCCATATCCACCATTTTGGGCGCCCTAAGAGCGTAAGCCCCATATCCACCATTTTGGGCCACCTCAGAGCATAAGCCCCATTTCCACCCATTATGGGCTGCCTCAAAGTGTAAGCCCCAAATGCCCCTATCCCGCGTGACGTTAAACTATATACCCGAACTACAGGGACTTTGATCCATGTCAAGGCATGGTACGTAGGAAGCCTCCACGAGGTTCAATCCCCTTCACTCCATCAACCATCTTGATTCCTACCCAGGCCACCACATCCCGGTGGGATCATGACACCTCATTCCACTCCATAGTATCTGGGAAGCCACCCACGTGTTGGCCCCGACATCGGTGTTCCCCCCAGGGGGTTCTTCAATATGATCCACTCTCAGTGTTCTGATCTATCTGATCCCTCTCCGCAAGACGTTAAACTCACGGCATACCCCGTGTTAAACATGGGAATCTGAGGAAAACCTCAGATACATGCCTATGACATGCCAATTCCCCGTATTAAATGTGGTATGCCTCGATCTTCCGTGCCCTCGATAAGCCCTAAAATAAGGGACAGAAGACAGACATGCTAATCCCCTGGTGTCAAGACACACCAACGATGCCCCAGCGTGACCATTCTACTCACTGAAGGATGCGGCCCCGACCATACCCCTTGGAGCGTCTCGACGGAAGTAGCGTAATTAACTGGTGTCCATGAAGATATGGAACTGGGAACTAGATTCATGAACCCTTCTTAAATCTATGAGGGAGACCCGAGCTAGGTGACGAGATCCAAGGAGGAATCCACGGAAGGAAGAACTGACATCCCATCATCCCGGTTTCGATCAAGGAGTATACGTCCCTGAATAAGGAACGGATGTCGCCCGCTTTTGGAAAGCGGGAATGAAGGGCCACAAGATGTGTTTCCTCCCCTACATGATGGATGCACGCGCACCCTGGCGGAAAGCGTCAGAAATAGAGATCATGGTGGTTCTCGAAGATAGACCTGAGATCATGCTATCACCAGCTCAGAGTACGACATGAGGATGTGCTGAAGACAAATTTCAGATGTTGGTACGACCATTACATGTTCTTGGTTATGCCATTCAGTGTAACCAATGCTCTAGCAGTGTTCATGGGACTCATGAACAGGATCTTTCAGCCATACCTTGATTGATTTTTAGTAGTCTTTATCAACGACATTCTAATCTACTCGATTGCTGAGGAGGAGCATGCTTATCATTTGTGGGTAGTACTATACACACTTCGATAGCACCAGCTTTATGGTAAGCTCTCGAAGTGCCAATTATGGATCCGAGAGGTGCACTTTCTGGGACATGACATATTGGAGGCTGGAGATGCAGTAGGTTCAGCGAATATTGAGGTGGTACTTGCTTGAGAGACACCCAAAAGTGTGATGGAGGTATGGAGTTTCTCAGGTTTGGCTAGATACTACCAAGGGATTGTGCTAGATTTCTCCAAAGTTGCATCACCATTATCAGCATTGAAAAAGAAGGGGAAACCCTTCGTGTGGTTAGAGAGATGCTAGCTGAGTTTTCAAGAGCAGAGGCAAAGGCTGACTAGTGCCCCCATCTTGAGGCTTCTAGAGGAGGGCATAGGGTACGTAGTCTACTGTGACGCATCAAGGACTGGGCTCGGATGTGTCTTGATGCAGGAGTGAGTAGTGCTTGCATATGTTTCTTGACAGTTGAGACAACATTAGCATAACTATGCTACTAATGACCTGGAGTTAGCAGTTGTTTTCTTCTCCTTGAAGATTTGGTGACATTACTTGATGGGTGAGCTCTTTACAGTCTACTCAGAACACAAGAGTCTTAGGTATATCATATCTCAGAAAGACCTGAACCAGAGATAGCGACGTTGGCTTCAGTTCCTCCAAGACTATGTCTTTGAGGTAGTCTATACTCCTGGTAAGGGGAACGTCGTAGCAGATGCACTCAGCAATAGATCTAGTATACATCTACTTGGAGAGGTGACGGAGAAGCTGACCTTTTTAGGATATCCTTTGTGGATAGAGATGGAGCAGCTTTTTTTCAGTATCCTAGAGTCACTCCCCCACTTGTTCAGCGATTCAGGGAGAAACAGCATGGGGACACTGACATCTAGATGCGACGTGCTCAGATATCTACAGGATAGGCACCTGATGGATTTTCTGAAGGTGGGGAGCACGTCATACTCTTTAGAGGACTTACCATGGTACCAGTTTCACTTCATTAGTAAGTGTTGAGTGATTTCCACACATCCCTTCTAGAGGTACATCTAGGACTGAAGAAGATGTACCAGGATCTCCGACGAAAGCACTATTGTCCAAGAATGAAGAAAGCAGTTACAGAGTTTGTCTCTCGGTGCCTCACATGTCAGCAAGTGAAGGCGGAGCATCAGGTACCAACAGGCTTGGTTCAGCCTTTGGAGGTCCCAGAGTGGAAGTGGGATGGGATATCCATGGACTTCGTGATTGGACTTCCACATACATCCAAGGGACATGACTCGATTTGGGTGATCATCGATTGACTCACCAAGTTGGCCCACTTCCTAATGATCATAGAGCAGGGTTTAGTAGAGATCATGGGACGCCTCTATGTGCTGAAGATTGTACGGCTACATGAAGTTCCCTTGATGATTGTGTTTGATCGTCATGCACATTTAACTTCCTGGCTTGGAAGGGGTTACAGGATGCTTTCGGGACGCCGCTTCATTTGAGCACCGCCTTCCATCCTCATATGGATGGTCAGACTGAGGGTACTATTCAGACCATCTAGGATATGATGCGTGCTTGTGTCCTCAACTTTGGTCACAGTTGGGAGGATCACTTTACATTGGTGGAGTTTTCATACAACAACATCTATCACTCCACCATTGGGATGGCACCTTTTAAGGCGTTGTACGGGCGACCTTGCAGATTACCTTTGTGCTGGATTGACCAAGGGGATTCAGCACTAGTGGGACCAGAGATGGTACAGGCTACCACAAAGAAGGTGCAAATCATCCAGGAGAATATGAATACTGCACAGAGTAGGAAGAATTCGTATTCCGACAGGAGACGGAGACCTTGGGAGTTCGAGGACGGCAACCACATATTTCTATGGGTCTCACATCGGTGAGGTTTACGGAGATTTGGCCAAGGTGGAAAGTTATCTCTGGGGTTCATCGCACCTTTTCAGGTACTCAGTAGAGTTGGCGAGGTGGCATACCGCTTATCTCTTCCACCTTAGTTGCACCGGGTACACGACGTCTTCCAAGTATCCTAGCTGAGGAGATACGTGCATGACCCATCTCACATCATCGACCATGGCGAGATGGATGTCGATGATGGGGATACTTTTACAGAGGTTCTAGTAGAGATTGAGGATTGACAAGATCGGGTCCTTCATGGACCATCGATACCTCTAGTGCACGTTCACTGGCAGCACGGGAACCTCCAGGAGAGGACATGGGATTGAGAGGCTCAGATACGTTCTTAGTACCCCCACTTGTTTACCTAGTTTTGAGTTGTGGCTTATAGGGATGTAAAGCCCTGAGGTGGGAAGAATATAAAGACCTAGAATTTCCATGTAATGTTTTTTTATAAATGGGAATTTTATGAGTCCGCGAAAATTAATGGCACGTGATTCCGAGGCCTAGAGTACGTAGAATGAATTTTTGAACTTTATTTCAGGTATGTTCAGTAAACATGCGAGCGGTTATTTCTAACATTTGAACTGGTGCTCACAATTGAAATCTGAGGGCACCGTTGAACTCACAGGTCGGTATTCGCTTAAGGAGACCTTCACCTCGATTGTAGTAGGTTGAGGGTGTAAGTTAGCTTTTCAAATATTTGTGAAAGAATAAAATAATAAAAAGTTGTGTAACATTTATCTTTATTTTAATTTGAAACTCCTTGTGGATGTTGATAGGTGGGAACCACCAAAATTAAACCTCCCCTTGAGGTTATGGAGGTGGGGACCACCAAACCTAAAACCTCCCATGAGAGGTTATGGTGGTGTGGACCACCCGATATTAAAACCCCTTTGAACCTCCCACTTAAATGAGGGAAAGTCTCTTGAACTTCCCCTTGATTAATTATGCCACCCCCTTTTAATTAATACACCAACTCAATTAATTAATTATTCTTATTTGAAATTATACCAACAAATTTTTATTATATTGGATACCTTTTATTTTTGGTGGGTTGGGGGAAATTAATCGTTGGAAAAGGAAGGATCCTTGGGAGAAAGCTCTCCAACAAAGAACGCCAATGAAGAATGCCGACTTCGACTCTGAATTCTTCCTCAGGACATTTTTTGTTGAGGAGCGTCTTCAAAGTCAACGAACCGATGATCAAGGAAACGCCGACGTCACCGACATCCGTCTATTCCCAAAGGCATCGTCTCTTTCCCCGCAGACAATCTTCAACGAATCAAACGAACGAGGTAGGGTTGTTTTTTGAAATTCTACCCTTTTTTATTCTTGATGACTCCTTGTAATCCAAAGAGAGATTATAGATACTTACTACCACTCTAATGCGGAGAGTGTCAGCCAAACAAATATGGCTCGTCCTCTCTGCAATTCTTGTGATGATTTGTGATGTTCTTTGCAATGGAGGAGGTCGATGACCAACCACAAAGGGGCATGAGAATGGTGATCGACACCACCACCGATCGGGACGAAGGTGATGGGGGAAATGGCACCGCTTCATGGTCACCACCACCGAAGACCTCACCGCGGTGCCCTGTGGCCGGGTCACGGTGCCCCGTGGTTGTCCGCGTCGCCCCATGGCCAATGCTTCCCCGCGGCCCACACCACCCCGCGGCCTCGTCGCGCTACCCCGCGGCATCTCGGCGCCGCCCCGCAGTTGTCCGCACCGCCCGCAACCTCATGGCCCCACAGCATCGCACTGCCCATGTGGCCTATGTGGATCCTTCGCGGTCCCCATGGCCTCATGCTGCCCTTGTGGCCCCCGCGGCATTGCGCCACCCTCCGTGGCCCCTCGCGGCCCACGCGGGCTGCCGGACCGCCCAGCAAGTCGGGTCGCCCAACGCAGGCCGGGCCAGACCCAGCAAGCTGGGCTGGACCCATCGGGTCGGACCGGGTCAACCCAAACCGGGTCAGGCCAAGCCGGGTTGGTACGACTGGGTCAGACCGGACCCGGACCCACTTCGACCCATTTACGCTCTTTTGGCCATATCTTTGGCACCAGACATCTATTTGACGAAACGTCTTCAGAGTCGGAAACCTTTGAGAGAAACGGTCTCTTTGTTGTACTCCACTGAAGATGTGGATAAAGTTGGGGAATGGTTGGGTTGGATTGAGCACGAATCCAACTGGGCCCTTGAGACTAAAAGGCTAATAACTCACAGACCGGGCGTCTGGTTGACGCACTGTCTGTTGCGTTGAGACCCCTATGACGTGACAGTCCTTTGAGATACTTCCTCATGAGACTTCGTGGAAGTTGGACTATCGACCAGAGGCATGTGTAACGAACCCTCCCAGAGACAAGCGAGCGTAGTACGGGAACCCTGTACCTAGCTATGACGTGAAGAATAAAGAGCTAACCTATGTGGGTCACGACCTTGCGGCCCTATGAGGGTCATCACCTAGAGATCCTCTGTAAGTTAGCACCTATCAATCCTATGTGGGTTAGCACCGAGCGATCATGTGTGGGTCAGCACCTAGTGATCCTGTGTGGGTCAGCACCTTGGGATCCTGTGTGGTTCAGCACGTAGTGATCCTGTGTGGGTCAGCACCTAGCGATCCTGTGTAGGTCAGCACCTTGTGATCCTGTGTGGATCAACACTTAGCGATCATGTATGGGTCAGCACCTAGCGATCATGTGTGGGTAAGTACCGAGTGATCCTATGTGGGTTAGCACCTGGCGATTCTGTGTGGGTATGCCTCTTAATAGAGTAAGGGGATTCAATAGTTACATCTAATTAGCTCTACTACTGTACTTTATCTGTACCTGGTGTGATATGAGTTTGTACCTATGTGGTACTTTCCTTCATCATAATAACTTGGTGGTATTATTCTATGTGGTGTACCTATGTGGTACTTACCTTTGTGGTTTTCCATCTTTTGTGGAAAAGTTGATCTTTGGGATTTTGAGTTGGACTCTGTGTTTCCTCGTGATTGAGATGAGTGTAGTTGATAACTTAGGTATATGTATGGGAATATACCTATGTAGGGTTGTCTGTTGAGTTCATGCCTTGTGGTTTATCCTTTTTGGATTTTGTGAGACCTTTAGGGTCTCAGGGTCCCTACTAAGTATCATTATACTCACCCCTTCAAGGGATACGCACGCACCTTATTGTGTTTGGTGGAGAAGAAGGATAGTGCTAATTGAGGACGAGAGTACCGGGACTGGAGGTAGCTCGGAGGTGGACGTTAGATGATGTGAACCGCAGAGATGATTGTTCATGAGGTTTACCTACCCTTCAGGTAGGATTCGTGGTGGATGATCCTGGAGCTGCTTTTCACCTATCAGTCTTCTTGTACTTTAAGTTTCTTGTACTTTACTATTGGAATGTATTCCGACCCCTTTTTACTTTCAGAACTCTTTTGTTATACAGTTTTCTTTTTGTTCGTATCTTACTCTGTGCTTGGTTGTGTGTGTTTAAAGGTTATAAAGTCAATTCCTTCCCAGTTTTAGGGAATACGCCTTTTGGTGCTGGGCGCCAGGCTCTGGCCTTTGGAAAGCGTGCTAGGGGTAGTCACGACACAGGCCCCGGGGGATGGTTTGTGACATTATTAAATAATAACATAAGAATAAATACTTTATATATAACACATATATCATTTATAAAATAGTTTTACCATCATAATTACC
The DNA here is from genome assembly GCA_963277665.1 of Viscum album. NCBI lineage: Eukaryota > Viridiplantae > Streptophyta > Magnoliopsida > Santalales > Viscaceae > Viscum > Viscum album. Next base: position 44,241,411 of record OY728155.1, read on the forward strand.
AACCTTAGAATGTGGAAATGGAAAAATAATCAATTATCATTTCACAAGGCAGTAGTTCATTGTACACAACTGTAATTTTGTTACCTGTTAGATGGTGGTGTGTATAAGTATAGGTAGAACCCATAATATAACAAAATATAATTATATTTAGGATTCTATTGTTTTTATATAATAATCTATTAGGGATATTTTAGGGGGTGTATAAAAAATAAATGAAAGGAGCTTGAGGAAGGATGTTACCTCATATTTGGGTAACTCTATTTGGATTACACCAATGGGATTCTTTGGATGGATATATGCCAAAAGGGATTCTCCAAAGAGGGAGGTAGGGATTTTGGGGAGATATTTTGTAATATTTTTTATGATAAAAAGTGTCTTGATAGGTTTGAGGAAGTTTGAGGAGATGAGTCCTTTTATAATGGAGAAGGAGTGGCACTCTTGTAATATTTTGGAGAAAAGGAAACCCCAGTAATTATTTTATTGAAATTGGATCCAATAATTGTATAAAGTAGATAAAATTGATTTTAGGTTAGAAATATTTCAATAAAATGGATTTTGGAAATGTTTCTACGTAATATTAGGCCTAAATTTTAGTGTTTAATCTCTTGTAACGTTTAACTTAATCTTAAAAGTTGTAATTAATTTTAATTACCATCACTAATATTTTTGGTAAAAAACAAAGTTTATATTATTAGAAATTATAAATGACTGTGATTCTAAATATGGAATCCATTTTTCTAAATTCAAATCACAAAAGTGTCAGAAATAATTTAAATTTAATCTCGTAGATGGGACCACAAAGTGGGTTTTTAAAATAAAATGTTGAGAATTTTGCTACATTTTTTATAACCAATTTCAATTTTAAATTTATTAAAATGACATAAATAGAGTAAAATGTTGAATATTTGATCAAATTAATATTTAAAAACAATTAAATTATAATTTAACCTTATAAATTAATTATATGAAAAGGTAGTTTCCAGTTATATTTCAATATTTTTCATTATTCATTAAAAATGAATCTTCACAGAAAAATATAAAAAATTCAACCTAAACTAATTTTTATGTTTCTATATCAAAATTTATGTTAATATTAAAATAATATCTATAAAACATCATAAATGTATATTTAAATTATGTTCACCATCAAATAGAGGTAAAATTACCTCAATAAAAATATACGCTTTCATGTATGAAATTTGATTTGATCTTATATTATTTTTATCAAATATATTGGATGAATATAAAAAAATATTTGGTTTAATATATTATATATATGTTACATTAATATCACTCACTAATTTTAATTAATAAAATTTATTTCTAAAAACAAATTTATGAGCATAAAAAGAGTTTTCTATAAAAATATTGCCTTTACATTCAATTGGTTTATTGTAACTAATGAATTCATTTTATATTTATGTAAACTATATGTTTTTATAAGTTAGTTAGTACTATTCAAAACTTCCAACATTATTCCTTGGATAATTATTAATATATTAAATAATAATATTTTAATAATATATAGTTTTTTGGTAAAACTCAGTCTTACATGTTGCGTAGGACGTCGAGGAAAGTCAGTCTTTCATGTAACATAATCTAACCTCAGTGATTTGTATAGAAAAAAATAACTTTTATATTACATGTATTTCATGATTAACTTGGCATTACGTATAAGGCTATCCAAACATAATTATTTAATATATATATATATATAATAACTATATTCAGTGTTTCATATCAAAATGAAGAAATTAATTCTAAAAAATAACTCACTAAAATATCATGGTGCTATCGTTATGGACCTCAATTTTTAAAAATTCACATTATTTTTGTAAAAAAATTATGAAATTCCATTTATTGTTTAATTTCTAAAAGGAATGATATTCCCCAAAAACCATTGATTTTCGGTGAGATATTCAATGTATGAGGAATTAATATCACGTGCTCATTCCCTATTCCATTTAAATTTTCCTAAATTTTTTTGGTAGTAGAATATGTTTCTAAGTGGATTGAAGTAAAATCAACACGATCTGAAATTCAAAAACAATGATTAAAATTATAAAATCAAATATTTATTTGTTAGATTAGAATACCTAAAGATATAATATATGATCAAGGGACCTACATTTGAAACCATCATATGGATTCCCTCATGAATAAATATGGAGTAAACAATAAAACCTAAACATACAATAACCCATAGATAAATGTACTCGTTGAGGTGTCCAACCATGAAGTCAAAATAATTTTGGAGAAAAAAGTGAACCCTAACCACAAGGACTAGAGTAAGAAATTATAGTATTCACTATGGGAATATAGTGGTGTATATAAAACTACATTAAGTATATCTTCTTATATTATTGTTTATGGTAAACATTTCTACTTTCCTTTTGAGCAACAACATGAAGCCTACTATTTTGTCAAAAGTTTAAACCTAGATTTTTGGAAGGCTAGAGAACATAGGAATCTACAAATGGTGGGTCATTATGGGATAAGAAAATAATCATATGAAATCTCACTATTTTACTAGGAGAGAACTAAATTTCTTTGAGAAAAATTGATCCATAAAATAAAATTATATGTCGCAGACAAAGTACTATTATTTTCTTTGAGGAATAATATATTACCTAGTAAGCTTCATTCCAAATTTATTGGGCTATAAATAGTATCCAATACCCTTCTTTTTGGTGTATTTTATATTAATGGAGAATATTTAAAATATTTATTTAAAGATAACAATCAATAATTTAATAATTACTATGTGGATTTTTGGAAAGAACCTATGGAGGATTCTATACTTCTACCTAAAGTTGATAAATAGAGCACTTCAAGGTTTTATTTTCCCTAATATATATCTAGCTACTTATTTTATTTTATTTTAAACTGATTTTATTTGAAAAAATCATACTTTAATTCAATTATAAGTGCGTTTGAATCAAGTTTGATGGAGGTGATAAACTTTTTAGAGTTTTTTTAATTATTATTTTTCAATTTATTAGAATATCTATATATATATATATATAACATTTAAATTTAATGATGTATAATTCTCCTTTTTCATAATTTTCTATTTTGACTTATTAAACTTACATGATATTTTACCTAGTTTTAAAATGATATACTGGATTTGAGTAATTCATTGGTTATAATAGTGTGAAACTAAAATTATTACTCAGTGAAATTGAACACTATTTTTATGGAATATTCATCTTAGAATGAAGAAATTGAGTGGGAGAGACGTGGTTTTTTTGGAATCAATTTTATAATTTAAAGCCGCTGAAATTTCAAACTTCATCTAAAGTAACTTGACCTTTATAAGAAGTAACACTTTAGGGATCCAACAAAATTGAAAATTATATAAGACATTTGACCCTAGAATTAAAATTGGAAATTGAGATCCCATTATGGATATCTGAGACAATTCCATAGTGTTTGTGATTTTCCCTCCAAAAATTTCAATGAGTTCTTTTTCATAGTGTTATGCACATACATAGTTAGGGAAAATTAAAAAATTAAAAATAAAAAATAAAAAAAACAGATATTAATTATATATGTAAAAAATTAATCAGTTTATGTGAGGTTAATATTTAACTTATGATGGGGTAAATTGAATTATAACACATTCATTTGAGTTTTACAAATAATGTGGAAAATGAAACATTGGTTTGATAAAACATATGAATGAGAGAAAATGGAAGTACAATTTTTTTATCTTTGATTCTAATTAAATCTAATATGATCCTCTTATGGGTTTAGATATTTGAAAAAATTAAAATTATGATGTGGTTTCATTCATATATTTGGAATGATAATTTTAACAGTGGATAAGCCTCTATTTATTTATTCTCTAACTAGTTAATTTAGATATAGGAATGATGAATTTCTTTTTCAATAAATTGAAATTTGATGATAAATATTTCCCTAGATTGAAATAGTTTAAGTGTGGGTGATTGATGTGACTTGAAAATTTCAAAAAAAATTATCTACTATTCTTTGAAAATACCCTCAATTAATTCAATTATTGGGTAAAAATAGTGATTTTTTTAGTTTTTTCATTATGGAATCATTTTTTAATTGGATTTAAATATTGTGTTTATTGATATATACATATTTTGTTAAAAAAACATTAAGACATACTTTGGAAGTTAATTGTGTATTATTGAATTATTATAGTGAATTTTAATTATAGAAAAATATTATACTATGAAAAATGTCCATCCTTTTGTTTTGTAGGTTGAAAATAAAAAAAAGGTTAGAAGTGATTGTTCCATCCACGGTCACTACACTGACCGTGCATACCCCCCCCCCCCACCACATATTAGGAACCTATCAAGACATAGTAGGTATACCTACCAATAATAAGAACTGATTTTCCCGCATCTTACGATGATGATTGATCACCGCCACTTCATCATCTTACCATGTAACCACTCTTGTGGTAGCCATACTTACCATAAGACCCGTATTTTCAACCATAATTCTTGGTTAATTGACCATGTCCTTATTAGTCATACTTAACTTGATTATTTTCCCATATATAATAATCATGCCCCTACCTTTTTAGCTTCTATGAAACCTTTAATTGATTCCAAGCCTCAACTTCCCCTGAAGAACTAGCTCCCTGTTGAAGGAATCTTAAAGATAAGCTAGAGGTTGAGTGTCACTCTCAATGTCTCCACTACAACACATCTTCCACCACCATGAGAAAAATAAGGATATCACCTAATCAATATTTTCCACATTTTTCTTCTACCCATTAACTTGGTTTGATAAAGGATTGAATCCACCTTTCCAAGAGATTCATGTCTATACAATGATTCAATCTGAGCTCTCAGTTAAATGAGTGTGATATCTAACCTAACACACTACAATTGATACATTCCTTATAAAACAACCATTAATTACGTTTTTACATTCCACTCAGTAGCGAATAGATCACTCCCATATGTCACCAGAGTCATGTGTTGAAGGACCAAGATCCCATGAAAATATGAAGAAAATATGGGGGTAGTGTTGAACTAGAAGATCATAGTATCCAATGATTTTGAGAATCTCCCTATACAATTAAATAGAACCATTTATGGATCAAATATTTAGGAATAAGTTAATAAAGATTCATGAAAATCCATCCTAAGGAAAAATGTAGCACCACTGATATGAGATGGTTTCATTCGTTGAAAATGATTGAACATCCAAGTTACAAAAACAAATAGGGTATGATGTTTCGTGGTTAAAATTGATTATGTTTAGTCATAAGTAAATATCAATGACCATAAACTAAATCCTATGCCTATTTTTCATGTCATTTTACTAAAAGAAAAATAATGATATCCATTATTCTTTAAAGCACATGAACACTCTTTATCAAAAATTACATTGAACATGATCATAGGAGGTGCAATGATGCCTTAAAAAATTCATCCAAACCCTTGATTTAGGACACATTATTATCATCCATCATAAATTAAACCACATCCAACTTTAATAAGGAGGACCTTACTAAATTTCATGAAGAATTTCATTCCACCCACGTGTAGGGAAGCATGATCATATAGACAAACATTATTCTATAAAAATAATATTAGAATACTACACCTATAGTCTAATGGCCACGAAATTCAATTATTTTCATTCCCCATTATTAAAACTATGATGATGGGACACTAGGCCATTTTTGGTCATGATAATAAGAATCACCTCATTCACCCCCTTGATGAATTTTAATAATTAAATATTTATACTAATTTCTATATGGATATTAATGATTTTATTTAGTATATGTTTCTTATTGTTTTAAATATTAATTTCTTAAACATATTATTGATATTTCACAGACAAGCCACTTGGATTTAATTCATTTCATGTGATTGGCAGTAGTGGGATAATTCAATAGTGAATGGTAGTATCCAATCACCATACTGGGAAAGGGTAGGGATTGTAGTGATCATTATATTACTATATCCAAACTGAAACATGATGATAAAACCAATCAAAGATATTTAAATTGGTAATAGGATGAATAGATACCCATTCAATAATTAATATGTAAAATAATTAGGGAATGATCCAATGTGAGACCATTACTTATTAAATTGAATTTAAAACTATTATAACATATTTTTTTCAACAAATTGAACTTCAATACAGGATTTCAATGTACTCAAAACACTATATTCTCCAGAGAAAACCTAAGCCCCACTTTACTACATTTTTCTTAGGTTCATTTTTTTTTGCACACCCCATGGTAGGTGTGCATAAATAATCACATAAAAACATATGTAAACATGATTTGAAATAATGTAATTTTAATAACATAATAGTAGTGATAGTAATTTATAATTTATTGTCTCTCAAATTCCCTTATTATTTTATATACTCGTTGTATATATGGGTTTTCCATTAATTTATAATGTTTCCATGTTAAATGAGAGGTGGTTTTGTCCTCATGGTTTTAAAATAATTAACTATACATTTTCACATTTAATTAAATTTAGTTTCTATGTCCTTGATTAGTAGTATATTTCATACTTAACATTTTATTAAGAAATAAATTAATAATGCATTAATGATTTCACAACATGAATAATTACCTAATAGTGAATTGTCTAAATTGTGTAGCATGGATCGACTTTTTAGTATGATATTCACCATTTGACATTGTGTCTTAGTGTCTCTTGATAAGAAATTAGAACCCCAATTCTTACTATGTTGGTGTAATGGACACAATATTTAGTTAACTTCATTTTATCATATAATTTATCCATGGTATGTTTGTTTGGTGACATTGTCTCATGCAACTCCTTAAAATGGAATTGAAATCCAACATGGGGTGTATCAACTTACTTACATTGGATATGCATGTTCAATATCTATTACAACAATTAGGAAATAATTTTTCTTCTAATGATGTCTTATCTAAACCTCAATAACATCAACTCTAGATGTGTTGGGTTAATGTTTTGTTAAGATAATATGTGGTATAGAATTGGATTCTATCAAATCTTATTTCTTGTGATCCTTCATCTTCTTCACTTGAATCCAAATAAACTATATTTCAGTTAATCTTTATACCATATATTCATTAAAAATATGAAAATAATCCAAAATGAAAATGATATAAACCATTTCATTTTGGTTAGAATAAAAACTAAATCACAAAGTTAAATTCAAAATGTTTTATTGGTAAAATTTTATGAATTGGTAAAATGGTGGATCCCTAGGCTCAATATTCCTAATATAATTTTTAGCCCTATCCATTGACACATGAAGTGTTCTCTCTAGAATAGTATGAATTTTATGCACAACTTCCATCTAACCCATCACTTCATTAACATCGATCTTAATGATGGATATGGTTTATCATAATAGACTTGAAAACCCCCTTAAACTAAATCATAATCAATATTATTATAAATTAATGCATAGAATAATTGTAATTATAAACAAAAAGCTAGTATTAGAACATTGACCCAACATTTAGTTATGTATTTGGGATATGTGTGGATGGAATGTGTTTGGAATTACTATTAGGTCCTCCATGAGGGTTTTTTTTGGGGATTACACTTATCCAAACATAACTGAAAACATCAACTAATACTCATAAACCATATGATATTTTCATTTGTATTTTATTGAATAAAATGATACAATTAATGGAATTCCTTTTATCGGTTTATATGAATCTATCCATTATCTTCATCATGGGCTTTATAATGATCAATGAGAACTCTTTAAGATGATCCTTCCACCTAGTGTTTCCATGTGTCAGATGAATCACATAACACTTCTAATGTATTTTCTATTAATCATGGTTTCAATGATAATTGGAGTTTAGATAGAGATAGATAATTCTTTAGATTAAGGACTTTATCAATAATTGTACGAACATGAAACATAAATTATGATCCTCCTTATATAGGTCATCTACGGAAACAAATAAGTTATCCATTAAATGATAAATATTTCAGAAAGATTTCATGAGTTATAACTCTTTATATCTCATTAATATTCATTTTATGATTAATTGATTGTTGATTGAATAATTAAGTCGGATAATTAAACACCTTCAATTATCATCATATGATAATAAAATGGAGAATGGTAGAAAGGAAACTTTGTTCCTAGCATCCTTTCTAGAAATAGAATCCATTATGATGGTCTTATTGTTTATTATATCACTGGAATCCTCTCCTATGATTGGAATTTCATTTTTAAAGGATTTTCTATTGGTTTGCATCACTTCAGACCTCTCTGATATTCAGGGTGTATTTGTTTAGGAATAAATATCGTTTTTGAGTGATTTCATAGAGTAGGTAAACAAGAGGATTTATCCATGTATTGTCATATAATACATAACGGTCACACAATTCAACATAATGTGGATTCATTCACTACGACATAGCCTAAAACATGATGTCATGGTGTTATATTTAGTATATATTTCCAAAAATATTTAACTTACAACAAAACCTCATAGACATAGTGTAATTTCAACTTATGTCACATCAAATGTTAGAACTTGTAAAACCACATCCAAAACATATTTTGGATGTATTCCAAAACTCTTTTTGGAAACATGATCATTCATTTTCACTAGATGTTGGAATATATGTAAAAACTTTTAAAAACATATCAGTTAAATCTATTAGATGTCCTCCAAAACATTTTTAGGGTATCTCTAAATGTTTTATACAAACAATTTCAAATAAAACTCAATTATAATTCATAAAATAACAAAGTATGAAACCAGAAGCCCTTGTGGCATCAACAGTAACTGTGAGTTCCATAATCCTCATTTTTTATGTCAATCCAAAATATTCTACTCATACATTCTTTATTCTATCAGTATAGACTATCCATATATATGAATACATATCATATAATTCGTCCACATGAATTATAATATCACATTCCCCTAATCTAAATAGATCATCACATAAAATATACCTTATCAAGGTATAGACATCCACGTCCTCAGTCTATCTCAATCAAGGAAAAAAATTCCATACTCATTATATAAGAGTAAAAAACAATCTTGGATAATCCTTAAATGATAACATTATTATAAACATTACCAACCATCACTAATTAGCTCGGAAACATGGTTTACATAATAATGGTATCAATGTGTGAAGGTTATCATGTCAGTTATCTTACCAACCTCAAGTTTAGGGAATCAATACAAATCTTGAAGCCCTAGTATACCAAATACAAAGTATATGACACTATAAGTGGCATACATGAATGTTATTCTAACACATAAAACTATTTTTATGTCTCATAAGCATATTTAATATATATATATATATATATATATATATATATGAAATCATATCCTTCTTAGACCTTATATTTTATCATGGCTTATAATAATCCATGAAGAATGCTGGTTACAGAAAACTCAAAGTCATATTTTTTAAGTTCAATTATCATTATATTTTATGTAATAAAATAATAACAAGGTAAATAATGATAAATTAGAGAACAAATATTATATAACATGATGCATTTTATATTCTCAAACTCTTTTGAGAATATTAAAAAACATTAATATAAGCGCTCATCTAACCATATCTCATATGATATACCACCATATAATAATTATATTCTCTACACTTTTAGGGTTTTTTAAACTCATTACTACAATATATAATTCCTACAACATATATATGTGACAATATGATTAAACCTCCCACAAAAATCATTTAGAGAGTAACATCTATAATGAAATCTAGTTTAAATAATGGTGAGACAAGGGAATCATATTCCAAATATTTAGCTCCTTAAACATATTATTAAAACTCATTCAATTTACAACATCAAATATTATGACGTTAATAACTTTTATTATCCACTTAGAAATATTTCTAAGTTCATCATCTTAGAACTTTTCTATTAAAAAATTATTTGAGAACACTTAGATAACTAAATGTAACCCCAACATTAACATTATTTACCAACACATACTAAACCCTTTTTAGAAATAAACTGATATTTAATTTAAACAATATTGTGTTAATTTTTTTTGTTATAATTTTATCTTCTCTATGTCTAAATAAACACTCAATAGCCTTTTAATATATATATTTTTTCTATAATATCATTCTATAATATGAAAACTAATTTTGGTTTAGGATACAAAATTTATTCCATTTAATGGGAATATTTTAAAAATAAATTATTAAAAACATATATTTTATGGTTTTTTGTGGGATTTTATAAATATTCAAAAAAGATTATTTCATTCCATAAAATCTTCCACTTTGAGTGGCATGAAATATTCCCCTCATATTTTTACAAATATCATAGATAAAAATATTTAATCATGAATAAAACTCATGTTAACCTTGTCTTATTTTAAAAAATGATATAGAATTGGTTGAATCCTAAACCATACGTATTAAATAATCATCTAATTTATTCATCGAACATCCATTTTTTACAAAAATATCTTATCATATAAGAGAAAATAATGAGATTCCAAATATATATATGTTATCTTAGATTTATCAAAGATTTTAATTAATCCCTTATATCCAACATATATACATAGAAACTTCTTGATTAATCCCATAAATTAATATTACAATATCTAACCATAAATTCTTTAATAATGTTTAAATATTATACATAATCACTACATTTTTTAATGTATATTTGGTATCATATATCCTTCAAAATAGAGCAATTGAACTATATAACCTTAATATATCACTTAGACTCCCTATATAGTTTCTTGTCCCTCTTTTGGTTTTTGGAAATTTTACTCATCTAATATAATGTTTTTTAATAGGGAAAACACCACACTTATATAAAAACCCATTTTTTGGTGTAGAAGTTTGTACATATACTCCAATACCTCTCTTTTTCTCTATCTGGTCAAAAATGTTTCCCTCTTCTTTCTATACAGTCATCAAGGAACTTAAAAATAACCTCCCAAATCCTAATCAGAGATTCTCAATATATTGGGGATATTGGGTAAACATTTATTTTACTAATTAATGTTTTAATTCACAATAAACTATAAAAACATTTTTAAAAATGAGTATATAATTAATTATATTTCTTGATCAAGCCTAAGCAGTTACCTTAGTCTCTATATGTCATTTACTTACCTAACCATATTGAGTAGGTGAGTTGAGATAGATTTTCTATCTACCTTCATAAATAGAACAATTTATTTCATAACTCCATATATATCTATCTATCTTGGTTTTAATAGATCATTTTTAGGTTTTATATCATCATTAAATCATAAATATTATCATGTTAATTTTTATATTGGGATCTATAATGAAATGAATTAACATGGATATATCAATAGTTTTTTAGTGTGATTTTTGTAAGAATATTTATATTTTTTGATAGGATTCATCATTAAAAACATTATTAATAATTTTTTCCTCCAATGCATAAATATTTCCTTCTTTTTTTACATTCATTTAATAAGTAAATTTTATTAAATATTCTACCTCTAAAATAATGGTCCATTTTAAAATTCCATTTTATCCATTAGTGGTATAATATCTATATTTCACTATGAATTATCCTAGATAATATTTTAACCTAATCCATTAATATATATGGTATACAATGAGTTCAATCATATCATATTTCACTCTTGATGGTTGATTAGACAGCTCTTTATTCTAGCTATCATAAAAATTTTCTTAACTCTATTTCTCATGTATCCTAATACTTTAGGTTTCCCAGAACATTGTAACTCAAGATAATGCTAGGAATATGTGCCTAAATTTTAGGGACACATATATCCTATTTTCCGTATATAAGATAATCCATGTGCATCACGCTTTAGCCTAACCAACCCTTTTAGATGATCATTGTATTGAAAAGTGTTTTCATTAGAAGAAATATAATACTTAGTATTTTAAATGGGATTTAAATCTCACTAAAAAATTTCATATATTCCCTTTAAATGTTTGAATTCTTAAAATTATTTAGTTTTAAATCTCTATTCCATCCTCAAAATCAATATGTTTTGACCATATTGATGATTAACAATTTACATAACTCATAAATTGTGTTAATAACCCAAGTTAATAAAAAACTATAATTATATATATATATATATATATAAACAATTCAAGGGAATAAGGTATAATAAAACCTTCCATACAAAGGGTTATAATCTTATGTAATCAAATATCACCAAAAGAGTAAGCATAAAGTAACAGGTTGTCAACACCCTCTTTTCTAGAAAGAACCTAAGATCTCAAGCCTGTGAGTAGCTTGATCCAAATTCACACCACACAGGGCTCCCTACTCATGAGATACATCAATTCCATTATAATTCTAACACTTAAAATATATATAATATAATTAACCTTTAAATTCAATCTCATAACCAATTAATAGGCCAAATTCATGGTAGAAGAAAACTAAATTAGTTATCATACCAATAATGTATCTCTTTAAATTCATGTATGATAATTTAAAGATGTTGTTTAATACTTTAAACTGAAACAGACATTAATTTATAATGTATATCATTTATATATTTTAATAAAGTGGGGAATAAAATAAATAAACAATTCATTTATTTAGACAAGAGATGAATAAATTATAAACAATTTACAATTTAGGAATACTCTAATAGAAATTCCATAATGTAGTTAAATTTGAAAATTTCACATTTATTCTAATAATAACTCGTTAATATTATTAACTTTCATGCAATTTAATAAAAACTTCTTCATATTTGAAAATATTTGATGCTCATGAAAACTTTTATAGTCAAATAAACTTTTCATAAAATATGTAATATTTTTACATAATTTAAATATCAAATATTTAATTTTATATAAACTATTGATCAAATGATCCAAAACTTGTTTTGGAATGTTTCAAAAGAATTTTTAAATGAGACCTTCAACATAAAAATTTTATATTACCATTAAATAAAAATTAATAAATATATAAAAACACTTTCATGTTTCACATCATTTTATAATTGTAATAACCTTATAAATTGTTTAAAATGTAAATACAATTTAAACCTAGATCATATCTACCAAAGCCTCTTTTCTAGGTTTTATATCCCCATAGGATTTGGAAAGGACCCAAAAGACCCACCACGATGACGGTTTTTAAAAGAAATTAAAATATATACTTTCATTAATATTCTACAAAGCAATGGGGCGTGGCCAGCCAGTCCAGCCCGCGGTGGTGTCCGACCTAGCCGGCATGGGAGGGGATTGTCCCCCCATTGGGAACATGAAGAAGATGTCACGACCCGCCCTCGGGGTCCGTGTCGTGACTACCCCAAGTCCACCTTCCATAGGCCAGGGTCTGGCGTCTAGCACCAAGGCGTAAATCCCGGTAAAAAGGGAAGGCATTGCCTTTGAAAAGTAAACAAACACCACAGAGTAAGTAAGCGGAAAGTAAATGCTAAACAAAAGTAGAGTACAACTGAAAGTGCGGAAAAGTAAATGGGCCAGTATACAAACCCAAACTGATAGCAAAGTACAACTCGAAAGGGAAAACAGCAACTGAAAAGTAAAAACCGCTACTCCGAGCTGTCCACAGGAAATCCCACCTGAAGGGTGGGTACAGATAGCTCCATTGCTCCACGGGTCCCGTCGTCCGCTCCGAGCACGTCCCGCCCAGTGGTCCACCTCCGGGTACCGTCCCGCTGTGCAAGCCTCAGCTAAGGTCAACGCTGTCCGTCGTCTGCAACCAACACAACGTAGTGCGGGCAAAGCCCGTGCAGGGGTGAGTATAAGCTACTCAGTAGGGACCCCGAGACCCCTGAAGGTCTCTCAAATCCACAAAGGATAAACCACGAAGAAAAGTACAATCACGAAGTAACTACCGACACTGCTTAGGTATATGACCATACATATACCTATGTCATCAATTCAAATACGCTCCAACCTCCGAGCCCAAGTACAACTCAGTCCACGCAGGAAAGTATACGTATTCCACATAGGAAGCAAAACATAATCCACACAGGATTGCACAACACAATCCACACAGGAAAGCAACAGGATTCAGCTCACACAGGTATACTTCTTCAAGGACGATAAAGATGATCACTGATCCATCTAAGTCGTCGGACCCACGAAGGATCGATAGGTAACTAACCCCCGCAAAGACCCACATAGGATCGGGCCCACACAGGACCTGTAGGCGCTGGTTCACACAGGACCTCTGAGCGCAGAGACCCACACAGGATCGAACCCACATAGGATCGGTAGCACTGATCCACGTAGGATCGCTGAGTGCTGAAGTCGTCGTCGTTGAATCCACACAGGATCTCTGTACTGTCGTCGTCGCAGTCACAGTAGCAGTAGTAGCAGTAGAACAGTCGCAGCCAGCACTAGGGTTTCCGCACAAAGCAAGCTCGTTCGGAGGGTCCGCTCCACGAGCCGAGAGGCTGATACATCAACTGTCACGAAGACCAGGGTTGATGTATCAAAAAGTTCCGTATCGTCAACAGGAACTCAACGCAACAGACGGCGCGTCGATCGGACGCCCGGTCTGAGAGTTATTGGCATTTTCGTCTCCGGGGCCCGGTTGGTTTTTAAGGCAAAACCAACCCGACCGTACTCCACCTGCGTCCAAACCTCGGGCGGAGTATGCCAAAAGATCCGTCTCACTAATAGGAACAAAACGCGACTGACAGCGCGTCAATCGGACGTTCGTAGCTCAAGATATGAGCGTTTCCGCTCCGAAGGCCCGGTTGGTTTCGTGAACGAAACAACCCGGCAGAACTCAAAGTAATCCGAAACCTTGAGTGCGATATACCGAAACGACCGTCTCGATCCAAGGATCGCGTTGCCGCAGACGGTTCGTCAATCGGAGGTCCGAGGCTCAAGATATGGCCCAAAAACCGATTCTGGTTCGAAACGGGGGGGTCCGAGTCCGGGCCGACCCGGCCCGACCCCCCCCCCCCCCCCCTGGGGCGGCGCGGTGGCCGGCGGCGGCGGCGCGGCGGCGCGGCGGGCCGCGGCGGCCTGGCGCCGCGAGGGGCCGCACGCGGGGGCTAAGCCCCCGCTGATTGAAGCGGCGCGGCCTTTGTGCCGCGCCTTTGCAACAAACGGCCCCCACGTGGGGGCCGGTTTAATAAAGAGAACCGGGGGGCTGCTGCCCCCCTTTCATGGAACCGCCCCCCTCTTAAAGAGGGGGGTTTTACATGCTGGCCGGGGGATTAATTCCCCCGGTTTAATGCCTTCCGGCCGGCCAGCTGGCTGGCCGGTTTTCTCCAACGGGACCGGAAATTCCGGTCCCCCCTTCGGCTTCCGACGCCAGCGGCCCGGCCGCCGGTCTTCTCTTTCGCCGCGGCCCGGAACCGGCCGCGGTCTCCTCATCCCGCCGCGGCCCGGAACCGGCCGCGGTGTTCGTCGTCCGGTGCGGTGCGACGGCACCGCGCCCCTTTCGCCGTGCCTTGATTCCTTTCAACGCGGCGCGACTGCGTCGCGTTCTTGAAGATTCTACCTCGGCGTAGCGCGACGGCGCCGCGTAAAATAAAAGCACGATTATCCGTGTGGTGCGACGGCACCACGCCACTTGCTTCCACCCGCAAGAATAAACAAGAACGATGGAGGGGGGTTCGGCCGTGTTCGTGCGGTCCGACCCCCTCACGTTAAAATAATAACGCAACTTAAATAATTCAAGCCACACGTTAGACTTGCTATTCACGATCAAGAATAAAATAAGGAAACCAAAAAGAAATCAACAACCCCTACCTCGGGTATAAGGTTCGAATATTGTGAACGTTCCGCGGAAGACGACGTCGCGGAGGTCGGGCGTCGCGGTAGCCGTTCGTCAAATCCGATGACGAAGGGATGCGTTCGAAGAGACGCGTCGTTGGCGAAACTTGTACGCCGACGAAGGTTGTCCGAGGAAGAAGTGGTGTCCCCTTCGTTGACACGGTAAACGAAGAATGGAGGTGCGGCGTTCTTCGTCGGAGCTTGAGCGTTCTTCGTCAAGATGAACGTTCTTCGAGTTCTTCGTCAGAGTTGAAGAAGAAGAAGAGCTCTCCACCTCTCAAGAAGACAAACAAATAACCCAAAATAAAATAAGACAACAACTTATTTTATTATTACATAACATAATAGAATTTCAAAAGTTTGAAATTCAAAAGGATTAACTCCCATAATTAAATAAGTAACTCAAGTCAATAAATGAGGCGTTAAGGGAGTTGGGAGAATTTGAAAGGTTTAGGGGTTCGTGTGGGCCCCACCACACTTAATCCTCCCAAGGGAGGTTAAGTGGGTGTGGGTCCCACTTCCAACCCCCTTTGGTAGGTTTTTAACAAGTTATAATAAAATTTGTTCTATACAAATTTTATTTAACTCAAACTAAAAACCCCTAAAATAAACTTTCAACCCGCAATAAACGCAATTCCCGAAAAGGTCTCTTTAAGCGAATATCGGCGCTGCGAGTTCATCGGTGCCCTCAGATTTCAATTCTGAGCACCGGAACAAAAGTTAGGAATTCCCGCTCGTTCGTTCACTGAACGTACCCGAGCCAAACTTCAGAAATTAATTCCGGGCACTCCGGGTCTCGGAATCAGGTGCCGTCTGAAACCGCGCTCTTGTAAAATTCTTAAGAAAATTAAGAAAAAATTTCCCTTGAATTTTTACGGGTCTTTACATTACTCCCACCTCAGGGATTTACGTCCCCGTAAAGATTCATCAAAAAACTAGGGAAACAAATGAGGGTACTGAGCACGCATCTGAGCCTCCCGCTCCCATGTGCTCTCCTGGAGATTCCCGTGCTGCCATCTGATGCGCACAAGAGGAATCGATCGCCCACGCAGGACCCGCTCCTGTCGATCCTCTATCTCCACCGGGACCTCCGTAAAAGTCGCCCCATCGTCAACGTCAAGCTCCCCATGGTCAATGATGTGCGTCGGGTCGTGCACGTATCTCCTCAGCTGAGATACGTGGAAGACGTCGTGCACCCGGTGCAACTGAGGTGGTAGAGCCAGGCGATAAGCCACCTCACCAATCCTGCTGAGAATCTGGAAAGGTCCGATGAAGCGCGGAGATAACTTGCCGCCTCGGCCAAATCTCCGAATACCACGTCGAGGTGAGACCCGCAAGAAGACGTGGTCGCCATCCTCGAACTCCAGTGGCCTCCGCCTCCTGTCAGCGTATGTCTTCTGCCGGCTCTGAGCTGTCCTCATCCGCTCCTGGATGACCTGGACCTTCTCTGTCGTGGCCTGGACCATCTCCGGTCCCACCAGTGCTGACTCCCCAGGGTCTGTCCAGCACAAAGGAGATCTACATGGTCGGCCGTACAACGCCTCGTACGGTGCGATCCCGATGGTGGAGTGGTAGCTATTGTTGTATGCGAACTCCACCAAGGGTAGGTGGTCCTCCCAGCTACGACCAAAGTCGAGGACACATGCGCGGATCATGTCCTCGAGAGTCTGAATGGTCCTCTCCGTCTGACCATCCGTCTGAGGGTGAAAAGCTGTGCTAAGACGTAGCTGCGTCCCGAACGCCTCCTGTAACCCCTTCCAAAGCCGGGAAGTAAAGCGAGCATCTCGATCGGATACGATAGATGATGGCACGCCGTGGAGCCGCACAATCTCTTGAACGTAGAGACGTCCCAAGCTCTCCACTGAGCCCTGCTCTCTGATGGGTAAGAAGTGTGCCGACTTGGTGAGTCGGTCAACAATCACCCAGATGGAGTCGTGACCTCTGGAAGTGCGTGGAAGTCCAGTCACAAAGTCCATAGATATGCCGTCCCACTTCCACTCCGGAACCTCCAAGGGCTGTACCAAGCCTGCTGGTACCTGATGCTCTGCCTTCACCTGCTGACAGGTGAGGCATCGAGAAACGAACTCTGCTACAGCCTTCTTCATACCCGGCCACCAATGCTGTCGTCTGAGGTCCTGGTACATCTTCGCCACTCCAGGATGTACCGCTAAAGGAGAAGTGTGAAACTCTCTCAGTACTTCCTCTCGCAAAGCGACAGGTACCATGGTACGTCCTCTGAAAAGGATGTCGTGCTCTGCTCCAAGGGAGAAACCATCAGGTGCCTGTCCCGAGGATATCTGTGCACGCCGTGTCTCACAGTCAGCGTCCCCGCGCTGTGCCTCCCTGACTCGCTGCAGTAGTGGAGGAGTGACTATGAGAGACTGAAGAAAGGCTGCTCCATCTCTATCCACGAAGGATATCTGCAAAGAGGCTAGCTGCTCCGTCGCCTCCTCAAGTAGCTGAATGCCCGTCCTCCTGCTGAGGGCATCGGCTACTACGTTCCCCTTCCCAGGAGTATAGACTATCTCAAAGTCATAGTCCTGGAGGAACTCGAGCCATCGTCGCTATCTCAGGTTCAGGTCCTTCTGCGAGAAGATATACCTGAGACTCTGATGATCGGAAAAGACTGTAAAGCGCTCGCCCATCAGATAGTGTCGCCATGTCTTCAGAGCGAAGACCACTGCTGCTAACTCCAGGTCATGGGTAGCATAGTTCTGCTCATGCGGCCTCAACTGATGTGATCCATAGGCGATCACGGCCCGCTCCTACATCAGAACACATTCGAGTCCGGTCCCTAATGCATCGCAGTAGACTACGTACCCTACTCCCTCCTCAGGCAACCTCAAGATAGGTGCGCTAGTCAATCTCTGTCTCAGCTCCTGGAAGCTCTGCTGACATCTGTCTGACCACACGAAGGGTTTCCCCTTCTTCGTCAAAGCTGTGAGTGATGCTGCAACTCTAGAGAAGTCTGGAACGAATCTCCGATAGTATCCAGCTAGTCCCAAGAAACTCCGAACCTCAGTCACGCTCCTGGGTGGCTCCCATGCTAATACAGCCTCAATCTTCGCGGGATCCACTGCAACTCCCGCCTCATAGATAACGTGTCCCAAAAAGTGGACCTCACGTATCCAGAACTGGCACTTCGAGAGCTTACCATAAAGCTGGTGCTCTCGGAGTGTGTCAAGAACAACTCGCAAGTGATAGGCGTGCTCCTCCTCTGTCGTAGAGTAAATCAGAATGTCGTCGATGAAGACCACGACAAACCGATCGAGGTATGGCTGAAAGATCCTGTTCATGAGAGCCATGAACACTGCTGGAGCATTGGTTACACCGAAAGGCATAACCAAGAACTCATAGTGGCCATACCGACATCTGAAGGTCGTCTTCTGCACATCCTCGTCTCTGACTCTGAGCTGATGATAGCCTGACCTGAGGTCTATCTTCGAGAACCACCGTGCTCCCTTGAGCGGATCAAAGAGGTCATCAATCCTCGGTAGCGGATACTTGTTCCTCACTGTCACCTGGTTCAGGCGACGATAGTCAACACAAAGTCGCAAGCTCCCGTCCGCCTTCTTGGCGAACAATATCGGGGAAGCCCAGGGTGAAACACTGGGTCGGATGAACCCCTTGCCCTGCAAGTCCTCCAACTGTACCCGTAGCTCTCGAAGCTCGGCGGGGGCCATCCGATATGCTGGAGTGGATATCGGGGCTGTCCCGGGGTACAAGTCAATATAAAAGTCTACCTCTCTGCGAGGAGGTAGCCCTCGAACGTCGTCAGGAAAAACGTCCGCAAACTAAATCCACCACTGCAGGAAAACCAGGACTCCGCACGTCAACTGCTCCAAGGATGAGGCTAGCCAACTGATGAGTGATGGGCTATCCTCTCCTCCGCGGAAGTCCATCCTATGCTGCAAAGGCTCCCTTCTCGCCGGTGAAGGTGAACCTGCTCCTGTCAGTGCGTACACATCGCACCTTGCGCCTAAAACAGTCAATCTGTGCATGGACCGTAGATAGCCAATCCATGCCCAAGATGACGTCGTAAGGCCTCGACGCTGCTACAAGAAGATCCCAGCCGAAGCTCTCGCCTCCTAGAGTAATCTCACACTTCCGGCACCAGTGCGTAATCGTCGAGTCTGCTCCCGTAGGAGTCTCTAGCCGTAAGGATCGAGCCAACGGCTCTGTCGGAATCTCCGAGATCCGAACAAGGGCAGCGGCTATGAAAGAGTGACTCGCTCCTGTGTCTATAAGAACTGCAGCAAGGGTGGAATAGACACAGATAGTACCTCGAATCATCTCGGGTGCGCCGTGGTCGTAGGCCTCTGCTGCCTGGAGCTGTGCCTGTCGCTGCCCGCCAGCTCCCTGTGGTCGGGGTGGACCTCCTGGTGGTGGTGGTGGCAGAGCCTCAAAGCGTCGCCCACCACCGGCTGCTTGTCCAGCTCCTCTGCCTCGTCCGCCTCCTCCCTGCGGACCGCCACGGTCGACCCTCTGCCTCTGCCTCGGTGGTCCATCAACTGACTGCTACTCCTCGGCACGGCGGGTCGGGCAGTCGCGAGCCATGTGTCCCTGCCCGCCGCATGAGTAGCACTGTCTGCCTCTCGAAAGACTGGCTCCGCGCTGTGTGCCCCGCACTACTGAGCCAGTGCCCTGAGAACGTCTGCCCGAAGGTCTGGTCTATCTGGACCCCTGAGTCATCCGTCGACTGCCTGCTGCAGATGACTCTGCCACGTGCCGCCCTGCGGTGGGTCGCTGTGTTGGTGTAGACTCAGCAAGGAAGCTCTCGATCAGAAGGGCCCGCTCCAGTACTCCTGTCTGAGTCGGTATGCTGAGGGAGATCAGCGATGCCCTGATCTCGTGTCTCAAACCCTGCTCGAAGGTCCGGGCCCGGAAGAATGGGTCCCGTACCATGTCGGTCGAGTAGCGCGAGAGATCGGTAAATCTCACCGAGTACTGAGCGACCGTCATGCTGCCCTGCCGCAGCTATAGAAGCTCCTGGATACGCACCGCACGAAGGGTGGCTGGGACGAACTCCGAGCGGAAGAGGCTCTCAAATTCCGTCCAAAGTAGGGATGCCTCATCGTGCACCTGGAGCATCAAGCTCCACCATCGTCCTGCTGCTGCGTGTAGTAGGCTCGCAGCGAGGATCACCATGAGGTCTGCTGGTGTCCTCACTAGCCTAAACACTCGAACCACTGCCTCCAGCCAGTCCTCTGCTGCCTGGGGATCCGTCTCCCCGCGAAACCTGGGCGGTCGCTGGCGCTGAAACTCATGCAGTGCGTTGAGGCGACGTGCATCGTCAGCGGCTGCTGCTGGAAGCATCGGGGGCTCGGCGGGTAAAGCTACCGCCGGTGCCACTACTGGCAAAGGGCCCTGCACCGAGGCCTCGTCGCTCGGTGGGATGTCGTCTCGCTCGACTCTCGGAACCCTAGCTGGCTGCCGTCGTGGGGTCATCCTGAAAAGGAAACAGGTGCGCCACGGTTAGAACAGTATACCTGGTGAGCTGATATAAGTAATCACAAAGAAAACTTTGAAACACACACGCAATCAATGTTTTCGTGCATTAAGTCGGAAATCAAAAGTCAGGGTCCTGGTGTACGGATACGTCGGCCGCCGCACCAACACTGGACTCCCTGGACTGATAACCACACTCAATACGCTAAACATTATTGCTTCACATAGAAAAGATCAGAGTTCGCGGTAGAACCGAACTCCTCTGATACCAATTTGTCACGACCCGCCCTCGGGGTCTGTGCCGTGACTACCCCAAGACCGCCTTCCATAGGCCAGAGGCTGGCGTCTAGCACCAAGGCGTAAATCCCGGTAAAAAGGGAAGGCATTGCCTTTGAAAAGTAAACAAACACCACAGAGTAAGCAAGCGGAAAGTAAATGCTAAACAAAAGTAGAGTACAACTGAAAGTGCGGAAAAGTAAATGGGCCAGTATACAAACCCAAACTGATAGCAAAGTACAACTCGAAAGGGAAAACAGCAACTGAAAAGTAAAAGCCGCTACTCCGAGCTGTCCACAGGAAATCTCACCTGAAGGGTGGGTACAGATAGCTCCTCTGCTCCATGGGTCCCGCCGTCCGCTCCGAGCACGTCCCGCCCAGTGGTCCACCTCCGGGTACCGTCCCGCTGTGCAAGCCTCAGCTATGGTCAACGCTGTCCGTCGTCTGCAACCAACACAACGTAGTGCGGGCAAAGCCCGTGCAGGGGTGAGTATAAGCTACTCAGTAGGGACCCCGAGACCCCTGAAGGTCTCTCAAATCCATAAAGGATAAACCACGAAGAAAAGTACAATCATGAAGTAACAACCGACACTGCTTAGGTATATGCCCATACATATACCTATGTCATCAATTCAAATACGCTCCAACCTCCGAGCCCAAGTACAACTCAGTCCACGCAGGAAAGTATACGTATTCCACATAGGAAGCAAAACATAATCCACACAGGATTGCACAACACAATCCACACAGGAAAGCAACAGGATTCAGCTCACACAGGTATACTTCTTCAAGGACGATAAAGATGATCACTGATCCATCTAAGTCGTCGGACCCACGAAGGATCGATAGGTAACTAACCCCCGCAAAGACCCACACAGGATCGGGCCCACACAGGACCTGTAGGCGCTGGTTCACACAGGACCGCTGAGCGTAGAGACCCACACAGGATCGGACCCACACAGGATCGGTAGCACTGATCCACGTAGGATCGCTGAGTGCTGAAGTCGTCGTCGTCGAATCCACACAGGATCTCTGTACTGTCGTCGTCGCAGTCACAGTAGCAGTAGTAGTAGTAGAACAGTCGCAGCCAGCACTAGGGTTTCCGCACAAAGCAAGCTCGTTCGGAGGGTCCGCTCCACGAGCCGAGAGGCTGATACATCAACTGTCACGAAGACCAGGGTTGATGTATCAAAACGTTCCGTATCGTCAACAGGAACTCAACGCAACAGACGGCGCGTCGATCGGACGCCCGGTCTGAGAGTTATTGGCATTTTCGTCTCGGGGGCCCGGTTGGTTTTTAAGGCAAAACCAACCCGACCGTACTCCACCTGCGTCCAAACCTCGGGCGGAGTATGCCAAAAGATCCGTCTCACTAAGAGGAACAAAACGCGACTGACGGCGCGTCAATCGGACGTTCGTAGCTCAAGATATGAGCGTTTCCGCTCCGAAGGCCCGGTTGGTTTCGTGAACGAAACAACCCGGCCGAACACAAAGTAATCCGAAACCTTGAGTGAGATATACCGAAACGACCGTCTCGATCCAAGGATCGCGTTTCCGCAGACGGTTCGTCAATCGGAGGTCCGAGGCTCAAGATATGGCCCAAAAACCGATTCTGGTTCGAAACGGGGGGGTCCGGGTCCGGGCCGACCCGGCCCGACCCCCCCCCCCCCCCCTGGGGCGGCGCGGCGGGCCGCGGCGGCCTGGCGCCGCGAGGGGCCGCACGCGGGGGCTAAGCCCCCGCTGATTGAAGCGGCGCGGCCTTTGTGCCACGCCTTTGCAACAAACGGCCCCCACGTTGGGGCCGGTTTAATAAAGAGAACCGGGGGGCTGCTGCCCCCCTTTCATGGAACCGCCCCCCTCTTAAAGAGGGGGGTTTTACATGCTGGCCGGGGGATTAATTC
Organism: Viscum album; assembly: GCA_963277665.1. Classification (NCBI taxonomy): domain Eukaryota; kingdom Viridiplantae; phylum Streptophyta; class Magnoliopsida; order Santalales; family Viscaceae; genus Viscum; species Viscum album. Next base: position 44,264,770 of record OY728155.1, read on the forward strand.
CCCCGGTTTAATGCCTTCCGGCCGGCCAGCTGGCCGACCGGTTTTCTCCAACGGGACCGGAAATTCCGGTCCCCCCTTCGGCTTCCGACGCCGGCGGCCCGGCCGCCGGTCTTCTCTTCCGCCGCGGCCCGGAACCGGCCGCGGTCTCCTCGTCCCGCCGCGGCCCGGAACCGGCCGCGGTGTTCGTCGTCCGGCGCGGTGCGACGGCACCGCGCCCCTTTCGCCGTGCCTTGATTCCTTTCAACGCGGCGCGACGGCGTCGCGTTCTTGAAGATTCTACCTCGGCGTAGCGCGACGGCGCCGCGTAAAATAAAAGCACGATTATCCGCATGGTGCGACGGCACCACGCCACTTGCTTCCACCCGCAAGAATAAACAAGAACGATGGAGGGGGGTTCGGCCGTGTTCGTGCGGTCCGACCCCCTCACGTTAAAATAATAACGCAACTTAAATAATTCAAGCCACACGTTAGACTTGCTATTCACGATCAAGAATAAAATAAGGAAACCAAAAAGAAATCAACAACCCCTACCTCGGGTATAAGGTTCGAAGATTGTGAACGTTCCGCGGAAGACGACGTCGCGGAGGTCGGGCGTCGCGGTAGCCGTTCGTCAAATCCGATGACGAAGGGATGCGTTCGAAGAGACACGTCATTGGCGAAACTTGTACGCTGACGAAGGTTGTCCGAGGAAGAAGTGGCGTCCCCTTCGTTGACACGGTAAAAGAAGAATGGAGGTGCGGCGTTCTTCGTCGGAGCTTGAGCGTTCTTCGTCAAGATGAACGTTCTTCGAGTTCTTCGTCAGAGTTGAAGAAGAAGAAGAGCTCTCCACCTCTCAAGAAGACAAACAAATAACCCAAAATAAAATAAGACAACAACTTATTTTATTATTACATAACACAATAGAATTTCAAAAGTTTGAAATTCAAAAGGATTAACTCCCATAATTAAATAAGTAACTCAAGTCAATAAATGAGGCGTTAAGGGAGTTGGGAGAATTTGAAAGGTTTAGGGGTTCGTGTGGGCCCCACCACACGTAATCCTCCCAAGGGAGGTTAAGTGGGTGTGGGTCCCACTTCCAACCCCCTTTGGTAGGTTTTTAACAAGTTATAATAAAATTTGTTCTATACAAATTTTATTTAACTCAAACTAAAAACACCTAAAATAAACTTTCAACCCGCAACAAACGCAATTCCCGAAAAGGTCTCTTTAAGCGAATATCGGCGCTGCGAGTTCATCGGTGCCCTCGGATTTCAATTCCGAGCACCGGAACAAAAGTTAGGAATTCCCGCTCGTTCATTCACTGAACGTACCCGAGCCAAACTTCGGAAATTAATTCCGGGCACTCCGGGTCTCGGAATCAGGTGCCGTCTGAAACCGCGCTCTTGTAAAATTCTTAAGAAAAATAAGAAAAAATTTCCCTTGAATTTTTACGGGTCTTTACAGAAGAAGCCCTAAGGGTGTTTCCAGGTCACCGTGAGACCAGTTGTGCGTCCCGCCACCGTGACGTCGTTGTCGTGGCTCCTTTGGCGGTGTTGTGGTTATGCCACCCTCCACTTCCGCGGTCGGCCGGTGTGTCGGCCACCAATTCCAAATGTTGTAGCTGACGAGCTGTGGTCGATTTGTCTGGTGGCACGGGTGCACCACCTCCTCCCTCATGGCTGGCCGGTGAGCCTACCACTGCCATTATCCACTACAGCTTCAGTCATGGCCTCCTACTCATCGGTAGTGCACGACAGTGCGCCGCCCCTCCTCTGCGGTTGTCTAGTGCTGTCCACTCCACTGACTGTCACGGCTTAGTGTCATAGCCTCTTCTAGCAGCACGCAATGGTGTGTTGCCTCCATCATAGCCAGACGGTGCCACTATGTCGGTGTTCTTCCATGGAGAACTCAAGGGTAGAAAGTTTGCAGAGGGTTCGGGATGGGTTCGTTAGGCCCACGCCCTCTGCGTTAGCTTGTAATCAACACAATGGAGGAAAAAAGATTCTACAACTATTGAAATTAAAACCAAAAGTAATCTCTACCTCAAGAACAATGGAGAGTGCCCGCAATTGATGAAGTGGGTTGGTGTTCGTTGTCCCCACAACAAGCCACCAAGGTTGCTGATCAAGCGTCTTCCTTCAGATCATGGTTTGGTGTCTAATGTCACCTCCATCTAGAACTGGCTCCATCCTCCAAGGGTTTGGCATCTCGGCACTTTTCCATCACTTCCTTTCTTGGTGAAGCAGTGCTGATACCTCTCCCCAAGCTCTATATAAATAGGATCGGGGGATGGTGTCTAATGTTTGTGGGATTTATTAAGGTTCATTAATTAGGAACCTTCCTCATTCCCAATGATGTTGTTACTTAGGATTGAAGGGCCAATCCATTTAATGGATTGACACATCGTTGGTCCCACATTTCCTCTTATCCGTTGGAGGTAAAAGAAAGAAAATAAAATAACTGAGTTAATTTATTTATTCTTTCAAAAAGTCCGAAAATATAACTTTCTCTCTAGACCTACTGCAGTCGAAGTGAAACCTCCCTTAATCAAATCTCAGTGCTATGGATTCAATGGTGCCCTTGTATTTTTTGTCCGACCACTAGTTCAAAAGATAGAAAATGCCGCTCATGCATTTACTGAACGTACCTTAGAAAAGTTCATAAATTCATTCCGGGCACACTGGACCTCAAAATCACGCGTCGTCAATTTTCACAGACTCTTAATAATTCCGTATTATTAAAAAGTATCATGAAAAATATGATTCTTTACAAACATCCACTAGTAGTATCCATAAATGTATTTATTTCAACCAAACCACTCACTCTCCCCTTTACCAAAATTACAATGCATTTTCCTATACTTTTCCATATCTTTAGAATTATGCTTAGATATGTAATAATATTTATCACTAAGGTTTTCTTATCCCTGTTTCCAAATGATAACTAAAACAGTTATCTGATACAAACTATAACAACCCATGTCTTAATGTTTATAAAATTTACGTCACTTTTGATGAATACTTAAAATGTTATAAAAATAGATGCTTAAAGGACACATTAGTTTATTACCTTTGGAAACATGGAAAAAAATTCTTCTAACTCATGGAAATATATTCAATGTTTCCCATTAATATCTTCCCCCTTGAATTTCTACTTGAAAAACCATTCTTCATAACCTGGGGAAGGGAAGAAAAAGAAATAGGTGAGCTCAAATGCTTAGTAAGGGTAAATAAAGGAATTTTGTAAGCATATCATCAACATATGGGTATGATTACATGATCATGATAATTAGAATATCATACCCTACTTATTGAAAATCATAAACATGACTCATGGAATAAATATTTTTAGTTCATAATACATGATTTATAAGGAAATAAAGAACATGATCTATGAAATAATAATATAATAATAAGATATAGAATTGTGTAAGACACATAATCACATAAAAACCCTATGTGAATTCTACCTACCAAGAAAATTGTAACATGTTAGTATTGGTCTAATAACTCATGTACCTATTTCGGGCTTGGGATTCCTTCCTGTGTAACCTCCTATTTCAGGATTAGGATGTCCTCACATGTACTCTCTTATTTGTGGCTTCAGATGTCCTCCTATGTACCCTCTTGTTCAGGCATGGTATGTCCTCCCATGTACCCTCTTGCTTACTTCTTGGAATTCCCTCCCATGTACCCTTTGAGCTCAAAAAACATTTAGCATTACCCAATACATTGGAGAGAGATATAGGTCCTACCCATCACAAAACAAAATCATACACACATGTGCCATAGGATAATAAAAACATGCATCAAATCATGACATATAAAAAGACATGGGTTTCATAGACAAAAATCATAACCCGTGAAATGAAATGGGTATCGTTAATATTTCATCACATCATAACCTATGGAAAATAGATAGGTTCCCTAATCATTTCATTAAATCATAACTCATGAAAAGAAGTGGGATTCAAAAATATATAACCCATGGAATGTAAATGAGTGTCATAAGAATCATTCCATCAAAAAATAAACAATTAAAGAAATAATATAAAGGGAACATTTATATAATTTCTTAGAAAGGAATGAGTAACATAAATGGATGTCACATTTGATGGAAAATATTTTTGATATATCATTAGAAAATTTTTCTTTATTAAAATATTCTTTCTTCTTTGAAACAATCTAATTTTTACTTCATAAAACCATTCAAAAATTATTTTCTAAGAAAATACCTTCAAAATGTATACAGAAGACTTGAAATAATTTGGTACAATTTTTCCTTGAAAGAATATAAAATAAAATTCAAAACATTTTAAAAAAAATCATTGAAGAAATGTTTAAAACATATAATTAAATTTTGAAAACATTTTGAAAAACATTTCATTGAATATACTTTGATGACCTATAATGAAAGAATAAAAACATTTTGAAAATAATTTCATTGAAAATAAAATTGAAAATTTATAAATATTAATTGAAGTCTTTTTAAAAACCATTTCATTGAAAACAATTTTAAAAAATTTAAAGAAATATTGAAAACATTTTGAAAACCATTTTTTTGAAAATATTTTGAAAACTTATAAATAAATATTGATAATGTTTTGAAAATATTTTCTTTGAAAACAAATTTTAAAACCTATAAATAAATATTTTTAAATAATAAAACATTTTTAAAATCCTTCTTCCTTGAAAATTATCTTCAAATATCATTTGACCACATTTTGGATAACATTTTTTAGAACATTTTTTTTTAAATAAAATAGATTTTTGACCAATGATATAAATATGATCAGATTATTCATTAAATCATTGTATTAATTGTTTTAAGTACCAATGAGTGGAATAGTTTTACTAATACGTTGATATTTAATGAATAAATATTGGATAAGGAAACCCATGAGTTTTCTTGAGAGATGGTTCATAAGATTTCATCAAAGGAATCATAATCATTAGCAATCTTGAAAAGCGATGAGATTATTTCAATAAACACTTACCACTTGGTTACTTGGTATCATAATCTCCATGTAAGAAAATGGAATTGTATTAAGTATAAAAATTTCATTAAAATAAGTATATTCATTATGTAACATGTAAAATGAAATTATATACACCACGAAGAAGAATGTATGTGCATAAAAAAACATGTGTCTCAACGAATGAAAATTGATTTAAAATTGTCTTACCGATTTGGAAACTTTTGAAACATTAACCACATGAAATAAATATCATAGAATGGATATTTAAATACCCATAAATTTAATTATAAGAATAATATAATACATCCATGGGATTTATACACCACACAAAGTAAGTGAGTGGTGAATAGGGCATGTATCTCATGGAAATAATGAGTGAGACGAAATTCCATTACCTGAAGTCTGACTTGTCTTGTGTGTATTTATATTACTGAATAATCAACATATTTTAATTAATTTATTTATTAAGAACCTTTTCCAATTTTATTATTACTTTTACTTTATTTATTACCATGTTGTATACAACTACTTAAACAATTAAGTTTAAGTCAGGTGTTTTTGAAAAAAATCGGTTCAGGTGTTAAAAACGACTTTGGTTGGTTGAATATGGTCAAATGGGTTATTGTATTAACATATCAAGAATAATAATAATTAAATAATTATCATATTTATACTTTAATTATACTTTTAATACCAATTTTTAAATATTATTGTGAAAAATGAATCAACGTTGCAATCATGGAGATGGTAGGTCGTTCGTACTCATAAGTAACATTCCACATTCTCAATGATCAATATGAAAAGAAAGAAAGTAACATTATTATTTATATAATTATCATTATATAATAAATAACATATTATTTAATCATATATAATTATATATAATTATTTTGATGTTAAATGAATCCCATCGTGTCGAGGAGTAGGTAGTCCACACGTCCATGGATGACGTTACCACTTTATAAGTGTATGAAAGAGTAATAAAAAAATGGTATATATTTTATTTACATATAGATAATTATTTGATGAATATAATATATATATTTTTTATTTAAAATATGTTTAATTAAATCTTTCCTTTATAAATTCCATGTATCATTTGAACTAATCACGTCACTTTGAGGGGGAATCAGTCCACACTAGCCCCAAGCAATGTTATCATGTTTACACATAATAGAAAGAATAAATAATTTCATTATATGTAAATACCCAGAATTTCCATTTAATTTTTGTTTATAAATGGGAATTTTATGAGTCCGTGAAAATTAACGGCACGTGATTCTGAGGCCTGGAGTCCCCGGAATGGATTTCTAAATTTAATTTTGGGTAAGTTCAGTAAACGTGCGAGCGGGTTTTTCTATCTTTTGAGCCGGTACTCAGAATTGAAATCTGAGGGCACCATTGAACTCAGAGTGCCGATATTCTCTTATGGTTCCCTTCACCTAGACCATAGTATGTCGAGGGTGGAAGTTATCTTTTCACATATTTGTGAAAGAATAGAATAAAAATAAATTTGTGTAACATTTATCTTTATTTTTATTTGAAACTCCTTGTAGATGTTGAGAGGTGGGGACCACTAGAATTAAACCTCCCCTTGAGGTTATGGAGGTTGATACCACCAAACCTAAAACCTCCAATGAGATGTTATTGTGGTGGGGACCACTCGAGATTAAAACCCCTTTGAACCTCCCACTTAAATGAGGGGAAGTCTCTTGAACTTCCCATTGATTAATTATGCCACCCACCTTTTAATTAATACAACAACTCAATTAATTAATTGTTCCAATTTGAAATTATGCCAACATATTTTTATTATATTTGATTCCTTTTCTTTTTGGTGGGTTGGGGGTAATTAATCGTTGGAAAATGAAGGAGCTCTGGGAGAAATCTCTCCAACGAAGAATGCCAACGAAGAATGCCAACTTCGACTCTGACTTCTTCCTCGGGACATTCCTTGATGAGGAACATCTTCAACGTCAAAGAACCGATGATCGAGGAAATGACGACATCACCGATGTCTGTCTATTCCCAATGACATCATCTCTTTCTCGTGGACAATCATCAATGAATCAAATGAACGAGTTAGCATGGTTGTTTGAAATTCTTCCATTTTTCGTTCTTGTAGACTCTTCGTAATTCAAAGAGAGATTATAGCCGCTTGCTAATACTCTAATGCAGAGAGTTCTGGAAAAATAAACATGGCTCGTCCTCTCTATAATTATTGTGATGATTTGTGGTGTTCTTCACGATGGAGGAGGTCGGTGACCAACCACGAAGGGGCACGAGAATGGTGGCTGGCACCACCACCGGTCACGATGAAGGCGGTGGCGCAACGGCGACGCTCCGTGGCCACCGCCGCCTGCGGCCTCGACACACCACCTCATGGCCTCGCCACACCTCCCCATTGCATTGTGCTTCCCCTATGGCCCTCATAGCCTTCGTGCAGCTCTCGCAGCCCCTGCGGCCTCGCACAGCCCTCTCAGTCATCGCGGCATCGCGGCATCGCGACACCCTCCGCGGCCCCTCTCGGCCTGCCGGACCTCGCGGTATGGGCCGGACCCAGTGCGTCGGACTGGGGATACCCAAACCGGGTTGGCCCAGTCCAGTTCAGGCCGTGTCAGACCATAACTAGACCCACTTCGACCCATTTATTCTCTTTTGGCCATATCTTTGGCACCGGACGTCCGTTGGATGAACCATCTATGGTGTCGGTAACCTCGGAGCGAGATGGTCCCTTTGGTATACTCCACTAGAGATGTGGATAAAGTTGGGGAATGGTCAGGTTGGATCGAGCATGAATCCAACTGGGCCCTCGGTACTAAAAGGCTAATAACTCATAGAGAGGGCATCTGATTGACACACCGTCTATTGCGTTGCGACCCGTATGACGTGGTGGTCCATTGAGATTCATCCTCGTGAGACTTTGTAGTGGTTGGAGTATTGACCAAAGGCTTGTGGAACGGACCATCCTGGAGATAAGTGAGTGTATTATGGGAACAATGTAGCTGGCTGTGACGTGAAGAAAGAAGAGAAAACTTGTGTGGGTCAGCACCTTGCGATCCTGTGGGGGTCAGCACGTAGCGATCCTATGTGGGTCAGCTCCCAGAGATCCTCTGTGGGTCATCACCGAGCAATCCTATGTGGGTCAACACCTAGAAATCATGTGTGGGTCAGCACCTTGCGATCCTGTGTGGGTCAAAACCAAGCGATCCTATGTGGGTCATCACCTAGCGATCATGTGTGGGCCTACACCTTGAAATCCTGTGTGGGTCAGCACTTAGTGATCCTGTGTGGGTCATCTCCTAGAGATCCCTTATGGGTTAGCACTGAGCGATCCTGTGTGGTTCAGCACCTAGGGATCTAGTGTGGGTCTACCTCTTAACAGAGTAATATGATTCAGTAGTTAAATATAATCATCTCTACTACTGTACTTAAGTTATACCTGGTATGAGCTGAGTTCGTACCTGTGTGGTAATATCCTTCATGGTAATACCTTGGTGGTATTCTTCAGTGTGGCGTACCTGTGTGGTACTTACCTTTGTGGTTTTCCTTCCTTTGTGTAATAGTTGAACTTTGGGATTTTGAGTTGGACTCTGTGTTTCCTCATGATTGAGATGGGCAAACTTGATAATTTAGGTATATGTATGGGCATATACCTAAGTAGGGTTGTCTGTTGATTTCATTCCTTGTGGTTTATCCTTTGTGGATTTTATGAGATCTTGAGTGTCTCGAGGTCCCTATTGAGTATCATTATACTCGCCCCTACACGGGCTATACCCGCACCTTGTTGTGTTTGGTGTAGATGATGGACAGCGCTGATCAAGGTTGAGAGTATCAGGACTAGAGGTAGCTTGAAGGTGGATGTTAGACGAGGTGAACTGCAGAGACAGTCGTTCGTGAGTTGTACCTACCCTTCAGGTAGGATTCATGGAGGACGATCCTAGAGCTACTTTTCACCTTTCAGCCATCTTGTACTTTTAGTTTCTTGTACTTTACTATTGGGCTTGTATTACAGCCCCTTTTTACTTTCAACACTCTTTTGTTATACAGCTTACTTGTTGTTCGTATCTTATTGTGTGATTGGTTGTGTGTTTTTAGAGGTTATAAAGGAAATCCCTTCTCGGTTTTAGGGAATACGCCTTTTTGGTGCTGGTCACTAGCCCCTGGCCTAGGGAAGGCGGGCTTGGGGAAGTCATGGGATGGGCCCTAGGGGACGGGTCGTGACAATTTGGTATCAGAGGAGTTGGTTCTACCGTAGAACATAAGACTCTGATATTTCTTTTTAATGGAAATAGTGTTAAGTGTAGTGAGTGTGGTTATCAGTTTAGGAAATCTAGTGTTGGTGTGACGGCTGATGTGTCCATACAACAGTACCCTGACTTCTGATTTCCAACTCAGTGCTTGAAAAAACTGATTGCGTGTGTGTTTTAAAGAGTTTTCTTTGTGATCTATTTGAGTCATCTCACCAGGTATAACGTTTTGACCATGTCATACCTATTTATTTTCAGGATGATTCCATGAGGATCGACATCTAGGGTTCTAAGAGTTGTACGCACTGATAGCCCACCGAGTGATGAGGCCTTGGTGGAGGGCCCTCTTCCAGTGGAGGCACCGGCAGAGGCACCAACGTTACCATTACCCTTTGGGCAACCGATGCCACCAGCCGTAGCAGTAGAGGGTACACGCCACTTGAGTGCATTGAACGAGTTCCAACGCCAGAGGCCACCCAGGTTAAGGGGAGATATGGACACACAGGTGATTGAGGATTGGCTAGAGGTTGTGGTGATAGTCTTTTGACTGGTAGGGACACCATATGATCTCATGGTGATCTTTGTTGGAAGTCTTCTATAGAAAGTAGCAGGCAGATGGTGGAGCTTGATACTCCAGGTTCACAACAAGGTGACACTTCTCTAGATAGACTTCGAGAGCCTATTTTGGGCAGAGTTTGTTCCAGCGACTCTTCATGCAGTGCGCATTCAAGAGTTTCTTCATCTACAGTATGGAAACATGATGGTGGATCAGTAATCAATTAGGTTTGGTGACCTCTCATGCTACTCCATTAATATGGTTCGGGATGCATTCATCAGGGCCCGGACCTTCAGGTAGGAGATCAGGGCTTTGATGATCTCACTCAGCATCCCGACACGGGTGGGGGTGTTGGAGAGAGCCCTCTTAGTGGATAGTTTCCTTGCTGAGCAGTCGCCAGTAGCGAGACCCACCACAAGTCATCATGTAGCAGAGTCTTCCTCAGATGGCAGCGGACAGATGACATAGAGGTCCAAGAGGACCAGACCTATAGGTGGACGACCTCATGACTCAGGATCGGTTGTGCGGGGCACCTGAGGCAGAGCCAGTCATGCCAGGAGCGGGTAGTGTTACGCATGCGGTGGATAGGGTCACATGTTTCGTGACTATCTTTCTTTCCCTACGGATGATCAGCAGATGGTCAAGGGACCTCTTAAGCGGAGATAGAAGTTCAATCAAGGTGGTCCACTGGGAGTAGGCGTACATGGCAGAGGAGTTGGTTGTTCAGTTGGCAGTGGCTGACGATTCGAGGTGTTATTGCCACCACTACTATGAGGTCCACACTAACCACAGGGAGCAGGTGGACAGAGGCGAGCTCAGCTCCAGGAAGCGGAGGCCTATGATCACGGTGCCCCGACGATGATATAAGGTGCGATCTGTGTCTATTCCACCTTAGTTGCAGTACTTATAAACATGGGTTCTGGTCATTGTTTTATTTCTACTTCCCTCGTTTGGAGCTCGGAGATTCCAACGGAGCCGTTGGCTAGATCCTTACGGCTATAGACTCTTACGGGAGTGGATTTGATGATTACACACTGGTGCTAGCACTGTAAGATTACTCTAGGAGGTGAGAGCTTCTGCTGGGATCTTCTAGTAGCGGCGTTGAGTCCTTACGACGTCATCTTGGGTATGGATTATATATCTACAATATATGCTCAGATTGACTATATTAGGTGCAAATTTTGCTGTGTCCTCATGGATGGGATCAGGTTTACCTCACCGATGATAAGGGAGCCTTTGAAGCACATGATGGACTTACCCAGAGGAGGGTGCATCCGATTAATCATCAGTTGGATAGCCTTACCCTCGGAGTGGTTGATGTAGAGAGTTTGAGCTATTATGTAGTGGTGGATCAGTACGCGGATGTCTTCCTGATGATGTTCTGGTTCTACATCCTCACAGAGAGGTGGAATTTGACATTGTCTTGTACCTCGGGATGGTACCGATATCTACACTAGTGTATCGGATGGATCTCGCAGAGCTTTGTGAGCTTCGGGTATAGCTTGAGGACTTATAGAGGAAGGGATTCATTCAACCCAGTGTTTCTCCTTGGGCAGCCCCGATTTTCTTCGCTAAGAAGGCGGATGGGATATTGAGAATTTTTTTTTCTATCAGCGCCTGAACCAGGTGATCGTGAAAAACAAGTAACCACTCCCGAGGATTGACGACCTCTTTGATCAGCTGAAGGGATCATGGTGGTTCTCGAAGATAGATCTCATATCATGATATCACCAGCTCAGAGTACGAGATGAGGATATGCAGAAGACGACTTTTAGATGTCGGTACAACCATTACGAGTTCTTGGTTATGCCATTCGGTGTAACAAATGCTCCAGTAGTGTTCATGGGACTCATGAACAGGATCTTTCAGCCATACCTTGATTGCTTTGTGGTAGTATTCATCAACGACATTTTGATCTACTCGATTGTTGAGGAGGATCATTCCTATCATTTTTAGGTAGTACTAGACACACTTCGATAGCACCAGCTTTATGGTATGCTCTTAAAGTGCCAGTTCTAGATCCGAGAGGTGCACTTTCTGGGACATGTCATATTGGAGGCTGGAGTTGCAGTACACCCAACGAAGATTGAGGCGATACTTGCTTTGGAGACCCCCAAAAGTGTGACAGAGGTATGGATCTTCCAGAGTTTGGCTAGATAATACTAGAGGATTGTGCCAGATTTCTCCAGAGTTGCAGCACCATTATTAGTGTTGACAAAGAAGAGGCAACCCTTCGTGTGGTTGGAGAGATTCCAGTTGAGTTTTCAGGAGCTGAGGTAGAGGTTGACTAGTGCCCCCATCATGAGGCTTTTAAAAGAGGGTATAGGGTACGTAGTCTACTGTGACACATCAGGGACCGGGCTCGGATGTGTTCTGATGCTGGAGTGAGCAGTGATTGTATATGGTTCTCGATAGCTGAGAAAACACTAGTAGAACTATGATACTAATGACATGGAATTAGTAGTTTTGTTCTTCGCCTTGAAGATGTGGTGACATTACTTGATGGGTGAGCGCATTACAGTCTACTCAGATCAAAAGAGTCTTAGGTATATCTTCTCTCAGAAAGACCTGAACCAGAGACAACGACGTTGGCTTGGGTTCCTCGAGGACTATGAATTTGAGGTAGTCTATACTTTTGGTAAGGGGAACGCCGTAGCAGATGCACTCAGTAGGATATCTGGTATACAGCTACATGGTGAGGCAATGAAGCTGTCGGCCTCTTCGCAGATATCCTTTGTGGATAGAGATGGAGTATTTTTTCTTCAGTATCCTAGAGTCACTCCCCCACTTGTTCAGCGAGTCAGGGAGGCACAGTGTGGGGACGCTGACAGCGAGATGCGACGTGCTCAGATATCCTCAGGATAGGAACCTGATGGATTTTCTGAAGGTGGGGAGCACATCATCCTCTTCAGAGGACGTACCATGGTACCAGTTTCCCATCAAGAGGAAGTGTTGAGTGAGTTCCACACATCCCTTATAGCGATACATCTAGGAGTGGCGAAGATGTACTAGGATCTCCGACGATAGCACTGTTGGTCGGGAATGAAGAAAGCAGTGGCATAGTTTATCTCTCAGTGCCTCACTTGTCAGCAAGTGAAGGCGGTGAATTAGGTACCAGCAGGCTTGGTTCAGCCTTTGGAGGTCCCAGAGTGGAAGTGGGATGGGATATCCATGGACTTCATGATAGGACTTCAACATACATCCAGGGGACAGGACTCGATTTGGGTGACCATCGACTGGCTCACCAAGTCGGCCCACTTCCTAATGATGAGAGAGAAGGGTTCAGTAGAGATCTTGGGACACCTCTATGTGCTGAAGATTTTGCGGCTACACAAAGTTCCCTCGATGATTGTGTCCAATCATCATGCACATTTACTTCCCGGCTATGGAAGGGGTTACAGGAGGCTTTTAGGACGTAGCTTTGTTTGAGAACCGCCATCCATCCTCAGATGGATTGTCAGATTGAGGGGACCCTTTAGATCATTGAGGAAATTCTATGTGCTTGTGTCCTCAACTTTGGTCATAGTTGGGAGGATCACTTTCCTTTGGTGAAGTTTTCATAAAACAGCAGTTATCACTCCACCATTGGGATGGCACCATTTGAGGTGTTGTACGGGAGACCTTGCAGATCACCTTTGTGCTGGATTGACCTAGGGGAGTCAGCACTAGTGGGACTAGAGATGGTACAGGCTACCACAGAGAAGATGCAAATCATCTAGGAGAAGATGAATACTGCACAGAGCAGGCAGAAGTCCTATGCTGACAGGAGACGGAGACCTTTGGAGTTCGAGGACGGCAACCACGTATTTCTATGGGTCTCAACTCGGCGAGGTTTGTGGAGATTTGGCTAAGGTGGTAAGTTATCTCCGAGGTTCATCGGACCTTTTCAGGTCCTCAGCAGAGTTGGCAAGGTGGCATACTGCTTAGCTCTTCCACCTTAGTTACACCGGGTGCACGACGTCTTCCACGTATCCTAGCTGAGTAGATACGTGCATGACCCATCTCACATCATCGACCCTAGCGAGTTGGACTTCGATGATGGGGAGACGTTCACAGAGGTTCCAGTAGGGATTGAGGATCAACAGGGGCGGGTCCTTCATGGGTCATCGATACCTCTGGTGCACGTTCACTGGCAGCACGGGAACCTCCAGGAGAGCACATGGGAGTGAGAGGCTCAGATACGTGCTTAGTACCCCCACTTGTTTACCTATTTTTGAGTTGTGGCTTACAGGGACGTAAAGCCCTGAGGTTGGAAGAATATAAAGACCCAGAAATTCCATGTAATATTTTTTTTATAAATGGGAATTTTACGAGTCTGTGAAAATTGATGGCACGTGATTTCGAGGCCCGGAGTTCCCGAAATGAATTTTTGCACTTTATTTCAGGTATGTTCAGTAAACATGCGAGCATGTTTTTTTAACATTAGAACCGGTGCTCGGAATTGAAATCTGAGGGAACCGTTGAACTCGTAGGCTGGTATTCGCTTAAGGAGACCTTCACCTCGACCGCAATAGGTCGAGGGTGGAAGTTATCTTTTCAAATATTTGAGAAAGAATAAAATAATAAAAAGTTGTGTAACATTTATCTTTATTTTTATTTGAAACTCCTTATGGATATTGATAGGTGGGGACCACCAGAATTAAACCTCCCCTTGAGGTTATGGAGGTGGGGACCACCAAACCTAAAACCTCCCATGAGAGGTTATTGTGGTGGGGACCACCCGAGATTAAAACCCCTTTAAACCTCCCACTTAAATGAGGGGAAGTCTCTTGAACTTCCCATAGATTAATTATGCCACACCCTTTTAATAAATACACCAACTCAATTAATTAATTATTATTATTTGAAATTATGCCAACATATTTATATTATATTGGATACCTTTTATTTATAGTGGGATGGGGGAAATTAATCATTGGGAAAGGAAGGATACTTGGGAGAAATCTCTCCAATGAAGAACGCCGACTTCGACTCCGACTTCTTCCTCGAGACATTTTTTGATGAGGGCATCTTCAACGTCAATGAACCGATGATCGAGGAAACGCCAACGTCACTAACGTCCGTCTATTCCCAATGAGATCGTCTCTTTCCCCGCGGACAATCTTCAACGAATCAAACAAACGAGGTAGGGTGGTTGTTTGAAATTCATCACTTTTTCATTATTGGCGACTCTTCGTAATCCAAAGAGAGATTAAAGCTTCTTACTACCACTCTAATGCGGAGAGTGCCGGTCGAAAAAACTTGGCCTGTCCTCTCCGCAATTCTTGTGATGATTTGTTGTGTTCTTTGCAATGGAGGAGGTCAGCGACCAACCACAAAGGGTCATGAGAATGGTGGTCATCACCACCGCTAGCCGCGGCGATGGAAATGGGGAAATAGCACTGCTTTGTGGCCACCACCACCCACGGCCTTGTCGCGCTGCCCTGCGGCCGGGTCGCGTCACCCTGCGGCTGTCTGCGCCGCCCTGTGGCCAACAACGCCCCATAAACCACACCGCCTCGCGGCCTCGTCAAGCCGACCTATGGCCTCTCTAGGCCGCCTCGTAGCCTCGCCGCCCCGCGGTTGTCCGCACCACCCCGTGGCCTCATGGCCCCGCGGTATCGCACTGCCCATGCGGCCTATGTGCATCTTTCATGGCACATATGGCCTCATGCTTCCCTCTAAGCCCCTACGGCATCGTGCCACCCTCCGTGGCCTTTCACGGCCCTCACGGACTGTCGGACAGCCCAGAAAGTCGGGTCGCCCAACGCAGGCCGGGACGGACCCAACAGGATGGGCTGGACCCATCGGGTCGGACCAGACCCGGTCCCACTTCGACCCATTTACGCTCTTTTGGCCGTATCTTTGGCACCGGACGTCCGTTTGATGAACCGTCTACGGTGTTGGGAACCTTGGAGCTAAACGGTCCCTTTGATATACTCCACTAGAGATGTGGATAATGTTAGGGAATGGTCGGTTTGGATCAAGCATGAATCCAATCGGGCCCTCGAGAATAAAAGGCTAATAACTCACAGACTGGGCGTCCGATTGACGGACCGTCTTTTGCGTTGAGACCTCTATGACATCACGGTCCTTTGAGATAATTCCTCATGAGACTTCGTGGAATTTGGACTATAGACTAGAGGCTTGTGGAATGGACCCTCTTAGAGACAAGTGAGTGTAGTACGGGAACCCTATACTTGGTTGTGACATGAAGAATAAAGAGTTATCCTATGTGGGTCAACACCATGCGATCCTATGTGGGTCAGCACCAAGCGATCCTATGTAAGTTAGCACCTACCTATCCTGTGTGGGTCAGCACTAAGCGATCATGTGTGGGTTATCACCTAGCGATCCTGTGTGGGTCAGCACCTTGGGATCCTATGTGGGTTAGCACATAGCGATCATTTGTGGTTCAGCACCTAGCGATCTTGTGTAGGTCATCACCTTGTGATCCTATGTGGGTCAGCACCTTACAATCCTGTGTGGGTCATCACCTTGAGATCTTGTGTGGGTCAGCACTTAGTGATCTTGTGTGGGTCAACACCTAACGAACCTATGTGGGTAAGCACCGAGCGATCCTGTGTGGGTCCGCACCTGGCAATCCTATGTGGGTCTACCTCTTAACAGGGTAAGATGATTCAGTAGTTACATCTAATCATCCGTACTACTGTACTTAATTTATTCCGGGTGTGATCTGAGTTCGTACCTATGTGGTACTTTTATTAATGGTAATACCTTGGTGGTATTCTTCTATGTTGCGTACCTATGCGGTACTTACCTTTGTGGTTTTCCTTCCTTTGTGGAACAGTAGATCTTTGGGCTTTTGAGTTGTACTCTTTGTTTCCTCATGATTGAGATGAGCATACTTGAGAACTTAGGTATATGTATGGGAATATACCTATATAGGGTTTTCTTTTGAGTTCATGCCTTTCGGTTTATCCATTGTGTATTTTGTGAGACCTTGAGGGTCTCAGGGTCCCTACTGAGTATCGTTATACTCACCCCTGCACGGGTTATGCACGCACCTTATTGTGTTTGGTGCAGACAACGGACAACGCTGATCAAGGACGAGAGTACCAGGACTGGAGGTAGCTCAGAGGTGGATGTTAGAAGAGGTGAACCACATAGATGACCATTCGTGAGTTGTACCTACCCTTCAGGTAGGATTCATGGTGGACAATCCTGGAGCTGCTTTTCACCAATCAGTCATCTTGTACTTTAAGTTTCTTGTAATTTAATGTTGGGATTTTATTCCAGCCCCATTTTCCTTTCATCACTCTTTTGTTATACAGTTTACTTGTTGTTCGTATCTTACCATGTTCTTGGTTGTGTGTGTTTAAAGTTTATAAAAGAAATTCCTTCCCAGTTTTAGGGAATACGCCTTTTGGTGCTGGTCGCCAGGCTCTAGCCTATGGAAAGCGGGCTTGGGGTAGTCAGGGCACAGGCCCCAGGGGGATGGGTTGTGACATTATAAAATAATAAAATAAGAATGAATACATTATATATAACATATATATCATTTATAAACAGTTTTACCATTATTATTACCAACCTTAAAATGTGGAAATGGAAAAATGATCAATTATCATTTCCCAAGGCGGTAGTTCGTCATACACAAACTGTAATTTTGTTACCGATTAGATGGTGGTGTGTGTAAGTGTAGGTAGAACCCATAATATAACAAAATATAATTATATTTAGGATACTATTGTTTTTATATAATAATGAAGTAGAGATATTTTAGGGGGTGTAGAAAAAAAAATAAAAGGTGCTTGAGGAAGGATGTTACCTCATATTTGGGTAACTCTATTTGGTTTACACTAAAGGGATTCCTTGGATGGATTTATGCTTAAAGGGATTCTCCAAGGTGGAATGTAGGGATGTTGGGGAGCTATTTTGTAAGATTTTTGTTGAGAAAAAGTGTCTTGAGAGGTGTGAGGAAGTTGGAGGAGATGAGTCCTTTTATAGTGGAAAAGGAGTGGCACTCTTGTAATATTTTGGAGAAAAGGAAACCCCAACAATTGTTTTATTAAAATTGGATCCAATAATTGTATAAAGTAGATAAAATTTATTTTAGGTTAGAAATATGTCAATAAAATGAATTTTGGAAATGTTTCTAGGTAATATTAGGCCTAAAGTTTAGTGTTTAATCACTTGCAAAGTTTAACTTAATCTTAATAGTTGTAATTAATTTTAATTACCATCACTAATATTTTCGGTCAAAAACTAAGTTAATATTATTAGAAATTATAATTGATTATGATTCTAAATATGGAATCGATTTTTCCAAATTAAAATCAAAAAAGTGTCTGATATAATTAAAATTTAATCCCATAGATGTGATGACAAAGAGGTTTTTTAAAATAAAATGTTCAAAAGTTTGCTACATTTTTTATACCCAATTTCAATTTTAAATTTATTAAAATGACCTAAATAAAGTAAAATGTTGAAAATTTGATCAAATTAATATTTAAAATAAATTAAAATATAATTTAACCTTATAAATTAATTATATCAAAAGGTAGTTTTCAGTTATATTTCAATATTTTTCATTATTCCTTAAAAATGAATCTTCACAAAAAAATATAAAAAATTCACCCTAACCTAATTTTTATGTTTCTATTTCAAAACATATGTTAATATTAAAATAATATCTATAAAACGTCAAAATGTATATTTGAATTATGTTCACTATCAAATGGAGGTAAAAGCACCTCAATAAAAATATACTATTTTATGTATGAAATTTGATTTGATCTCATATTATTTTTATCGAATATATTGGATGAATATAAAAACTATTTGGTTTAATATATAATATATATGTTACATTAATATCACTCACTAATTTTAATAAATAAAATTTATTTGGATAAACAAATTTATGAGCATAAAAATAGCTTTCTATTAAAATATTGCCTTTATATTCAATTGGTTTAATGTAACTATTGAATTCATTTTATATTTGTGTAAATTATATGTTTTTATAAGTTAGTTAGTACTATTCAAAACTTCCAACATTATGCCTAGGATAATTCTTAATATATTAAATAATAATATTTTAATAATATATAGTTGTTTGGTAAAACTTAGTCTTACATGTTGCGTAGGACGTCGAGGAAAGTCAGTCTTTCATGTAACATAAGCTAACCTCAGTGATCTGTATAGAAAAAATAACTTTTATATTGCATTCATTTCATGATTAACTTGGAACTATGTATAAGGAAATCTAAATATAATTATTTAATATATATATATATATATATAATAACTATATTCAGTGCTGCATATCAAAACGATGAAATTAATTCGAAAAAATAACTCACCAAAATATCATGGTGTTATTGTTATTGACCTCAATTTCTAAAAATTCACATTATTTTTGTAAAAAAATGTATGAAATTCCATTTTTTTTGTTTAATTTATAAAAGGAATTATATACCCCAAAAGTCGTTGATTTTCGATGAGATATTCAATGTATGTGGAATTAATATCATGTGCTCATTCCCTATTCCATTTAAATTTTCCTAAATTGTTTTGGTACTAGAATATGTTTCTAAGTGGATTGAAGTAAAATCAACATGATCTGAAATTCAAAAACAATGATTAAATTTATAAAATCAAACATTTATTTGTTAGATTAGAATACCTAAAGATATAATATGTGATAAAGGGACCTACATTTGCAACCATCATATAGATTCCATCATGAATAAATATGGAGTAAATAATAAAACCTAAACATACAAGATCCCAAAGATAAATGTACTGGTTGAGGTGTCCAACCATGAAGTCAAAATAATTTTGGAGAAAAAAGTGAACCCTAACCACAAGGACTGGAGTAAGAAATTATAGGATGCACTATCGGAATATATAGCTATATATAAAACAACATTAAGTATATCTACTAATAGTATTTTTATGGTAAGCATTTCCACTTTCCTTTTGAGCAACAACACGAAGCCTATTATGTTGTCAAAAGTGTAAACCTGGAGTTTTGGAAGGCTAGAGAACCTAGGAATCTACAAATGGTGAGTCATTATGGGATAAGAAAATAATCATATGAAATCTCACTATTGTACTAGGATAGTGATAACTAAATTTCTTCGAGAAAAATTGATCCATAAAATAAAATTCCATGTCACAGACTAAGTACTATTATTTTCTTTGGGGAATAAGATATTACCTAGTAAGCTTAATTCCAAATTTATTGGGATATACACAGTATCTAATACCCTTCCTTTGGTGTAGTTTATATTAATGGAGAATGTTTAAAATGTCTATTTAAAGATAACAATCAACAATTTAATAATTATTATGTGGATTTTTGGAAAAAACCTATGGAGGATTCTATACTTATACATAAAGTTGATAAAAAGAGCACTTCTATGTTTTATTTCCCCTAATATATTTCTAGATACTTATTTTATTTTATTTTGAAAATATTTTATTTGAAAAAATCATACTTTAATTCAATTAGAAGTGCGTTTGAATCTAGTTTGGTGGAGGCGATAAATTGTTTAGAGTTTTTTTAATTATTATTTTTCAATTTATTAGAATATCTAAATATATATATTTAATATTTAAATTTAATTATGTATATTTCTCCTTTTTTATAATTTTATATTTTGGCTTATTATACTTCATTGATATTCTACCTAGTTTTAAAATGATATACTATATTTGAGTAATTCATTGGTTATAATAGTGTGAAACTAAAATTATTACTCAGTGAAATTGAACACTATTTTTATGGAATATTGATCTTAGAATGAGGAAATAGAGTGTGAGAGAAGTGATTTTTTTGGAATCAATTTTATAATTTAAAGCCATCAAAATTTCAAACTTCATCTAAAGTAACTTGACCTTTATAAGAAGGAACACTTTAGGGATCCAACAAAATTGAAAATTATATAAGACTTTTGACCCTATAATTAAAATGGGAAATTGAGATCCCATAATTGATATCTGAAAACATTACATAGTGTTTGTGAGTTTCCCTCTAAAAATTTCAATAAGTTTTTTTCATAGTGTTATACACATACATAGTTGGGGAAAATTAAAAAATTTAAAATTAAAAATTAAAAAAAAAAATAGAGATTAATTGTATATGTAAAAAATGAATTCATTTATGTGAGGTTAATATTGAACTTATGATGGGGTAAATTGAATTATAACACATTCAATTGAGTTTTACAAATAATGTGGAAAATGAAACATTGGATTGATAAAACATAGAATGAGAGAAAATGGAAGTACAATTTTTTTATCTTTGATTATAATTAAATCTAATTTGATCTTCTTATGGGTTTGGAGCTTTGAAAAAATTAAAATTATGAAGTGGTTTCATTCAAATATTTGGAATGATAATTTTAACAGTGGATAAGCCACTATTTATTTATTCTCTAGCTAGTAAATTTAGATATAGGAAGGATAAATTTCTTTTTCAATAAATTGAAATTCGATGATAAATATTTCCCTAGAGTGAAATAGTATAAGTGTGGGGTATTTATGTGACTTGAAAATTTCAAAAAACTTTATCTACTATTCTTTGAAAATACCCTCAATTATTTCAATTACTGTGTAAATATAGTGATTTTTTTAGTTTTTACATTTTTGAATCATTTTGTAACTGGATTTAAATGTTGTGTTTATTTATGTATACATATTTTGATAAAAACACATTAAAACATACTTTGGAAGTTAATTGTGTATTATTGAATTATTATAGTGAATTTTAATTATAGAAAAATATTGTACTATGAAAAATGTAAATCCTTTTGTTCTGTAGGTTGAAAATAAACAAAGGTTGGAAGTCACTATGCCATCCACGGTCACTACACTGACCATGCATACACCCTCCCCCCCCCCCTTACATATTTGGAACCTATCGTGACACAGTAGGTATACCTACCAAGAACAAGAACTGATTTTCCTGCATCTTATGATGATGAGTGCTCATTGCCACTTTATCACCTTACTATGAATCCACTCTTGTGGAAGCCATACTTACCATAATACCCCTATTTTCAACAATAATTCATGGTTAATTGACCATTTCCTTATTAGTCATACTTTACTTGATTATTTTCCCATATATATTAATCATTCCCCTACTTCTTTATCTTATATGAAACCTTCAATTGATTCCAAGCCTCAACTTCCCCTGAAGAACTAGATGCCTATTGAAGGAATATTAAAGATAAGATAAAGGTTGAGTGTCACTCTCAATGTCTCCACTATAACACATCTTCCACTACCATGAGAAAAATAAGGATATCACCTACACAAGATTTTCCACATTTTGCTTCCACCCATTAACTTGGGTTGATAAAGGATCGAATCCACCTTTCAAAGAGATTCATGTCTATACAATGATTCAATCTGAGCTCCGCGTTAAATGAGTGTGAGATCTAACCTAATACTCTAAAAGTGATACATCCCTTACTGCACAACCATTATGTATGTTTTTACATTCCACTCAGTAGTGAATAGATCACTACTATATGTCACTAGAGTCATGTGTTGAAGGACCAAGATCCCATGAAAAGATGAAGAAAATATGGGGGTAGTGTTGAACTAGAATATCATAGTATCCAATTATTTTGAGAAGATCCCTAAAAAATTAAATATAACCATGTGTGGATGAAATATTTAGGAATAAGTTAATAAAGATTCATGAAAATCCATTCTAATGAAAAATGTAGCACCACTGATATGAGATGGTGTCATTCGTCGACCAATGATTGAACATCCAAGTTACAAAAACTAATAAGGTATGATGTTTAATGGTTAAAATTGATTATGTTTAGTCATAAGTAAATATCAATGACCATAAACTAAATCCTATGCATATTTTTCATGTCATTTTACTAAAAGAAAAATAATGATATCCATTATTCTTTAAAGCACATGAACACTCTATAACAAAAAGTACATTGAACTTGATCATGGGAGGTGCAATAATGGCTTACAAAATTCATCCAAACCCTTGATTTGGGACACATTATTATCATCCATCAGAAATTAAACCAAATCCATCTTTAATAAGGAGTTCTTTACTAAATTTCATGAAGCATTTCATTCCACCCATGTGTAGGGAAGCATGATCATATAGCCAAACATTATTCTATAAAAATAATATGAGAAGACTACACCTATAGTCTAATGGCCACAAAATTCAATTATTTTCATTCCCCATTATTAAAACTATGATGATGGGACACTAATCCATTTTTGGTCATGATAAGAAGAATCCCCTTCATTCACCCCCTTGATGAATTTTAATAATTAAATATTTATACTAATTTCTCTATGGATATTAATGGTTTTATTTAGTATATGTTTCTTCATGTTTTAAATATTAATTTCTTAAACATATTATCGATATTTCATAGACAAGCCACTTGGATTTAATTCATTTCATGTGATTGGAAGTAGTGGTAGAATTCAATGGTGAATGGTAGTATCCAATCACCATTCTGGGAAAGGGTAGGGATTGTAGTGATCATTATATTACTATATCCAAACCGAACCATTATGATAAAACCAATCAAAGAGATTTAAATTGATAATAGGATGAATAGATACCCATTGAACACTTAATTTGTAAAAGAATGAGGGAATGATCCAATTTGAGACCATTACTTATTAAATTGAATTTAAAACTATTATATCATATATATTTTTCAATAAATTGAACTTTAATACAAGATTTCAATGTACTCACAACACTATATTCTCTATATACAACTTCTGCCCCACTTTACTACATTTTTCTCAGGTTCATTTATTTGTTTTTTGCACACCCCATGGTAGTTGTGCATAAAGAATCACATTAAAACATATGTATACATGATTTGAAATAATGTAATTTTAATAAAATAATAGTAGTGACAGTAATTTATAATTTATTGTCTCTAAAATTCTCTTATACTTTTATATACTCATTGTATATATGGTTTTTCAATTTATTTTTAATGTTTCCATCTTAAATGAGTTGTGGTTTTGTCCTCACGGTTTTAAAATAATTAACTATACATTTTCACATTTAATGAAATTTAGTTTCTATGTCCTTGATTGGTAGTGTATTTCATACTTAACATTTTCTTAATAAATAAATTAATAATTCATTAATGAGTTCACAACATGAATAATTACCTAACAGTGAATTGTCTAAATAGTGTAGTATGGATCCACTTTTTAGTATGGAATTCACCATTTGACATTGTGTCTTAATGTCCATTGATAATAAATTAGAACCCCAATGCTTACCATGTTGGTTTAATGGAAACAACATTTAGTTAACTTCATTTTCTCATATAATTTATCCATGGTATGTTTGTTTGGTGACATTGTCTCTCGCAACTCCTACAATGGCATTGACATCCAACATGGGGTGTATCAACTTATTTACATTGTATATGCATGTTCAATATCTATTAAAACACTTAGAAAATCATTTTTCTTCTAATGATGTCTTAGCTAAACCCCAATAACATAAACTCTAGATGTGTTGGGTTAATGTTTTGTTAAGATAATACGTGGTATAGAATTGGATTCTATCCTATATTATTTCTTTTGATCCTTCATCTTCTTCACCTGAATCCAAATTAACTATATTTCAGTAAATAATTATACCATATATTCATTAAAAATATTCAATTAATCTAAAATGAAAATGATATAAACCATTTCATTTAGGTTAGAATAAAAACTAAATCAAAATGTTAAATTCAAAATGTTTTATTCGTAAAATTTTATGAATTGGTGAAATGGTGGATCTCAAGGCTCAATATTCCTAATATAATTTGTATCCCTATCCATTGACACATGAAGTATTCTCTCTAGAATAGTGTAAATTTTATGCACAACTTCTATCTAACCCATCACTTCCTTAACATTCATCTTAATGATGGATCTCGTTTATCATAATAGACTTGAAAAACCCCCTTAAACTAAATCATAATCAATATTATTATAAATTAATGCTTAGAATAATTGTAATTATAAAAAAAATATTATTGGAACATTGATCCCACATTTAGTTATGTATTTGGGATATGTGTGGATGGAATGTGTTTGGAATTACTATTAGGTCCTCCATGAGGGGTTTTATTGGGTATTACACTTATCCAAACATAACGGAAAACATCAACTAATACTCAAAAACCATATGATATTTTGATGTGTATTATATTGAATAAAATGATATAATTAATGGAATTCTTTTTCTCGGTTTATATGAATATACCCATGCTCTTCGCCATGAGATTTATAATGATCAACGAGAACTCTCCAAGATGATACTTCCACCTAGTGTTTCCATGTGTCAGATAAATCACATAACACTTGAAAAGTATTTTCTATTAATCATGGTTTCATAGATACTTGGAGTTTAGATAGAGATAGATAATTATTTAGAATAAGGACTTTTTCAATAATTGTATGAACATGAATCATAAATTATGATCCTCCTTATATAGGTCATCTAAGGAAACAAATAATTTAACCATTAAAAGATAAATATTTCACAAAGATTTCATGAGTTATAACTCTTTATAACTCATTAATATTCATTTTATGATTAATTTATTGATGATTTAATAATTAAGTTGGATAATTAAACACCTTAAATTATCATCATATGATAATAAAATGGAGAATTATAGAAAGGAAACATTGTTTCTAGCATCCTTTCCAGAAATGGAATCCACTATGATGGTCTTATTATTTATTATATCATTGGAATCCTCTCCTATGATTGGAATTTCATTTTTAGAGGATTTTTTCTTGGTTTTCATCGCTTCAGACCTCTCTGATCTTCAGGGTGTTTTTGTTTAGGAATAAATAGTGTTTTTGAGTGTTTTCATGGAGTAGAAAAACAAGAGTTTTATCCATGTATTGTCATATAATACATAACTGTCGCACACTTCAATGAAATGTGGATTCATTCACTACGACATAGCCTAAAACATGACGTAATGGTGTTATATTTAGTATATATTTCCAAATATATTTAACATATAATAAAACCTCATATACATAGTGGACTTTCACATTCTATCACATAAAATGTTAGAACTTGTAAAACCACATCCAAAACATATTTTTGATATACTCCAAAACTCTTTTTGGAAACATTATCATTCATTTTCACTGGATGTTGGAATATATGTAAAAACTTTTAAAAATATATCAGTTAAATCTATTAGATGTACCCCAAAAAAATTTAGGGTATCTTTAAATGTTTTATACAGCCAATTTCAAATAAAATTTAATTCTCATTCATAAAATCAGAAAGTATGAAACCACAGGCCCTTGTGGCATTAACAGTAACTGTGAGTTCCATAATCTTCAATTTTATATGTCAATTCTAAACAGTCTACTCATACATTCATTATTCTATGAGTATAGGCTGTCCATATAGATGAATACATATCATATAATTCGTCCACATGAATTATAATATCACATTCCCCTAATCTAAATAGATTATCAGATAAAATATACCTTATCAAGGTATAGACATACACTTCCTCAGACTATCTCAATCAAGGAACAAAATGTCATACTCATTATATAAGAGTAAAAAACAATCTTGGATAATCTTTAAATGATAACATTATTATAAACATTCCCAACCATCACTGATTAGCTCGGACACATGGTTCACATAATAATGGTATCAATGTGTGAAGGTTATCATTTTAGTTATCTTGCCAACCTCAAGTTTAGGGAATCAATACAAATCTTGAAGCCCTAGTATAACAAATACATAGTACATGACATTATAAGTGGAATACATGAAAGTTCTTCTAACACATAAAACTATTTTTCTATCTCATAAGAATAATTGATATATATATATATATGAAATAATATCCTTATTAGAACTTGTATTTTATCATTTCTTATAATAATCCATGAAGAACGCTGGTTATCGATAACTCAAAGTCATATTTTTTATTTTCAATTATCATTATTTTTTATGTAATACAATAATAACAAGGTAAATAATGATAAATTAGAGACCTATTATTATATAACATGATGGATTTTATATTCTAAAACTCTTTTCAGAATATTAAAAAAACATTAATATAAGTGCTCATCTAACCATATCTCATATTATAGACCACCATAGAATAATTATATTCTCTACACTTTTAGGGTTTTTTAAACTCATTACCACTATATATAATTCCTACAACATATATATGTGACTATATGATTAAACCTCCCACAGAAATCTTTTAGAGAGTAACATCTATAATGTAATCTAGTCTGAATAATGGTGAGACATGAGAATAATATTCCAAATATTCCACTTTGAGTGGCATGAAATATTCCCCTCATTTTTTACAAATATCATAGATAAAAATATTTAATCATCGATAAAACTCATGATAACCTTGTCTTATTTTAAAAATGATATAGAATTGGTTGAATCATAAACCATATGTATTAAATAATCATCTAATTTATTCATCTAACATACATTTTTTACACACATATCTTATCATATAAGAGAAAATAATGAGATTCCAAATATATATATTTTATCTTAGATTTATCAAAGATTTTAATTTATCCCTTATATCCAACATATAGACATAGAAACTTCTATATTAATCCCATAAATGCATACTCCAATATCTAGCCATAAATTCTTTAATAGTGTTTAAATATTATACATAATCACTAAATTTTTTTAATGTATACTCGGTATCATATACCCTTGAAAATAGAGCAATTGAACTATATAACATCAATATATTACTTAGACTACCTATATAGTTTCTTGTCCCTCTTTTGGAATTTTGAAATTTTCCTCATCTAATATATAGTTTTTTAATAGGGAAAACACCACCCTTATATAAAACCCCATTGTTTGGTTTAGAAGTTTGTACAGATACTCCAATACCTCTCTTTTTCTCTCTCTGGCCAAAACCTTTTCCCTCTTCTTTCTATACACTCATAAAGGAACTTAAACTTAACCTCCCAAATCCTAATCAGAGATTCACAATATATTGGGATATTGGGTAAACATTTATTTTAATAATTAATGTTTTAATTCACAATAAAATATAAAAACCTTTCTAAAAATGAGTATATAATTAATTCTATATCATGATCAAGCCTAAGCAGTTACCTTAGTCTCTATAAGTCATTTACTTACCTAACCATATTGAGTACATGAGTAGAGATAGATTGTCCATCTACATTCATAAATAGAAAGATTTATTTCATAACTCCATATATAACTATCTATCTTGGTTTTAATATATCCTTTTTAGGTTATATATCATCATCAAATCATAAATATTATCATGTTAATTTTTATATTGGGATCCATAAAGAAATGAATAAACATGGATATATCAACAGTTTTTTACTGTGATTTTTATAAGAATATTTATCTTTTGTGATAGGATTCATCATTAGAAACATTCTTAAATTTTTTTTTTCTTCGAATGCATAAATATTTACTTCTTTTTTACATTCATTTCATAATTAAATTTTATTTAATATTCTCCCTCTAAAATAATGGTCCATTTTAAAATTCCATCATATCCATTAGTGGTGTAATATCTATATTTCATTGTGAATTATCATAGATAATATTTTAACTGAATCCATTAATATATATGGTATACAATTAGTTCAATCATATCTTATTTCACTCTTGATGGTTGATTAGACAGCTCTTTATTCTAGTGATCATATAAATTTTCTTAACTCTATTCCTCATGTATCCTAATACTTTAGGTTTCCTAGAACATTTTAACTCAAGATCAGGCTAGGAATATGTGCCTAACCTTTAGGGACACATATATCCTATTTTTCGTATACAAGATAATCCATGGGCATCACGCTTTAGCCTAACCAACCCATTTAGACGATCATTGTATTGAAAAGTGTTTTCATTGGAAGAAATCTAATACTTAGTATATTAAATGGGATTTAGATCTCACTAAATTTTTCATTTATTCCCTTTACATGTGTGAATTCTTAAAATTATCTAGTTCTAAATCACTATTCCATCCTCAAAATCATTATGTTTTGACCATATTGATGATTAACTCTTTACATCACTCATAACTTGTGTTACTAACACAAGTTAATAAAAAACTATAATTATATGTATATATATATATAATTCACAAGAATAAAGTGTATAAAAACCTTCCATACAAAGGGTTATAATCTTATGTAATCAAATATCACCAAAAGATTAAGCATAAAGTAACAAGTATTCAACACCCTCTTTTCTAGAAAGAACCTAAGATATCAATCCTGTGAGTAGCTTGATCCAAATTCACACCACACAAGGCTCCCTACTCATGAGAGACATAAATTCCATTATAATTCTTACACTTAAAAAATATATACTATAATTAACCTTTAAATTCTATCTCATAACCGATGAATAGGCCAAATTCATGGTAGAAGAAAACTAAATTAGTTATCATACCAATAATGCTTCTCTTTAAATTCATGTATAATAATTTAAAGATGTTTTTTAGTACATTAAACTAAATCATACATTAATTTATAATAAATATCATTTAGATATTTTAATAAAGTGGAGAATGAAATAAATAAACAATTCATAGATTTAGACAACATATGAATAATTTATAAACAATCTATAATTTAGGAATACTCTTATAGAAATCCCATAATGTAGTTAAATATGAAGAATTCACATTTATTCTAATATGAACTCTTTCATATTATTAATTTACATGAAATTTAATAAAAACTTCTTCATATTTGAAAATATGTGATGCTCATGAAAACTTTTATAGTCAAATAAACATTTCATAAAATATGTAAAATATTTATATATTTTAATATCAAATATTTAATTTTATTTAAACTATTGATCAAATGATCCAAAACTTGTTTCGGAATGTTTCAAAAGAATTTTTAAATAAGACCTTCAACATAAACATTTTATATTACCATTTATTAAAAATTAATAAATATATAAAAACACTTTCATGTTTCACATCATTTTATAATTGTAATAACTTTATAAATTGTTTAAAATGTAAATAAAATTTAAACCTAGATCGTATCTACCAAATCCTCTTTGCTAGGTTTTATATCCCCATAGGATTTGGAAAGGACCCAAAAGACCCACCATGATGACGGTTTTAAAAAAATAAAAAATATATACATTCATTTATATTCTACAAACCATAATCATTTTTGATATGGACCACGAGGTGGTAGTGCCCTGAAGGACAACTATTTCTATGGGAATCACCATGAACATTTTGTCAGTGGATAATCCATTTTGGTTTTTTGGTCATACCATAAACCACAACCATTTTACAAGTCATTTTGATCTATTATTTCATTATAACAATGGTCATTTTAGTAAGATAAAATCCATTTTGGTTTTATAGTCATACTCTCTACCAAATATTTTCAATATCCACCATGATGGGGTTTTTTGTAATGGTTCCCACAACCATAGTGAATAGTTTACTTATCCATGATTTTATAGACTAAAAAACATTCTCTATTTTTAATGATTCATTTATATAGTAATTTTTCTTAACTTATGTCATAGTTTTATGGCTTTTAAAGTAACCACATCTGTTTTACCAAAAAACTATATAATTTTTTTGTAAACATTAAAAACAATTTCTATTTTGAACAATGTTATATCCTAGTGAATGGAATTATCATTATTTTAATAAAATTATCCTTAAAATGATGAATGTGGCTCTGATATCACTAAATTATTATTTAGGGGATAACACTATTGCAAATGTAGTGTAAAATATCAATCAAAACCTATAAAGCCTGGGATATTTCAATTCATATTGTATTTAATAAAATGAGTGGAAGAATAGACTGAATTTTCTCTATTAATCTAATTTTTTTTTTTCAAACTCTAATTCATGATCTTGATAGTAATCACTAATTATAACATAATAGGATCCTTCCTTATATGATATCCATGGGTTAGATGAATGTTAGAGTTCACATCAGCATGATCATTCCTCTCAAGTAAAATGACACATCACTTCAAGTGTATTCCCCAATCACTATAGGCTGGCGACTAGAACTGAGGGTCTATAGGCATATCTTGGGGAGGTATTTGACCTCTAATATTCCATCATAAATATATATCAATAATAAATATCTCGATAATAATAATTAGTATAAATAATCACAAATAAGACCAAATTACAATAACATTGTCCCAAACATGCCCATCGTATTCATATAACCAAAAATGACTTAATGATAAATCATATGTATCAAAATGTAAGTAATATTCCTGATACAATAGATAATACAAAGTGTGAACAATCCCTTCAACCCTACTCCAAAACCCCCAAAAATAGTTCTATGATATTAACATACACAAACTCCCCACTATAAAGGCCTCTTTCCTTTACCTAAAACATCATGCATATAATTTTCATGCACACGAGGTTTATACATTCAAGGAGAGATAATATAATCCCAAATATAAACCACTTCAACCAATGACATACAAAATAGTTAATTGTGATCATATATAAATAGATTAAATCTTAAAATAATTTAAATTTTATATTTTCAGCCTGTAATAAATAGTTTGGTGAAACATTGTCTACCATATATATCATATTCACTCCATCCAATGACGGTAACTATATTTAAATAATTACATGTCCATGTAATGTAAAATATTTTAGGAGCCTCACTTAAGAAAAATCATGAACAAGTCATCATATAAACATTTGGTCCTCTCAATAGCATTCAATTGCATGGAATCATACATTTTTGTGTGACCTTAAGGCCAACCTTACCATCTCACAACTTCTCTAATTTTTTGGTCATATTATAAGTCCAAACAAATATAAACCAAACCAAAAATACCAATATGTAAAAATAATCGTGGTTATTTTAGAACACAAATACATTTAGTGATAAACATCACTTATATTATTTAGTTCAAGAAAAATATATTCAATTCATCCCCAAGTTATTCCACTTCAATAACTCAACCATTCATTAAATCCACATTCAATCAATGTTAAGATCGAACATATTTCTATTTTAATTTATGAGATTTCAAGAACACATGTAACCTATTATAATCCCCATATATATCCACTTTAACTGTATGATTAATTATTCATTATGAAAAAAAATTCCCCATTTACGTTACTTTTTCTTATCGTTATAAAAATTTTCAGCAATTAAACTTATGAAAATAGTATTTTTAATTCAACTAATAACATTATAATAATCTATAATGGTTCATTTAAACACAAAATGAATTTATATAGAATTGTTTCGCACTTAGCATATCAATATGTCCATTTAATGGTCATTTTTAGCCCTTATTACTCAATGTTAAGTACTTCACTTAAGATTACCCCATTTTCACATATAATAGAACAATTTACATCATCTTACAACTTATTCAAATTTTTAAGTAATTTAAGTATTAAATTCCCCATAAAAATTGTAATTAATTCACAACAAGGCATAAACAATTTTTCTTCATTAATAAAACTGTTTTTATCATGATTCTAAACTCATTCATATCACTAAATTATTGGAGGAGGGAAACATTATATAAAACTACAATTTAGAACCAAAGGAATGAAAGAGATCACATACTTCATATTTTATGAAAAATTCACTTAATGATCGATTTTAATTCCTTCAAGAATATAAAGGAACCAATAAATCATCAACCCAGAAGTAAAATAGACTAAAGTTGATTTTAATGGTGATTAATCCTTATCCCATATGAATAAAATGGTATGATTCATGAAGATGTTACATAGTTATATCTAACACCTCAAATATATTGTGAATATAATCACAAATTAAGGGCTAATATCTTCTTAAATATTGAAGGAAACATAAAGTAATTTTAATTGATCAATATTCATAAAAAATGACCCCTAATATTTTGAGACTCGAATTAATCCCAAATTTTCATGATTTAACATAGTATTTTTACTCTATTCAATAAAACCACTCACTAATATACTAGGTATGCTTGATGTGTGATTGTGAAATGAAAGTACACATACATCCTATAATTACACAAGTTGTTGAAGCACAGTTTTTGGGAGTTACCATAAGTTATCTCTATAGGGAAGCAAATTCAATTCACTAATTAAGTTTAATTTTATGACCATGTAAAAAAATTATGAGTTTAATTTTTTGATGTTATGGTACCAGTAGTTAACAAGTCAGTTATAATGTGGGAAGATGAGCAATGAATAAAAGGAATAAAGTATCAATTGGTAGTCTTTCAAGGTTGGGAAAGGTATCATTGTTTTATTCTAATTATTCCTGAATTATTCATGCCTTTTACAACATACTCACTATATTATTCCACGTGCTTTATCAAATCATGCTATATCATCTTAGTGAAATTGTAGTACTATGTAAGGTTTCATGTGATAATTGTAATAGGAGAATTAATCACTTAATTTTTGAGATATAAAAATTTTAAACACTCTCATTATTTTTAATATTAAGTATCTACTTAAAATTAATGGTATTAGATTTTAACTCTTGTTAAATCATGATCACCGCTAAAATAAATTAATAAGTGATAATTAAAGTACCCCATTGAGAACAAAAGTAGAGGATGGATATATTTTTATCCTTTCAGGCATGTTTAATAATCAAGAATTACACATCACCTATTCCCCATAATGTGCTTAGCCACTCATGATCATACAAAAAATATATATAAATTGCATATAATTTGAAGAAAAGCTTCAATGATTAATTTTCGGAAACATACTCCAATATTAGAATTTCTATCTCTTCTTTCTTCTTCCTCTATCCAAGAGTTCCTTCCAAATTTCTCCCAATGTCCAACACCCCCCTTCTTTTCACAGATCTTCACTAATTACTCCTTCTCAACACCTGATATCAATACATGTGGATAATGAGTAATGATATTACTCCGCATAGAAAGAAACTTACATGTTCCTTTTGTAAATATCCACTAACATGCTCAAAAGGATATCATTCTCTCTCCCTTAGATTGTGTTCCATCTATCAAACATATTAACACATCCCATGGTATGGTTAGAAAATTTGTTATGGAGATTATTTTTGTCCTCACAGGCTATAAATGTTCTCTATGTGGAAACTCAAATGACCAATGGCTCCCCAAGATTGAAATCTTCTAAATTAAGTATTCTTAGTGTTTCTCCAACAATATAAGGATCACACAAACTATTGTAGATCCATTAATAAATTACCTGATTGAATTTCATATTTTTTTAAAATTAAATCCCTTATAATATATTGGATAGAATTCATCCTACATTAACAAATGATATTGAATTGATTCTTAATTCATTCTAGAATTGACCTTCATTGGATTACTTCTGAGTGATAATGGTAGTTTTATTGGGTCCTAAAATGTTATTTTGTTGCAGAAATATCTTCATATAATTAAGTAATCTATGTTGGTTATTATGTAACCTTTCATTATTATTTTATTTGTGTTTTTATGTAATGAAATCTCATCCCTTGAATTTCCATCGTCCAGAATATAGAGCATCACAACACTGATTATGTTCTAATGAGTTTGGATGCAGTGTTGGACCCTGACATAGAGTAATGTTGAGTCAGTGAGTTTTATAGAAGTATGAAGTATGGAATTATAAAATAAATAAATCTTATGATGAATCTCTCCACATTTCATTGAGTCTGAGAAAATCATGTTAAGTTAATGCAGGGTTTATTGATAGTGGATGCAATGTCAAAATTGTGAACACAGGATACCATGGAGGTGTCGATGAAATATCAAACTTGATAATTTGACACATTCTAATCTAATGTATTATAAATTCATTCTAACGTAACTAACATTTCGTCCAAATTATTCATATACAGGAAAACACAATATTTCATTAATATTCTGTGTAGCCTCATGATTTCGCCACGGTAGAATAAAGCTCATTACACCTAATCTCGGATTTCTATGTCATTATGTTTAGGAAAGTAAATAAGTTAAATCCTTGAAATTAATTCTTTTATATACCCTTATCCCACACAATTTAATCTTAAAATATTGTTTATTATTTAAATTATTCTTACATAGATCCTCTATTTTCATTTAAAAAAATCCAAATGTTAGTCGCTTGCCTCAAAATTATAACAATCCATATTATAACATTATTTAAAGAAATTTTGGGAATAAATTTCCACAATTAAGATCATATTTATAAAATTAAAAAAATATAATAAACTCTGATCTGAAAAAAACATTTAAAGAAAAACAAACATAATACACATAAAAAATAAAAAAACAACTATGAATTTAAGGAATACAAATTCCTCTAAAATTTAGTGATAACATAACCACAAGTTATTTCACTATATATTTTTCACAAATACCACAAACTATATCAAGTTATATTCCTAGTTCATTAAATTTTAATTTAATTGAAATTGGTTGGATCATTATTTTCCCATGAAAAACGAGCATAAATCTATCCCCTTCATGTTTTGTTCCCACTTTATGGTTTCTCATTTCCTTGATTCAAATTAAATTAAAACCTTATAATTCCATTTACCTACTCTTTATTTCGGTTCAATATTCTTGTAACCATCCACTTCTCTTGGAAACTAGTAATTAAATTATATTTTTCATTTTTAAGCCATGGCATGTGTAATTTCACTTATTAGTTGAGTGTGATAATTTTAGAACTAAAAAATCCCTTATAGAAGGATCCATGTAGACTAATTAGTATAGTAGTGGAATAGAAGAAAAATAAATTCAATTGGGTATCAAGATTTTATTTCACCTGTTATTAATCAATTTTATTTTCACACACACATTATACCTAATCTTATTTGAAATTTCAAGCAGGATCCCAATGGACCATTTTTTCACCAACATCAATGGCTTTATATGGTTTCAATTTGAGTTAGATAAAAGATATTATAATTTTTTATAGATGATATTTCACTCAAGTACAAGTTACAATTTTATTATATTTTAGATAAATTCTAATTCAATTGAATTAAATTCATTTTAAAATTCATTTCTCTGGTTCAAAAACATGAGAATTTAAGTTTTCAAATTGATATATCTTCAAGGTAAATGATTGGAGGACTTATCAAATGTTATTTTTACCAGAAAACATGCCACTCATCCCCTACACATAAATTTAACCCAAAAATTAATATTTACATATGTGAGGAAGTTTAAATATTATAAAACAATATGATAAAATGAAATATATGGGGTAAGAAGAATACTCCCCTTATTTAATAGAACATCTTTAGTGATGTATGTTTCCATTTCCCAATAAATATACATTCTTATATCCATCTAATTAAATATATGAAGCAAAATTTGTGGGTAAAATCATGTTTATTTAAAATAAATACAAGAAAAGGTGATGAATATAGGATTCCTCCTAAGTGTATTTATTTTATTATCATCATTAGAAATTTCTCAAACTCTCAATATTTCATTCTCATGATGGTTTGTTTATCCTCCATTTCTCTATTTTATTATAGTTTTAACCTATGACCATTCATTGTGAATGGTCCTACTTCCTATCCAAAAATAATCATAACACCATTTGGGTTGACTTATATAACATCTAATACTCCATAATATCTGTAATTTATCTTCCAAGAAAATAAATTAATCCTTTAATTGAATAATAGAACTATTTATCCTTTCTTCAACTCCTTTCTTTTGACCATATTGTCATAAACTAGCTTGGATTTTTTGTTCATAATCATATAATTTTCATGTGAATCTATTCTAATTTCTACCAATTCATTCAGATCAAACCCCCTTTTCTTATCTATCATTTTCTAATTCATGTTTTTATCCTTTATGGTCCAAAAGTTACCATGGTAAATCACCACAAGTATGTGAAATGGTTTCCCAAAAATGAGTTTGTATTGTCACATTCCAATGGATTTTTGTTGATAGTCTTATATTCCCAAAGTCAATATTCCATATTATATGTTTGATCCTTCATTTATTTTCTCAGTGTATTCTATAATGTTCCCTTATGTCCTTTGTTATATATTTATTGATTTCCAATGGTTTTTTTGGATGGTAAATAGTTATTATATTGTTCTTCCAGCCATACTTCTCTATAAGCATTATAAATTGATAATTCTGAAAATATTCAAAATTTTCACTTATAATGGATATTGAAACTCCATATAGATAGAATATTTTATTGCTTTCAAACATTAATACAGATTATCCCAAATTTTCATACATAACAACTAATTCAACCAACTTTGATACATAATCAACTATATCAAATATATATTCATTTCTATTAGATTTCGGGATTGTTCCCATTAAATTCAACTCCAAAATTTTCATAGTTTTAAAAAAATTACCTTTTATATTTTAATAAGATTTACCAATAAAATAATACACTAAAAACCCTATTAGTTGATTTCAAATTCACATAGTTCCCACCATTTAGTAGTGAAGGTAAATGATTGACAATATAAAGCACATCTTCCTCTAGAACATATATTTCAAGAATCACACAAACCCATTGTTTGTATAGAAATGGTTACTCATATATGTAGTATTTTAAATCATCCTCAAACCTTAACTTATCATTATAAGACAATATATATGGATTATTTCTAATGATTTTGTAGTTTCAAATTTAGAAGGCCTATAAATTCCCTTGGTTATCCCTAAAAATATTTTCTCTTCTAAAAAGTCCACCAAGATGGGATTAGTGGGATCTTCCTATACTTCATCATTTTGAGAAATTTGATTCCTTTCTTGATTTTTATCTCTTTTTCTTGGATCTAAATGTCAAATTATAATAAGAGGAGTTCCCATCTAATCAATCATGGATTGGAAAAAAATTATATTAGATATTTTAAATCTGAATGGTCTTTGTATAGTGTTATCTTTCTACCAATGAGATATGGCTTGAATTTTTTCACAACATTCACTACTACCAACATTTCATTTTTGGTTGTGGAATAGTTGTATTGTGCTCCATATAATAGATTTATTTCATAATAGATCACACACTACAGACGTTCACTATTTTATCTAGGAATGTATTTGATAGAATAATCATCAGTATCACAGATGATTTGGAATGTTGGAATCCAGTCTGGTGATGATATGATATGTGTTGAAGTTAGATCCTTATTTAATCTATTAAATGATTATTTGTATATCTTATCACACTTGAACCTCTCCTCCTTCAATATATTTGAGTATAATATTCTTGTAGTCTTTGATAAATCCATGATAAATATTATTTAAAAACTATAATTCCAAATGAAACCCCTCACTTTATTAAATTTTTTTGGTCGATTAAGTAATGATATCACTTCTATTTTTTACTTGGTCTACTTTAATTCCGTCCTATGAGACTCTATGTCCCAAAACAATTCCTTTAACATAAATTTAAATATCACCCAATTGAATAGTAATTTTTTTACTCACATATAAATAGCCCCATGGTCAAATTATCCATATAATCTTTAAATTTTCCACTTACAACAAAAATCCATTGATGAAAACTTCTATAATTCTCTATGCCACATCTGAGAAAATTGTCATCGTGTAAAATGTAAATTTGGAATGTTTTCTACGTAATCCAAATTTAATTCTTCAATATGAAAATATTATATATGTACATGTTAATTTTTTTATCTTGGTCAATGGGATCAATTGGAACATGAATATATCTTGAATATCAATCTAAAAGGTAGAAATAAGAATTCCATGTAATCCTCTTAAGAATATGATCTATGAATGGAAAGGGAAATTAAATTTTATATTTAAATTATTCAGTTTACTTTAGATAATATAGTTTCTTCGTACTATTGTAGTTCTTTTTAAAATATTTTCATTCTTTTCATTTGTGATGACTATCATACAAACTTTCTTTGGCACCACATATATTATACTAACCCAAGAATTGTCAGAAATATGATATATTATACTTTCATAAAGAAATTTGATAATTTAAGACTTAAAAACTTCATTCATATTTGAGTTGACCCTCCTTTGGAATTCTAAAATTAGTTTAACCTCATCCCCTATGAGAATGTTTTTCATGCATATGGTAGGACTTATTCCCTTTTTTTCTGAAATAGTTCATCTAATAGTTTTATCATGTATCTTATGCACTTAAAGAAATGGTTTATCCATTTGAAATTATAATTTAACTATTATAATTATAGGTGTTTTATCTTTAGTTCCAAAATAATTATATTTTAGATGAGTAGCAAAAACATTCAATTTCAGACAAGGATGTCATTGTACATGTTATGAAGTTGGAAGCTTGTGATCACTTAGCTCCTCTTGTTGATCTTAAAATTTTAATTTATTTTCATTATTGTTTTGAAATTCCACATATTCCTTAAGTAATTATATCATTATTTAAATTATCCCTTCTATTTTGGCCTATTAACTATCTATTTATTACAATGGGGAAGGTGGATAATAATATTTTAAACTACTTTTAGTAAGATTGATTAGAACTATTGCTTAAGATCATTCTATTATTTTATTATTCTTATAAAATCATATCATCTTATAATTTATCAATTGTATTCTCATTATCATATTTCATTTAATTGAGATCAGATTATTTACTTATTTTCTCTTCATTATAATGTTACATACGTTGACCCTCATATTTTCCTTTGATGGTCTTACCCCATCTTGTGGTAATTTCCAGGAAAACAACCCTTAGGTATATATCAGTTGTGCTTGGAAATTTCCCATTATCTTCAAGCATCCAAAATTTCCCTTAAAGGTCATCTTTTATTTCATTGTTTTTTATTATCAATTGATTAATTTTTTTTAATATTGATTTTCTTTCTTAAAAAAGTCAGTATTCCTCCATTGGTGTCTTTTGATTTCCCTCAACCCTTCCAGATGATTTTTTATACATGATTTTACTTTTATAGATAAATAATCTTCATTCCCATATGTTACTTGGTTATTATTTTATTGATATCCATATTATTCATTTCCTTTAAATTTGTCCTTTCCACCATTTTAAAATATTCCTTACTATTTCCATGAAACATTTGTGTGATTCTTCTATCTAAGGTTGTACGTATTTGAGAATGTATCATTACTCATGGGTTGTATCCTATAGATTCTCATATAAATATATTCCACTAAATGTATCAATGTTTATTCAACTGTTGTATTATCAAAATTCATACACTTATAAGCAATGTGGAAAACATTCCATAGAAATGAAATTTTCCCTTTCTTCATTGTGTTCTTGAAACTATGATGTTTATCTACATTTGGAAATAACTTATCTATTCACTAACATCATCCATTATTTCATCTTCATTGACATAGAATCTCTTTCCTCTAGTATCCTTTTGTTGTGATTTTTTATCTATCATATTATAGATGTTCTTTAGTTCCTCGGTTTTCTTATCACTATAGTGATCTCCTACTACCATAACACCAATATTTGTCCCATTTATTTGATTCCTTCATAAAATAATTTCATTAATAATAAATTTTTTAATTAGTGATGGGGGAATTTTTTATTATTTTCATTGAATATCATCCAAGCCTCATTAAATGCTTCATGATCCTTTTGAACATATATTTATAGTTCTATCCTCAAATCCAAATTCCAATGAGTTACGTAAAACCTCATAATGAAATCACCATAAATATTATCTAATTTATTTAATGCATACTTTTCTTATCAAAATATGAAATTCCAAAAATTCCCTCTAACCTTATAATAAAAACACCACATTCTTAATTCATCCTCACTCACACTATTGAGTGGGAAATATTGAACTGTATACAAAAATTTATTAATGAAGGATAGTGCATTCTCTAATGTAAGAACATTAAAAATTGTATGGAATTTAATATGATAGTTATTAAATTTATTGTTTCAAACATTTTAACTTAGATTGATTCATTAAGGATTACCTTGCACTCTAGGGACATTCAATTCAATGAGCCTTGGTGGTATATTCTCGTTTTGTTTAGTTTCTTGATAAATTCTTAAGTCCAATCTATTTTGTCTTCTCAATGAAAAATCTAGTTTGTCTATATATTTAGTTTTATTTTTATTAATTTCATAAAAATACCTATAAATTTATAAAATAAATGTTAGAAATTCTATAATATTAATCTTTATATGACTATACTTAAAATGCACACTAATATAGTCTGTGAATGATCTATATTTTAGAAACTAATGAGAATTGTATATTACTATATTAAATCTAAACATTATTGGGTGAACTATAAATTTATTTCTATTAATATAAATCCAAAATATTTTAATGTGTGATAGTGTAATAAAACTACACTTCCATCCTACTAGTGCATATGGTGTTGAAGCATAGATACTAGGAGCTACCCCTAGCATCTTTATGTGGAAATTAAATCAATTCACTACTTATAAGAACTATTATGATCATATGAAAAGAGTTTTGTGAGTTTAATTACATGATATTATAGTATTACTTGTAACTAAGTGGGTTTTATACTAATTGGATCATTGTCATTCTCATATTTATTTTTATAAATACTTCAAACCATATTTATTTACTAATAATATTTTTTAATGTGGTTTCATATTTACTGTGTCTCAATATTTATTTTATATATAAGGTAATGTTGATCGTATTATTACTCTATTTGTTACATTGAATATATATAAATATTATCTTGAGGTTATATTTTTACATTGAAAACTAATTCAGTTGTTTTTATGAGGAAAAAACATTTTGAGCTATTATAAGTTGTTCATTGACTTTGTAGTTTTCTTCAGTTTAAGGTCACCTTGGTATTTTAATTATATCTCATGTTAAAGTGAAAAAATTATTACTAAACTTATCTATTTATATATCTAATAAATTTATCAATATTTAATTATTTTTAAAGGATGTCTAAAAAGATATCTTTGGTGCACTAAAAATACACTGAAGTTGCTGAACAATTTCCTAGTTTTTTTATATATTTATATAGCTACTATATTTCATTGATTTAATGAGATACAAACATAAAAAACATGAAAACATGGGGATATGGGAAGAAAATATATTTATCATTATTTCATTAGTTTTTATCTATGTACTAAATTGTTTTTTTATGGTTAATACAATACCTGAATTTATGCAATGTTTTTTATTGAGTTCTATATGTTTCTAGATTTTTTTGCTTCTATTTTTCTAAAATATTAGGAGTTATTGAAGTTTTATTGATAATATTCTTGATCCATTGGATAGGAATTGATATTACATACATATAATTCTTATGTTCTATTGTGTTAATTAGTCATTAAAGGGATCTAAAAATCAAGGATGTTTGTTTGGTAAAACACTTCATATTTTTAGTAGTATTTATCCTTATGTTAAATTCAATAAAATATATGTTTGGGAAAACTTACGGTTGAGGGACCCTAATTTTATGTTGAATTTTCGGATCTTTAACATTAATTTTCATGAATTGATGCCTATATTTCATCAAGTGTAGACCCTATGCTTTAATGAGATGAGGCACATTTTCTATAGTTCATTACAAGATGAAATATTTAATCATACAGAAGAACATGATTAACTAAGGAGGTATCTTGATATATTTCATGATTAATAGGAGATCAAACTATTGTATATTACTAAATTTTTCTTTTTAAAAATATATCACCTACTGTAAGCTCTCTATATGAAATATCATGCAACCAAAGTGGACTTTGTATTGGTATTTTAAAATCTATAGTGTCTTGAACCAAAAAACACTATTAGTGTACCATATTTCAAGATGTAAACAGAAGATGGTGTCCTCTATGCATGGATTCATTTTAGCAAGGTCCCTCAAATAGATCTCCTTCAACGCTACATCATGTTATGTATGATCACTCCCAACAACATGATGAAATAAGTAAGTATAGAAGGTGGCTGCTACATACTCATACTATATGAACCAAGAAATCATTTTGATATTAAACATGGAATGGAATAATAAAAATTAGATAAGGATTTATTCTCACTTTTCACCATATCTTGTGATAACATTTGAAGTATATAATCCTTGCGTCACCCTATCTATGATTATATGGTTGTAAAAAATAGTGTTCACGCCTCGTACCCTTGAATAGAGGTGTAGAAAGCATGCATCATGTAGTATTCATGTAGAGCTAATGAAAACTACTCCCCTGATGTTACTTAAACATGAACTGAATTCTCTCTACAAGTAATATCTCCCTAAAAACTATAAAATAAGGCTGTATAAAGGAATACAAGGATGTATAGGAATTCAATATTTCATACATATTGTATGATGTTTCCACATTCTCATTAAATATAAACCACAAGAATATTAAGATATCATAAAATCAGTATGAAGGTGATATCTCTGTATTATTTAAGCATGAAGAAATCCTTTAGGGTGTCTATAGGGGGATGATTTGATTAGATTATCAAAAATCCTGGAATAATGGAAGATTAATATTATAAATATGTATGTATATTTCTGAAGCAGGTTATGGTGCTCTATTTTTATCTATTCTTGGTATTTTGTGGTGTTTCATTTTTAACTAGATTGTTTTTAGTAGTTTATTAGTTGGATAAATTCTCATAAAATATAATCTTTTGATTGATTTATGTGTTAAGTTTCTTTCTAGATAATTTAAGTACAAAATGGTTGGTTTCTTCTAATTTCTTTTTTTCTGAGAAGATAAAGGGAAAAAATTTATTTAAATTCAAATGTTTGAATTTTCTTATGAATGATGCTGTTAGTTTCTAGTAATTTTCTCATCTATTTTAATGGATTAATTTGAATGGATAGTCAAACCATTTCTATTTTAATGAATAAATTACTCAACGCTTCCAATATTTTTGAAATATTATTGGAGGAATTTTTTAAATTATTTTTAATTTATTTATTAGAGATTTATTCTATCGATTATAGAATATAGAAAAGGTGTTGTGATATTATTATAGAAATTTTTAAAATATTTTGACACAATTATTTTGAATATCTAAATGAGAAGGATCCATGATCGCTACTGGATATTTTATTCTTTATATATACATATATATATATATTTTGGGATGTTAAGATTTAAGTAGAATAAAAAAGAATGAATACTATATTCAATACAATTTTCTACAAATTTTTAATTCTATTATTCAAAATTTTGAATATATATTTAAAATACTTTTTATTTTCATTTTTCTTTCATAGTTCAAATAATAATAATAAGAATAGAGACTATGCTAAAAAAATAAAAAAAAATTATCGATATTGTTTAAAGAGGAAGAAATTTTGTTAAATATTAAATATTAATTTGTTATTGTTGTTCTTTCTTGGAGATCATCAAAATCTATTAATTTATTCTATAACTTTGAGTTGAACCATTTTCAAATTATATATATCATCTATTTTCTATGAGGTTTTGGATTATTGTACTCATATTTGGTGAATTTATAGCTTCTTTTACTAAGTTTTGGTTATTTCAGTTCCCTATATAATCACATGAAGTCCATGTTAAATCCTTATAATAAGGTGTCAACTGCCTACCCCTAGTTATAGATTTCACTGGGAAAAGAACCTTCACAGAGAAAATCCCCAAGATCATAGAGAGATACTTTTTTAGTGTTCTTTGGAATTTATATTCCCCAAACCACTATACATCATTTGTTCATGTTCTTCCCTTTATTTATGTATATATACCTACTCATATTTAAGAGATATGTAAAGAAACAGTTTAATTCAATTGGGGTGTTTTAAATTTTTAAATATTATTAAATGGATAAAATTCACCCCTCTCTTTTATATTTATCATATTTATTCAGATAAAAAAATTAAATTAGAAATTAGAGTAACCATTCAAAGTTTTATAAAGTATTAGTTGAGATTCATTGGGGGTGTTGGGATATGATTCATTATTTCTTAAAACTTATGTATGAATTAATAATAACTTTTCTAGGAGACTCACTGTATTCTTCCAAGTACTCTCTTAAATCACTCTTCAACTTCTTAGTTAAATTGGAGGTCCTCAGAATATTTCATGTGATAAATTCTCTAACATAATTAAACACTAAATTTATATGATAA
Organism: Viscum album; assembly: GCA_963277665.1. NCBI lineage: Eukaryota > Viridiplantae > Streptophyta > Magnoliopsida > Santalales > Viscaceae > Viscum > Viscum album. The sequence goes on from OY728155.1 coordinate 44,309,598, forward strand.
GTATGTTTCATGGACTCTTTATACATTATCATTATATATAGAATTATGTAACTAAATTAAATTTCATGGATTATATTGTAACTTCATTTACTTCACTCTCTCTAATAAGTTAAATTAGTAAGTGATAAAACTAGTAAATCATTAATAATACAAGTATATGATAAACAAAAATTTATTCATTCAATCATATGTATTAATCAACATTTACACCTCAATTTTTCCCTAAAATGTACTTATCCACTCATGTTCATACTAAACCAAGTTATATAATGTAAACTAGGTGAATAGAATCTTATATAATGAATTTTGGGAATTATCTTTCAATGGATGAATATTTAGCTCCTCCTTTTTCTAAAATCCCCCCTCCCACCCCACTTCTCTTCATTGATCTTCACTATTTAATCTTTCCCAATACATGAGATCAATCTACATAGATAATGATTAATGAGATTACTCTATAAATAAACCCACTCCCATATTCCTTTGGTTAAGATCCACTAACATGACCATGTGGGTATCTTTCTCTTTTCCTTGGATCAAGTTCCATATATCTATCTAGTTAATCCATTCCTTTATTTGTTTAGAATATTTTTTATAGACATCCTTTTGGTCTCCATAAGTTGTACATGATCTTCACATGGATACTCTGATGATCAAATAATCCCAATGATTTAAATATTATGAATTATGTGTTATGATTGTATTCATATAGTAAATACATAAATCTAGGAGAAACATATTTTGGTTTGGATTAATGAGGTGGACCAATATTTGGAATCTCGCATTGGAAATGGGGTGAATTTCTCAAAGATTCTCCCTTATAAAAAGGGGCCTTGGGATGTGTTTCCATAAAAATATATATTTTCTATAAATTATTTTAAATTATTATTAAAATATATAATTTATTAATATATATATATATATATATATTATAGATATAAAACTAAAATACAAAAAACAATATTTCATAAAAAACATTAATGGTGAAATTTTTTGTGATGATTAGATTTTAAATTTTTGAAAATTTAAACTGGTTCCCCCCTCAAATATTTGTCTCATTTTGATCACACCATTGTATCTTTTGGTCGAAATAGTGAGATAAAATGTGATTGATTCACCCGGATTTTGATCTATAAATAAAGGGATAACATGGTTGGCCAATTTAATCTCTTCAATATGAAATTCTAAAGATATATTCTCCCAACATCGGTTCTTTGGGGCTATCAAAATTTGGTGTTCAGAATTTCCAAATTTGTGGTGAAATACTCAATTTAAACTTCTACCAGGTTACCTAAACCAAGAAGTGGCGAAGGATCAAATCCTTTGAAATAGTGAATTAATTTCACAAATTTATATTTGATTAGGTTTTATCTACTTCACATGCCTTCCTAGTTTCCAATAATAAAAAGGGTTTGAATCAAGGAAGAAACTATAAAATTGAATCCATTTCCATTAAATTGGTGAAAGAAAACATGTTCAAGATTAACTTTTTTGATGGCAACAAGTTTTCCCAGTGGTAGGATAAGATGAAGTTTCATCTTATATAGTTGAATATTTTTTACATACTAGAACAAAATCTTCCTCCCATTACCTATAACCCTACTCTAAATACTAATGGATAACCAATTGACATGACTCTTTTAGAACACATTCGGATAATGAGGAAGAAATGTATATATGATAAGATTTTTGTAAGACATATCCTCAATAGATTATTGATTCATCTTTATGACAATTTTCTTAAAATTATGTTCACTATAGAGATATTGTTTGCACTCAAATTAAATTAAAAGATGATGAATAACGTACCAACAAATTTCTAATTAAAAATTATCTTAACTTCAAGATGGTTGATAAAAATTCAATGTTGGAGTAACTTTATGTGCTCCAATTTATTATAAATAAACATCTTTCCCTTAAGATTAATATACCATAAACATTCAAATTTGGTGAAATGATTGTTAAATTTCTACCTGTGTGGAAATAATTTGGTAAATCTATCATTAAAAATAGTGATTATATTTCCTTAAAATAATTCAAAAAGAATCTTCACATTAAAGAAGAATACATGTTGACAGATGTGGGTATGGATTCACAATTTGATACCAAGGTTAATATCATTGAGGGAAAAGAACCATCCAACTCTTCATTGCATTTCAAGAATAAAATTCTACAATTCAAGAATAAATTAAATCCTTCAAAGAATAATGGATAATACATTGTCTATGGAAAAGTAGGTTATTTTGTAAAGAAATATCTCTATCAAAATAAAGTTGACAAGCCCACTATAAATATACTAACTAAAGATAATCTAGTCGTGATGATATCTGAAGTCAATATGAATTCTATAAAGATGTTATGGTGGATTAATTCTATAATAATGGTTTGTTTATGAAAGGATTGTTCAATGATCAAAAAAATTGATAATAGTATAATCATGAAGAACGTACACCTAGAAAATAATACATACATAAATGTCACTAAAAAAGGATGTGTGCAACTAGAAATTACTTATAGGTTGAGGTTTACTGTTTTAAATGAGGTGTATGTACCCTAGATTGAAAATAATTTAGTATATATTGATCTTCAATGTAATATGGTATTTCAGGTATTATTCATATGCGACAAGGTTATCTTGTAGAAGTGAAACATGTTTGTGGGAAATTGGTACTCAAATGGTGGCATATATTAAATTAATATTAATAATATGATTTAATCTTCTACTTACTTGATTGAGTCTACTAAATTATATCACTATCATTTGAAACATGTTAATTATAATTTATTAAAATTAACGAGGAAGCTAAATGTAATTTACATTCGAAATGATTTTAATAAATATGATACATGTCAATAATATATTTAAATACCCATTTAAAAGTGTTGAGAGAACATATGATATTATATAATTACTTTAGTATAAAAATTTTAAATTAAATGTTTTGTTAAATCATGGAGTAAAAGGGTATTTTATTACTTTTTTTGATGAATGTGTTATATATATATATATCTTCTTATAAAAAAATATTAATCTTTTAATATGTTTACTAATTATAAATTATAAGTTTAAAACTAATTAAACAAAAGGATTCAAGTATTACTCTCATGTAGAGGTGGTTAATACCTCGGGAATGAATTTGATGAGTTTTGTGAGGAAAATGGTATAATCAATCAATGTATTTCACCATACACACCATAAAAAAGGGATTAGTTGAAAATATATATATTAATTTAGTATAAATGGTAGATTTAATGATTAATAAATCTATGTTTCCATTAAACTTATTGGTAAAATCATTATTGTATACTTATCATATTCATGATAGTATTTCTTCTAAGAAATTAGAGTTAACCCCTTATGAAATTTTGAAATAAAAAAGACTTAATATTTCTAATTTTAAAGTTTTGGAGTGTTTATATTTACATAGATTTCTTAATCCTAAGATAACTAATATTGTTTCTATAGTGATTAATGGTGTTTTTGTTGGATATTTATAATATATAAAATTATATAGAGTTGTGGATTTGGAAGCTAATTTAATTATTGAATCAATAAATGTAGGGTTTTTTGAAAATGAATATTATAATGATAAATGGAGGAGGTTATTCCTAATACGACTATCTATTTTACTATATCTATATAAAGTAAAATACTAGAGAATAATTATGATTCTCTACTTGAACATAAATGGAGTACAAGGCTAAGGAAGGAGAAACATCTACATCCAGATTTTATTTCTCTTGATTCAACAGTTTTTCTCATTAAGGGAGATAAAAATAATAATCATCTAAAAATAAATCTAATTTTATTGAAAATAAAATATTACCCAAAGGAATATAAAGAAGTTATGACTTCTAGAGCATTAAATTTATAGAAATAAGAAATTAATGATGAAATGGATTCCACTATATTGAATAATACATAGGTCATTATGGATGTACTAGGAGGTTAAAAACATATTGATAGTAATTAAATTTTTTAGAAATTAGTATTACTATAATGGTAACATCTAATATTTTAATGTTTTATTGGTTTCCAATGGTTTTAGACACAAATAAGGGATTTATTATTTTGACACTTATTCTTCTGTAACACAAATTACTCTAATAATGATTTTATTTATTATAACTTAAATTAATCATTTTTATGTCTCCCAAATGGATGTTACAAGTTATTTTTTATAAGGATACATATATTAATACATTTAAATGGAACAACCAAAATGGTTTGTTTTATAAGGTAATGAAAATAAATTTTGTAAATTGGTTAAATCTTGTTATAAACTTATACAAGATCTGAATCAATGGAATGAAAAATTTACTTTTATTATTCTATATAATGAATTTACTTATATTAATATAGATAAATGTGTCTATTCAATGTTTACAAAAGAATATGGAGTTAATGCATGTTTATATATGGATTATATGTAAAACATTTAACCAAAATGATTGGTGTAAATGAGATAAATAATTATTTATCCTCTTTATTTCAATGAAGGATCTTGGAATAGATGATAATATTCAATTTATTAATATAAAAAACATTTTTTTATTACATTTTAATTCATGTTTTATTACATAAAAATTCACATAGTAATACTAGAAATATTGATAAGTCTAGTGTATTTGGGAATTAGGTATATAGAGTAACATATTGAACATGGGATATTACAACATTATTGAAAACTTCTTTAACACTCTTCTAGAATTACTTGGCTTTTAAAACTACACGGGATAACCTAGGGAAATACATAAGAAATTGGTGAGCTATAAATACTATTAAGGTAATGAACATGGAAAAAGGTGATACATTTTAGACAATAGGAATATCAATGGGGAGTAAATAGAGTAGAAATCATAAACATGAACAACGATACATGATATTTCATGATAATAATAACATAGAAAAATGTAGAAATAACTTACAACGTCGCATTATAAACCTACATCAAGGATAAACCACCAAGAAATAATGGTGTAAAAATACCCATAATTGAATCATGTTTTCTTTGAATCCCAACATGACATCTCATAAGACTAAATGTTACGCATTTCATTAGAGTGATATATAATATTGGGCACACCCATCATTCTCATTTCATTGTCAGGATTAAGTGATCCACATAGATCATAGAAAATGGATCCATTAATCATAATATTTTATTCCATGATAAATTAGTGTATAATAAATACATTTAATTCCCAAGTAAAATAGTTATAAGTGTACAAAGTTGAATAAACTTGATAGGAAATGGGTATGGTATTCACTACACAATTTCTTTGGCATGGAAAATCATGGTGAAATTTCGACAACATAAATACATCACTTAATAAAATGGGTTGATGAGAGAGAAATGGGTATCTCAAAAATTTTATATGAATTGGAAATTAATTTTTATGGAATAATATATCCCATAATAAGTAAATGAAGTCAAAATACATTTGGTAAAGAAGATACTAAAATAATGAGGGGAAAGGAAAAGATCTCTTACTAGAGTGTGTGACTCCAGATGATTAGAAGGGGCTTCTAGAGATCTTGGGGAACATTGGGAGGACTCTACATAGTGGATGGTTGATTATGGATGTGCTCCAAATATTTTTAGTGAAGGTGAATTGGATCATGGGGGGTTTATATAGGAAAAGCGAAGGATTTCTTTATTATTTAAGTTTTGGACCCTACATAATAAAATAAACAAAACAAAAAACCATCCCATGGTTTCTAACAAATGTGATTGGTTCTCATTATTTTATAATTCCAAGGTCTTAAAATAATAAAATAATACCCTTGCATATGTGGAGATGAGTCATACTCTTAAAGAAATTATTTTAAAACCATAAAATATATTTATGGTTTTGGTGGATTCGTAATGAATTTATAAGATTAATCAAATAAATATAAAATCACATTATTCTAGAGGGAAAACATATATTTGGATTTGGATTCCTTTTATAGTATTTGTTACATAACTTTTGGGTCATAATGATGCCATAAGACACAAATTATATTTATATGGTATTTAATTTTTACCTGAAAATATGACTATCTCAGAAAATTTGGAAACTTTAACCATTGGATAATTTCAATAAAATAATTCCAAAAATAAAATTCATTTAATCTAAATAATTTTATAAATATATTAATTTTACCTTTTAAAAGATCTACATTTATTAAGAAATGATGGGTTTTTTTGACAATGACAATTTTTGAAACCTTATAAAAATCACATTTGACTTCATATAAATTATATAATCATTTATATCTAATAAAAATTATTTAATAATAATATTTTAATAAAATATCATTTATTTCAAAATTCCATTAATTCATAAAAATAAATTACTTAATTTAATTTGAATATTATATAAACTATTATTGGTGTTTTATTGTATCAAAATTAAAAAAGATTCATAATGTAAGAATAATAGGATGAAAATATATCTACTATTATATTAAAAATAATTTTCATACTCATATCTATAGTTTCTTGAAACATATCCCATTAATACACTAGAGAAGACCCTAAGAGATTGGTGTGTGATGGTGTGAATTTCATTGGGTGGTTCGGCATACATGGTTTGGGACATGATCTTGATGAGCTTTAACTTCTCCCATAAATGTGTTTTCTCATGATTAAGTTGTTGGATCTCATCTTGGGCTTGGAAAAGGGAAAAGTCCGGTGTTTCTATCTCCCTCGAGAGATCTGATAAATAATATTCATATGGTATGTCCCTACTGGTTGAGGTCATCGCTACCTTTTTTATGTCGATTGGATTTTTTGAAAACCTATATTTATACTAATCGTGTGATCACTAATCAATAGAAATATTATCAATGGTAAATATTCGTAACAATAATTTAAATTTTATAATAAACCCAAATATGTTCATGTGTTTTCTATATCCATTTTTTATAATAATAAATTTAATTAAATTTTAGGGGGAATTTTATTTATAACATTCTGGGTTGTTACAATATTCCCCCATTAAGAAGTTTCTCCCATGAAATTTCAATTTACCGCACTAAAATAGATGAGGGTAACTCTATTTCATAACATCCTATGGTTCCCATGTTGCTTCTTTAAACTTGTGGTTTCTCTACAACACTTTTATGAGGTGAATTTTCTTATTTCATAGAACTTCGGCTCTATGATCTAAAATATTCACTGGCTTCTGCTCGTATGAAAGGTCATTCTCTATTGGTACCACCTTGGATTGAGTACATGTTAAGATTTTGGTTTGTGAATTCTCAAAAGGGATACATGGAATACATCATGTACTTGAGATAGGTTGGGTGGGAGTACAATTCGGTAGGCCACCACTCTCATGGGATCAAGGATCTAAAATGGGATGATGCATGTTGGACTAACCATTACCTTCTTCCCAAATCTCATCACTTTTTTCCATGGAGATATACGAAGGACTACCATGTCTCATATAACAAACTCTAGGTCTCATTGACGATTGTCATCATAGCTCTTCAGTCGACTCTAAGCAGCCTTGATGTGCTGGTGAATGGTATTAACCTTTTCCACCATTTACTTGACCATTTAAGACCTAGTAGTTTTCATTCCCCAACATCATCCCAGCATGTAGGTTTTCTATAACTCTTCTGATAAAGGTATTCATAGGGGTCCATTTGGATGCTTTTTTGGAAATATTTCTTGAATAAAAACTCAACTAGAGGTAGATGTTGGTCTCATCATCCTTTCATGCCCATAAAACATGATCACAACATGTCTTCTAATGTCTAAATAGTCCACTCATGTATGCCATTAGATTGAGATTGATAGCCATTATGATGTTCACCTCAATTTTTTGGTCATGTTGATGAATTTTCCAGAACATGGAGGTAAATCTCAGATCTTTATCAGATATAATCGATAGTGGTACACCATGCAGCCTTACCATCTCTCTGATGCATATTTAGGAAATTTGATCTAGTGAGAAATCCTCTTGAATCTAAATGAAGTGTGCAGTATTTTTAAGATGATCCACCACAAACCAAATAGAATTGTTTCCTCTGGATGTCTTCAGATGTGTGGTGAAAAATTATATGGTGATGTTTTCCCACATCCATGTAGGTATGGATAAGGGAGCATTATCCCCTTAGAATATTTCCTTTCTGCCTTCACTTATTGGAATACAATACATATTAATGTACATTCCATGATATCCTTCTTCATATTGTCCCACAAATAGTTTTTTAGAGATCTTGATATATATTTGTGCTTCCAGGATGGATAGAGAAGGTGGAGCTATGTGAATCAAATAATAACTCCTTCCGTAACTAATGATTTTTCCAGTATACATAGTCTTGACCCAAATCTCACAACACCTTCTTCATTAACATTGAACTCAAAGGATTTAATTTTTCTTATAGCTTCCACATTCTTCTAAATTACCACAAAATCTCTTTGATAATCCTTTAACCTCTTGAGAAGATATGGTTGGGTAATCATTTGTGAAAGGTATTGATGTTGTTCCATCCTTTATTATTCCCATGTCCATCCTTTCCAAATCTAAGAAGATTAGATCCCTATCAATTATCATCAATGATATAATTGATGGGTCATTTCTACTTATATAATTCTCTAAATTATTTTCTATACTAGGGTGGGAGTAGTTTGGGAATTCATAGTCCTTGATCAATTATCACCATCATCATTGGTTCGTATTCTTATCTTTCTATGTGAGTATATATTTGAGACTTTTGTGATCCATATATATTTCACGCATCTCCCCAAAGAGATAATGTTGAAATATTTTCAAAGAAAATATCACTACAGACCACTCCATATCATGCGTTGGGTAGTTCTAATCAGGAACTTTTAACAACCTAGAAGCATAGTCTATGAAATTGTCATTATGTATTAACACATATCCCAATCTCTTCTTCAATGAATCGCTTAATACTAAGAAAAGTTCCCAACTTATGGGTAGTGTTATCACATGGGCTGTGATAAGCATCATTTTCATCTCCTTGAAGCTATCTTCACATTCATCATTCCAGGAAAACATGAATCCGTTATGAGTTTTCTTGGTTAGAGGGTTTGAAAATCACAAGAATGTTATCAAAAATAGAAAATAATACCTAGTTAATCCAAGGAAAATATTGATATATTTCATAGATGATGGACTTGGCCATCCTTCAATTGATTTTTTTAAGGGTCAACATATATCACACTTATTTGATGATATTTCCCATGAATGAGACTTCCTTCAACCAGAACTCACATTTTATGTACATTGCATAAATCTTATCCATTCATAAGGTCATTATAACAGTTCTTGGATGCTCCTCATTATAATCCTTGGTTTTGGATTATATTAAAATATCATCTATAAATACTAACACATATTTTTTGAGGTAATATCTTAAGACTCTATTCATCAAGCCCATGATGATTTTTATAGCATTAGTGAGTCCTGAATTACTATGAACTCATAGTGCCCATACCGTGTATAAAAATAATTCTTGGGGGTATCTTCCTTCCTCGCCCTTACTTAGTAATAACTCAACCATAGATACACCTTGTAGAATTATTGTTCTCTATGTAGCTTATCTAACAATTCATAAATCTATTATGCAAGATACCTTTTCTTTATCGTGATCTTATTGAGCACACGATAATCAGTGCAAAGGTGCATTGACCCATCCTTCTTTTTGATGAAGAGGACTTGTGCACCCCATGGTGAATAACATGGGCATATGTACCATTTATCTAGATTCTCCTGTAGTTTTTTTTTCAACTCCTCACGTTCCACAAAATCCATTCTATATGGAGTCTTAGATAATGGAAATTCCCAAGGTACAAGCTCAATTTAAAATTCAACCTCTCTGCTAGAAAGAAGACCTAGAAATTCCTTTGGAAACACATTGGTGTATTCCCTCACAAAATTAATGTCTTTAAGGATGATTTTTTCCTTAAAATAAATCATATAAGCTAGATATTCTTGCTCATATGGAAGTAATATCCATTCTTGAGATGATGGTGATAAATAAGATTCAACCTCCTCATTTCATTTGTGTAGAATCAGGGTTCAATTCACAATACAGAGAGTTATTTTTTTCTCATGGAAATTTATGTTGGCCCTATATAGGGAAATCCAATCCATGCCTATAATTAAATACAATTAAACCAAAGGGAGTATAAAACGGTTCTCTGGGATGTTTAGACCACATATTATGACAGGGTAGGTGTTATATTCTTTGGATACAATAATTGACCCATTTTTCATTTCCACCAATAACTCCACTTCCATGATTTTTGGTGGTTGTTTCCGATGCTTTTACACCGTGGCGCGCTCGCGTGTCCGTCACGCATGGGAGGACGTGCGGCTCGGCGTAAAAGCGTCGGAAATATAAAATGGTGAACCCGACGTGAATGAGGACATAATCCCGTACCACGCCACGCGATCCTGTGGTCAAGGTCCCAAAGGCGATCCAGGCATGATGCATTAGCGGACCTCAAGCTGGACCCAAAGACAGAAGTTCTGGGTGCTTTTGGGTGCTAGAAGCACAGTTTAACATCATGTTGGATAAAACACTGATCTTATTTTTAGGTCTTAGAACTCAGACCAAGGTTCAGTTTAAGGTCATGCGGGACCGTGCGGTTTAAGGTCATGCAGGACCAAGGATGCCTAGATGTAGGGAAAAAATGCAGTTTAAGGTCATGTTGGACCCTACAGTTTAAGGTCATGTCGGGCCACCAGAGTATCTTAGTTTTAGGTCTTAGAATTCGAACCATTGATGATCATGAAAAATGCCGTTTGAGGAACCTGGCGTTGGTGGGAGGAGTTATGCACTCACCATCCATAGTCACCAGGGACGCCATTGGGGTGGACCTTATGTACAATAAAAGGCCCCTCCCATTTAGGCTCTAACTTGGGTGGTTTCCTGCCGGGAATCATTGGCACTCTGAGAGCCAGCACTAGGTCACCTTGTAGGAAAGAGCGGAGGCAAACCTTCTTATTGAAAGCTCGATCCATCCTTCTCTGATGCCTTTCCAAGTTATGTAAAGCGTGAAGCCTACCTTCGTCCAGCACTTCCAATTCGTCTAGACGGATTTCGGAAATTCTACCCAGCGCTTGCTGGTTGTAGACCATCGTGCGTAATGAGGGAAACTGGATCTCGATGGGCAGGACGGCCTCAGCTCCGTATACCAGGGAATACGGAGTCACCTGGGTGGAGTTACGAGTTGTTGTCCTATAAGCCCAGAGGGCGTTGGGGAGCTTGTACGGCCAACTTTTCTTGTTCTAACCAACCATCTTTTGCAGAATGTTAGAGAGGGTTTTGTTAAACGCCTCAATCTGTCCATTCACCTGCGCATGATAGTGGGAGGTGTGGTTAGAGAGAATGTTGTACTTGGCGTACAACTTCTTCATCTCGGCTGCTCGGAAGTTGGTTCTGTTATCTGTGAGGATAGCGTGAGGTACTCCTAACCGATAGATGATATTGGAGCTCATGAAGTCAGCAATAGAACAAACCTTGACTTCCCTGAGTGGGATTGCCTCCGCCCACTTCGAGAAGAAATCTGTAGCGGTTAAGATGAACCGGCACTGGCGGGCCATCGCTGGCGGGTAAGGCCCCACGACATCCAACCCCCAAACTGCAAAGGGCCAAGAATACTTGGTAGTATGGAGAGGCTCCGGTGGTCGATGCACAAAGTTAGCATGAACTTGGCACGCATGACACCTCTTGGCGTACTCAATGCAGTCGTGGATCATGGAGGGCCAGAAGTATCCCAGCCTCCGAATCTGGTGGGACAACTTCGACCCGGCCTGGTGGGCGCCACATGAACCAGCGTGCACTTCTTGCATGACCTGTGGGATCTCAACTCCTTGAAGACAGCGGAGGAGAACACCATCAAATCTGCGCTTGTAAAGGAGCTACTCAAGGCTGGGACCACTCTAAAGGGTGAACTGTGGCGCACGGCATTGGATTCATTCTTGCTCGGCTCGGTCCGGCAGAAGATTTTCGTGCTGGAGATATTCAACCAAGGGAGTCCTCCAGTCAGGAACTATTCCGATTACCGCGCCTGAAGCCCCCGGGGACCCTGACATAAGGGCACCAGCGGTGAGATGGTTCACTCGTGGGCCACGATCTCCTTCTGGAATAACAGGAGAAATGACTCTCCGGTGCGCCATGTGGACGATTAGGTCATCCTGTTCGGGCTCCGCAAGTGATGCGGCCAGGCTGGCCAAAGCATCTGCTCGACTGTTCTGCGACCGGGGAATGTGAACAACCTCTGGCTGGGAGGGGAACTTAGCTATTAGACGGAGGGCGCACTCCAACAATGGCACGTGTTCCGGATTTCTGACAACGTAGTCACCATTGACCTGTTTGACGACCAGCTCGGAGTACCCCTTTACATACAGATGGGTACGTCAATCTCGAGAGCCAACTCGAGGCCAGTAATGAGGGCATGATACTCTGCCTCATTGTTGGTGCAGCCTTCTGACAACAGAAATGAATACGGCAGAACGTCTTGCTCAGGGGTGATGAAGACGATACCCAGGCCCACTCTATTAAGCCTATGATCGTTGAGCCTTCTACTGGTGGGGCTCTGGGAGGCACCGTCAAAGTGCATATGCCAGTATGGGATGGCGTGATCAACTGAGAGGATTGCCTCATCAAGAAATCCTAGATCTAGTGGCTGGTCCGCAGAGGTTGGGTATGCAGCTAAGAAGTCTGCCAATGCCTGTCCTTCGACAGCCTTCTGATATACGAACCTGATGTCGAACTGCTGGAGGATCACCGCCCAGCGCGCCAATCAGCCGGTCAACATAGGTCGGTTCAGGATGTATTTAAACGGGTCTACCCAAGAGACCAGCTGTACCTCGTGGTGCTGCATGTAGTGCTGCAATTTCTGAATGGCAAATACGAGCACCAGGCAGCTCTTCTCGATGCGGGAATATTTAATTTCCGCTTCGAGGAGCATGCGGCTGAGGTAGTAGAGGCTATTCTCTGTTCCCTCGTTGTTCTTCTGGGCGATAAGTGCGCCGAGGGATCACTCAAGGGCAGTCACGTAAAGGACCAGCGGCTTTCCAGAAATGGGTGGCATCAAGACCGGAGGTTAAAGTAGATACTGCTTGATTTCCTCAAAAGTGACCCGACACTCCTCGTCCCATTCGTAGGCGGCGCCCTTCTTCATGAGCAAGGAAAAGGGCTTACACTTGCCGGCCAGATTCGTAATGAATCGGTGTACATAGGCTAAGTGGCCTTGAAGACCTCTCAGCTCCCGAATATTACTCGGGGGTGGCATCTGAATGATGGACTTGATCTTGTCTGGGTCGATCTCGATGCCTTGATACCTAACAATGAAGCCAAGAAACTTTCCAGAGGTGACTCTGAAGGAACACTTCAACGGGTTCATCTTCAAGTGGTGATAATGGAGGAAGCCAAACACTTTCTCAAGGTCTTTGAGATGGTCTTGGCGCTGACGAGACTTAAGCATCAGATCATCCACGTAACACTCCACCAGCGTCCCGAGAATCGGCTTGAATATGCGGTGCATGGCCCGTTGATAGGCGGCACCTGCATTCTTTAGTCCGAAGGGCATAACCTGGTAGAAGAAAGTACCCTGGGGGCCCTAAAGGCAGTGAACTCTTCATCCTCGGGGGCCATTCGGATCTGGTTGTACCCAGAGTACCCATCCATGAAGGAAAGGGCTTGGAACCAGGTCGTGGAATCGATCAACAACACTGTCACGGGAAGGGGAAAATTATTCCTCGGATAGTGGCGATTGAGATCGCGGAAGTCGATACAGACCCTAATCATCTCGTTCTTCTTCCCGACTGGCACAATGTTGTCTAGCCACCTAGGGTACTGGACTTCTTTGATGAAGTTGGCCTTGATGAGCTTATCAACTTCAGCCTCAACCATGGCACCGTGAGAGGGGTGCATCTTTCTGGGAGGCTTCTTGAACCCGCGATGGTTTGCTGGAAGGCCAAGGCAGTGGACGGCTACCTGGGGATCTAGTCCTGGCATCTCATCATAACTCCAGGAAAACACATCACGGTGCCATATGAGGAAGTCTACGTACCATTTCCATTCCTCGGGGGGCATAGCGGCGCTGACCAATGTGGGTCTCGGGTCCGCCTCGCTACCGAGGTTCACCTGCACTAACTCGTCGACCGTGGTGGGGACGCCCTCCTCAAAGGCAGGAGGAGCATCTTCCATGTCCTCCTCTCCACTTGTGGAAGGGTCATCCATGGGGGGAGCCGTCTCGGGGCTGCTAGACCCTTATGGGAAGCTGGTGCCGACTTGTGCGGCAGAGGTCGCCATGCCAGGGGACCAATGCAGTGTGGAGACCATGGCGACAAAGGTGGTTGATCCAATCCCATCTGGCCTTCGGCCCAAGGGGCCACGCTTTGTGACATCAAAGTAGTGGTGGAATGTTGGCTTGAGTCGATCGATTCCGGCCTGGTGAAACAGACACGTATGATGTACTGTCGTTGCCATGAGCCCAACATCCCGATATCGTACAGGGGTAGGAGGCTCAGGGATCACCTGAGCCTGGCTGGTGTAAGAGTACGAGGTGATTTCCCGTCGTCGCTTGGACCCGGAAATATGCCTTCCTATGGTACCCGAAACGACAAAGCACTACCCCATGTTGGGGGTCGTGGCCTCCAACTGATGGATTGGGAAGACATATGCGTCATCCAAACCCGCCAAGGGACCACTCGCGATAGTGGCGGGCTCGACCTCACCTACCAAGATCTTCTTGTCCTTTCTGTTGTAGTAGCCAGCGTCCAAATAACGGGCTTCACAAGAGGCAATAGGAGATGCATCTCCTTGGAGCACGCCCACTCGACCCTTAAGGGAGTATTTGAGGCACTGGTGATACGAGGAGGGGACCGCTGCGTGAAGGTGGAGCCACGGCCTTCCCATCAATGCGTTGTAGGCAGTGTCCTGAGAGACAACCATGAATTCGGTATTGGCAATCAGGCCATCGAACTGGGTCTTCAGACGAATCTTGCTAAGTGGAGTTTTCTCGGTCCTATCATACCCCTGTATCCTGAGGTCGGAGGGAGTTAAATCATCCTCAGACAACCCCAGTTTCCGCAGCGTCCGAGTTGGGATTAGGTTAATCCCGAAACCCGTGTCAACAAGACAGCGGCGAACTTCCATGTCGTTGAACTGGCCGGTGACATACAGTGGGAGAATGTTCCCCTGTATGGGAGGTTCTTCATCTTCACCGGAAAATGAGATAACCGCCTGACATTCAGCATCCTCAATCGCCATGGTGTGAAAGGATTCTGCGGCTGCCACCTCCGTCTCGAACTGGAGGGGGCTCCTTAGAGCCTCAGTGAGCGCCTCACACATTTCCAATGACAGGAGAAGGGCCTCAAGGATATAAAGCCTTTCCGGAATGCTGGCCAGGTGCTTCATAACATCATACTTTCGATCCAAACACGAGATTCTTCTTAAGGGAGGCCGCTCTGCGATTAGAGGCATGACGGACTCTGCCGGCGGGACCAGTGACTGACTGGTACTAGGCACGTCTCGCTGTTCACTAGTCGAAGCCAGGGAGGTGGCTACCGCATTAGGACCGGAAGGCTTTAGTCAGCCGGTGGCAGGGTAGGGCTGGCTGCGACACGGACGAGGTGGTCCCGCCTGATCCAGCAACACAAACGGTGGTGGAGGCGGACTTGTCGACACCGGGTGAGGGGACCGCGTGCGTTGATCTCTGTATCGGGCCTGCTGCCTGGTCTCAGTAGCGTGCACAGCCTGGTTGGAGGTGACGACTTCCGTGCCCAGGTGATTCATGTATCCATGGCTCCGCCGACGTTGGCGATGGCTGGGGACATTGGGAAAGTCCACCAGGTGTTCCTCATCGTCGGGAGCCAAAAAGGGATTTAACAACTCTACGGTGTTAACCGAAGCGTACCCCGGGATTTCACTCGAGGAGACATCCGCTACCAGACAGAGTCTCGGAGGGATCCCCATCTCTGGGGGAATAAAATCTCCAAGCGTGCGGGAAGATGACGGCACTGGCAGGGCGCGTTCTTTCTTCTTGCGTCGCCGCTTGCTCTTCTGGGAAGAGGTAGGCTGGGACGAAGATGCCAAAGTGGCGCTCGTAGATTCTGAGGGCTCTGGCTGACTTAGGTGGCCACGGATGATGCCATGGGCACGGGAAACCCTCTTGTAGGCCATATAGTCATTATCCTTCCAGGACCCACGGTCGGAAACCTGCTTCCACTCATCCTCTTTACCGCTGCTGCCATCTGATCTCACGAAGACACCTGCCACCTGTGTCGGGACTGGGCCCAACCTGACTACGTTGTTGTCAATTTGGTCTTGGATCCAGTCCTTGAACACATAGCATCGCTGGATGGTGTGCCCTAGGATCCAGTGATAAGGGCAGTAGTTAGGGTGATCAGTGAGATGCGCCTCTTCTGGCTTCCGACACTCAGGCAGCCGCACGATCCTCTGCTCCAAGGTGCTACGTAAATAACCAGGGACCTGGGCCTCGTCAAACGAGTAAGTATGATTCCTTCCGTCTGGAAAGGGGGCTCTTGGAGGCTGACCCTGACTAAGGGCCGGAGGAGCATACTGAGGAGGCGGAACCTGATTATCTCGCCTAGGTAGTGGCGGTGCGTCATGCGGAGGCGCCTGCCTATTTTGAGGTGGTTGCTGCTGGGCCGGAGGCTGTGCCCGTGGGGGTGGACCCCTATGGGGCTGCTGAGCTGGCCTTACTGGTAGAAACTCCAGCTGTCTGGGAGCCTCTATCTAGGCTACAACAGCGGGCTCGGCTCTGGCGGATCTCCTTGCAGGGATTACAGGAGGCAGCGGGCGTGCCTGACTGGCCTGTTGCAGGGCTTCTTCAAGGCGTTGAGCCTTGTCCGAGAAATCCTGGAACACTCCAGGGTAATTCTAAGTGATCAGAGAAGGAACCAGCTCTGCCTTGATGTTCCCTACACACATTGTCAGTAATTTCTCCTGAGTTAGTGGCATGTCAAGGGAGTACGTGAGCCCCTTCCACTGGGAAACGAAGTCCGCGACCCGCTCATCGGACCTCTGTTTGCACCTGAAAAGGTCTGCAATGTTCGTCTTCTGGGTCTTGGAATTGAACTGGTAGAGGAATTTTCGGCGAAGGTCCTCCCAGCTAGCCACAGACCCAACAGGGAGCTGGTTGTACCAGACGAAGGCTGGACCTTCCAGCGTCTGAACGAAGCAACGGATCTTGGTAGCTTCCTGCTGCGCCAGAGTCCCCAATATAGGCCCGCACCTCGAGTTGAAGTGGGCCAAGTGTTGTGGTGGATCTCCTGTCCTGTTAAAGGGGTAGAAAGTGGGGTTCCCAAATCCCGGCGGGGCCGACATATCATCCACCCATGCTGGGTATGGCTTGCCATCCGGTGGGATTGCCACCCGCCGAGTTTCCAGGGCCTCCATGCGGGCGATGAGCACTTCCATAAGATCATCCGGACACGGATTCCTATCCTGACGGGGATATCTATCCACAAGCGCATTGTCGAGATCTCCAATCTGGTAGTCAAGCTCAGCAGCTCGTGGGGCAGCTGGCGGAGCAACTCTCGGGGCAGTGGGAGAAAACCGAGCATGTTCCCCCAGGTGATTCCGCCGCTCGGGAGGGTTCGGTGAGATGTATCGCGCCGTCTTTCCATGGGCGCCGGCCTCTCCCCTGTTGGTGAACACGACATGGTTACGGTTTCCCGGGGGAATCTCGGCAAGGGGTAGGTGCTCCTGCCCCTGCTGTCCTGACTTGGGATTACCGTAGTCAGGCCGCCGCTCTGCAATGCGTTCGGCCAAGAGGTCATCAACCAGCCTCTTTTGCTCAGCAAGCTGCTGGTGTAGCATGGCCTTCTCGGAGTCTTCCTCTTCCTTCTGCACCAAGGAAGATGGGTCGGTGAGCTTGACATCCCTGACATGCTCTTTACCCTTGTTGATGTTTCGGCTCAGTGTCAGTGCCTCAGTGGGTGTGGGGAGACCTAGGAGCTCCTCTAGTAGTGAGTGATCCTCCCAGAAGGGTCCAGTGGTGGCTTGTCCTCAGGGGGTGAGTCCCCATCGAGGATCTCCACACTGCTTTTGGTGACATTCCCTCAGGGTCGCCCGGTGAATCGGGCTGTCGGCGGATCGCACAGAAAAGAAGGGCAGCGTACTGCCCCCATCCGCGGAGGTACACGCATTGTTGTTGGAGGGCCCTGCGGTGGCCAGGCGACTCGGGGTGCCGGACCACAGGGAGTGCTGCCAAGTCAACCCGACGGCACTGCTCACCGTTATCCTCGAGATGTGCTTGACTCCCGGGATAAGGTGCTAGTTGATGGAGAAGACGGGAGTGAGTCAACCTAAGAGTCTGGAAGAAACATTCAAACTCTCCCGGGGTGAGCGCCTCCGGCATATCAAAATCTGATACTGCAACCGGCCAAATTTCTCAGGGAAGTGGCCCGCTGCGAGGACGGTCCAAAAGCTCCATGACTCTGGTTTGGGGTCCGGGACTTGCTGCCCCTTCTCGTCAACTAAGAATGGATGGAGAGCTGGAAACGGTGCCGAGGAAGGTCGCTGGTCCGATGGGCTGGCTGGCGGGGAATACGGCAAACATATCGATTGGTTGTTGATCCCTGAGTCATCCTCTAAGGGATTCAGTGCCCTGGCTGCCACGTCGCGATAGGATGGGCCAGCGAATGGGCCTCCTGTCACAGCATCGGTGCTCGCCGAGGGTGTGTCGCCTTGCGACTCCTATGTCGGTCCCTAGAAAAGTTCCCCACACTACCTGACTGAGGTGGAAGGCGCTTCTGGGGAGGCCAGCGATAACTGTGGGTTTGACCCCTAGGGGTACGCCCAGTCCTCGTCCTCCTGGATATACCTTCGGAGGGAGGAGGGAATCATATGGATCTCACATTCGGGGAGTACAAGACTGAAGCACCGCATCCCCATCCCTACCCTCGACTCAGAGGGTCGGGGGGAAGGTTCCACTGTCAAGTCGTACTCCGCCTCAGAGTCCGAGAAACAGACCGGTCTAATTTCCGTCCGGACTCCCCTGAAATTCCTCCTATGGTGACGACGCCCCGCCTTCCTGCCCCTGGGTGGCTCCTCAGGGTAAGGATGATTTCTGTCAAGGAGTCCCCTGGACGCAATAGTGTTGGGGCAGAGGGGACTGAAAGCTGGGGTGCGGGAAGCACCGGGATAGATGTCGAATGGGATATGGGGAGGACCTCCATGTGAGTGAGCGACTGGATACACAAAGGCTCCATACTCGCGGCCAGCGGTAGGGGGAGTGACCTCATACCCAGTGTAGTAGGCACTGGAAGGAGTCATACCCGGAGCGTAGCTATCGCGAAGAAGCCTTAGGCTTTCCATACCAGTGGTACGGAATGATCCTTCATGATGGGTGGCACTACCACGGATTGGTCCGCGGAGGCCATTGCATGTGCCCGCGACTGGGAGAGTTGACCCAACCTTCCAGTAGGGCGGTCGGGGCCTCGATCCCAGTCGAGCATGTGACTGCCCCTGCTCAACATGTGTGGGGATCTGGTAGCAGGAGTCAGCAGTGGCTCGGGCCATAGAGGTTGCTGACGTTGGTGCCCCAGGACGGGCACTCTCTTCCACTCGCGCCCAACGCTGGCGTCGGGTAAGATGGGTTGGATCTGGTGGTGCGGGCACAAAGATTGCCTGGTCCTCAGCCCGGGGAGCCAAGCGATGACATCAACGCAGCCTGGCGGGGGTTCTTGCCATTAACCCCTGGGACGGGTCTCTGATCTGGCGAACCCGGACATCCCTCACCTCATTGCCGTAGGGGATGGATGTGTCAAGGTGCTCCGGGGATCGGCTCCCAAAGCAGTTGAATGTCAGAGTGGGGAGCGGCGGCTCCTTGTGCGGCCCTCGGGGGTGGCGACAATAGTGGGGCGCAACCGCCTCTAGATCCAAACGGTCCAGGCCCCTGGTGGGGATGATCCCTTCCTTGTCGTACCTACGAACCAAGTCTTGGATCACCCTTTGCTGGATGATTTCTGATGGGGAGAGGGGGGTGTGAGAGCCTGACAGTTATGGAAATCGGAGCCGGAGTGACTTTGGAAAAGGCGGGACCGCGCGGGGTAGCCGCGCCGGCGCTGCCCCTGCCCCTGCGCCGGTGGGCAGGTGGCGATCGCGCTCCGGATGCAGTGATCTGATTCCTGGAAGCAGGGAGATGAACCCATTAGTACTAACAGGAAAAGAAATCGACAACCAATAGCCCAGCTTTGTTCCATCTTCCGTGGTTGGCGGGAGGGATCCACGCTGACGACGTCGCGGAACGGAGTGCACAACATCCTGACTGCCTCAACCCCTAGCAGGTTTCACGTCCCGGTGATAGGTACTCGGACCTGGTGACATGCTGATCTTCCGACATCCCGAATGCTACATGTCCCCATATTGAGGAGAAGAGCTTCATGTTGGGTTCACCATTTTCTGTTTCCGACGCTTTTATGTCGGGGCGAGCGCGTGTGTCTATCACGCATGGGAGGACGCGTGGCTCGCAGCCCCGCATTCCCTCTTTCCAAAGGCGAGTGGCATCTGTTCCTTATTCAGGGACGTCTGCTCCTTGATCGAAACTGGGATGATGGGATGTTGCTTCTTCCTTCCGTGGATTCCTCCTCAGAGTTCGTCACCTAATCCGGGTATCCCTCATAGATTTAAGACGGGTTCGTGAAGCTCGTTCTCGGTGCCATATCTGCATGGACGCCAGTTAATTACACTGCTTTCGTCGAGATGATCCAAGGGGTCTTGTCGGGGCAGAAACCTTCTGTGAGGGGAACGGTCACGTTGGGGTGTCATTGGCATGTCTTGATGCTGGGGATCAGCATGTCTGTCTTCTGTCCCTTATCACAGAGCTTTTCGAGGGTGCGGAAGCCCGAGGCATCCCACATCGAACGTGAGGAATGTGTACCATCTAAGGTTTTCCTCAGCTTCCCATGTTTAACACGGGGTATGCCGCGAGTTTAATGTCTTGCAGAGACGGATCGAACTGATTGAAACACTGAGTGGATCAGATTGAAGGACCCCCTAGGGGGAACACCGATGTTGGGGCTAGCACATGGGTGGCTTTCCAAAAGCTATGGAGTGGGGTGGAGTGGCATGATCTCACCGAGATGTGGCGGCCTGGGTAAGGATCGGGATGGATGATGGAGTGAGGCATGGGGCTTATTCTCTTAGACGGCCCAAGAGGGAAAATTCAGTTTAATGTCATGCGGGACGAGATACAGTTTAATGTCATGCAGGACAAGAGCATACCGTTTGACGTCATGCAGGGCGAGGGATATGGGGATTACGCTCTGAGGTGGCCCAAAGTGGGTATGGGGATTACGCTCTGAGGCGGCCCGTGGTGGATATGGGGCTTACGCTCTGAGGCGGCCCATGATGTTCGGGGAACCGACACTGAGAGGTCGGAACGACCGGGTGGTGGGCTTGAACCTCATGGAGGCTTCCTACATACCATGCATTAGCACGGATCAAAGTCCACGTAGTTCGCTGGCATGGGGATTATGCTCTGAGGCAGCCCATAGGAGGATGTCATGGTCGATGCGCGCTCTAAGCCCACTTGAGTCATGCTCGGTGTGAGAAACAAGAGGCAATAAGGACCAGACGATCACGTCGCGAAGGGTGCATCCGTGAGAAGCGGAATGGGGCTTACGTGTGGTTAGCGGCACAAAGAGGAAATAGGGGCTTATGCGTGGTTAGCGGCCTGAAGAGGAAACAGGGGCTTACGCGTGGTTAGTGGCCCTGGGTGCCAGGGCTTACTCCAGGGTGGAGGCCCGTGGTGCGACAAAGCACAGTGGGAAAGGGACTCCACTGGCCTTGGCAGGGGGGAAGTACGGAGATGCATGGGTGAAACCTTCTGTAAGAGAGGCTATGGGATTACGCTCTGAGGCAGCCCTTCCCCCATGGACAAATGCCACTCCAACAAGGAGGATCTCATTCCATTTGAGGAAGAGCCCATTCCCTTGGAGACGAGAGGCGTAAAAAATGTCCGAGCTGGGGGGACCCTGCATGCGAAGCACGGGGTCGGACCACAGTTTAACGTCATGTGTTAAGGATGAGGTGCTTAGCAGTTTAACATCCTGCAGCTTGGACAAGGTGGGTTCGCTCTACACCCCTAGGTCTTACATGCCCAATGCGAATCCCGAGGCAAGGTTGCGCGAAAAGGGGGATTACCTGGAAGTCATATTACACGTGGGGGGAGTCGAATTGCGTGCCCGAGAGTCGATCTGAATTCCTCAACCCCCAAACTTTTGGGGGTCGCCTTCTATTTATAGGCACCCGTCAGCGCGGAATCCAGGCGGTGTGCGAAATTTTCCACGCCGGGGACCGACGGCGTGCAAAGCCTCACCGCGCAGAACCGGGGCGCACAAAATTGCGTGCACCAGTAGCTCGATTCTGCGAATCCCGGACATGCTTTGTGCGCACATATTTATTTCACGCAATCCCTCCTTTATTTCGCGTCCCACTTCCCAGGCCTCCGGACCGGGCCTATGATTCCGAATATGACTTCGCTTTTCCATTTCGAAACTTCCTCTAGGAGTTCCGGACTTTTTTCAGCATCTACAGTGGTGTTTGAATAGTGTACTGAACTTTTGTGATATGAAGGAATATGTAGAACAAAAATCAAAAAGTAATTTATCTATCCTTGAATGAATAGCTAGCATAATTTCCACCACTTTGTTGGAGGGATCCACCTTAGTGGTTGTGATAGAAAAAGCTCAACCTTTCTACCTTGGAGGTTTTTGGTTGTCTCTAAAAACCCTTAACATAGTGAATTTCTTTAAAAAGTACCATGATTCCTCATATTTGAAGCAATGAACAATGAATTGAGGGTTAAGATGATCATTACTTTCCTATGTCACATTAGTGGGTTTATCATTTTGGAAATAGCTAGCTAGGTTCCCTTCCTTCCCTCACCTAAATTGTTTTCTCATCCCCCTTAGGCAATTTTTTTGAGCTTCTGTCCACACCTTTTTTAAGTGGGATGTTGAAATTTGTTAGCACCATTATATTTCTCTGTAGAAGTGCTAGAATTAAACACCACCTTCCTATTCTTATCCTCGTGATACCCTTTAGATTTAACAATCTCTATTTCAAATTTAAGGTCACATAGAACAATTTCCTCATAGAAACAAGGTCATGGATCACCAGTGTTTTTCATATACTATGTTTTAAACTACCAAAAAAATTCAACCTTAAATTTGGGGGTAACGATAAAGATAGAGGTGTATCGTGCATGTCTTTTGAAATTTTCCTCATACACCCCAATAGATTCATCATATTTCATATTCAGGGTGAGGAAATAACCTTCCATTTTAATATAGCGAGTTTAAGGAAAATAATTATTGGAAAACATTTTCGGGAATTCCATTCACCCAATCGCTTTGATCTCTTCCTTAGGATTTATATTCTTGATCAGGGACCACCATTGATCAGATTCTCCCTCAATATGATAAATATCCAGTATAACCTTATCTTCCTCATAACATTGAAGGATATATAATATCTTCAAAATGTATTTGATCTATTATTCCATGATTAAGGGATCATATGATCTATCAAAAGTAAGAGGCATTTGTCACATAAAGCTCTCAATTGCATCTTGTTCATTCTTATGGGGATTTTGGTGATCCTCCTGATCCAGTTTTATATTCATAACCTAAGTCATCTGAGCAAGAATTATCACAAATTTTGTGATTCCTTATCTCATTGGGTTGGGAATGTCATTGGAGAAGTCATCACATTGCCTGTCGCATTGAATATTTACCCAATTCCTCTTATTTACTACCATTTCCTTGAACAAAAAGAAAAATTATGGATGAGTATTTTTAAAATTTTAAACACATAAATGGTAATTTAATGACATTAGTGAGATAACTTATAGCTTACATTTATTTCCTTAACATATGAATTTATAGGCTTTAATATATGTTATCCATGATCTATTTCCTAACATAAATTCTTATGGGAATTTTTTGTTCCCTTAATAATAGTGCGTAATGAGATTACAAATTTACCAAATAATATCCTCTGAAATTTTCAACCTAGGTGTATAGTAAGGACCATTTTCGTGTATCGAGTTACATTAAGTCTTTCCTGGAACACCTTATTGGAGTTGTTACTCCAAGGTATATATGTGCTAGAACCACGTCCACTTGTGGTATCTAGACAGGTATATATTTACTTTATAAACCATTTTATCCATACTTACTATAATTTAGGGATGTTTTCTTAAGATTTTTATTATCCTCAATGATTTATCTAGAATTTTATTATCCTGATCCCAAAATAACTAAACATTTCCTCTGATTCCAACTATAGAAACCATGTTATTTATTAATAATTAATTAATGATTTATTACATAAAAGTACACATAATATAACCTAAAATATTGATAATTATATTTTCTTGGGTAATTAGTTACATGGAATAACATCTTGAACATGGGATACAACAACATTATTGAAAATGTTCTTAACATGCTTCTAAAGTTACATGGATTTGAAAGCTGCACGGGATGAGCATAGGACATACATAAGAAAGGGGTGGGCTATAAATCTTATTAAGGGAATAAACATGGAATATAGTAATACATGTTAAGAAATAGACATATAAATAGAGAATAAAAATAGTATGAATCATAAACATGAACAATGATACATGATATAGCAGGATAATCATAGCATTGGAAATGTGGAAATAACTTTCAAAAATGAATCATAAACCTAGATCAAGGATAAAATGGAAAGAAATAATGGTGAATAATGTCCCATAAATGAATAAGTTTCACTCCTTGTCCAAACATTACATCTCGTGAGACTAAAAATTACCCAATTCATTGGAGCACAATATAATTCTAGGAACACCCGTCACTTTCATTTCGTTTTCATTCTTAAGTGTGCCACATAGATCATACAACATGAATTCATTCATCATAATATTTTATTACATTATCATGGAGTGTGTCATATATACATGTAATTCCCATGTTAAATAGGTATATGTGTATAAATGTGAATTACCTTTATAGGAAATGGGTATGGTATTTACTACACAATTTTTATTGGCATGGAAAATCGTTGTAAAATTTCTGAATCATAACAACAACACATAAAAATTTATAAAATGTGTTGATGAAATATAAAGGGGTCTCTCTTTAATTTTACATCAATTATATAGTAAAGGGAATATATAATAATATCTTCCATCAAAAGTAAATAAAGATAAAAGATATAAGGTCATGAAGATACTTGAATAAGGAGGAGAAATGAAAAGATCTCTTACTTGTGTGTGTGACTCAAAATGCTTGGAAGGGGATTCTTGAGATATTTTGGTCTCCTTGTTAGGATACTAGATAATTAATGGAAGAGTATAAAAATGATCCAAGGAGTTTTAGTGAAGGAAAATTGTAGATTTCGTGGGTTTCGATAGGAAAATAGGGGGATATCTTTATTATTTAGGTTTTGGACTCTACGTAATAAAATAACCAAAACAACAAAACATACCATGGTTATTTCCTATGGTTTCTATAAAATGGGAGGGATTATAATTATTTTATAAGGCCAAGGGCCTTACCTAATAAAATAATACACTTTATTATGTGGTGATGAGTCATACTCTTAAAGAAATGACTTTAAAACCATGAAATATGACTCAAAATCATATTTTATCTATATAATTTTCTAAAAATGTTAATTTTTACTTTTAAAATGTAATAGAAATTTATTAAGAAATGATGGGTTTTTTTATAATAACATTTTTCAAACCCTTATAAAAATTACATTTGACTTCATAAAAATTATAAGATCATTTTTATTTAATAAAAATTATTTTATAGTGATATTTTATTAAAACATTATATATTTCAAAAATCCATTAATTTATCAAAATAAATTCCTTAATTAAATTTGAATATTACCAAAAATACTATTTGTGTTTTATTTTATCAAAATAAAGAAATCATTTATACAGTAATAATAATAAAATGAAAATATATCCACTATTATATTCAAAATAATTTACATACTCATATCTCTAGGTTCTTGATATATATTCTTTTAATACACCAAAAAATCCTTATGAGTAAGGTGTGTGAGAGTGATATTTTCAGGGGGTTGTTCGGCGTACATGGTTTGGGCCATGATCTCGATGAGATTTAAATTCTCCCATAAACAGTTTCTCTCATGCTTAAGTTATTATATCTTAGCTAATGCTTGTTCAACGGAAAATCCTAGTGATGTTATCTCCCTCCAAAGCTCTGATAAATGGGCTTCATGGCGTAAGATACTATAGGTTGAGTTCATCACTTACTTTTTCTATGTCCATTGGATTTTTTAAAACCCTATATTTTTACTTATCATGTGATCACTGTTCAAGGGATATATTGTCAACAGTAAAGATGTTTAACATTCATTTAAATATGATAAAAAACCAAAGAAGTTCATGTGTTTTCTATATCTATATTTCATAATAATACATTTAGTTAAATTGTATGGGTAATTTTTGTTAAAATAGTTCAGGTCATTACAATTCAATATAGAAAACATATTGAGGTTTGTTCATTATGTTAGTCTCATTAAATAGAAAATATGTTAAATAAATTTAATAATATTGGTTTCAACAATGTTAACACTCCATTTGATTCTAGCATTGAATTGTTTATGAATATGTGTAGATCCATAAAATAACTTGAGTATGTTAGTGAAATTGGTTAATTAATGTATGAAATGCATTATAATAGTGTTGATATTTCTTTTTTGGTATGTAAAATGATTAGATATACTAGTAATCCTAGTGTGGATCATTGTATTTGTATATTGAGAATCTTTGGATACTTATGAATGAATAATGATTTGTGTTTATACAATAATGATTATCCAACTATATTAGAAGGATACACCAATGTGAGTTGGATTATCGGTATTGGGGATAATAAATCCACGTATGGGTGGTTGTTTACTCTTGGAAGTAGGTTTGTTTCTTGGTATATCAAGAAATAAACATGTAATTAACATTTAATTATGGAGTCAGATTTTAGAACCTTAGTGGCATGTGGAAGGAAAGCTGAGTGGATTAGGAATATATTATTGGATATTAGATCTTGGCCTCTTCTAATGCCTCATATCTCTAAAAATTGTGATATTGAGTAAATTTTATCAAAATAATATAGTTTAATGTATAATGGAATTATGGACATATAATATTGAGATATGATTATTTGAGGTAATTGTTACAGGATGGTACCATAATAATTGTCTATGTGAGATCATATAAGAACATTATAGATCCATTTATAAAATCTCTAAAGAGAGAGATCATCTAGGAAACTAATATAGAGATGGGGTTAAAACCCATAGAATAAATAATATTTTTAATGAAACCCAAATACATTATTTATGTAGATCCTAATCAAAGTGTTTAATGGATAAAGAAATTTACAAAGATGATTTTTGAATTGATAATTATAATCCCAACTACGTAGTGTCAATATCATCTGTTATGACTAGAGTTTGAGTTATAAACACTTAACAGAATATTATGATTAAGTGATTTATGTGTTAAAAATAATGTAAACACATTGTAATATTTTTCCTATATGAACATCGAAGTGGTGTCTCTTCTTACATGAGTTAATAGGTTTTATCCTTAAAGAGTATATGAAAAGGATATAGCACACAGACATAAAAGTTATACAAGATTATATTTTTGATGGAAGGATCATTGTATGTATGATATCTCTAGTTTATCTTAAATACAAACAAGTTCAATTTCTTGAAAAAATATAAATATAATATTACTTTGAGATATTGATACAAATAAACTTTTAAATCGAAAATACCTTTATTATGTAAAAAGATTCACATTTCATATTAATGGTTTATATTTATGAATAATATAGGGGTTGTTATAATTTTATTCATAAAATAAATAAATATAGTTGGAACCCACATTTTTTTTGTTTGGATTGATGAGGTCGAAAAATATATGTAATCCTACATTGGAAATTGGGTAAATTTAAAAAATATCCTCCCTTATAAAAAGGGGAATTGGGAAGTGTTTTCGGTAAAAAAAATATACCTAAATTATATTAATATATTTTTAAAATATATATTTTAGTAAAATGTTTATATATATTATATATAACAAAAAAAATAACATAACATAAAATCTTTTATAAAAATCATTAATGATAACACTAGTCGTAATAATTGGATTTCAAATTTTTGAAATCCAAATGGGTTCCCCCCTCCAAGAGTTATCTCACTTTAATAAAATAAAGGTATAATTTGATTGAAATGGTAATATCAAATTATTTTACTGCACAATAATTTTGATCTATAAATAAAGGGACAGTGAGATCGATGAATTTAATCTCTATAATCTGGAATTCTCTAGATAAAATCTCCTAACATCAATGTTTTGAAGATTTTGGAATTTGGTGTTATGAATTATTAAATTATTGGTGAAATCTTAAAGGTAAAATTTCAAAGATAACTCTACCTCCAAAAACTAGGGATGGATCTTTAACTTTTGGATAATGAATTAAATCCATGCATTGATATTTGAATATTTGTTTTCTTCTCTATCAACCTTACTATTTTCCAATATTAAGTATTATAAGGGTTTATCCAATGATTCATGGGTTGTATGAACAATTATGGCTCCTTTTTTAAATTAATATATTGAAATATAGATTTTTTGGACATTTGATCACTATGGACATGTTGGAAAGAACACATCTTGGGTTTTCCACTGATACTGGGTTGATTCATACCATACTCTAGATTTTTTCTTCATTAGATTACATTAGAGTGAGAATAGAAGTGTCATTGTGTGTTGACATGTAATTTTAATGTATATGTTTCCCCACATTATGATGTAGTCTATTTTTTTGTAACTGATCTTTTCATTATGTTGTGTGTTGTTTTGTAAAGCAATGCTTTCTCATCCCCAAAAATTTTAATCTTCTAGAAAAAGATCATTACAATATAGATTATGTTTAGATGAGTTCAAATAATTTTTTGGAACCTAACATTTAATTTTTTTTTATTTAATTGATGACATTAAAGTATGTGGGATAGTTTTATTAACTGATGGAATCTAGATTTGTCTCAATCTATATGTCGTTGAGGTAAGCGCAATCTTGATAAGTCTATGCAACATCCCTTGATAGCATATCCCACATTTCAATAGTGAATAAAAGATATTGTGGGGTTCTTGAACAAATCTTAATATTATGTGTGGGATTCATTTTAATCAAACCAAGAGGTAAGTAATTATGAAATTTATAGAACTCCATCAAAATAATAAATATGTAATAAAATATATGATTTTTTTGGAAGCCAGCATGGACTCAAGATTTTCCCATTTTGGGAATAGGATTATGATGTGTCCTCTAGTATTTTTCTTTATTATTTTAATTCAAGTAAATATGTTTCATCCTTGAAATTAATTCTTAGATGTCCCCTTATTTTACAAAATTTAATCTTATGCAACATTATTAATATTTAAATTATTATTGTGAAACTCCTCCATTTTCATTATAACGCTTCAAAATGTTAATGAATTGCCTTGAAATTATCATAATTAAAATTCTAGGTTAATTAAATGAAATTTTGTGTATAAATATCCACAATTAAAATTCTAAAATGAATAATATTTAATCAAATAAAATTTAAAAACCAAAAATAAAAGTAAAACAAAAAATATACACATGAATAAAAAACTAAAAATAAAGACAAATTTGTACAAATAAAGGAATATAGCCACCCACCAGTGTCTACCTAGTAGTATCCAAGGTCCCCTAGGACTCTTCCACCTATATAGGGTACCTAGTGGATTTTGTAGGTGAATTCCAACAAAATCCACCAACATATATTCATCTATTCTTAAACATTTTCCAAAAACACATTAAACTAACATAAATTAAACCAAAAAATAATCCATAAATATTAAAAAATACCCAATTATCTTGTTTATTACAAAATATATATCATAGGGTTTTTTATCACTGAGTGGCATCATCGTGTGTCAGAAATAACAACTCTAGACATTTAAACCTCATCATTGTTTCTAATTCCTAGGTTAATTATTATAAAAATACATGCTACCGTAGAACATATATAAGTGGAACAACCTTTCCATAGAACCAATTCTTACTATGATCAATGATATGCACCATATTATCAATGAATGATATATCTAACTCAATCTCCACATCATCACATTGAAGTACAAGGTTTTGGTTTGAAGTTGGCTAGAGGAATCGTTTTAATGATTTTTTATGGAAGTTTTTCCTTTTATTGTATTTATAAAAATCACATCACATTATAAAAATTGGTAATTGGATGATGTTATTTGGGACTTAGATTATATGATGAAAATTTATTAAGAATTTCTAAAAAATTCATCTTTTCAGTTCTATATGTTTTTTTCAGGGTGAACTAGTATTTGGACTCATATATCCAGAATATAGTTTTTTGGAATGGAGTGGGAAGATGTATCAAATACAAAATGTCATAAGATATGTTATACACAAAAAAAAAGACAATTTCATGATGATCCCAATGTTATTAACATTATAGAAAACCTCTTGATATTTTATTTTTCATAGTTGATTTGAAGTTCTTATGAACGCATAAGTTCTAATAAAATTAATCTAAAATATTTTGATTCTCATATGGTCATTTAATGTTATCAAATAATGAAGAAATCTCATAATACTATATTTAGTTTATATGAGAAAATAAAAAATATAATTTCTAGTGTTTCAATTATGTTAATTTTTTCTAGATATCAAACTTAATTTTGAAAAGTATTAGATGAAAATGTTGTTTAAATACTGGATGTTTTAATTTTATGGGGTTTTAATATTGAAATG
The DNA here is from genome assembly GCA_963277665.1 of Viscum album. Taxonomy (NCBI): domain Eukaryota; kingdom Viridiplantae; phylum Streptophyta; class Magnoliopsida; order Santalales; family Viscaceae; genus Viscum; species Viscum album. The sequence goes on from OY728155.1 coordinate 44,340,459, forward strand.
TTGTTGATCGGCCATGATTCAAATACCAATCCCACAAACATGTTTCAAACACTGATCCATTAGATGTGTTTTAGAAACGAATCCAACATAAGATACGTAAACACTGATTCTATATACGAGTGTTTTTAATTAATATGGTATCAGATGTAGAGTTTTATTATAGGTAGAGCTTTAGACTACCCAAGATGTAATGGAAGGACCATAGTTTTTATCTATGAATGAGAATAGTATCTAGAATCAATACATGAAATAAAATTTATGACATCAATCTATAAAATGATCTTTAAATGAAGATTCATTGTTTGAGCTTTAGAGATATATCTATCAGATGAGATGTTGGACCGATTTATTGGATAATCTGTTTGAAATTGATAAACCATCAGATATTTAATTTCATTAGACGTAGTGTAATTGGATTAGTAATCAATTGAAAAGATAAAGTAAGTAGTTTAAATGGTAATACATATAGATGTTTATTGTTTTTTTATTAAAATGGTTCTGAAAACATTATAATTTTCAGTGATGTTTTTTCAAAAAAGTTTCATTTGGTTTAGAGAATCGTAGTGATAAGTATTCTATTTTACTTGTTTTTAGTTAAGAAAAGAGTTCCATAATGAAAAACATATTTTTAGAATGATATGTTGTGGAATTTCCTTTTCGAGACAGAACATTTGTAATGTTCTTATTCAATTTATGTTCCTAATTAATAAGTTCTCGATAATTAATTAATATTAGAGAATAATTCAGAATTGTTTAGAATAATTGATAAGTCGTCAAATAGAGTTCAACTAAACATGAAATTCAGAGATCTAAAATTTCATTGTGTTAGAAAATTATTTTGAGTTCTTGCCTTTACTATTTTTGGAGCACCTATATAAAGTGGTAAAAGTACAATATACTTTGACATTATTCACATGAAAGAAGGTAGAGATCTGAAGTTTTGGTTTCAAATTGTTTATCTGATCAAACTTGAGGAATAAGTTTTACTAGATATAATAAGTGATCAGGGAAGTTTTTCTCAAGATTCCTCATATTTTACTAAGAAATGAGACTAAAATTTTCTGAAAGAGATATAAGTTAAAAAGATAAAGGTTTTTTCTTTACTATAAATACATCAAAATGATGCATTTTCAAAACAAATGAATCAGACTGAATAATTAGACAGAGGAATCATAGTGAGTGATCATACTAAGTTCTATATGAAGTCAATATAATTTTTTCCTATGTGACACTAGGTAATAAAGTGAATAATTGTTTTTGAATAATTAAAAATTGAATTTCTTTAAATCAATACTGTGACAATATTCAAAACCAATTGGTGAAGGTTTCTAGGCTAGTTAAAAAATAACATTTACATGATTTGTTTTAGAAGAATAACATGAACAGTTGTATTGATCAATGTCCTATATAAGTGTAAAGGTATTTTTTACTTGTTGTATCCCCATAAAAAGTATTTTTTTCGAGTAGATGTTTTGGTGTTTTATGAAGGATTTGAATAGATAAATATTGTGGCGGTTGGGAGGTCCCAACAGTGCATTTGTAGTAATCAATGACTAATATGGGATCAATATGACAATAAATTATAGTATCAATGGATTAAGATCAAATATCTAGAAAAAAGATGAAAAATGGGCTAGATCCTATAGAGGGGATCTTTCAAATCATGTTTATAATTAATGAAAATAATTTTTATTGAAATTAAATACCTGGATTTTTGGTACTTTATTCTTTGATGATGTTGATCATCCGAAATGATCCTTCCAGATTGTCTCCTTGCACTGGCGAGGATCCAAACCATACTTCCACTAGCAGTGATCTACACATGTTTTGATAGCCTTGGATTGACACCACTCATTCTCCAGGTGCTAGCACGGCGAAGTGAGTGTCTTGCATCGTTCATTCTTGATTGTATGTTCTTAGGATGTGAATAACATCTCTCGTTCTTGAGAGGGGAGAGGGGAGAATTTGAGAGAGAAATTTTTTGGTTGAACAATTCTCTCACCACCAGAAATTTAGTCCACCATGCATAATGGAACAATAGGCGTACATGCCTATTTAATGACATAGGATTTTAGTTACAATATTTAATAGTGTAACAAAAATTAAATAATTTTATAACCATAGATGAAACCCATGCTACAAAATAACAATAACAGTACAATTATTAGTAGTGCTCCAACATGCACAAAATAGAATCATAAATGAAATCACATGCCACATAATGATAATAGAATTATTATTTTTGTGCCAACTAGTCAAATAATTATTTTCAATCTTAAAAATAATTATATTACAACCGGACCAACCATGGTCCACTTGAACTACACTTCCATTTATTGAACACTTGAATAAATAAATACATAATTTATTCTAATAAATAAATATTTTATTTATAAACTAGTAAATAAATATTCATAAAATGGTCAATAAAATAAATAAATATATTTAATTTAATCTATGTGATAATTTTAACTTGAATAAAATTATTCCATGATCATGATAATGATATTTATTCCATAAAAATGCAAATATAATTTAATCGAGACCATAATAAATAGTTAGTGTGTGACCCTCTAGGATTCATTTTTGTTGGAATGAGGAAGGATTTCCTAAAGTCCAAGAGTATTGTATATCAATGGGTCAATGCACCCAATAGAAAGAACATAAAGTTTTAATGACAACATCCAAATATAGATGGTCACTGTTTAATATAATCCATTTGTCTCAATACATCATCTAGAAGGTTTCATGATAGTTTTGTCAACCTGTTTTCTTGATCCGTATTTAATTTACTACCTAAAATTAACTCATTGTTACACCATGGATGTGGAATTTAGGGTGACAACTCTATTTCAATCAAAGTTTCGAGATATCAACTTCTATAAATGGAAGGGATAAATCCTTCCTCGACTTATCCATTAATAACACGTCACTTGTGATGAACCCAACGTACCTTACTTCCTGCCAAAAAATGGAATCACGGTTTTCATCAGTAAATTAAATTTTGTGAGTCGTGACATGCCTTAATGATAGAATTAATGTATAAGGACCATTACACACACTGGAAGATAGGAATATCTGATGAAACCAAAACATGTGGAATTCCTATAGGTGGGTCTATTCTCAGAACCTCTCATCTTTGAGATTACCAAGTGTGAACTTCATGAGAAGAAGTCTCATCTACTTATTAGTACTTGCACCTAATGTTCTGTATACTATGTGTCCCATCATATTATGTCATCCAATCACAAAACAATATTTAATAATATTCACATAGCACTTCAAGGTTTTCACTATAGTGGTTACTTCTATGACCTTGTCAATGCGACAAATGATCTAGGACATTATACATTGTAGTCATGTAGAAAAATGAACAATATTTAATAAGATGTTTAATATTTAAATAAATTAAATATTCATGTAATCAAATTAAAAACATTTGGTTCAATAACACCAACTCTAAACAACTCCCACTTGGACTAGATCCAACGACCTATGAATTTTAGTCCACTAGACCTCACATGATGATCATGTTTCTGCTGAGTCAAAGATTTTTTCAAGGGGTCTGCAATATTTTCTTCCTTAGAAATGTTTCTCACTGCAACTTCACCTCTCTGAGAAAAACACCTCAAGATATGATACTTCCAATGTATTTACTTTTTTCACTTATGTGACCTTGGATATTTTGCGAGAGCCACCATTGTAGTATTATCACAATACAGTGTGATGTGATCTTTACTAATAGGTACCACATCCAACTCTTGTACAAATATTCGCATCCAAAATTATTATTTAACTTCCTCAGAAGTTTCTATATACTCAGAATCTCTTGTAGAATCTTCTATCACACTCTTCTTTGATCTCTTCTAGCTCACAACACCTCTAATAAAAGTGAATATATATCCTGTCTGTGACTTCATGTCATCCTGATCAGTCTGAAGACTAGCATATGCATATCCTCTGATGACTAGATACCCATATCCTCCATAAACTGGGATCATATCCTTAGTACGCCTTTGATACTTAAGTATATTCCTAACTGAAATCCAATGGAGATCACCTAGGTCATATTGATATCTACCTACCGTACTTAATGCATAAGCGGAATCTAACCTAGTACATAGTATGGCATACATTACTGACCTATTCATGATGAGTATGGAGTCATTTACATTCTCTATCTTTCCTCATGCATTTGATGACACATTTTCTTTGAAAGATTAATTCTAGGTTATTCTGGCTACAACACCCTCATGGATTGTTCCATACTGAATATCTTCAGTATCTTGTCAATGTATGTACTTTGACTTAGGCCCAGTAATTTCTTATATGTATCAAGATGGATCTTGATCCCAAGAAAATATGATACCTCACTTAAGTCCTTCATGGAGAATAATTTATTTAGCCATGCCTTAATAGACTATAAGACTGGTATTTTGTTTTCAATAAGTAATATGTCATCAACATATACTATTAGGATAATAGATGCACTCCCACTAAACCATTTGTAGACACCAGGTTCAAATTCATTTTTTATAAAACCAAATTCGGTTATGGATTCATCAAAATGAATGTTCCATGACCTGGATGCATTCTTTAATCCTTAAATTGATTTCTGTAACTTTCATATCTTATTAGCATCCTTGGAAGTCACAAACACTTTAGGTTGTGTCATGTAGACATCTTCCTGAAGGTTCCCTTTAAGGAATGATGTTTTGAAATCCATTTTCCAAATTTCATAGTCATGGTAAGCAGTAAGGGCCAATAGAATTTTGAATTAATTTAGCATCTCAACTAGTGAAAAGGTATTTTTGTAGTCAATTCTTATATTCTATTTGAACCCTTTTGCAACCATTCATGATTTATAGGTACTTAATTGTCCTTCCATGTCCATTTTCTTCTTGAATTCCCATTTTCAACCAACAAGCTTTACATTAGCTGGAGGATCTACCAGAATCCAGACTTGTTTTTGGTATATAGAATCCATTTTAGAATTCATGGATTCATTCCACTCGGAAACATCAGTTCCACTTACTACTTCCTTGTTGGTTAGAGGGTCAGTATTATCAACTAATAATGAGTCACCATCATTGGTAACTAGAAAATCATATTGTTCTAGTTCTCTAACCTCTCTTATAATCCTTTGTAGTACCTATTTCTATGGAACAGATCTTTCTTCCAAGAGTCTTTGTAGAATATACTCTAGTACCAACTCTAGTGTAACTTGAGCCTTGACTTCATTTAATTATATCTCACTCCCAGTGTCTTTTTTAGATATATGCACCCTCTCATAGAATATGGAATGTCTTACCCCTATAAACTTTCTGTATGAGTGGTTATATAGGTATTATCCCCTTATTTCATTAGGGTATCCTATAAATGTACACCTTGTTCCTCAGTGTGAATGTTTGCTACCTAAAGAGGCCTTAACAAACACTTCACTACCCCACACATTAAAATTTGATAACATGGCTTTTCTTCCACTACAAATCTCATATAGAATACCATTTATCAATTTACTTTGTACTTGGTTTATTATGTGTGCCACCTTTTGTAATGCATATCCCCAAAATGATAATGGAAGACTTACATGACTCATCATTGATCTCATCATGTCCAACAAGGTGTGGTTCCTCCTTTCGATTACACTATTCCACTAAGGCATGTAAGGAGGAGTGAGTTGGGATAGCATCCCAAACTTCCATAAGTAATCAAGATCTGAGAAGAGTTTCATAATATTCTTACCAAGATGGTTCTCAACTTCATTCTTGTATTCCTTGAATTTATCAAAAGAATCTAACTTATACCTCATTAAGTAGATATATCCATATCAACAAAAATCATCAGTAAAAGTTATGAAGTTTGAGTTATCATTCCATGATTCAACTAGAAATAGTCCACACACATTAGTATGAACCAATTCAAGAAACTCTTTGGACCCTTCACCTTTCCCACTAAATGGGGATTCAGTCATTTTGTATTATAAACATGTATGACATACACAAAGTGGTTTTAGTTTGAAAGAATATAAATATCCATCTTGATGTAACATTGTCAGGAATTTCTCATTTACATGACAAAACCAGTGATTCCAAAGCTGGGTGTGGTATGGTCATGTGAAGTATCATTGTTATCGATTTTCATTACTTGGTTTGTGTAATCAAACACATAAATACCATTGTATAGATGTTCCCTAGCAAAAAAATTCTATATTTGTAAAAGAATAAACATTCATTTTTGAACATTAAAAAAGCCATATGTATCTATTCTGGATATAGAAATAATGTTTTGGTCACAGAATGAACATAATAGTTACCCTTTAATGCCATGATCATCCTATTCTGCAACGTGAGGTGATAGTCTCTAATAGCTACAACATCAAGTCTAGCTCTACTGGCTGATCGTAGATCTTCCTCCCCTCAGTGAATTTTCCTAAAACTAATTGGTTCCTGTATTTGAATACATATTTTATCTCCACAACCTTTATCCAATAACTAATTTATAGAAACAAATAACTTTTACTCGATAATAAATTTACCTAAAGCTTCCCCTTTCTTCTTTGGCTGGGTGCATTTTATCTTCCATTGGCCCTTCTTTCCACATGTGAAGCAAATAGATTCTTGTTCCCTTGTCTCCCCCTTGATCTTACTTTTCTTGGAATAGAGTACAGAATTGTTTTTCTTAAATTTATTTGTCTTCCCATTTCTCTTATTCACCATAAGTACGTAAGGCTTTTTGCACTTCATATCTTTATCCACTTGGTGAATGAGGATAAGAAGATCAGATAAAGACTTCTCAATGTAGATCATATTGAACTTAACAAAAAAAATCGAAAATCTCTAAGGGGGTGATTCTAGAATGAGATCGGCACATAGTTCTTCAGGGAGTTTAAACCCTAGAACCTATATATTCTTAATGTATCCAATGAACTTGACTACGTGAGTCCTAGTTACGACACACTCTCCACGCTTACTCAGAAAGAGTGCCTTGGATATATCGAACCTTTCTTGTAATGATCTCTCAGGGTAAAGACCATGGAGGTTCATAAGCATGATTTATGCATCCATGTTTTTATGAAACTTCATGAGTTCCCTAGGAATTGATGAAAGCATTAAATATTGAACACCGGCCGCATCGTTCATATTTTTCCCATAGACTAGGAAATAATAATCAATCATCTATTTTTAATACAGATAAGTTAATGCTAAATCCAGCACATAAGACTTCTATTCATGGCGTATAACAACCCAAAGGCATCTAATCCATTCTAGGAAGTTACTGCTTGGGAGGATGTTGTCTTTATCAACAACTGATCACAGGGATAGTGTGGTTGATCTTGTAATTTTATTCTATAATTAAAATATAATATTATTATTACTTTCTTGGTTACATTTTAGGATACATAATAAATTAATTTTATTAAGTCTCCTTCTATTTTATCAAGTCCCAATGGCCCTCTCCATTGAACTCGAAATGTATAGGTGCTTGGACATTCTAGTGGCAAGGATCCAAATTCCCATTTGCATTACCCCAACAAAGTTTGGTAAAGCTATTTTAAGGTATTTAGGTAGGCAGGTCTTTTCCAACTACGGGATTGAAACCCCTTGATCCATTGAGTGGGCTCTCTAATCCTTAAATTCTGACTTGGACTTCCTAAACACTTGCCTCTAATATTACACCATGTCTTTCAAGTGCTACTCCTATTGATTTAATATGGTTAATTTAACATGAAAAATTCATAAGGTGTTTCTGTATAAAAGTAAGTGTACCAACAAGGATTGGTCAAACAAATAGTTTTATTGAGTATTTCCCTTAATCAAGTAATAGAAGGCTTAATCTGACCTAATATTTTATTGAGAAATTTTTATCACTTATGAATACATTTTTTATCATATTTATCACATGCTTGTTAATATTAAGTGGAACTTACTTAAGTGATTAACCATTTCTTGATAAAATTCACGCATAAGCCTAGTTTATTTTAATTCCATCTTGTATGCTTGTTTAATTCATTTATTCTGTGATAGTGACAACGCGTCTATAATGATAAACCTTGCAAATGATAGAAATAATATAATGTAAATGGAATGATCATGAGATTTTCTAATGGTTAGTTTATCTAGAGGTTTATAAACTAACCCTAACCTAGGGGATAAACACCTTGAATAATTTGGGTTCATGTTTATGGCTTCCCACCAGTCCACCATTGTATCCCCTAGGATTGGTTTTGTCTCGGCTCTAGCTTAAACCACCTCCACTAGCTATGGAGCTCCATCCATTACATATTCTTTTTAACTCACACACAAGTGAGGTGAAAAGGGGTTTTTACATAAAAGAAACTATGGGAACGTAGGCCCTATATATTAATGAAGAGAGATGTCTCATAGTCCAACAATTTAATTTAACAAATAAATTAAAAGAAACCAATCACATAGAAAGGTCTACTCTTGCTAATGATCATACACATACATGCAAATAATTATAGAATTAACAAAAATATCATTAAATTATTTAATTTTTCTCATCAAGATAAATTGTGCTCTTATAAATTAATTATTATCTTTAATTAATCAATCCTTTTAAATTAATTCCTTTTCTGAATTTCCTTGAGATTCTCATCCTTGTACATAAATGTACCATAGAGGTAACCTGGTGACTACTTGCTGAAATCTACCCAACATGTATTATATTATTATATAGTTTTACTCTTCTAACATATGGAATACATGATGATTCAATTCATATAGTAACAACCTATAGTACGATTTATATATGATAAGTATTTCTAAACATTACAAAAACATAAAGTTTTATCTTTGTGTAATATGGTAAAGTACACGGCATGTAGTTAAAACTATATGGAATGAACTACCTTCACCATCTTTCCCGATCTACATAACTGGGGACTCAGCATGTCAGGTGTACTTTGGATATTTCAGAGTACTCGGCGTGTACAGTGGCATACATGTCGTGTTGTCACCGTATTACATGGTTACTGATTGGATCAATCCATGTATGAGACACATGGATTAGCCCTTGACCCGAAGGGACTACATACCATGTCTAGTGGGACACACAGCATGTAATCTGATAAGTGTGTGCCTATATATCCTAGACAACACACGGGGTAAAATTAATTACATCACATATAATAAATTCACAGAGCTAGAGTAATTGAAAAATTAATCCTGATGTTCTAAACATGACTACGTGGAAAGTAGTCCAGATTAAAAGGTATGTATGGAAAAGAACAAAACATTCTGGTCCAAACAAACAGTGCGTACTTTTGTGTCACCAAGAAAGAACTGTCAGTGCTTCCTGATGAGTTCCTCAATTTAATTTTGATCCAAAAAATATTTATTTCTGTTAGATCTGTGAGAAACAAAAGCGGGAGAATAGATCTTGAAATCAATATTACAAGAATGATTAACCTTTAATTGAAAAACTTAATTATTAAATCATAAATAATCAATGATTTATTTAAATAATTATAAATGATGATGACCTCTCACTGATACCAATTAAAGGATCCAAATGCAGCAGAAGCATATCAGTTGGGAGGGACCCAACTTTTCACTTTCCATAATTGATGACTAATATGAGATTAAAAAAATTATAAATACTAATATTTTCTAATTAATATAAAAAATCTATAAAAAATAAGAAAATGGTATCAGATCCTAGAGATAGGATCTTTCTCTACATGTTTATAATTAATTTAAATAATTTCTGTATAAATTAAAAACCTGGATGTTCGGTAAATTCTTCTTTGATGATATTGATCATTCGGAATGACCCTTCCATATTTTCTCCTTATTCTTATGAGGATCCAAACCAAATTCCATCTAGCAGTGATCCACACATGTTCCAATATCCTCTGATCAACACCAGTCATTCTTCGGGTGCTAGCATGGTGAAGCGAGGGTCTTGTATTGGTCATTCTTCATCACCTGTTCTTCAGTTTTGAATAACATATCTCATTCTTAAAACGGGGGTGGAGAGTATTCGAGAGAGAAATTGGTTTGGCTCAACCATTCTCTCACCGCTAGATATTCGGTTCACCGGGCATAATGGAACAATAGATGTACCAGTCTATTTAATGACATGGTATTTCGATTACAATATTGAATTGAGTAACAAAAAATAAATGCACTCATAACCTTATAGTAAACCCATGCTACATTATAAAAATAACAGCCCCATTATTTTTGGTGTTCCAACTTGCACAAAATAGAATCATAAATGAAATCATGAGCCACATAATGATAATAGTGTTGTTATTATTTTTTCGTGTTCTAACCAGTTAAATAATTATTTCTTCTCTGGAAAATAATTATTTTTTCTCTGGAAAATAATTATTTTACTATCGAACTGGCCTTGGTCCACTTGAACTTTACTTCTATTTATTGAACACCCAAATAAATAAATAAATAATTTATTCTCTTAAATAAAAAATTTATTTAAAAAATAGTAAATAAATATTCATTAAATGTAAAATAAAATAAATATATATTTTTTATTTAATTTATGAGATCATTTTAACATGAAAAAAATTATTCAATGGTCTTGATAATAATATTTATTCTATCAATTAAATTCAAATAGAATTTAATATAGACTATAAGAAACACTTATTATGTCACCCTCTGAGATTCTTTCTCATTGGAATTAGGAGAGATTTCCTAGAGTCTAAGAGTATTATCTAGCAATGGGTCAAGGCACCCAAGAGAAAGAACTTAAAGCCACAATGACAACATCCACATACAAATTCTCACTATGTAATATAATCCATTTGTCTCAATATCTCTTCAAGAAGGCTTCATGATAATTTCATCAGCCTGTTTTCTTGATATGTCTTTCTTTGAATACCTAAAACAAAATCATCATTACACCATGTCCATTGAATTTAGGGCGATAGTTTTATTTCAATAAAAGGTCCAAGATATCAACTTCCATAAATAGAAAGGAAAAAATCCTTCCTCTAATTATCCATTAACAACATTTCACTCATGACACACCCAACGTACCATACTTCCCCTCAACCTATGGCTTGAATTTTTTTCATCAGTAAATCAAAGTGTGCGAGTCGTGACACGCATTAATGATAATATTAAAGTCTAAGGACCATTACACACGCTCATAGATTGTAATATCTAATTACACCAAAACATGTAGAATTATTATAGGAAGGTTTGTTCTCATAACCACCCATCTTGGAGATTACTATGTATGAACATCATGAGAGGATGTTTCATCTACTTATGAGTACTCACACCTAATGGTATGTATACTATGTGTCCCATCATACTTGTCATCCAACAACAAAACTATATTTAAGAATATTTTCATATAACTTCAAGTTTCTCATAATAGTGGGAAACTACTATGACATTTTCAATGTAAAAAATACTCTAGGACATTATTACATCATAGTCTTCCAAAACAATTAACAATATATAATAATATGTTTAATATTTAAATACATTAAATATTCATGTAATAAAAGTAAAAATATTTGTTTTTAGGATTCTAAATAAAACATTTTATTATTTCCAAACAATGCTAAGGACTACCTACTCTTATTTAGTAGTGAACCATATAAATATTTTTTTTCCAGTTGATGAGTCTAAATATTATTTTTTCATAAACGTTGTTTCTCTTAAACAAGAGGAGAAATTTGTTATGAAATTTAATGTAAAGAGGAAAAATATATCATTGATTAACTCTCTACTCCTTTTAGTGGTTATCTTGATCCATCATGGTCATTTTCAATTAGTATTAGATTGAAGGTCCCGTCATTTACTCTTTTCTGAAGTTTGATGAGCCTTTTCTATAGAAAATTTGACTTGTGTGAACAGTAAAGGGATTATAGTTTTTCACGGAATAAACTATCATATTTGGAAAGATATACTTTTTTAATATCATATTTATCATTGTTATGTATTTATGGAAGGTACTATAGATAGATTTCCTCCTCATGCTGCAAATGTTCCCCTTATAGTTATTGATAAGAACAATCTGGAGAATGATGGAATGGATAAAAAAATCCTTACTTTCTTCACACTATTAAAGTGAATTTCATAGAGTAAAATGGGTTTTAAATTCTAGTGATATTTTGTAAAAGGTAAAAAATATCAATGAAGGAAACACGGAGATGAAAAATGGAATTTTTCATATCTAGAGGATGAAGTATAAAGATCTCAAAATTGGTAGTATGAAATTTTTGGTGACTTCTCTACAATGGTGAATTATATTGTAAGCACCTTAATATGTTTTGTTGATAATCTAGAAGATTGAACTATTATTGAATAGATTATATGAATTATTATTAAGAATTTTGATTCCAAAGTCTCATATTTTGAATACATAGATCTTCAAACTCTCTCTTTAGATGACTTATATAGTACTTTCAATAAATAAGAAGTGATAAAATAAAAAATTATTAAAAGAAAATATAATGTAGATCGATAAATATACTTAAAATATTCCAATCAAGGAAAATCTATGAATATTTTATAGGATGTATAATTTGGTGACTATAGCACCAAAAAGCAGGTTAGAAATAATTTTGAGGAATTATTGCCCTTATTTTCAAAAAATGTTAAAATATGCATAGGAATATGAAAAGGGAAGATACCTCTTAAATGGTTTGGATATGGATAAATTCAACTTTTTTATACAAATTTACCTCAAAGAAGGGATTAAGAATAAAGAGATTATGAAGAAAGAAGTCCAAGAAAAATTTTAAGAAATATGTTAACAAATAAAAAAATTATATGGGAAAATATAAAAATTTCTCCAAATCCAGAAGTATAATTTTTTGTCTAAGAATGATGAAGATGATGATAGTGAAGTGTAAAAAGAAATATTCACTAAATTTTCTGGAGAAAACACATTTATGGAAACAATTATCGATGAAAAGTCCACTGATTATAAAAATAGTAGTTCTAAAGAAGAAGAAGAATAACATAAGTTATAATATTATTTGAAAATAGATTTGAAATAATTCCTTTGAATTATTTTAAAACGTGAAAGAGAAATAAAAAGGTTTTAAAAGGAATGTTCTATAGAAATACAGTCAAGAATATTTTCTTTAAGAGAAATCCAAGTTTCTAGAAGAGATTGTTTATTTGAAAAAATCTATTTAAAAATATAATAATTGGAATGAATATCTTGAACTAAGGGTAAATGTGATGGAGGCCGAGTTAGAACATTACTAAAAAAAGATTCTCTAAAACTAAGTAGGGACTTACAAGTATCAAAAACACTATTTCTAAAATTGGTGAAACTTATGAGAAGTGTAAACCAAATAATGACTAGATAAAGTTATCTTCAAGGTTTGAGAAGGAAAATTAAGTTTTTTATAAGATTTAGAAAGATAATAAAATCATGTAGGTATCTAAAATAAACAAAGATAAGAATTCATAAGTTTTAAAATTTTAAAATTCGGAATCCAATGATTCTACTACTAATGATTATTTTGAAGATGAGAAGAAATCAAAGTTGAATAAGAATAATTAAAAATATAGTATAACATCCGGGGCTCAACAAATTCCTAACATGGAATGTGATAATGTTGTAGAAAATAAAGTTTACAACTCAACACATCAGGGAGGTTATATTCTAATGTTTTTTTATATGGTTACTATTGTTATTGTGGAGTATTTGGTTATTCAACAAATAAGTTTTGGTTTAATCAACAACACTACAATAATACTATGAGTAACTAGAAGTATTTCTTTAGGGGGATTCAATCTCATAGAAGTAATCATAAGATATTTTTTAGTAAATTTGAAAATAGATTATAACTATTGGAAAATATTTATAAAATATATGAATATCCTAGACATATTACAAAAGGTTGTCTTGTTTTTTTATTAGATAAAAAACTTTTTCAACAATTATCAAAATCCATAAGAATATTCAGAGTAGGTTCACTCACTAGATCAGAGCCAAATGGATTGTCAAAATGAGATGGTATGGCTAAGCCATTGGTACTAGAATGTGCTTGCATGGGAAACCTAGCTAGACGGCCATGCAAAGGTGTAGAGATACTATCATGACGCAGATGTTGGGGAGGGGTAGTTCCTTGTAGATAGTCTGGTTGAATTCCCTAATACCTTCGGGTCATGTAATCTCATAAGCCTATGGACCTTGTAATTTCTAAGCCTATAGGCCTTGTAAGGGTTCCCCTCATCCCTTGAAATGAGGGTTATCAAAAATCAATAAAAATGAAGGCCTTCGGGCCATTCGGGGGATAAGTGAATAAAGATAAATTCAAAGAAAATTAACTTTTTATAAACACTTGTCTCAAAACTACCAAAGGAGAATGAACCTAGATAATGGATAGTGGTTTATATTCACATATGATAGGATATCTAAATATTTTGAAGAACATGAAAGACTTTAAAGAAATAACGGTGTCATTTGTTAATGATGAATCAATTATAATCAAAGGTGTTGGATCTTCAATTATTTGGGAAGAAAAAATGGAATCCAAAAATTCTGTATTTATTAATGTTCTAAAACTCAACTTGTTAAGTGTTTCATAAATTTTTTATGGTCATAATACTGTTTTTTTTTAAAATGGGTTTCCCGTGAAACGAGTAGAATATAGAAAATTTTTACTTGATTCCCACATACAAAATGAAACTTGTTTAAAGATGGTGATGTTCAAAAGTCGTGTTATCTAAGTTTTATGGAAGAAAATAAATTTGAGTACATAATTATGGAACATATTTTTCAGAGGAATATGAGTAAGTTGAAAAGGTGATATAGTGTTCTTGATATTCCTAATATGAAAAGAATAAGAGATTGGTGTTGTTTAATTTTTCATAAAGGGAAAATTAAAAACTCTATAAAAAATAAATTTGAGATTCATTCAAATTTTCCACAATAATTTATTACTTTTTATATTTTTGTGATAATAGAAAACAATAAACTTTTTAAGATAAGTACATTATTTATTTCATTGATGACTTTAATTTCAATAATTGTATTATGAATTTGAAATATAAATCAGAAGCTATAAAAATGATTAAGAGTTTCAGGATAAGAGCTAAAAATTGTGGATATTTTATGAAGAAGTTGTCAACTGATAATGGTGGTGAATTAAAATATAAATAATTTATAATTTAACTTGAAAAACATGGTATTCATCATGAGTTCAGTGAACCTTGCACACCATAGCAAAATGGTGTTTCTTAAACAAATAATACAAGTTTGGTGGAGATGGGAAACACTATGTTAATAAAACATTTCCTTTATCACTATTTTTTGAGGAATATGATGAGAATAATGGTTTACATTCAGAATTATTGTTTCTTTAGACCATGTTATAATTTGAATCTATATGAAATGTTCTCTAATGAATCTTTATGTTTCAAACACTTAAGATTTTTTGGGAGTCCGTGCTCATAAAAATCAAATGTAAAAATCTTGAAAATTTTGAGTAATGAATTTCAGATGGAATTTCTCTTGGTTATTCTTATGATGTAAGATGATATAATTGTTTCAACCAAGAAATAGTGAATAAATTTGTTTCTTCTGATGTAAAAGTTCTTAAAAATGATGAAAAAAATTGTTTTAAAAACACATGAAAATGATGTAGATGGTGGATATTTGAGGTTTTTTTTTAGAAAAATGAGAAATTGTCCATCAATGATGCTTCCATGAAAATAGAAAATTCAAAATTATCTATTTCTAGTGATGAGTAATAACTTAAAAATCTCATCATATGCTGAGGAAATAGGTGGATGTAAAAAACTTCATTGGTGACCAACACAAAAAGTTCAAACAATTAGAACATCCAAGTTCATTTCACACACTTATTTTTATTCAAAAGTTGATCCAAAATATGTAAATGATTAATTAGGGAATCCTGCTTGGATTAATCCTATGAATGAATAGTTAGACTATATTCAGAAGAATAATACTTGGGAACTTGGACCAAAACAAAATAATAAAAAATTTATTTGTATAAATTGGGTGTTGAAAAACAAGCTGAATGAAGATAGTGTTGTGATATGAAACCAAGAATGATTGGTTTTCAAAGGTTACTCATAAATTTATGGTATTGATTTTGATGAGATTTTTTCCCCTGTATCAATGTTAGAAATAATTATAATCATTCTGGCTATTGATGGCCAATGAGGTTATAAAATATTTTCTATGGATGTGAAATCATCTTTTCTCATAGGATAACTTGATGAAGATATTTATATTGAACAACCATTTTGATTTGTAATTGGAAAATATGAAATTTATTTGTTCAATTTTAAGAATATTTTTAATGGGTTAACTTATGGTATGAGAGCATGGTATTCCAAATTGTATTCCTTTTTAAAGAAGTTAAACCACAAGAAAGTGTGAGTTTATATTTATCTCTACAGCCAATAAAATTAGGATTACTCTCTCATTGTGATTGTATATACTAATGATATTTTATTTTCATAGAATGATGAAAGAACTTGTGAAAATGTTTTTGGAGATATGAAGAATTATTTTTGATACATCCATGCTTGGTGAAATAAAATAATTTATTGGCTTATAAATATCACATAATAAGAAATATATTTTTCTATCTCAAGAGAATTAAGCTAAGTAACTACTTAATAAGTTTTTCTTGGAAAATTAAAAACTTGTTTCCACACAATTTTTTATAGAAATAAAGTTTTCTAAATATGGAGAAGTAAAGGAACTGGATTCTAAATAATTTAGAAAGATTATTTTAAGTTTGGTATATTCGGCTGCTTCAAGACCAGATATTGTATATGATGTTACCTCATAAAATATATTTCAAATATACTCTAGAGGAATCTCATCTTTTTTCTAGAACAATTATTCTCAGATATATAATAGGAATATTATATTTCAGTTAAAAATATGAAAACTCGTGAAAAATTGATTTGTTTTGTTATAAATATATTGATTGTGAATGAATTTTAGTTGATAGAAGATCTAAATCTGGTGGAGTTTTATTTCTGGGAGAAATTTTTTTATGTTCATATACTAAATATCAGAATTATTTAACTCTTAGCATGGAAAAATTTGAATATGTTGTGTCCAATCAGGCTAGAACAAAACTTATGTGGATGAAGACTTTGTTAGAATATTTTCTGGTGAAGTTACCCCTTATCATGGGTTGTAACAATAAATTTTCTATAAATCTCCTTATAAATCCAGTGAAACATTATCATTCAATTCATATTTATATAAAATATCTATTTTTCTAAGATAATATATAGAATAGTGAACTCAAGTTATAATATGGTCCTAAAATGGAACAACATGCTGACATATTCAAAAAAATATTTCCGAAGGAAGAGTTTTATAAAGTAAGGTTGAACATGGGTGTCCAACCTCTTTATATCCATGGATGAGATATATTTCTCCCCCCTCGCCTATCTATTCTTTAGATAGTGTTTCCAAGGGGAGAAAAATGATGTTTCATAAATCTATCCAATGGTATGTGATAAACCTTTTATAGAAATTATGTATTTAGAGGAATATTTTAAAAGGGGTATTATGTGATCTTAGTATGTGAATATGTGGCCTATTTTAATAGTTTTTATGTGATTTTAGGAAAATCGATTATTGAAAAGTCAAAAATTCATGAAAAGATGACTATTTGAAAAGCTTTGAAGTGAAGATGGAAATTTTTAATTTCAAAAAGATTTTTTAAGCAGATATTTCCTAAGTCACTCTATATGGACCACATAGTTTTTCTATTCAATGGTTCTAATTTATTTCAATATGTTCCCTCACATAGGCTTAGAAGTGTAGATAAGTTATCCATTACTTGATGTTAAAAAAATTCAATGATTTATAAATCTTGGCTGACAACAAAATACAATGTTGAAGATTATTGGGACCATGTTGGGTGGGGGAGTTGTTTAAAGGAATTTTGTTGGAAGTTCTATATTCTATTTCCTTTATAAAAAGTACCTCAATATTTAAAAAACTAGTGATTGGGAGAAGTTTTTTTATACTCATATTATCAAAAAAATATTAAGAATTTATTTCAATTGATTTTTTTGTTTTATATGTTTTTTTCTGGGTGCAGTCATTTTCAGACTCTTATTTCTATAATGGATTTATTCTGAATGGAGTGGGATGATTTCTAGAATTCAGAATGTCATAAGAGATGTTTGACATACATATTTATATGATTCTATTCTGATCTTTAAATTTTTAACATCATGTAAAACCTCATGGTATTTTCTATTTTAAAGGGAAGTTGAAGTTGTTTCCACACACATAGGTTATGATAAAATTAAACTAAAAATATTGCGATGATTTTCATATCACTTTACGTTATTAAGTCATGAATAATTCTCATGATATGATTTGGAGTTTTTAGAATAAAATAAAAATTTTAATTTCTAGTGTTTCTATTAATTTTACGTTTTCCAGATTCAAATCATCGGTTTGAGATATATCAGATGCCAAAGTTGTTTGAAGAATAAAATTTTGAATCTGATGGTGTTTTAAAATTCAAAATGTTGTTGATCAGATGTGATACAGACACCAATCCATAAAATGGTTTTCTGACACATATCTATTGGAAATGTTATAGAAACCAATCCATCATAGGATATGTAGCAACAAATCCATTAGACAAGTGTTCAAAACCAATTAGGCATCATATACAAAGTTCTATCGGAGGCAGAACATTTGAATGCCCAAGTTGTATAGGATTGACTAGAGTTGTTTTTTATGAATGAGAAGAGTTTTTTTCACCGATTCATCTGGGAAATTCGATGAAACTGATCTATCTTATGAGATTTAGAGACTGATTCATTGCTCTAGCTTCATAGACAGATCCATCAGATGAGATGTCAATCTGATTCATTGTATGATCTATTTGACACCAATAAACCATTAGATGATGAATTTTATCAGGCACAGATTCATCAGATTAAGGATCAGTTGAACAGATGAAGTAGGTAGCCGAAATGGTTAGATATATAGAAGTTGCAAGTGAAATTTTTTGTAGGTTTATGAAGTCTTTAGCAGTTATAATGTTGTTGTTTTTTCAAAATAGTTTCAATTGTTTTGGATCATCAGAGTGAGAATTCTTCTCTTTTACTTTTATTATTTGAGGTAAGAGAGTCAGAATGAAAAATAGAGTTTCAGAATGATATGTTCGAGAATATAATTTTATGTACTGAGCACTTTTAATGTTCTTATTCAATTAAATTTTGGAATTAATAACTTATGGATAATTCAAGAATATTCGATAAGACTTTGGATGTGGTGAGGAGAATTGATAAGTGTTCAAATGAAGCTCAAATGAATGTAAAATTGAGAAATCTAAAATTTCATTGAGAGGGAAAATTATTTTGAGTTTCCACCTTTGTTGTTTAGGGTGCACCTATATAAAGGATATAAGTACAACATACTTTTTCGTAGTTCACATGAAATAAGGAAGAGATGTCGAGATTTGTTTTCGAAATATTTATCATACATAACTTCTAGAGAAAATTTTGTTGAATAAAATAAATGATCAGAGAAGTGGTGATCAAGATTCATCAGATCTGAATGAGAAACTAGACAATCAATTTTTAAAAGAGAATGAATTGGGAAATAGTAGGGTTATATTTTTAATATAGAAAATTTTGAATGACACATATCTAGAAAAATGAATTGGACTCAAAATCCAAATAGAGGAATCAGAGTGAGTGTTCAGACTGAGTTTTATACAATGTATAGAGATATTCTTCTTACCTCCTACTAGGTAATAAATTTAATAATTTCTTTTGAAGAATTAAAAAATTAAAAATATTTAAATAAAAATAGTTACAATGTTCGGAACCAATTGAATAAGGTTTCTAGACTTTTTACAAAGTATCATGTACATATTTTTTCTATAATAAGCACACGCACTATTGTATTTATCATAGTGTAATACAAGGGTAAGGGTATTTCCTACTTGTTGTATCCACACAAAAAAGGATTATTTTCTAGTGCATTTTGTGGTATTGGATTATTTCCAAACCATGCCAAGGACTAGATACTATTATTGAGTAGATACTTGGGTTTCAGTGGACGTGTTTGAAATTTTATTTTTCAGCAATGTTGTTTCTATTTAATAGGAGGTGAAGTTTTTTAAGAATGTTAACATAAAAGGAAAAATGATATCAAAAGTTCACATTCCCCCTCTCAATGATTTCATTAATCCTATATGGTTCTTTTTATATGGGACAGATCTAATTTATACTTCCTCGGTTGAGATATATGAAAAACATCATTTATAGTTCCATACAATAGATATTGAGGCAACCTATAAGAAACCACCTTTATTATATATAGAATCAAAATTAGTGTAATGAACCATATTTCCAACTTCCCCTACATTATAATTCGTAGATGTCCCATCTATGGTAAGATTCATACAATGAACACAATCCCCAACATCTAACTCATGAAAATAATGCATATGACCGGAATAAGAATTATCCATTCTCTAATCCATACCTAACCTCTTCCTAATCATCTGTACATAGTAAAAATTCTCTTACACAATGTTAAACCAAAATAATGATGGCTCACCAGCATCTATTCAAAACAAATGAGATTAATTTGTCCATCCATATAGAGATTAAAATAGATCAATTTGAATAAATTATTGGTGTCTCTTTTTATAAAACAAACTACCAAGGACACATGATCCTCCTATGCAACCTCCAAAATCAAGAATATATACGTTGAGAAATTGTTAAGAATATTAATAGTTTACTTAAACTATCCTTCCATCTCTGGATGATAATCTATTCTAAACTAAATTTGAGAACCCATATATTTTTCCAAGTCTTCCAAAAACCAAGATCAGGATATCACATCATGATCAAAAACTATATGGTAAGATATTCCTTGAATAAAAAAAATATCATCAACATAATTCTTTCCAAGATCCATAACCAACGAAGTCTCTTTGATGAGTAAAAAATGGGAAACCATAGACAAATAGAAAATAATCACCCAAACCATATCCTTCCCTTTTCATAACCACAGGAAATTAGTCCTAAAATCCATGGTGACATCGTCCTATTTTTATTCTAGAATAGGAACAGATAAAATCTCACTCACCACCCTCTGAAATATAGTTTTCACTCACTAGAAGGTGAAAATTTTCAAAATAAAACCAACCATATTCGAATTTTTACATGTCCACAAAAATTACCATTGAACATTATGGTATATTATAGTCAACATAGGAAGAATGTCCCATTAGTATATATGATAATTTTTCATCACCTATAGAAATGTATAATAGAATCAGCACCAAGAACCCACACATACATATGCTCTCCACTATATAAATTTTCATTATGGGACTAAAAATAAGAATCAGAAAATTGACATTCATTAACCCTATCTATTAAGGGTAGGGTAATAGAAAAAACATTAAGATAAACATCTACCTCTGCCTCATACACATCATGATATAACTCTAAGAATATATACATAACCAACCACAGCTATTTCAATTACCAAACAACATCTACTTTTCACTTCTTGATCAATGAATCTAAAAAAGTGTTCCCCATTCCCAGAGTATATAACATCACCAAAATTTACAAGTGGAGATATTCAAACAACTAGATCTTTCATATATTCAAATCTCTTTGGGATAATTTTACTTATAACTTTTATGGTTAGTGTACACCCTAAACATTGTTGAAACTGGGTTCTCTAGACCGAACGTATGATCTAATTTGATTACCACTACATGTATATAGTTAGATATATATATATATATATATATATATATATTATTTTGTTTATCATACCATGAGAGTGTCGATGCTTCTGCGTACACTATATTTATGGTAATTTCCTAAGATTATTTGTTGTATCAAAGGGTTATAGAAGATCTCATACTATAATGAGAACCTATAGATACCATGATAGTAATATTAGAGTAATGTTTTATTGTCTAGATACATCATACTGATAGAACATAGATTATGTGTGACTATTAGGTGTTAGGGGATCATAATTAGTGAGACTTCTTCTCATGTAGTTCTTGTTGCAACCACGACCATCTACCATTCTATGCAAGAAATGGAGCTTGGTTTGTTTTTTTGTCAATCCTTATTGTAATTTTAGAATGTTTTCTAGGAATTGGATCACACAGTTCAAGTGGATAATAGTATTGATGTTTGCGTCTTTTCCCAGTGTTTCCCAAATTTTTGGGACTGAAATCGAGAAATGGATAATTATGTGTTTGGAAAAGGGAGTTTTTCACAAGGTTGAATGGTGTTTAGAAACATGAATTCAACGCTTGTTTTGGGATCAGTGAATCAATATATGGAAAAAGAAAAAAGTGTACACAAGACATGGATGTGCACAAAATATGGGGTTGCATGAAAGAATCTTACGCGTAGAATGCGACGTGAAAAGGGGTTTTGCATGCTCGGAAAAAAAATAACACGCACCAATAGAGACACGTCTGAGACTTGTGAACATGTTAATTGAGGCCTATAAAGAGGCCACTACCCCATGGAAGACTTAATAATTTTCCAACAAAAATCTTGTTGCTCTGATGCGCAAAATATTTTCATGTGAAATAATTATAGAGAGTTAATCTTGCACGCGAGGAGTTTCTTTAGTCTGAAAAGACTAAGTGAACACTTCAATGCACTTGTCTGAACATCAAGGGATGAGATAAAAGTATGGGTTGCGTGAAATTCAACTTGCGTGTCAAATCCAAAATCATGAGTGAAAGTTCAGGTATTGCACATAGGGATTGTGTTAAGATACTGGAAGGATTTTGACTACCTGGTTTAGTGGTTCAGTGCTTTCATGTGCATCAATTCAGGACATCGATGCAGGCAGTGTCTCGTGATGAAAAAAGATGAAGACTTCAATGAAAATCTATTGAAGGTACTTCACATCCATAAACTGAGTGTGACTTCACCCAAGGCAGTGATCCAGGGGGAGTCGACGGAAGTGATCCGAGGGACATAGTGAGTTATCCCTAAACCATTTTAAAGGTAGTGTGTCTGGGATAGAGTGACTATACTCGAACCTTATAATCTACATCTACTGATGTTTAGTGGAATTAGGTACGACCAGTAACCTTTCTTCATCTACTCCTTGGATGTATCCCTTAGTGGTGAACCAAGTAAAAGTGATGTGTGGTCTCTTTGCATGTGATTTTTTCTTTCTAATTCCCTTATGTCTTATAGGTTTGACAAGTTCCTATCAACGTGGGAACACGATCCTTGTTTTAAGAGAAAAATTTGAAACCCAGATTCACCCCACCCCTCTCAGCATGTCCTGAGGTCCTACAGTTCTCACTTGGTTAACTCTAGTAGTTGAGATCATGAGGACAGACCTGAAAATAGAAACACCACATGTTTCGAGTGTCATTTGTTTTTCCTATCTACGGACTTGTTTATTTGTCTCCTTACATGAGATCATTATCAATGTGTTACATTTGATCACATACTTTGATTCAAGGAAAACATCTATGAAAATTAAGTTGTGTTGAGGTAGTTTGTATTTTTGGCATCGTTTGTGGTATGGATTGGTTGAATGATTAAGATGGGATTTTTTACATAGGATATGAGGAAGTGATATCATAGGCCTCATTGACCATGATGGTAGTACCTATATAAATCCATGGTCATCATAGTTAAAGGTAAATATGCCCACTTGGATCAATGAATAATAAAACAATAAAGGATGATGACACAAGTTTGCATCCTACTTTATTAGATATCATATGAAAGGATGAATATATTACACAGTGTTTGTTCATAGGTTGGTTCTCATCATTGTGAATATTTCATCTCTCTTTAGGGGACATGATGGGTTTCTAGACTCCACTCTTGGTCTATGAATATGATTCACAACTATCAAAATAAGGACCTAGAGGGTCACACACAATAATGCATTCAAGAATCTGTCCTATTTTGATGAATAGGAATATATGACTTGGTGGGCCCCACCATGGGTTCCGAATGTTGTCCAATTTTTATATATCACGGATAAATAAATAAATTCATTATTATTCAAGTAAATAATAATTGGGTTGACTTTATTTATTAAATTTATCTACAAGTCATTATATAAATATGATAAATAATATTAAATGAACAAATATTATTTTAATATTCTTGGTTCATTTAATATTATTGGGAGTTATGATTTGAGTAAATGACTTGGGTTTTATCATGTAATATATTTAATATATATAACAAGTATGTGATATAATATAAATAATGTTTATGGTATAGTTATTTCATCATAATTATTTTTTATATAACTAATTTATTAGAAGTTTAATGCATGGAGGTTGGGGAACCCTAACCATGTATTTTGAAATATACTATATAAGTGAAGAGAATCCCATTACATAAAATTCATGCATCAGTCATAATTGGGGATATTCTATCTCCTCCCAAATACTAGACATTGAATAACTCAATCTGAGGGAATGATCTGAGAACACCTACATGGATTAATGGCAGGAGATCGTGGAGATCATCGTAGAATCATATAGATCATCAGATCTTCTTGATAGCACCCAGAATGTGAAGAGTGGATTACACATAAATTTGAGAAGCATGTGTAGATGATATAGAGGGGTTCGGATCCAAATTCCTTGAGCAATGGTCTCTAGCGACATGCGACAGACGTGATATCTACAAATAGAAACAAAGTACTTGTTCTTTTAATTTTTTGTTATCTGATTAACCCATGTAAAATACGTGGACTATATCTATTCTCTGATAACTTTAAATGAAGAAATTATGTTGATCCAGTGATGTAAATTTAAAAATCTCTGACCAATAAACTTTCGCTGCACACCCTGGGACCAAAAATTGCTGTCAGAGTGATAGTGTTGTTTTTTTTAGGTGAAAAAAAAATTATTTTTCTTTCAATTTAAATTTAGGGTTTGAAATAGGTCTCAATAAATCCAATTGTGTGTTGAACTGATCTTGTATTTCCATTTTATGACCATATAAATAAAAGTTTTCGATTGACACAATGTTTTTATAGATTTTAATTTTTTGGATAATATTTTTTAAAGAACACAATTTGTAGTTTTTTATTTTTTTCTGGTATATGAGGTTTTCTAACCAATTATTGATTATAATATAGCCACTAGATTCAAACTAGATGATGAACATTTATTTACAACAGTAGAAATTAAGATATATTATTATTTATATTTTTTTATTTTTCCTACTTAAAACAAATTTTTTTTTGGGGGGGGGGGACTTTTCATTCGTTTTTGTAAAAACAAATGGGTTTAATATATTAGTTTAGCATGGGGAAAAAATAGGGTTTCCGCTTTCAATCAATAAGGAAAAGAAACTTTAAAAAATAAAGACATGACCAGCAAGTCACCTTCTCCCACTGGTAGCCCCCACTCCGAGTCCACTCTTCCACTATGAGCGCCCTTTCCTGGTTTTATCCCACACCCTGCAACCCCTATCCATCTTTCTTATGGTGCTACCCTAAGTGGCTGGCCACCTCCCCTTCACCAAGCATTGACTGAGGTTATCTCTTGCATCACATGATCTCGAACCTCATCGGGTATTCATGAGATATCATTGCCAACTAGGAGACTATTCCCCTCACAACCCTCCTCTTGGACCAGATGGGACCATTACCTCTGTCTCTCCTCCTAAATTTTGGTGCCTCATCATTCTTCAGTAACATCCACCTCCCAAATATCGGGACACCTCCATCAGCTTCATCCAGATCAGATTGTGCTCGACGACCACGCACTGCCACCCCATCCCATCTAGCTAGATCCCAATGAATGTCATTCATGTCAATGTTGTAGTGTCAGTCCGCCACTATGTGTCTGCACCACACCGAAACCTTACCTCCATGCCACACTGCTTAGGTTCCAATCCCCCTGTGTGATACCTCTCTGATCATGAGCTACCCTTCCACGATTTCTAGAGGTCATGCCGGACCCGATTTTCCCAGAAATGGGTATGGACGATTCCTCCCAAACCGGAATGGGTTTGGGTGGGCCTTTCTAGCCCAAACTACCCCAGAATGAGGTTTTCATGGCCCAGATGGGCCTACCTTACTATGTCCCAACCCGCAAAGAGAAAAGGTGTGGTTTTAATAGGGAGGGGTTAATTTAATAAAATCATTATATTAATTAATTTGATTAATTTAGTTTTAGTTTAAAATTATATTAATCAAAATTAATCTTGGATTGAATTTAATAACAATTTAATAATCTAAAATATTAATTTAATTTTAGTATAAAATTATATTAAATAATTAATTTAATTTTTTGAAATAAAATTAAATAAAATTCAATACCGAATAAAATTAATTATTTGAATTTTTTTTAAATTCATTAAATTTATTTTGATAAACTCGTACTTTTAAATTTATTTCCATTTAATTTTTATCACATATTAATTTAATATACCAACTTGTCTCAAGAAAATTTGATAATCGTATTCATGTCTTGATGTTTTATTGGAGTTTTTTACATATGTTCATTGATTGTAATAAGTAGTTAATTAAATGACAGTTTGCACATCATCTTTTCATTTAATATATATAAGGGAATGTGTGCCCAATTTATCTGACATATATTGCACCCTTTATAGCATACTAATATTTTCAAAGAAGAAAATTATATTCGATAGAATAAAGGGTATACAATAATAATTTTAACTTACAATACATGCAATAATGAGTTTCTTCAATAACTTTACTTATGAGCAATATCGAGTTTTACAGAAAAACAATATACTTTTAAAATTATTATTTTACATGGTAGTTATCACCTAGTTGTTTGAAAGGTGAGTATGTAAAGGATTAAATGAATTTAGAAAATAGTTTTTACACATGTATATGTAATGAATTATTTGGTGACTAGTTAATTAGAAAAGAAAATAAACCCATTTTTAAAATAAAAAGTAATATTTTTCTAAAAAAACTATTTAAATACACAAAAGTGTGTTTTATACAATCAAAATAAATAAATAACCCTTATTGAATTATATTGATGAAATTTATTTGAAATATGTTAAATTAAATTTTTAACATTCGACATATGTTTTTTCTATGTTAAAGATGAAGATAGATCCAATTTTATACTAAAAAACTATATTTGTTTTAAAAGAAGTTTTGTCTTCTTTTTATAGTGAACTTATTCTTAGAATTATTTTTGAGAATTTTATAATTTTTAATTGAAAAAATAAAACTTGATTTTAATATTGTAATACCAAAATCATCTTAAGGTGAATATTTGGTATTTTTCTGGAAAGTTTCATTTTTTGATGAATAGTTGAAAATATTAAAATTTAATTCAAAACTATCTTTTGACCTAATTTATGTACCAAGGTAAATTATACTGTGAATTGGTTTAAAAGTAAAATTAGTTAGATTATATATAAATTTATCCAATTTATTTTATTGTAACTTTTTTTATAATAAATTTAGTTATAAAAACATAGTAAATGTTTAAACATGTTTACTTTAAAAACACGCTTTCTCATCGCATATATGAGATAAATTATAAATTAAATTATGCCACTTATATGATTTGAATTTGGAAAAATGGATTCCATCTTAGGAATTAGAATATTTTATATTATATAATAAGTTCAATTTAATGTTTTATCAAATAGATTAGCAAAAACAATTAAAATTAATTATAATAATTAAGTTAAACAAGAGTTTACATAGTAGTTAAATTTAGAATATAAGGTGTTAAAATGAAAACACTTATGAAACACCTATTATATGGAAATATGTAAACCCTTATGACCTAGGGCTCAAAATTTATACGTTTTTGGGACACGTTTCCATGAAATTGGCCCATCTAATAAGTTAAATAAAGAAAAAAAGACAAATAAAGTACATTTCTTCATTTTAATTTCTATAATGCTTTTGGGATAGGGAAAAACTACATAGGTTCAATTATAAATATTATTTTGGTATATAAATGATTTATTTTTATCATAATAATTTATCTTTAATTTTTACAGACAATATAATGACATTAAATTCTTAAGAAACGCCAACGCATGGATTATTTAGTTAATAATTATATAAAATAAATGATACAAAAACATTAAAAGTGTGGTAAATATAATGAATAATTTTTTATCCATTATTTTTTTAGATTCATATGTCATGATATATATTTCTTGACATAATATATTCTAATTACGTCATTTTCATTATGTCTTTTAATTTAAATTAAATAAATAACACCTAAATTGACATTAATGTTATTTTATAATAAATGATATTTTATTAAATGATTTAAAATTAATATAAAATTAGCTTATACCAAGTAATTTTTAAATTTTAATAAATATAAAATTTGTTCCATTCATATGACAATTTATCTTTTATAATCAGCATATTGACTCGTAGATAGTAAAAACATTGTTGGTATGGTTAGGGTTACAGCAGTCTTTTTGCGCGTTGCATGCGCTTATTTTAAATTTAATTTCCAAAAAATATTGGATTTTTTATTTTATAAATTTGGATTTAATATATAGAATCATTTTATCAAATTTTTTGAATAATTACCACTCTAATATATTCATGATAAATAAGTTACATAGGTCATAAAACTAGTTATCTTAATGAAAACCCAAAATGAAAATAAATAAGGAAACATAGGCGTTGAGGAAAACAATGTTTAAAAAATGTATTTATTCCGTGTTTTGTAAGTTTTTATAGAACAAATAATCCACAAACTCCATTATTATTCAATTTTGGAGGCACATGAGATATGGGAGACCTTCCAATTGTAAATACTTTTTACTATTTTTAAGAATTTCACTCCTCAATGATAAAAGGCACTCACTCTTCACATGTAGTCACACCTATAATGCCATTTTTATCACCAAAACTCATCAAAAATCACTTAAAAACATCCCTAATATCATCATAGAATCCTAAATTTTTGAATAAATCAAACCTTTTAAGGTTTTAGTGCAAACCTAAGAAGGATACATGAAGAAGAGGTAATGTTCTTCTATTATAATTTTTATTTTATTTCCTTCTCCACCTCCTTAAATAATTTTTATATCATAATTATATAATAACCTAAATATCTTAAATATAATGAGATTTTTTTATGTTTATTTTATGACCTAAAACCACACACACTTCCATCAAATGGGTTACTAAATCATCATTCGTGTGTACGGCGAACTACTGCCTCATGAACCAATGTCGTTCGTTTTCCATTACCACCTTTAAAGGTTAGTAATAATGATGGATATATAGTTTTTAAATGATTTTTATAATTTTATTAGGATTGTGGAATTTTTAAATCTAACATACCTTCATGCTTTCCATTTTTTGGGAATACGATAACTTCGTTCGTGTGTACGACGAACTACCGCCACACAAAGTAATGTGATTCATTCAGGCTATACAAGGAATTTATTAAGGAAGAGTTTAATAAACATTAGTAATATATATGATATAAATATGATTTTTTTAAAGATAGTATATCATTCAATTTTCCTTCTTTCAAACTGACAAGAAAATGAAAAATGGCATTTATGCGTAAGTACGATCTACCATCTCTATGAACGACGCATTTCGTTTCCTATCACTAAATTTTACTTATTTATATAAAAATTTATATAATTAATATATATGATATTTATATAATTTTTTACATCTTTAAGGTTATTAAATTGTGATCTAAGTAATAGTATAAAGAACAAAAAGTCAAAACCTATACGAAAAACAAAGTGGTTATTACCTGAATCATGAAATTAACATGAAATTGTTAAAAAATAGGTAATATAAATTCATAATAAAATAATATATGGTAATATATATATGAATATGTTTATGTTATAGATGTATAATAAACTTATATTTATTATACAGGATGTTTGAACTAGTACGATGGATTTTAATACTTAATGTAACGATTTTTCTCATCTCACTTTTATTTCTGTGAGATATATGTCATATTCATGACTTATTTAAATTATGTGGTGTATATAATTTACGTGAATTTTTTTTATAATAATTATCCTTAAATTTAATATTAATTTTAATATCAATTTTATGATCTCTCTTTCTTGGGGTTTATGGTTTCATTGTTACCAAAACTTTAAGGTATTTTTGTCTCAATTTGCTTTCATTGAGACATAAGTTATGTTATAGACCTACCTTCCTTTATAATGTGTATATTCAAACCCTATGAAATTTTATATAAATAATATTATTATTTAAATGATATTCTATGTTTCATTTAATGATATTATTTATGTGGTATTTTTATTCAATGTTACCAAAGTGGTAAGAGTATTTTGTTGCAATCTCATTATATATTGAGATTGTGTATGATTATTTATCCAATGATGATATCTTATCATTATAGTTAATTATACTATAATATATATATTAATGATATTTTCAAGTAATTATATCACTTTTAAACACTTTGGTGCTTAAATTGTTTTAGAAATTTTTTTTAATAAATCTGAATTTCATTTCTCTCTTCGGTCGAAGAGTTGTGTTCTTTCAAAAAAATGATTTCAAAAAAAAATTTAAAATTTTTTCAAATAACATTTTAATATAATTATCAAGGGAAATAATTTTTTATTTTTTTTATGTTTTATGTTGGTTAAAATCCATTAAGGTAACATTACAGCATTTTTGGGTTGGATGTGTTTGTTGACAAAGCAGGTTTTCATAATGAATTGTCTAGTTCTAGAGATATTCTTGACAATCCATATTGTCAACGAACCATGAAAAAGGAATGGAAGATCTGGAGGTAGTACAAAAGAATAGATATAAGGTGGCACTGTTTTTGAGTGTTTTCCAAATTTTTGGGGTCCAAAATTTGGGATTTGTTGAGCATCTCAAAAAGTGTATTTCTTTTATAATCTCATAAAAATATAGAAAAGGAATTAGTTTTGAGAATATGGTCTTTATGAATTGTATTCCACAAAGACATGAAGAATGTTGATGGTGATCTATGTGATTATGATGAGCTTCGTGAGTAGAAGAGGTGAAGATTATTGTGGCGGTGGTGCAAACTAATTGACACAACACTCCGCGATTATGATAATATCTGCGATCCTAAAATTTTAGTGGTTCTTTGTGATATGGAGAGAATTTTAGTATAAATTTCAGAGCTTTGAGATTAGAGATGGTGTAGCATGGACTTTGTGTGGAATGTTTTCAAGTCAGGTTAATTGCCTATAAATAGACATCGACCCCCTCGAGAAAACAGAGCGATAAAACAAAAAACCTTATTCACTTAAATTGCGAAGGAGATTCATAGGGAAGGGAGATTCATAAAAGAAAAGGGAATTCATATATGTAGTTGAGCTCTATGAAAGGAAGGCACGTCATGAAGGCAAGTTTAGCTTTGTGGAGGATGTTCACTGAACAAAGGCAGGTTTAGCTTTACGAAATCGCCAAGACCGTTGTGAGCTCTGCGAATTAGTGAGCTCTGAGATCTAGAGAGCTCTACTATCTAGTGATATTTGCGATCCTATGAGCTCTTAAAACCTATGAGCTTTGCAAAGATGTTATATAATTTTGAATGCTTGTTTGAGCATTGAGAAATTAGGTGCTTTGCGATGTACGAAGCTTTGTAAAGGTATTTACAAAGTTTATTTCCCATTGATAAGAGGAAAATGTGTATTCATCAGTGGATGAAATTTAGACTTCAATATAGCATCTACATTCAGTGAAAGATGAATTAATTATAGATAATTAATGGACTAATAATTCCATAAACTGTGAGTGGATCCTTTCCAGATCAGTGAGAAAAGGAAGAGGAAGAAGGGTATTATTTCTACCAGAAATGATCCAAAAAGAGAAATAGGGAGTGACCCTTGGGAAGGTAGTGAGCTCACCCTAAACATTGTAAATATAGTGAGCCTGGGAATAGAATTTATTTATCCTAAAAATTATTGGATGGGATATTTAGTGGATTTTTTATAGCAGCACATCCTCATTGTATGCTCCTTGGATGTAGCCTAGTGAGAGAGAACCATGTAAAAATCTTTGTACATGTTTGTTTGCTTTCCTGCATTACATTCAAAGAATCATCATTGCATAAATAAGGGAATAATAATTTATCATTAAGATATGAGTTTAGTCAAACTATCAATTGTAATAAAAAGTTCAAGATCTAGTGGGTTAGGGAAAATTTGGTAAAGAATATCCATACCCTTATTCACCCCCCTCTGAGGGTATCTAGGCCCCTTTTAGTCCTAACAATTGGTATCATATGTATAGTTTTATTTTATCAGAATTTTTTTATCTAACTTGGTTTAGTTTATTTTTGAAGTTAAAGATTCAGTATGCTCGTATATTGGTGTGCCATGGAAAAAGGAAGAACTTCAAAGAAGAACTAGATTTATAGTGGTATTACTCAAAGTGGAAGTGTCTATAGAAAGCATTTGATTCATCTGAAGGAATAAAGTAGTTAAAAGAATAATGATTTGGATAAATCATACTGTGAAAATAATTACTCATTCAAAGATGCTTTAGGAGTGAGTGATGAACCTGATATTCCAAATGATTTTCAAACTACTGTAGATGAAAAAACTCCCAGAAGGCGAAAAGTGGAATTTTTCCATGAAACAATGGAATTGCATAATAAATTGTATGAAGAGATTAAATATAACGATATTCAGATCCAATCATTGGAAATTGAATTTAACATTCTAAGAGGATTAAATCAAAGGATTATTGATGTGGCTGCATATTTGAGCGAGTAGGATTATTCTCAAGTAGAAGAAATAAAAAAGATATCTAAAAAGAAAGCAAAAAAAAAGGTTGATAAAAATGAAGATATTAAGAAGTCAAATGAAGTTCAGAATCTAAAAGCCACAAATTATGATCTTTCTACAAAGTTGTCTGAACTAGTTCAGATGAATCAAAGGCTATAATAAGAGAATGCATGTAGTTCAAATTTTTTTCCTTAAGAAAAATTAAAAATAAAGGAAAAAGAAACATAGTGGATAATCTAACATGTGAATTGTAAGATAAGATGACTAGAGAAAATAATATCAAGAGGGAACTTGATTCCCAACTTGAATCAAGGGATATAAAGATTCAATAGTTGGATAAAAATATACAATAAGTAAAGATAGAAGTGGAGAAATCCAATGCTAGATGAAAGCCTAAAATTAAGGATTCCTTGCACATACTATTTGATTATCCTTCAGCAGGTGATGAGGAAATGAAAAAAATATATGCTATTTCTGAAGAGAAAAAAGAATTTATTTTCTCATCTCAAATTCTATAAAACCTAGGAAAAATTGGCATTGGGTTTTATGAATCCCCTCCAATGCTTGATAGGAAGAGATCCATGAACAATTCCAAAAATAGAAAAAGTCCTGCATTTTCTAAAGACATACCTAAAAAGTCATTTAGAAGAAGAAATGATATAATGTGATATTTTCGTGGGATTCATGGTCATACATCAATCTTTTGTTTAGTGGCTTAGGAATACATCTCATGTTGTGAAGATTGGAATTTTTCTAAATAAGAGAATAAGAAGTGTCATAATAAATTTCAAAGAAGAGTCTCTCCAAAGAACGTATCCATGAAGTCCTTATATTGTGGAATAATGGAACACAATATAAATTTGTGTTAAGAATCCCAAAATCTCAGTTTTAGAGGAAAAACTGAAACTAAATCAACATCTCATCCGAGAAATAATTATAGGAGGTATGTATTTAATGGTAGATGTTTTATATGTTTTGATCATGGGAATTTGGAAAGAAATTGTATCAATAAGAAATAGGTGAAGGAAAAGAAATCCAGAAGGACATCCTCAGCACATGGAGTGTACAAAGAAAACCCCTACAATAAAGTAAAACATGGTTTGATGAAAAATAGGTTCACAGTTTCAGGGGAATCACATGGTGATCAACAAAAGGTGTATCAATCACCTCCTCTGTTACACTCACAAAAACCCCCCTAAAATAGATGTGGACAATCCTGGAAGAAAAATGGAGAAGATCCCCTAAATTTAAATAATAATAATGTAAAGTCAGTAGAAGAATAAACCCCTACAAGAAAAGGTTTTGTTACTCAAAAAATTAGTAAAAGAAATATGACTAACGAATGTCCCAGAAAATTCACATGTCATGCCACTCAATGGGAAGTGATGGTACCAAAAAGAGATATTAAATGGAGGAATATGAAAGATCATATGATCAGTGGAGATATTCCTTATTTGATAAAGAATTATGAAAAATGGAATATTGGTTGAGCATCAAAGAAGTAAATTTGTACTAATGGGATTGATTCCCAAATTGTGAAAAAGGACAAGCATCCATAATTTGAATATCTAAAGAAGACTCAAAATGTGGGTAAAGATTTCCTAGTCATATATCCAGAATAGTTGAAATTTTCTAGGAAGTTGGAGTAGGCAAGGAAGGAGTGTAATTATTTCTAAGAAACAATCAAATGGTTGACCCATCAGGATCAACCACAATGCTCTTCTTGAGAATTCTAAAATTTCACCTTCCCCTATGGTTTTAAATGATATTAACTGATGTTCAATTGTCTTATGTTTTTTGGTAGATTTGTTTCAAGGGGAATTTTCATCAGAAGACACAATTCAGTGACGTAATGTTCTTTGGAATGTAAACTGATTCAAATCATTTATCACAATTGAAGATGAAAGGAATTGATTGAGTGAAACAGATCGTGATGGTGTTATTAATTTTATCTCTTGTTTCCTACATCGATTACCAATTTATAAGGCTTAGAGGTTCTATTGATGGATCATTTCTAAGTGGTATGTTTATCCAATGGAAATCCCATTGAATGAATCCAGAACTGGAATATGTTATTGAGTTGGAGAAGTTTCTCAAACCTGTAGTCATATTTGAAGAAAGGATTTAGGATAAGAAAAATGGTTGTGGGTCTAAATAGTGGTCCTAATGATTGGAAGAGTTTCACATCATATTGGGATATCTCTATCTACTTATCATATGAAAGATCTAAATTGGATATAAAGGATGAAATTATATGTTATCTGACATCACGATGCCCAATTCGGGGAGAAGTAGCAAAATTATTTTATTTCATGATTATATATTTTGATCTAATAATATGGTATCAGCTAACTGTTTTTAGGATACCAAGGTACTATGAGGGAATGGTAATAATGTTTCAATATAAAGTAGAAAATGTATTTGGAAGCAATTATATCATTGTAGTAGACAATGAACAGAATATTTAACAAAATAGTGAACAAATTTCTTATAGAAGAAACAAGGATGTGAGCAACTTAGGGTGATTAGAAGTGTATATTGAGCATCTAGATGGTTTTCTTATTCATAAAGATGAGAAAAAAGTTTTTCAGCTGAAGAAGGAACTATATGAATTGAAGAAAGCACCAAGAGCTTGGTATTAAAGGATAGATCAATTTTTGAAGAAGCTCTATTACCAGCATGGTGGAGTTGGTTAAAATTTATATGTGAACAATGACAGTAATGAAATGATGATAGTGCTGGTGACATAATGATGTAATGACTTATTTATTTGTCAATTTAAATATGCCAAGGAGGTTCTGAGAAGATTAGGAATGGTAAATTTCAATGATATGAAGACTCCAGTTTCTACTCGGATGAAATTTTTAAAAGATACTGATGGAAATATAGTTAATATCATATAATATGGGTATATTATTGGAATTTTCATGTAACTAAGAGAAAAAAGACCTGGTATTGTTTTTTTCACATGCCAAGTAGCGAGATACCAAATAAATCCTAAGGAAATCCACATTATTGTAGTGAAAATAATACTTCGGTATATTAAGGGAAATTTGGATTTTTTTTATGATGTATAATGATAAATATCTACCAAAGATTTTTGGATATACACATGCAGTTTGGTCTGGATCAACACATGATAGGAAATCTATGTCAGGAGGTACTTTCTATCTTGGTGGTTTGTATATTTCTTGTCTAAGCAAGAATAAATATTTCATTTCAATGAGCATCTCGGAAGCTGAGTATATTACTCCCACTTAAGCATGAACACAATTATTATGGATTAAAAAGCATCTTCATGATATGTGCATTGATGTGAAGTCTCTGATCAAAATCCAGTGTGATAATTCGAGTGCTATCAATCTATGAAAAAATTCAGTCCATCACTCAAGGAAAAATAACATTGAGATGAGATATCATTTTATCATGGAGAAGGTGGAGAAAGGACTAGTGAAGTTGGATTATGTTCCTACTGAGCTATAGGTTGTAGACATTCTAACAAAGGCCTTACCCAATGATTATTTTAGAGAGACATCGACTGACTCTGGGATCCTAGTCAACCCCCCTCACTTAAAAAAGTGTGGATGTGGATTCCCCCCTCTCCCCGAGGTATGGTGCGTTATTTCCTAATGTGTTGATATTTGTTCTCTACTCTATTTTAGACCACAAAGGAGTGACCTTTTGGTTCATTGACAAAGCGGGAGGAAGATTGATTTATAAAGGGGTAGAAATTGTGGCTAAATAAGGGAGAAAATATCTTAGTCAAATCCATGGGGAGAAGCTGATAGGTGGAGCAATGAGATAGGGGGAGAGAAATGAGAAATTTCTTAGTCAAAGACACAAGGAGAAGCTGATAGGTTGAACAGATAGATAGGGGAGCAATGATATAGGGGGATATATTTAAATCTGATGATTCTTGAAGTGATCATTCAAAGATTATATATCATGACATATGAGATTCATGATCAAAGTAGAAGACTTGTGTTGTAATGGTATTAATAATTGGTGTCAACATTGAAGTGATTCATTGATGAACATTTCATATTACATTTGTTTCTCACTCTGAGCATTTCTCATGTGGGCTTAGAGCATGTGATGAGTGAATATTTGGTTGTTATATGAATCAAAAGAGGTTAATTATGGTAGATGGTGGAAGGAGATTCAGTGAGGTATCAAAGTGAAGAGAATCATTTTGAGAAGAGTTGTTAACAAACCCAAAGGGGAGATAGTTGGGTAAAAATCCCTCAAGGTAACATTGCATCATTTTTTTGTTGGTTATGTTTGTTGAAAAAGTAGGTTTTCATGGAGAATTTTTGTGTTCCATAGATGTTGTTGACAATCCATGTTGACAAAGAACCATGACAAAGGAATGGAAGATTTGGATCCCGTACAAAATAATAGATACAAGGGGGCACCATTTTCCAGTGTTTGCCAAAATTTTGGGGTCCAAAATTTTTGATTTGGTGAGCATCGTGAAAAGTGGATTTCCATGAAGATCTAATAAATATATGGAAAATACATGAGTTTTGAGAATATAGTCTTCATGAATTGTATTTTTCAAAGACATGAAGAATGTTGATGGTGACCTCTACAATTACGACGAAATTCGCAAAAAGAAGAGGTGAAGAGCATCGCGAGGGAGCATTGTGGCAGCACCAAAAAGGAATTGAAAAAATTCTCTATGATTATGATGAGCTCTGTAATCCAAAAATCATCATGGTGCTTCGCGATATATAGATAATTTCGGTGTAAATTTTAGAGCTTTGAGATTAGATCTGACATGGAACTGACATTGGACGGAAGGTTCTCGAGTCGGTGGAATCTCCTATAAATAGACCTTGACCCCCTAGAGAATGGAGAGATATAAAAAAAAAACCTTAAGCTATTGAATTTCAAAAGAGACTCGTGGAGCTGGGAGCTTCGTGAAAGAAAAGATAATTCATAGAGGAAGTTGAGCTCTACGAAAGGAAAGTGCTCTATGAAGGCCAGTTCAGATTTATGGAGGATGTGCACTATGCAAAGGCTTGTTTAGCTTTGCGAAATCGCAAAGACCAGTGTGAGATCTGAGAGGTAGTGAGCTCTGTGATCTAGAGAGATTTGCGATCTAGTGATCTTTACAAACTCATGAGGTCTGCAAACCTATGAGCTTCACGAATTGGTTGGAGAATTGCAATATCTTGTTTGAGCTAAGCGAAATTGGGAGATTCGTGATGTAAGGAGATTTGAAAAAGTATTTATAAAGGTTTTTCCCAATGATCAGTTCCAAAGGGTTATTCATCCGTGGATGAAATTTGGGATTCAATAGAGCATCTACATACAGGGAAGGATGCATTCATTAGAGATAATGAATAGACCTAGAAGTCCATAAACTGTGAGTGGATCCATTCTAGAGCAGTGATCAAAGGAAGAGGAAGAAGGGTATTCTTTCTACCAGCAGTGAGCTAGAGAGAGAAATAAGGAGTGACCCTTGGGAAAGAAGTTAGATGATGCTAAAAATTTTATTTTTAGTGAGCATGGGAATAGAAGTGATCTATCCTAAAGATTTTTGGCAGTGATCTTTAGTGGATTTGGTATAGCATCACATCGTCATTGTATGCTATTTGGATGTATCCCAATGAGGTTAAACCATGTAAAATACGTGTGTCTGTGTGTTTTATCTCCTATATTACATTCAAAGCATCATCATCATCATATAAAGAAGGTAATAACAATTCACCATTGGCACATAAGTGAAAACAAAGTGACCCTCATAATTAAGAGGTCAAGATCTAGTGGGGCAGAGATAATTTTGAAAAGAATACTCATACCCTGATTCACCCCCCTCTCAGGGTCTCTAGGCCCCTTTTGGTCCTAACATATTAAAAAAATAAATGATTATGAAATATTAATTTATATGTTTTCAAGCTTGTTTTTACAGAAAAAGTTTTTCAAATTGCTTTATGTTTTAAAAAGTTATTTTCAAAATGAAAAGGTTGTTTTCTTAAAAATGTTTTTAATGGTATTTTAATGGTATTTCCATTTGTAAACATCAAAATACATCATTTTTAATTATGATATAAGGGGGTATTTTTTAATGATACCATCCTTATTCTTTCTCTCAATGTATTGATATTGTTTCAATTATATTGTTATGGAACTCATTTCATCTCTATGGGATAACCATGTTAGAAAAATATTTTTAAATAAACCATTTCATTTCCATGGGTTGAT
Source organism: Viscum album (assembly GCA_963277665.1). Taxonomy (NCBI): domain Eukaryota; kingdom Viridiplantae; phylum Streptophyta; class Magnoliopsida; order Santalales; family Viscaceae; genus Viscum; species Viscum album. The sequence goes on from OY728155.1 coordinate 44,379,401, forward strand.
CATGCTTCAAAGTGATTATTATAGAACTCGTTCCTTTTCTAAGAGTTAATCACGTTACAAAGAGATTGACATGGAATCATTTCTTATATATAGGTTGATCTGGTTATAAATGAATAATGATTTTTTATATGAGTTTTAAGGTGAAACATCTATGAATTTTATTAATGTTATGGTTTTTGGACATTACAACTTAAACATGGGGTGGACCATATAGCATCAGGTAAGCCCATTCTAGCTTAATATGGGGTGGCCTAGATAGCACAGATAAATCAAGTTATAGATTAACTTGGGGTGGCCCAGATAGGCCTGGGTAAGCCCATTATAGATTAACATGGGGTGTCCTAGATATCTTCAGGTGATCCAATTACAACTTAACATTGAGTGTCTCGGATAACTTTGGTTAAGCTCGTAATAGTTTAAATGATGGGTTCACTCAGATAAAACTTCAATGCATTGGGTAATGATAATATTGTAAGTTGTCCATATTTTTATTCTAGTTATAAGTGTTTTGAAATGGTTTTATAAATACGATTCTCCAATTTACCAAAAAGAGTTTTAATTCCTTGTTATAGTTTTATAATGTTTCCCATGATCAAGATTGATATCACAAGGCTCCTAATTATAGATTCTGACGACTCTTTCATTTTTTGTGTTTTCTTATTTTATGATCCATGTATAGTTGTGTATAATCTATCTTATGATTCTCTCATGCATTATGATTTTTTATACCCTTATGTACTCTTACTCTAATTGATAACATTCCATTATTAATGCTTATATTTACCTGTGGTGGGCATTTGATCTCACCATTATTGTGTTGTATTTATCCCAGGTTTTAAATAATGAGGTTGAACGAGTTATTAATTGAAGGTAATTCCTAAGGATAATAAATATTTCTTAATTGGAAAAAGAAAAGATGGGTTAAGTGGGATAAATACACTTTTAAAATCATGTTAATCGTTTAAATAAGAGTATGTTCAAATTATTTTCGACTATAAACCTAAAATTTACTCTAGGGTGTAAGTAATCCAATTATTTTTTTTTGATGTTATAAGATTTGGGTTGAAACAATGGGTCACCCTTGTCGGCATCAAAGCCAAAAATTTAAAGTTTAGGATTTCATCACTAAATATCAAAGTGAGGGTTCATGTTATCTATAGTTAGTATCAAAGGTTGATTTAGACATCTTTTTAAATTTGGATTTTTTTCATTTGAGGTTATCTTAAGAGTTATGGATACCATATGTGGTTTATAATATTAAGGATTATCATAAGTTCAAATTCATAACCACCCCATTTGATGGTTTTAAGTAGTAAAAATTTTGAGGTTATTAACAAAATTTTGGGAGACCTTTTATTAGGTTGGGGTATTTTAACCCCTTGGATCCAAATGAAGCTATATTTATGGGGGAATTATTTTTCACGTATAAAAAAGTACAACCTGTATGTTGGGTGACAACACATCACATTCGGCAAGGTGGTGGGGCTTGAACCCACGACTGAAGGAAGATAAGGGTTTCATGCCTACCACTGGCCTACGTGATGTCACGGTTAGTATCACATTTTTTATAGGTAAACATTACATTTATTTTGGAATCATATTGGATTTTATTTTAGTAATAATGGTTGATTTATCTTGGAATAATATATAATCCAATCCTTCTAATCATTGGGTTTTGAACATAGTCTGGAAATAATTGTTGAATTTTATTGATAGTTATTTATGGACTCATTTAATTTCAAATTTGGGTATTACTATTGAATTTTTAATATTATTGTATCATTTGAATTTTTATTCATTTTGGGAATTATCTTGCCTTGTAAAAACTATTTTGGTTTCAGTTAATGTTTAAATATAGGATAAATATCTCATTATCCCTTTTATTGTAATTTGGTCCTTAAATTTTTATTTTAGTGATTCAGGTAGGAAAAATTCATCTTTAATACTCATTTTTTAGAGAAAAATATGAAATTGTGGTGGAAATTGATTAAAGGGTAAAATTATACTCCTTAAGTAAGTACATTTCCATATTCTCTTAGATTGAATGGTAAAATAATTCTTCAACTTCAGGAAAAGGATCCTAAAAACAAAATGTTACCTTATAACCATCATCTATGATGATATCAATGACCTTTTCACACCACAATGGTTTTTTTTTGAGATTTTTAACTTTCTATTAATCATTAACTTTATATTTATCAATGATATTGGTCACTAAATATCCTTATTTTGGATTTATATTTTTATTACATACCCATATCTTAACATTCCACCAATTATATCCTATGTAGAAACCTGGTTACAAGATATAAGGATGACTCTAGTACTTACCTTTTAATTTTCTAAATAATATGTTATAGTAACCCTTTTTATGATTTGGGTTTACAACAAAATTATTATCAAATGTACAACCTTTGATTGAAGAGATATTGTTCAAATTGTGATGATTCCTTTATTAAAGGGGGAGGATATAAAACTCTAAGATTTTAAAAGAAGAAAATTATATTCGATATAATAAATGTTATGAAAAACTTATTTTATCCTACAATACATAAAACAATTATTCAATTCAGTATCTTACATTATATACAAGACCTAGCTTTATGGAAAAACAATATACTATAAATATTATTATTTTATATGATTATTATCACCTAGTCGTTGGAATGGTGGGTATAGAGAGGATTCACTAAATTATTAAAATGTTTTTTAAAAAAGTATATATAATGAATTATTTGGGGACCAATTAATTATAAATTAAAACAAAACCCTTTTTAAAATAAAATGAAATCATTTTCTTAAAAGCTATTTAAATGCACAAAAGTGTGTTTTGTACCAAAATAATTAACAAAACACACTTATTGGATTATATTAATGAAATTAAATTTAATATTTTCAATATAATTTTTAAAATTAATCCTATGGGTTTTCTATAAAATAGATAAAAATAAATCTATTTTTACGCTTAAAAACTATATTTTTTCCAAAAAAAAGTTTTGTCACATTTTTATGGCGCACTGATTCTAAAAATAAGTTTTCAGAATTTTATAATTTTAATTAGAAAGAATAAAGTTCAAATTTTAAATGTTTAAACAAAATTTATCTTAGGGTGATTTTTTTTATTTTTCTGAAAAGATTCAATTTTTGATGAATAGTAAAAAATACTAAATTTTATTTGAAAACTATCTTTTAACATAAATTATTTACAAAGTTAAATTATACTTTGAATAAGTTTTAAAATAAAATTAGTTGAATTTTATATCAATTTATCCAATTTATTTCATTAGAACATTTTTCATATTAAAATTATATATAAAAACTTAGTAAACTTTTAAACATTTTTTCTTTAAAAACTCACTTTCTCTTTACGTCAATCAGATTAATTTAAAATTTAATTATTCTAATTATATTAGTTTAATTCATAAAAATGTATCCCATATTTTGAATCAGAATAATTTATATTAAATAATAAGTAAAACATTATTTTTTACCAAATTGATTAGTGAAAACAATTAAAATTTATTAGAGAGATTATAGTAAAAACAAGTTTACTCATTGGGTAAATTTAGAATATAAGGTGTAAAAATGACCCAAAACTTTTCCAAAACCTATTTTATGTAAATATATCAAATAATATGACCATATTATCAAAATATATGGGTTTTAGGGACAATGTTCCATGAAAGTGACCCATATAATAAGTTTAATAAAGACAAAGATAAAAAATGTACCTTTCTTCCTTTTAATTTCCATAAAACATTAAGGATATGGAAAAACTACATTGATTCAGTTATAAATATTATTTTTAAATATAAATTAGTTATTTTATCATAAAAAATTTTATTTAATTTTAATAGATGATATAATCACATTAAATTCTTATGAAATGGCAACAAATGGATTATTTAATTAATAATAAATTACATAAATGATACTAAAAACAATAAAAGTGAGGTAAATAGAATTATTTATTGTATTAAATTAATTTTTTAGATTAATTTATCATGAAAAATAGTTTTAAACACAATATATTATAATCCCATCGATGTCTTGATATTTTTATATTTAAATTAAATAGATAATGCTAAAATTGACATTAGTGTAATTTTATAATAAATGACATTTTACTAAATGATTCAAAGTTACTAAAAACCTATCATAAACAATGTGATTTATAAATATTAATAAATATTAATTATGGTCCCTTTATGTACCAATTTATCTTTTATAATTAACAAATTGACCCCTAGGTAGAAAATACATTGTCAGCACATTTTGGGTTAAAGCAGTGTTTCTGTAAAAATTAATTTCCAACACACATGGGATTTTTTATTTTGTAAAAATGAATTAAATATACATAATATGTGGATAAAAGTTATCTAATAAGTATAAATCTAATTTATCCTTAATGTATTAATTAAATAGGTTAGAAAACTAGTTACCTTAATGAAAATCCAAAATAAATAAGAAAGTTTAAGGAAACATAAGAGTTAATGAAAAATAATTAAAAATTTATTTATTTTTTGTGGACGTTTTTATTTACCAAATAATCCATAAATAAAATTTTAATTCAATTTTTTAGGAACATTAGGAATGTTGCACCACCCAATAGTAAACACTTTTGAGTATTTACAAGAATGACACTCCTCCTCAGCTATAAAAGGCACTCACTCTCCCAACTTATTCACACCTCTCAATCCTTTTTTATCATAAAAAATCTCCAAAAATCACTTCCCAACTTCCCTAATCTCATCCTAGAATCCTAATTTTGGGAATAAATCAATCCTTTTAATGTTTTAGTGCAAACCTAAGGATGATACCCCAAGAATCAGTAATGTTCTTCTAAAATAGTTTTTATTTTATTTCATTCTTCACCTCCTTAAATTATTTTTTATCATGATTATATAATAAAATCCAAATATAAAATATAATTAGATTTTTTTTGTTTATTTGACTACATTAAACCACACAAAAATCCATCAAATTGTTTATTAAATCATTGTTCGTCTGTATAGCGGAATACCACCTCGTGAACTGAGGTCGTTTATTTTTTCATTAACACCTTTCATGGTTAAGAATAATGATTTAAATTATGTTTATATAATATTTTTATGATATTTAAGATTTTATTATTATTATATAATTTTTATATCACACGCACGGGCATGCTTTCCCTTTTTGGTAATACGATTACATCGTTCGTGAGAACAGTGGACTACCACCTCAAGAAGCGATGTGATTTGTTCACGCTGTACCTAGAATTTATTGAAGTTTGGTTTAATAAAAAATTATATATATTACATAAATATGATTATGTAATTATGGTATATCATTCAATGTTTATTCTTTCAAACTAACAACAAAATGAAAAATAGCATTCATGCATACGACACGGCATATCACCTCCATGAACGTTGTATTTAATTTCCTATCACTAAATTTTATGGATTACTATAAATACATAAATACTTAATATATATTATATTTATGTCATGGTTTACATTTTTTAGGTTAGTAAATGATGATATATTTATCAATAAAAGCGATAAAAAGTCCAAAAATGAATGAAAACAAAACAGTTATTTCCCGAAACATAGCTTCAACATAAAATTATTAATAAACAGGTAATACAATTTCATAAGAATATATATATGGTAGTATAAATATTAATTTTTTTCTATGATATATTGAAAATAAACTTATATTTATTATATATGAGTTTTTAATGAGTAAGACAGAAGTCATTACTTCAAGTATGGTTTTTATCATCTGACTATTATTTTTATAAGTTATATTCCATATTCACCACTTATTTTTGTTGTGTGGTTTATATACTTCACATTAATTTATTTTATGATTCTTATTATTAAATTTATTTGGGATTTTTATTTCCAATTTATGACCTCTCTTTCATAGGTTTTATAGTTTTGATGTTACCAAAACACTAAGGGATTTTGGTCTTATTTTTCCATCATTGTGACTGAAGTTTGTTATACATCTACCTTATTTTATAACATGTATATTCTCCCCCTTTAACATGTTTTATCATGAATATAATTAGTTTCATGATATTATAAGTTTAATTTAATGATATTATTTAATGGTTATTGTGATTCTATGTTAATAAGGTGGTAAGAGTCTTTTGTTACAATCTCATCGTTTATCGGGGTTGTGTATAATTAAGTCTCCAATGTTGAAATATTATAATTCCCATGACTTATATTATCCAAATTTTATTAATTATATTTTCATCTAATTGTAAAAAAATCAATATTTGGAATCTAAAAGTTTTTAGAAATGTTTTTTAATAAAATTTGACTTTATTTCTCTCTTCGGTCGAAAATATGTGTTCTTTAAAAATAATTTTTTCTAAAATTGTTTTCAAAAATGTTTTGAAATGATATTTTAATATCATTTTCAAGGGAAAATATTTTAAAAAAATAAAATTTTAACGTATTTGAGATTATTTTCAAAGAATCCTTCTTAATTTTTCAAGGATATTTTCAAGAAAAATGTTTTAAAATGATTTATGTTTTAAAAAGTTATTTTGAAAATGAAAAGGGTATTTTACACAAAATGTTTTAATGATATTTTAATGGTATTTTCATTCATAAATGTCCAAAACACATGTTTCTACTTATGATCTATGGGGGGATATTTTGTAATGATATAAACCTCATTCTTTCTCTTGATGGATTAATATTTTTTCAATTAGATTGTTCTAGAACATGTCTCATCTTTACAGGATAACCATGTTAGAGATTATTATGGAACTCATCTATTTTCCATGGGTTGATCTTTTTTCAAAGAGATTTTTATAGAACCCATTTATTTTCCATGATTTAATCATGTTTCAAATATATTACCATGGAACCCATTTCTTTCCCATGGGTTGATCACGTTATAAAAGAATATTGATTGTTTAAATGAGATTTATCAAGAAAGATCTATGTATTTTATTCATGTTGTGATTTTTTTACATGATAACTTAAACATGTGGTGGCCCAAATATCATCGATTCATACCATTATAGATTAACCTGGGGTGTCCTAGATAGCATCAGGTAATCCCATTACATCCTAAAATGGGGTGGCTCAGATAGCTTTGGGTAATCCCATTATAGCTTAACATGGGGTGGCCTAAATAGCCCTGGGTAAGCCCATTATAGCTTAACATGGGTGGCCTAGATAGCATCGAGTAATCCCATAATATCTTAAACAATAGGTGCACCTAGATAGTGATCCAATGCATTGGAAAATGATTATATTGGAAGTCAAATGTATGTTTATTCCAATTAAAATGTTTTTGAAAGGTTTTAATGAATATGATGTTCCAAGTTACCAAAAATAGTTTTAATCACTTGTTATGGGTTTATAATGTTTATCATGATCTAGATTGATATCACATGGCTCATGATTATTTATTCTAATTACTCTTGTATTTTCCATGTTTTTATATTTGATGATCCAGTTATTGATGGGTATGAGTTCTTTTATAGTTCACTCATACACTATGGTTTCATCCTTATACCCTTATTCACTCTTATTTTTATTGATGACACTCAATTGTTAATGCTTATATTTATCCTTGCTGATAATTATATCTCACCCATATTTGGTTTCCTTTCCCCTAGGTTATAAATAATGTGGTTGTATGATTTATGTCTATAAGCTATTTCATATGCAAGATGTTGATGTCTTAATGTGAAAAAAAGGTAGGGTTAACTAATAGAAATGATCTTTTAAAGTCATATTAATTGTTTATGTAGGATTTTTTCCTAATTATCTGAAAATATAAACCTATAATGTTATCTAGGATGTAAGTTTTCCACTTTACTTTTGGAATTATATGGTTTCTATGGAAAAAAATGGGGCACCCTTAACATCATTAAAGTCAGAAATGTAATGTTTGCAATGTCAGCACCGAATCTAAGAGTGCTGGTTTGGGTCTGTTCTACCCCAAGACCTCATCACATGTGAATGATTGTATATTTATATAATACAATGATTCATTAAGATGAAAACCCATCAAAGATGAAGTGTTACTCTAGATGAGATATGAATACACCGAACTAGGGGTGAGCTACGAAACGAGTAAGGACTCAACTCAAGTATGAAATCCACTAGGTCAAGATGGATATGATTTTATTAAAATGATTGATCAAAATTAGATTCTCAATACCATTTAGGTAGTGAATTTTTTTATTTTATGAAATTTCATGTTTACTATCAAATCAAATAAAAATAATAAACAAGTAAAATGCATAAGGATGTGATATGTGTTTTTCTATTATTTCATGTTCATTTGTGAGGGAGAAAACATAGATTGAACATATTTAATAGTAATATATTACATTATTTAATAAATAAAAATACTATAAGGATATATCAAGTTTTAAAGCCTTCTTTTTATTAAATTTGAACAAAACTGGGTGGTTGGGGTGATCATCAGTCAAAGTTGATGGTGCATCCTACTAATAGGGAGTTATTATGAGAGTAATGGGTTTATTGGACTAAAGGTGGTAGAAAAAAAGTATAAAAATATAACTTACTATCAATTTAGAGGAAAATTATTGATGTAATATTGGTTATTATTTCAATAATTTGGGATTTTACTCAACAGTTCATGGAACCACGAGTTAATGTGGTTTGCCAGCTAAGATCCTACCTAGAAAACCTCCATGTAATGGGGTATCCCATGATTGTAGAATATAATGATATTTTTCAAGGATCCTTTCCACTAAAATAATCAAGAGAAGGAGTTTTCTTAATCTAATTGTGTGGGATATTGATGTTCGGTAAAATAGAGGGATACATTAAATGATTAATTAATCAAAATTTCTAAAAGTTAACCAAGATAATGTACTGACCAATAAAATTTATTTTTTGTAGATAAAAATGGAAATCACCAACCCCATAATTATATTGTAACTTTGATCCATATTTTATAATGAAAATATGCTAAATTTCCATAACTTTTAGGAGTGGTACAGGTGCTTTCGCATAGTACTGCACCAAGAAAGGAAGCTTTATGTGCTATAATCCTCACTTCATGTTGAGCCTCTTCAAGAAGAAATCAAGGAGGATATAGAAAAATAGAAAATACATTTATATGATTCACTATATGTATATGGCATCATGTTTTCATCTAGGTCCATTCAATTTCAAAAAATGAATGAGGACGAGGACGCCTACAAGATGATTACTCATCTCCAACAATTATATTAGGAGAGAGAAAATAAAGAATGTTATGAGATTTATATCACATTTTATAGGTTTAGGATAGTAGAAAGGAATCAAGAAATACCTATTGTAATCAATAAGATCATGTACATTTAGAGTCTTGAATCCGTTAGGTTCAAACTGAACTAAGCACTAGTAGCAGATCCCATTCTTGCCTCTTTACTATCAATATTCTCAAATTTTATTATTAATTACTATATGAATAACATGAAAAAATTCACTCTTATATATTTTGGACTTATTTTTTCAAGATAATAAGGATATTATTAATACCAATTCTTCAATAATTATGTTGAAAAATATTGGGAAGGTAATGTTTAAGGTTAAAGGGGTCTAAGGACAAGTCCTATCTAAAGAAACTGGTGCATCGTACTTCCAAACATACAAGGATAGAGGGGAAGGTAATTAAGAAGGAGGTTTTCTACATCCTATGTGTCAATAAATGCCACTAGAAGAAGAATTGAAAATATGGTAAGAATGAGCAAGGCGATTATTCTACTGCATGTGTTTTTTTAATTGAATTCAATATGACATTATCTGCAAGTTGGGTATTTGATACGGTTTATAGATCACACGTATATATTTATATACAGGAACCAAGTATTTTTAAGATAATTTCAAAGGGTGAAGTGGATATATTTGATTTAAAATTTTTAAATCTAGTATCCTTGGAAGTGGGATATTACCTTCTAAATTTTCCTAGTGATTTGGTTCTTCAATTAAGTAATTGTTGTTATATACCATCTGTAACCAGAAACATAATATCAATGTCAAGTCCAGACACTTTGGGGTTTTATTTCAAGTTAAGAAATAAATTTTGTCTCTTTTATAAGGATAAAATGTGTTATGGTATAGTAAATATTAAAAGTGGGTTATATATACTTGAACTCAAACTCTCGGTAAAGACAATCATTGACAAAACCAGCATGTATGACTGATATAACACCCACTTATAGAACGTCAGGCTTGGTCATGTAAATGAGATTTTATTACATAAATTAAATCAAGAAATTTATTTAGACTCATTTTATCTAAGACCATTGGATGTATTTCATTCTTTATTACAAGGGAAACTGACCAAAGCATCCTTATTTGGAAAGGGAGAAAGAGCCACTTGATTACTGGAATTAATTCATATGGATGTATATGGACAATTTATAGTAGAGGAAAGGGGTGGGTTTTCATAATTCATTAATTTTACTAATGACTATAGTATGTATGTATATATCTAATTAATTTGGTATAATTCAAATTCCTTTCATATTTTTAAGTAATACAAACATGAAGTAGAAACCAGTATGGTAATAAGATTAAGGAAATCCACTCATACCTATGTGGAGAGTATCTTTACCAATTATTTATTGATAACATGAAGTAGTGTGGGATAGTATCCCACCTCACTCTTCATTATATTGGAATGGTTTTAGAGAAAGGAGGAATAATACCCTTCTAGATATGGTCAGATCAATAATGAGTCAGAAAACTCTTCCATTATCCTTTTGCAGATATTCCTTGTAGGGGTCCTTATAAAACCATAAATGATTACTAACTAAAGTTATATATGAGATTAAATATGTGTTTTTGTTTTTTGAAAATAAACCTAATTTATGAGACATATGTGTATGGGGATGTGAGGATTTCTTCAAGATTATATAAAGTGAACAATTAATATCCATAAGCATGAAGTACATATCTATATGTTATCTTAAAGAAACCAAATGGTATAACCTATACAACACTTTGTATAGAAAAGTAATTTTTGAAAGAAAAGCCTTATTTATAGAAAGGAAACACATTTTCAATGGAAATAGTGGGATCAATATTGACTTCGATGAATTTAATTCTATAGATGTACTGGATTTGGTACATGAATAATCATGAGAAGAGACAATGGTGGATAAAGTAGTTATTGAGAAACAAGTACAACATAGTTCCACTTGATATGTTAGAGAATCAGATAAGTATGGTTCTCTTTTCATTGATTCAGATGACACATTACTCCTCGAGGATGATGAACCTCTAACCTATAAGGAATAAGTATAAGGTAAGAATGTTGCTAAATGGAAAGACACCATGCATTTTGAGATGGATTCCATGTATGTAAATAATCTTTTCATTTTGGGAGACCCTCCAGCTAATGTTAAACCCATTGGGTGAAATGGGTATTCATGAAAAATTTGGACATGGCTGGTTGAGTCAATACCAATAAATCAAGACTACTAGTGTAATGTTTCATACAATGTCAAGTAATACACTATGAGGAAACCTTATCACCAGTAAAAATACTGAAATCCATCATAATATTTCTTGCAGTAGTTTCCTTTCATGATTATGATATTTGGAAAATGGATTTCAAAACTTATTTTATAAATGGGAAGTTGGATGAATATGCCTATAAGACAAGACCTGAAGTGTTTGTAACGTCAAAGTATTTTAAAAAGGTTTCCAAGCTACAGATATCTATTAATGGGTTGAAGTAGGCATCACAATCATGGAATGATTATTTTTATGAGGCCATAAGAGAATTCGGTTTTTTCAATAATGAAAGTGAGACATGTGTCTATAATATGGTTAATGGGAATTCCATCATTTTATAATATTATATTTTGTTTGCATATTAATTATGGGAAATGAGGTGCATGTCTTACAGTCAGTTAAGAAATGGTTAAATGAATGCTTATACATAGATGACTTAGGTGAAATATCAAAAATTATAGGGATCAAGATCTATCAAGATATATCTCAGAGGCTGCTAGGGCTAAGTCAAAGTACATATATTGAAAAGTTACTCAAAAGATACAGTGTGGAAAAATAATAGAGAGATTTATTTTCCATGTCACATGGTATGAATATCTCCAAGAAAATTGTTCACAAACAAAATAGGAAAGTGAAAAAATGAATAGAATCCATTATGACTTTGTATTTGTATCTATCATATCTTCCATGTTATGTACTAGGTTTTATTTTTCCCTTTCTTTAATCATGGTGGGTGTATATCAAGATAATACTTGAGAGCTATGATGGGGAGTTTTAAAAATAATCCTAAAGTACTTGAGAAGTATGAAGGATATGTTCCGAGTGTATAGAGAAAATGAAAAACTTGTAGTAAGAGGATACACTAATTCTAGTTTCTAGATATATCATTGTGATTAGAAATCGTAGTCAAGATACATATTTCTTATGAATGGTGGTAGAGTGATCTATAGTAGCTCAAAATAACCTATGGTCACCAATTATATAGTAGAATCCAAGCATATAACAGCTTCGGATGAAGCAATGGAAGTAGTGTGGATACACATATTTGTCTCAGACATCATTTTTGTGCCTGGCATTGTAAACCATGTTCCATTTTATTGTGATAATATTATAGTAGTGGTAATAGCAAAGGAGCCCTAGTCACAAAAGGGGACAAAGCATATACTTCATGAACTTCATATATTTAGGGATTATACTTCATGAGGTGAAGTCGCAGTTGTAAAACTAGCCATATTGGATAGCATGGTAGACCCTTGACTAAATCCATATCTCAACAGAAGCATGATTCTTATGTGAGATCTAGCAGATTTAGACTTATTAGAAATTGAATCTAGTGTAAGTGGTGTTATTTAAAGTGGTTTCCATATACCCAACATATGAAGTACTATTATTACCACTACATGTATAAAATTTTTCATATATATGTGTGTGTGTGTGTGTGTGTGTTTATCTTACCATTATAGTGTCAATACTTCTACGTCCACTATATTTATGGTAATTTTCTTATATTACATGTCACATTAAAGGTTTATAGAAGATCCCATGATATAATGAGAATATAGAGATACCATGATAGTAATGTTAAATTAATTAATGTATTATAGTCTAGATACATCATACTAATAGGACACAGATGATGTGTGACTATCAGGTTTTGGGGTTCGTAAGCATTGAGTCTTCATCTCACGAATTTTTCACTTTTATATCTTTAGTAGTTGAGATCATGAGGATAGACCCTTTAATAAGAACACCACAAGTTTCATGCGTAATTGGTTGTTCCTATCAATGTACATGTTTATTGGTCTCCTTAATTGAGATCATTATCAGTGTGTTCCATTTGATCATGTAATTTGATTCAAGGTGAAAACCATGAACATAAAATTATGGAGATTTATTTTGTGTTGGTTGCATCATTGGTGGTATGTAATTGGTTGAATGAATATTGGATTTGTCACTTATGAGTTAAGGAATTGATATCTCAGGACTGGTTAATCATGAAAGTAGTACCGTAGTAAATCCATTCTCATGCTAGTTAAAGGTAATTCCATCTAGTTAGATCGATAAATAATAAAGGAAGAAAGGATGATGACACAAGTCTCCGTCCTTTTTGATATATCATATAACAAAGAGATTATATTACACAATGTGTGTTCATGGGTTAGTTTTGGATTTTATGATTATACCTTGTCTCTTTAGAGGCATATATGAGTGGTTAGACTCTACTATTGGTATTTGAATGCAATTCACTACTATCAGGATAATGGCCTAGAGGAATACACACAATATCTCATTCTAGAATCTTCCTTATTTTGGTGAAAAGGAATATAGGACAAGGTGGGCCCCACAATGGGGTCCAAGTGTTGTCCAAGTTTTATCAATCACGGATAAATAAATATATTCATTATTATTCATGTAAATAATAATGGGGTGGAATTTATTTATTAAATTTATTTACAATTGTTTCAGTAAATTCAAGGATTATTATTATACGAGTGAGTATTATTTTAATATTCCATGTTTGTTTAATATTATCGGTACTTATGAGTAAATTTAATACTTGGGTTTTATCATTTAATATATTTAATTTATATTAAAAGTATGTGATAACATATAAATAATATATATGGTAGATTTTTTTTGTCATAATTAATTATTTATATCACGTATTTAGTGGAAGTTTAATGCATGGGGGCCTACGGAACCCTAACCTAGTATTTTGACATCCACTGTATATGTGGAAAGAATCCCATTCCCTTGAATTAATTCACCAGTTATAATTGAGAGATTATATCTCCTCCCAAATTCTAGGGATATAATTGCTTAGTATGAGTTAATTATCCAAGAATTCCTTCACAGATCGAAGGCACAAAGATCATTGTGATCATTTCCACATAAAAAAGACCATCAGAGCTCCATGATATAACCCATAATACAAAAAACGGTGTACACACAAATTTGAGAATAATTTTTTGAATGATCTATAGGTGTTCAGCATCAGATCCTTTGACCAAACGGTCTCCAATGACTTTTGATAGACGTGTGCACTTCAAATCCGAACATGGTACTTGTTATTTTAATTTTCCATGCTCTGATTAAACAATGAAAGATACCCAAAATGTATTGAAGATAGGATATCAAGATAAAATGGAGTTATGTCACTCCAGTGATATGAATTATAAAATCCTTATCCCACCAGATTCTAATGTTTCCTCTGGTACTAAATATCTTCTCATTGAAAATGCTTCATACTTTTCATAGTATGAACAACTTCAACTAACTCATGATCATGAGTATAGAAATTATTCTCATGTGACCTGATATTTGAAGACAAAATAATCCATTGCTTGACCCTCCCACATCATAAAACATTATAGACATATGCTATAGGTATCATAATACACCTCATATAACTTCCCAGGATCCTATAAAGTGAGAATAGGTGCTCATATCAACCTCTTCTCCAACTATCCAAACATGCCTCATATTTATCATCTACTAGAACATAATTACCTTGTGAAATCTAAGAGGGATAAGTCTTGAATGATCTGGTGATAATCTCCCACAAGACCCAAGAACCTATGAATCACAATAACATTCTTTGGAATCTCCAAAATCATCCCAATAGTGACAATATTTAGATCCACCAATATCACTGACATGGAAACAATATGATCAAGAAACTTAACCTCTTTAACCCAAAATTGGCACTTGGAAATTTGGAAATACCAGAATTTATAAAATAATTTCGTTAAATTATCCTCATAGTCCTCATAGTATCATGAGTATAACAGTATATCATTGATAAATGTGTTCACAAATAAATACAAATAACAATTAAAAACATATATCATTAGGGATATGAACATTTTTGGTGTATCCATCAGCCTGAACAACATTACCAGGTATTCATAATGGTCATACCATGTTTTAAATTATATCAAAGTATTATCCTCAACTCACGCCCCTAGTTGATAATAATCTTAACAAAGATCAATCTTAGAAAACCACTTATCTCCTCTCAACTGATTCAATAAATCATCAATATGAGGAAAAGGATACTAAATTTTTATGGTAAATTTGTTCAAAAATGGTAATCCACACACAACAAAAATCTACCATTACTTTTTTTAGAGAAAATAATAGGTTCTCCCTATAGAAAATCACTCCATTTAATGAATCCATTAGATTCATTATCCTTAACTGAGTCTTGAAATCAATGGCCGTAGTTGGTTCTATATGATAAGGAGGTATAATGATAGGTGAAGTACTTGATACCAAGTCAATTATAAATTTCAACTTCTTATCTAGTATATACCCCATAAAATATTCATTAAACCTATCCTAATACAAATCAATCATAAGAGGAAATAAAACTCTAGAAACTCTCCCAGCTTAACCAAGATAGATCCATGCTACCTAAGGTGTAATCTTTCTCAGCTAGTCCAAATCATAATCAACCTTTATAGAATTATAATCTCACTCTCTCATAAAAACATATCACTTATCATAAGAAGGATATAACAACATGCATATCCATTAGTAATTAATATGTGCTCAAAAAATGTGACAATAAATCTATCTCAATAATCACATCAATACCATTCATTTCTATAATAAAGAAATCCTATAGATAAATATAATCAAAAAATCCAAAAACATAAGATAATCACCTCCAAATAGGATCCTCCCTGATTCCCAATGGTGTATTCATAGAGAAAATTCTATATAGAAGATCAAAAACAAATCCCAAGTTTGAAGCTAAATAAGAAGACATAAAATTATAGGAAGAACTAGAATGAAAGAGTAAACTAATAGATTTATAAGTAACCAAAATAATACTTCACACCATTGAAAACCCCTCTCTAAGATCAATCAGTACATTATAAACTATAAATTAACTAATTGGAACCGGCACCATGACCATTCCCCTGGGTCTCTACACTCCCCTTCATAGTATCTCATCATTTACAATTCCCCTGGAAACCTCTGCCACCACAACTTCTAGAACTCCCAAATTATATGTGACCTAAACTCTACTACAATGCATTATCCCATGAATGTGATGCCCACATAGATGTCGAATCACAATCTCCAATCCCCTGATAACCCTTCAAGAAAAACTTTTAAAGATATAACATATTCCTACAAAAGTAAAATCCTTAGGCTTATAAGAACAAATAAACTTAGTGTGATAACATTACCCACACTAGAAAGACTAAAATGGAGCACTATTTCTGATACTTTCATCGGTGGTCACCTACGCATTGACATGAATGTGCGCACTGGAATTTCTGCCACCCCATATACCTACTTTCCAAAGGTGGGTAACTTTCAACACATTTAATGGAAATGTATTATCCTTGATTGAAATTGAGTGATGGGATATTAGTTCCCCTTCCATGGATTTTTATATAGATCTTTTTTCCTTGTCCAGATCTCCCTCAAAGACTTGAGTCATGTTCATGGTACTCATTACTGGAATTATCTCTTTGTGGGCACAGGTTAATTTTGCTGCTACTATATTGACAAGGCAGCAACCTTCAATAAAGAGAGTAGTCTAGTTGGGTATCTAAGGGAATTACTAGACATTGGGAACAATGGTCACCTATATTTTTCCTATTGGGAAGGCATCTCATATGAGGCATCCTAGGCATGGATCCCAAGGCATACAATTTCTCCCACAAGGTAATTGACACTAGGGGTGTATGTATTCCTTGTATTTTTTACCTCAGGCATACCACACATATACATGGTGTATGTATTCTTGGCCACATCACAAGTTCTATGTTATATGTAGATAGATCAGAATGTATGGTTGAGATTGATCGGGGGATGATTTTAACATAATATGGAGATGAATCGAACACCCTATGTATGTGGATCAAGGAGGATTATCCATATTTGGAAAAACTTTGAGAGTATATAGATTGGTTGGGATCAAACACCCTATGAGGTGGATCCAAAAGGTGTGTCCCTAAGAGGGATGATGCCACACCTTATTTTACCATTGTGGATCAAATTCCCTATGAGGCGGATCCAAAATGTGTGTCTCTTGGAGGGATGATTTCATAGGTGAGTTTACCATTGTGGACTGAATTCCCTTTGTGGGGATCTATAAGGTGTGTCCCTATGATGGAATATGTCACAAAAAATTTAATCAATGTGAGGAAAATCTGGAAGGTGGGCCCCTAGGAGGGAATATGTCACACTTACAATTGGGGATTGATCGCCCTGTGAGGCGGATCCGGAAGGTCTATCCCTAGGAGGGAAAATATCACACCTGAATTTACCATGGTGGATCAGATTCCTTATGAGGTAAATCTGGATGGTATCCCTAGTAGGGAAGATGTCACACCTGATGTTACCATTGTGAATTAAATGCCCAATGAGGTGGATCCTAAAGGTGTGTCCCTAGGAGGTAAGATGTCACACATGAGTTTACCATTATGGATCCAACACACTATGAGGTAGATCTAGAAGGTGTGTCTCTATGAGGGAATATTTCACACCTTATTGTACCATTTTTTAGGATTTAACCTTAGAGAGGGGTCCTACGTACACTTCTTAGAAGATAGGGATCAAATCCTATATATTTTGATGTTGTATTTTAAGGTTGTGTGATGGGACCGATCAATGTAGTTTAATGTCATGTGGTAATGATGTTTGTTTAATGAAAGAATAATTTATGATAGATGGGGTGGGGATTGCGTGTAGAAGTTACCCTATATAGGTTACTCATATCCAATGTTGGGAGAGATGTTATGGGGTTTATGTATGAAGCTACACACTATGGGTGACCCGTGTCCCATGGTGGGGGAGAGAGTGTGGGGATTACACATGAAACTTCCCTTTGGGGGTGAGTCATGTACCATGGTGGGGAGATATTGGAATCTCTTAATGATCATTCATAAGGCATCATGTGTTTGGAACATAAGGTAAGACTACATTTTTACATCATGTGATGAGGACCTTGTTGTGCAGTTTAGTGTCATACGACTAGGATGTGGAACTAGGAAATTTTTTGTCTGAAAAATCAGACATTGTAGGACTCATTCCTTAGGATTATGTGACCACCATTAATTCACCTTTGAAAGGGTCATGGAATTTGAAATATCCTGGAGGAGTGTTCAATCATGAGGTCCAAATTACGATCCCTATTCTTTAAATAAAAAGGGGTTACGGAACTTATGCTTAGAATTGATGAGTAGGGTATTGGTTTCCCTAGAGGCATAAGGTATGTCAAGTAGGGGACCAAGAAATTATTTTATGAAACTGGGTTGGGATTCATACAAGAGTGGTCTGAGCAGAGTGCTCTAGTACAAGAGAGACTAATGGATTATGGAATCATGTTAGTGTGAAAGTTTGGGAGTTTCACACAAGATCATGGTTGCACACAGATAGTTTATTTTTGTGAACCTGAGTAGCCTTTGGGGTAGTTGCATGAGGATAACTCTATAGCAAGCCCATCCTAGTTAGATCCCACTGTTGTTCTATGTTTTAAATTCCCTGCCTTTTAGAGTCCATGTTGTGCATTGTCGTAGAAGATGAGGAGTTTTGTGCAGTAGAGAATCACTTCATCTTATGGAGAGCCTCTCAAAGGGAGGGGTGAGATTATATTTATAGTCGAAATCCTAGGCTATTTGTGCACAACCCCTTGGGTGCATGACTCAGGTCTTGTGCATCCCCATCCTCTTACACAATAGCATGGAGGCACAACATCATGGATTGATGTCATATTTATCACAAAAATAGAGAAGATTTGTGTCAGGGCTGCGTGAAATAATTATTGGTTACGCACATCAACAACTCCTTTCACATATCAAGTATTACTTTCACACACCATCCTTAGGCAATCCATTGGTTTATGGAGAAGACCCAAAACTATATGCCACCTTTTGGGTGTAACTAGGTTGCGTGTAGAATTATATCTTTGTGATTGTATTCTGAAACTTTTATTCAACTAATTCAATGGCCCTGGAATGGTATTTAAGGGTGGCTTGCATATTTAGTTTACCCAAAACTGGCTATTTGAGGCCCCATGTGGTATTTATCTACCAATAAAGCCCCCCCCCCAGAATATGATCTATTAGGGAACCAGAAGCTTAGGTTCTAAGGGTAATTCTGAAGAGAGTGTCTCACTTCTATCACTATGTGCAATATTGGATTTGGAATGTGAAATTGGGGTTGCACTCTATGCATAACCAGTGGTCATCACTAATAAATTGGTTGAGGGGGCCTTATATGGTACCTGGACTTCTCACATGATAAACCTTATCTCTAGTGAAAATAACTCCTTCTTTCTGTGGAAATATGAACATTCAACCTTTTTCATGAAACTCATACTTATCGAAACTGCTTACATGGTAGAGGGTACTCTTTCCATGCACAACTCCAAATTTGTGCGCCACCTCATACTTTCCCCACCACAAGTCTGTTTTTACATGCACCTGCCTTCGATCCCCTAAATTATTATAAAATATCCCAACATAAGAATCATTCGAAGATAAAAACTACCATCAATGTCACCCGAAGGGATGAAAAGGCAGGAAATCCATTGATTCCTCGATCATAAAGAATTGTTTCTAATGACCAAGTACTTTTGTTCATGTTTATTTAAACCCAGAGGAACTTCCCGTTGAGAGAACACCTCCCATTATCAAATTTTATAATGATGGATTAACTAAATATCTTAGGTATTGATTTCAATATTCCACAATCTTGGTTTATGTATGTTTGAAATCTCAATGGTTGGAACATTTCTTCACATGGTCATCCTGCTCAGGAGCATGCGAAGATCACCATCTACATACTGAGTGGACAGACGAGGAAATTCATGGGAGAGAAACTAGAGGCCGAATAATTCCCAACTCGATATGCCAGTATCTTTTGAATTATCTTACAGGACAACATCAAAGAATATCATAAAGATTGGGACCTATGGGAAGTAGGAAAATTAACTAATGAGTGGGTTTATCCATAATTGGTATTTTACACCTTCATTGATTATGGGAATGAGCTAAAAAACATAAAAAATTTGAGGGAGTATAGATGTCAAAGTTCTACATATACTATCAATATTAGTTACTACCAGAGCATCTCAATCATTGGTATCTAGACACCAACACATTCCACTTTCACCATGGGGAGGTGGGATTCATTTTTTGGGATGTGCACCGCATTGGGGGAATATTACTAGACAATTTTCAATATGATTATTTCCTTTCATTCTTAAGAATCGGGTTGTATAGGTAGTGGACTCCCCTCCCATCGCAGTATCTACTGGATGATTTGAAAAAGAAACCAAGTCATGATCCTCACTTCTATAAAGACTTCACATTCAATAAGTTCCAAGCCTTATTCCTAAATAAGGATCCAAATGTGATGGTCCTAGGGTGGCCAAAGTAGTGTCTAGAAGTGTTATAGAGGAGGAGGTGAGGGTCGTTTTCGTTGATTCTAGAAGAGGGGATATATGAACAGAGGGGACTCAACATAGTGGATAGTCGGCTGCCACTTTTTCACAATAATTCTTTTATCAGGATATTCCTCAGTTGATGGATGCTTCCAGTCTAAGATTAATTCATGGTATTGTGTCCTTGGACACTAGTGATGATGAATATTGTGGAAGCTAGCAACAGGGTGAAGCAATGTGTACCCGTTTTGTCTCGACATTACAGCATGTTGGGTCATGTGGTGAGTGGAGATGCGAACATGAGGATATGAAACCTATTTCAATATTCATATGGCTGGATCATGGAACATTTTTGGGGTTATGAGTTCCAAAATTCTTTTACCCCAATGAATTCTATCCTACAGCCCTCTTAGCTCAACAAAATTGGGGTCTAACCAGTGAAACATAGCGAGACCAGTGTGATAGTTGGAAATGGTAATTATACTAAGTTCAACTTCCACCTATTTGCAACCCTAGTTGGTGTGATGGTGGAAAAAATGAAATGGATGAGGGAGTATAGGGAGTACCAATAGTCTTTCTTGGGTAGAGTGCTAGTGTCCAGGATAGAAAAAAATATCTACTACAATCCAAACATGTAGTCCTAGTTCTCTAGGAAGTCTGTATGCGTTAAAAAGACAACGAGGAGAGTTTACATAGGGGTCCATGAAGAGAGTAATCCAAGCATCCTTCATCACCTGAAGTGTATACTGATAGGTGCAGGCTCAGGGGTGATGATCATTCTCCCACCCACCAATGTGGATGTAATCATGCATTAGGATTATGCTAAAAAATAGGTGGTAGCATATCCAAATGTGATATTTTGGAAGAACATAATGGTGATTAAGGTACCAGAGAAGCGGGGAGGTATACTGGATTCTATCTGGGGAGTAGAAAAGACATCTAAAGTGGATAAAAATGGAGTTGCGGTAGGTATGATACAAGGTTTCACTGAACCCCACCCCCTGGGGGAGAGGGGTCTCGGAAGCAATCTAGGAAGCAAGTAGGGGGCTCCCGGGATGGAACGAGCAGAGCCAAGGAGGTTCCCAGAAATAAACTGAAATACATACTATATCAAACCATTGATGTGTTCTTCCCCACACTCTAGACAACTTGGTGGATTCTTTGAACATCTATATCTATTTAGGACTTATTGTGGTAGCTGATTTGAGATGGATTCGATTTTTTGGAGGTCAGGCTTGCTTGGATCAGGACAAAGGTGAGATTCCATGAGAGGCTTGTGAACCTGACATACATGGGCCCCTTATCATTCTAATGAGGGTAACCTAATATTCCTTCCACCCCAATATAGGTAATGTTTTATGGTAAGATGATATGTGAGGAGACTCCACCTGCTGATGATTTAGGTGAGGAAGCGTCAACCGATGAGGGAATAAAGGGTTCCAGCGATGAAGAATCTAGGGGGTCATCTAATGATTAGAAAAACTACTAGGAGAGTGGTGATATTTTTGCCTCATATGAAAACCTTTTTAAACTACTCAAGGTAACCCTATTAACTCACCATCCTCTTTTGGTCCATCCCCCTTTTTAGGAGAACTAACTAAAATCTACCTTGTGTAGGAGTAGGATGAAAATGGGTAAGTGGACCCTTCTAGAGTCTATGATGGTGCTCCATTATATGCTCAATGGCACTCCCTAGGGATTATTCCCTAGTTGAGGGAAACTGGTGTTCTGGTTGAAGAAGTTAGAGTGGTGACCTCAGATCCCCAAGACCTCCCTGAATTTATGGGGACCATGCACATGTATTCTTATAGCGGTGCTTGCTACTGAAAAATTGGTGCACCCAAGGAAAATCATCATCAAATTCCCTCTTCCCCAAGTTAAGGCTGAATTTCTATCTACTTGTCCCTTTTGTACTCTTCACTAAGATTTTGTGTCAATGTATTTGTTTTTTCCTCATGTAACTCATGCTCAACCAACACCAGGAGATCTGGGGCCAGTTTTTGAGTTACTGACTAGATTTGAGGGATATAATGTGGTGGAAGTCCCTACTAATACTCTTGGACTAAATCTGAAATTATCAACCACTATAAGTATTTCACTCTCATACAATTCTAACTTTTCATTTTTTATCACTTTGAATGACGTGGTCTTATTTCAAAATGTACTTAAAAGAATGAATGACTAGCAAGAAGCTATTTTTTGAGAATCTGGGTCCCCTCCCAGATGTTTGTGCCAGTCCTTGAATATATTTTCATTCAATATGACCCATACTTGGCCCTAGGGGAATAGTCTGTTGTAGTCATGGGTGACACAACTAGTGTGGTGGATCTTGAATCTGGTGGAAATGGTGTTTCTGAGGAAAGGTAAGATGAATATGACCAACCTCTTAACACAAAGTCTGGCATATTGCAGAGGATCCTGGAAGAGGACCTCACTGAAACTATCCTTACAGATTTCTTAAATACAATAATATACCCCCTGGAGATATAGAATACTCAGAGCCTAATTTCATTGAGGAAACTGCATTGTTTGGTGCTTGCCAGGGGGATCATAAAACATATCATCATTCAAACCCCAAAACCTCACCTAGTGTTCTGAATGGTTTCCCTCTATCACTTTATTCACAAGTTGGGCATGAGAGGGGTGGACGATCACACCCTTCATGCACTATTTTGTGACTTCCTTGTAGAGTGGTTACACGAAGAGATCAAACATTTGGACATTTCTTGGCATAAGATAAAGTCTCACAAGAACCATAATATTCAAGATTCCATCTTGAAAATTCAATTCTTGGAAGAGTAGGTGAATGAGAATGATGTATTCATTAGGAACCATGAATAGGTTATAATCCATTTTTAGGCGTCGATTGTATATGCTAAGGATCATGCGAAGTAGGAATTTCTCAAATAGCTGAGATCCAGACTGAATGAGAATAGGTACAGATCAAGGCTGATGATCTTTCTCCTATATTTGAAGAAGAGGAAGTGGATCTCAGGAGTTTTCAATAGGTTCTTGAGTCTAAAAACCAAAGGGTGTCTACAATGGAGTTCTCAATTTCTAGAGCGGATCCATTGGGGAATTTTTCAAAGGAGAGGCTCTAATGTGTGGGTGACCCTCGGAAACATTGGTTGGTTGTTTTTTTTAATATTTCATCCTTGAACATATCCTTTATGTTTATTATCTCGCTTTAATCATATCTATGAGATAACCAATGATGTGGATGGAGGGCATCACGGACCTCAAAATTACATTTATTAACCTCCACTAGCATAGTGGTGCAGGGTCGATCCATATAGAAGGTAGGTGAGTGAATTCTAAGGTTTTTAAAAAAACCTCACTATTGTCAGCAATGAGGTAAAAATCTTATAGTTTTTTTTTACTTTTCAATTTTTACTTTTTTTTAATATTTTTTTTATGGTGAAGTGAAAGTAAACAACACTAATTTTATAAATCTTCTATTTACTTAACTGAAAAATGAAATAGCTAGAAGCAATAGTACTAACTCGAGATAAGAGAAAAAGTAAACAGAAGTGATGAGAGTTGATCAAATGGTAATCTCGGTTAAGTTAAAATCTACTGGTTATAAAAATAATTCTACATTAGATTGAATTTGCACCTTGAAAATTAGTGGTTAATTCTTCCTTGCCAAAAGAAATAACACTCTGAATTACAATTTTTGAAGTTCTCCACATCAAAAACCACATACACAAAATTGTTTTAACTATGTTAACAGAAAGCTATCCCGCCGAAAGTTTCTATAGTTTGAACATTAATTCCTTGATGAAAATAATCCATGGTCAATCTCACAGAAAGATCAAGGGTTGAATTTTTAATTGCAAGAAGGTGAAGACTCAATTTTATATTTGAGAATCAGATCTAATCTCACTGAAAGAATTCGAATCTAATTGGAAGAAATTTAATGAAGATGAAGAACATATAAACCAATAGAAATTACAATTTACCGAACATGTAATTAAGTGAAAATCATTTTCAATTCAAAATCTGAAAATACAACATAAATAAAATAGAGTAGAGGAAGAAGAATCCTCCCTCTATGAATGATGTTCCTGAATTGTTGCTCTGCTCCTGCAACTCCATGTCAGTGGTACCTCTCTTGGTGTCTCCCGGGAGTTCCGCTCTCAAATTGTGTGTTCATGAATTTAGATTGAGAGTCCCCCTTTTCATTCAATTCTTGCTCTGCTTTTAAATCATGTTGTCACCTACTGCTTGCCACTGCACGCTTCCATCGACTTTAGAAGTCCCTCAGTTGTGCACCACACACGTGTGCTTTTTTCGCGACAGGGACGTCGCAATAATTTTTCTCACGTAACTAACTCCCGCTGAGTTAGTTGTGTGAATCTGGACGTATACACGTCCTTTGAATGAACCTGCAAAGTTAGAACATAAAAATAAAACAATTAAAACACTAAGAAAGTTAATTAAAATTTTATAGTTATTTTTTAATGTTTACTAATGATATAATATTTATTAAAAGTAAACTAAAGTTAATTAATAAATATATTAAATGGTAATTATTATTAAATGTTATGATTATTAATTTATTATAAAATATTTAAAAAAGTTATTATGTTACTATTAATAATTAAGTAATTAGAAAGTAAAACTTAATTAGATTACTTAAACTACATTAATATTAATTAGTTTTTAATATAATTATTGTGTTATAAATAAAATTAAAGTGTTAATATATTTATATTAGTCAGTATTTAACACAATTTATTAAATATAATTGTTTATAATTTAAACTAATAAATTATTATTAATTAGTCTTGAATTTTAATTTATAAATTATCTAATTATTAATATTATAATTTTTTTAAATTATAACTTTTACAAATTATATCATATTCATTTGATTAATTTATTAAGATTAACTTTTACTTTATGTTTTCTTTTTGTTTTACATTATTTTTTTAGATATTTTAATTTATTCCCCCCCCCCCCCTCCAGTGTGTCGAAACGGGGGGAAGGGTTTGTTTCATTCTTTTTCTTAAAGCAGCGCTGAAGAGAATGGCTTCAGCTCCTCCGGTGGATTAACTCCAGCCTCGGTGACCTTCAACCTCGGATGACTGCGACTCTGTACCGGCCTCAGCTGGGCCACAACTCACCACACACCAGTTCGGATCTACTCGCAGCAAGTGGCAGCTTCAGAAAATCCTCACACTCCATTAGCGGTGGGCATCGACTTCGGATCTGCTGTCAACAGCTCAAGATGATCCTTACAAGGCAACAACACGATGTATCATATCCCGGCCTCCCACACATGACACAGGTTTACTCCCCTTATTTGAATTTCCATCACCGGCTCGTATTATCACCCCTGGTTCATCAGTCTAATACGCATTGGTTTTTTGTTTTCTTGGAACCACACCTAGGGTAAAGTTTGGTAATCGATCCTTTGAGTAATTTAAAACTTCTTGGTTCCTGACGGGCATCAAATTCGAGATCCTCAACTTCAATCGGTTTCAACAGACGACCACAATAGTCTTTGAGGGGTCAGTATTCATGCTCCATAACTTCATCTTCTTCGAGAACTAAGCTCGACGTCGGCAATCAGTACTCGATTTCATCCTACCCTAAGCTCAGCACTTCCTAATTACATTAGAGGGCTGGTGGAGGAAGATGAAATGGTGGCAAGGGTGAAACGGTGAGTTAGTGATGAAAATGGGAAACGGTTCCAACATAAACAGTGAGACCGTATAGAGAATCACGGTGGTTGTGGAACCGTGAAATTGAATATGGTGGCAGGTAATGTGAGGTAGCAAAGGTGAGAAAAGACATGGTGCCACTGTAAACTGGTGAGACCGTGAAATAATGGGGAAGCGGTGCGTGGAGGCACCATGACAGGCAACGGTTGCTGAGGCACCGTGACACAGAAAAACAGACAGACAAACAAAATAAATTGAAACTTAAATAAAACTAAAATTAATAATTAATAACAACTAAAAAATATTTTAAAAAACGAATATAAAGATACTCATAAATTTAAATAAACTTGTAAAACCAAATAAACTTTAGTTAAATTATAAAAACAACATAAATTGTTTGTAAGCTAAAACTAAAATTAAAAAATACTATATTATTAAAAGTTAATATAGAATTTAAACATTAAAATTACAAAGTAAAATTATTTATAAAAGTTTACTATTTCAAATTAAATTTGGTATGGTAAATAGATAATTATTATTCAATTAAACCATTATGTTAATTAATGAAATTAAATTAAATAATTGCAGTGAATTTATAAACTCAAATTTATAAAAATTGAATTGTTAATAGAAAACTAAAGTTTAGATTATGTTATATTAAATTAATTAATATTTAATACATGTAATGCTAGAATAAGAATGCATTAATAATGTACAAAGGCCGAATTAATTAATTAATGCTAAATTATTAAATTAGTAGACAAAAACAACTAACTAAATAGAAAGATTTTAGACTATAAAATAAAGTAAAACTTAAATTAACAAATTTAGTACTTGAACTACACGATTAATTATAAAAATTGGTTAATTGATAAATTTGTTTATAGAAATAAAAAAGTGTTAATGTTTAGTATAATGTACCAAAATAACCAATTAAATCATTAAATGTTAATTAAAATGTTGTGGAAAACATGTGTTTTTAAGGCCACTTCAATTTCCCCCACACTTAATCATTGTTTTTCCTCAAATAATCTCATGTTTTATTATCTTTGAAAATAGAAAAATGTATTTATTATATTTCTCAAGATGAAACATGTCCCGAACATTCAACAAAGCACTTAAAAAACATTTCAATGGGCTTTTAGAAAGTAAATTTCTCATATGAATCTTCCCTAGAACAAATTCTCAAAGGGTAATCAAGTTAACTATAAATCATCTAGCAATGAAGATGTCATGCCTCATATGTAATGCTTCTTAGTGACTCACTTTAATCTAGACTTAAGTCCAAGGTCTGAGAGTGACAAGAGATAAAATTTATGTGGAATTAAGAACTTAATAGAAGTAACTTTATATTTTGACTCATCACTTAGGTTCCAAAAATAAATAAATTCTTGAATCTCCTTATTGATACAACCTAAATTATTTCCATATAAACCAGTTGAACCCTTCTTCATTCAGCGTTCATCATTCCCCTCGCCTTAATGAACTCATTTTTGATCCTAGCAACTTTATTTATTTTTCCCAAGCCATGTATCATGTGTTAAGAATTGTGTAATGCACTTATTCAAATTTCACAAAGGGATTATAGTAAACAAAAATTCACCCAGTATCTAAGGTCTCAGACACTCACTATGAGATCCCAGATGCCCAAACTACTTCACTTTCAAAATATTTTAATGAAAACCATTTACATTGGCTCATTAAGGTAATTACATTAATAAATTAATGAAAAATGAGTCACCTATGATCAAAATCAAATTTCCAATTCCAAAAGTTGTGATCATAATTCCATTAAAAGATCTCCCATATTACTCTCAAAATTAGACTCTAAACCATATTTCCACTAAATCACTAAGCAATACCACTCAGCAATCATCTGGCCACATTAATTTCAGAATCAAAGAAGCTCTTAACTACCAATCAAGGCATTGTTCTAAGGCAAGACCCAATTGAGTACTGTGTAAATCCTATAATTATGCAAGAATTTTGAAAAAAAATTAACCATTTTTACAAGAAATTTTAAGTTGCAGTGGGAATTGATGGGCTTTCAATTAAGAATAGTTTAGCACAGTCAAGAATTGACCCCCTCCCCCACACTTAAAACCCAAAATTGTCCCCAAAGTTGACTTCTATAGTAGAGAAGAACAATTAAACCATTAAAGTTTAAAACAGATTATCAATTTAGTAGGTAGATGACATGTATAAAGGTCAAATTAAAATTAAAAAATTTAGTTTTCCACAATGAATAAATAATCAGCAGGTTCATTAAAAAGTACAAACATTAACATTTAAGTCTAGTGAAAAAGATTTTCAATATAGCTCAAAAGTAGCATATAAGGTGTGGGTGCACAATTAATTGGGTGTAAGCATTTTAACAAAGTATGATTCAAATTGAAGTTCAATATAGCAGAAAGATGCATGATAAACACCCTATAGACTAATCGGTTCTAATGAAAAACACAACTACCAACAAGCATGTACCCCCCCCCCCACAGATAATTTCATGCTGTGAAAGATTATTTCAATATTTATCTATGAATTTGAATTTTCAGCAAGAGACACATGCATAATTTTTTAATAAAAATGGACTTTTGTAATGGAAACAAACATGCAACAGAATTTTTTAAGTAAACAGAATTTATTTTAGAGCCACAGCATATAGAGCAGAATTTTTTTATGAAAGACATGCAACATATTTTTAATACAGTTCAACTCATGCAATAGAATTTTCAATACACATATAGCAGAATTTTATAATACAAGAAGAATTTTTTAGTGAGCAGAATTTTATTAGCAAAAACAGAAGCAGAAATAAATGCAAAAGGTTGAAGTAATTCCCTTAATAGGTTCTTGTCTAGAAATGATCATGGGAATTACACTCTTTAAATGATACAGTAGCAGCATCCTATGAATACAAATCATATAAACCATGGAAAAAATCCAGCAGAGATAGAGTATATAGAAGACAACAAAGCAGAACCTTATTCAGTAAAAACAGTACAAAAATGAAAACAAAGAATTAGCATGGGTTTACTCCCATGAAGCACTGAATCTAAAGTCTTCAGTCAAACTTTATTTAATCACAACTTTTTTCTTTATTAACACAACAAAAACCATGTGTTTCATCCCATGCAGCGCTAGATTTATAGTCCCCAGCCAGACTCACCTAGCAACTAACCATAATCACTAGGTGGATGTGGTTTCCTTAATATGAACCACCACAGTTTTTTGGCCCAATTATGTTTAACAGAAAGATGATATTTGTGGGCAATAAGACTCAACATATCAATAACTAAATTCTCATATCCTAAAATAACCCCTAAGTAGCACCCTTTAACAGTTGTGGGTATAGTGATGAACACTTCTAGAATAAGTTCAGACATTTCAAGATTTGAATACACATGAAGGGAAAACATAGATCTAAAAGCTTCATAGGTTGTTTCATTATTCTCATGGCCATCTCTCTCAACTTCATCATTAACATATTCTACTTCAAAGGTTCTCATAGGTGATTTCTAATTAGCAGGCTCAAGAGGGAATTCAATTAAGTGCTGAACTAATTCATGGACAATGGAACACAAGTTTGATTCCACCTTTGGACTACTATCAGTATCATGAAAAGGCTCAACACCCTTTATAGGTGAGGAAGTAAGTGACAGACAGGGAAGAGAATTTATTTTGTCACTATTCAAAGATTTAGGTTTAAAAATGTTGTAAATATCTTCCAAATGATCCTCAACTATTAACTCACACTGAACATCTACTGCTTCTATCAAATCAGTTCTTCCTAATTAAAGTGTGTGTACAACCTATACTTCATGATCAAGTTCAAAAAGCTCACTTTCTAAAACCATGTCATTTGAGTGTTGCAATTCAATTTCAGGAGAATCATTGTACAATTCAGTTTCAATAATTTCAGTTTCCAGAATGTTCAAATTAAGACAATTCTTCTCATATTGGTTAACAGTACTTTCCATTTCATTGCACAATGTTTCAGAAAAGTGATTACTATGAGAATGGGGAAATGAGAACTCATCAGTTGGCCTTTATTCAAATATTATTCACTTTTTCTCATCAACCAACAATATTTCGGAAATTATTGGGTTTTCAGGTTCAAAACATGGAAGTGATGTTTTCGTTTCGAGTTCAATGATTTCAGATTCCATGTTATCCTTATTAAGATTCTCATCCAAATTATACCCAATATCAAGTTCAGACACATTGCTCGCAATAACAGAAAAGTTGGGTGAAGAGTTTTTGACATTCAAATTTTCATTTTCTAGTATATCTTCAACCCGAGTGACTTCCTTATCAAAACTCCTAAAATAGTGATTTTTTTTCAATGTAGGAAATATGAAGAGAACTGGACATTCATTTTCAATATGTTTCAATTCATCTTTAAAATTTTCCAACTCAACATCATTAAAGTTCATTATGGGGTCTTCATCAATGTGTTCTTGATTCAATGAGTTGGTTGTTTCCAGATTTAGATTAACAGAATCTATTTTTTTAAAGAAAATGGTTTCCTGTCCAGTTTCACTATCACTTTCCTCTTCCACTTGATTTTCAAATCTTTTATAAACATTTACCTCTTCACTTTCTATAAATTATTCTTGTTCTTTAACCCTTTGTTGTAAATCCAAGAGCATGTTTTCCAATCTTTTCATTCTATTATCTTGATATTGAGAATATCTAAGTTGAATTTCATGGGTTTGGTTAAACAATGTGTTCCAATTATTCTCCCTAGAATCCATTTTGGTTTCAATTAATTCAAGTTTATCTAAAAATTTACGATTAGATTCAAACTTTTCATCTTCAATGTAAACAATCTGTTGTGGTTGTTTATAAACACACTGCCTGGAAGTGTGTCCATAACAGTCACAACAAACACAATGTGGCCCTGGTTGATCCCAGTTTTCATGAAATTCCATTTTTTTAACTAAAAACAAGCAAGTTTAAACACACAAAGTTTCACCATTGAGTAGATGTTTCAAAAATAGCACAACCAGCAGATATAGTTCAAAGCTTTTTTTTTATAATCAGAGTTTTTAAATGATTTTTTTATGTTTTTAGTAATTTTTTTTAAATTTCTAAAACATAGAACACTCAACACATGCCTTCCCCAGCAACGGTGCCAATTTTTTATGTGGTCGGAGGTCATCACGACCCTCAAAATTACATTTTTTTAATCTACACTTGCACAGTGGTGCAAGGTCGATCCACAGAGAAGGAAGGTGAGTAAATTCTAAGGTTTTAAAACTAAAAAACCTCACTTTTGTCAGCAATGAGGTAAACATATTATGGTTTTTTTTACTTTTCAATTTTTTCTTTTTTTTAATATTTTGTTTATAATGAAGTAAAAATAAATGACACTAATTCTATAAATCTACTATTTACTTAACTGGAAAATGAAACAACTAGAAGCAATAGTACTAACTTGAGATAAGAGAAAAAGTAAACAAAAGTGCTGAGAGTTGATCAAATGGTAAGCTCAGTTAAGTTGAAATCTACAGGTTATAAAAATAATTCAACATTAGATTGAATTCTCACCTTGAAAATTGGTGGTTAATTCTTCCTCTCCAGAAGAAATAACACTCTGTATTACAATTCTTGAAGTTCACCACATCAAAAACCACCTAGAGCAAAAAAAATTAACTATGTTAACAGAAAGCTATCTCGTCGAAAGTTTCTATAGTTTGAACATTAAATCTTTGATAAAAATAACCAAGATCAATCTCACCGAAAGATCAAGGGTTGAATTTTTAATTTCAAGAAGGTGCTGACTCAATTTTAGATTTGAGAACCGGATCTAATCTCACTGAAAGAATCTGAATCTCATTGGAAGAAATTTAATAAAGAAGAAGAAAATATAAACCAATAGAAATTCCAATTTCCCAAACAATTAATTAAGTAAAAATCATTTTCAATTCAAAATCAGCAAATACAACATAAATAAAACAGAGTAGAGGAAGAAGAATCCTCCCTCTGTGAATGATGTTCATGAATTGTTGCTCTGCTCCTGCAACTCTATGTCACCAGTTCTACTCTTGGTGTCTCCCGAGGGTTCTGCTCTCGAATTGTGTGTTCATGAATTCAGATTGAGAGTCCCCCTTTTCATTTGCTGCTTGCTCTACTTTTAAATCTCACTGTCACGTGCTTCTTGTCACCGCACGCTTCCACCGACTTCAGAAGTCCCTCAGTTGTGCACCACACACATGTTATCTTTTTGTGATAGGCACATCACACTAATTTTTCTCACGTAACTAACTCCCGCTCAGTTAGTTGTGTGAATCTAGACGTATAAATGTCCTTTGAATGAACCTGCAATGTTAGAACATTAAAATAAAACAATTAAAACACAAATAAAGTTAATTAAAATTTTATAGTTATATTTTAATGTTTACTAATGCTATAATATTTATTAAAAGTAAACTAAAGTTAATTAATAAATATCTTAAATGATAATTATTATTCAATATTCTGATTATTAAATTGTTATTAAATCTTTAATAATGTTATTAAGTTGTTATTAATAATTAAGTAATTAGAATGTAAAACTTAATTACATTACATAAATTACATTAATATTAATTACTTTATTAATATAATTATTTTTTAGAAATAAAATTGAAGTGTTAATATATTTACATTATTTAATATTTAACTCAATTTATTAAATATAATTGTTTATAATTTAAACTAATAAATTATTATTAATTAGTCTTGTATTTTAATTTATAAATTATCTAATTATTAATATTATAATTGTTTTAAATTATAAATTTTACAAATTCTATTATATTAATTTGATTCATTTTTTTAAATTAACTTTTACTTTATGTTTTCTTTTTGTTTTAATTTATTCCCCCCATCTTCTTCTTCAATGTGGTGAAAGGGGGGAAGGGTTTGTTTCTTTCTTTTTCTGAAAGCATCGCCGAGGAGAATGGCTTCAGCTCCTCCGGCAGATCAACTCCTGCCTCGGAGACCTTTAACCTTTGATGACTGCGGCTCTGTACTGGCCTCAGCTGGGCCATAACTCACCGTGCACCAGTTCGGATCTACTCGCATCAAGTGGCGTCTTTAGAAAATCCTCACATTCCATTAGCGGCGGGCATCGACTTTGGATCTACTATCAACAGCTCAAGCTGCTCCTTACAAGGAAACGACATGATGTCTCAGATCACAACCTCCAGAACACGACATAGGTTCACTCCCCTTCTTTCAATTTTCATCACCGGTTCGCATTATCACCCCTGGTTCATCAGTCTGATGCGAATTGGTTTTTTTTCTTAGAACCACACCTGGGGTAAAGTTTGGTAATCGATCCTTAGAGTAATTTAAAATATATTGGTGCCTGATGGGCCTAAAATTTGAGATCCTCATCTTCGATCGGTTTCAACAGACGACCACAACAGTCTTGGCGGGGTCATTATTGATGCTCCATAGCTTCATCTTCTTCGAGAACTAAGCTCGGAGTCGGCAATTTGTACTCGATTTCATCCTCCCCTAAGCTCACCGCTTCTTAATTCCATCTGAGGGCCGGTGGGGGAAGACGAAACGGTGGCAAGGGTGAAACTGTGAGATAGTGTTGAAAATGGGAAATGGTGCCAACATAAATGGTTAGACGGTATGGAGAAAAGACATGAAATTGAATACTGTGGCAGGTAATGTGAGACAGCAGAGGTGAGAAAAGACATGATGCCACTATAAACCGGTAAGACCTTGAAAGAATAGGGAAGCGGTGCATGGAGGCACCGTGATAGGCAACAGTTGCAAAGACATCGTGACACTGCAAAACAGACAGACAAACAAAATAAATTGAAACTTACATAAAACTGAATAAAATAATTAATAACAACTAAAAATTAATTAAAAAACGAATATAAAGATACTCATAAATTTAAATAAACTTGTAAAACCAAATAAACTTTAGTTAAATTATAAAAATGATATAAATTGTTTCTATGCTAAAACTAAAATTAAAAAACTACTATATTATTAAAAGTTAATATATAATTTAAACATTAAAATTACAAAGTAAAATTATTCATAAAAGTCCACTGTTTCAAATTAAATTAGGTAAGGTAAACAGATAATTATTATGTAATTAAACCATTGTGTTAATTAATGAAATTAAATTAAATAATTGCAGTGAATTTATAAACTCAAATTTATAAAAATTGAATTGTTAAAAGAAAACTAAAGTTTAGATTATGTTATATTAAATTAATTAATATTTAATACATGCAATTCTAGACTAAGAATACATTATTAATTTACAAAGGCCACATTAATTAATTAGTGCTAAACTTATTAAATTAGCAGACAAAAATGAGTAACTAAATAGAAAGCTTTTGGACTATAAAATAAAGTAAAACTTAAATTAACAAATTTAGTGCTTGAACTACATGATTAATTATAAAAATTGATTAATTAATAAATTTGTTTATAGAAATACAAAAGTGTTAATATTTAGTATAAAGTACAAAAATAACCAATTAATTCATTAAAAGCTAATTAAAATGATGTGTCAAAACATGTGTTTTTAAGGCCACATCAACCAAAAACTAATCCCTATGATCATGCGAGTCATGATTGGTGTGAGAAACCATGGATGACCATGTTATTTATCATTTATATGTGAGTGTTGGACAATCATCAAACACTAGGTTGTATGGTATTGTTTACTAAACACCATGGGGGTTCGTTCTGAGAGGGGCTATAGCTATAGAAAAGAGATATCTAAATAGTAGACTTTCTTTTTCAATGTGAGTTAGTGCATAAGTGGGGAAACGCCAAGGTTTCTTAATTATGTTTAAATTAAGGGTAATAGACAGCGTGAATCACATTTCTCAAAATTTGGAACAAAATGTGGGAGTCGTGATGATAAATGATAGATACTGACCATATTCTACACACAACATTCGTAATACTTAGTCGATAATGGGGAATGAGGTTCGACCACTGACAATGTTAAAAAATACAAGACCTTTCTAAAAATGTCATCTAAAGTCCTTTGGGGAAATGGACCAGGATGGTTGTTGAGCCATTTTGGCTAGACACCTTTTTTGTTATGGGGTCCCTTCAGACTTCGAGGATGATGAGTATCCAAATAAGGGGCACAAAAATCAGGGAAATGAAGTGATGGAATGTTTGAATGGGTTCCACCACTCCTAGAATTACACCACCATGAAATCAAGCACATTTAGTGGGTGTATTGATGTAAAAAAATAGCCAAACTTGTTTTCTAATGGGATTAGTATCTCATATGTCAAATAATGGTCAATGAAGATGAATGATGGGGTATATGTCATGAACTGGAGAAGATGTATTCTTTGGAAAAATCATAATATGATCTTTAGTTTTATGTCATGCATTGAGGATGATAGATACATAGTTTTCTGAAAAATGGTGAGGATATTGGATATACATTTTAATTTCATGTGATGAGTGTTGGAGTTGGTGGTCTAGAACCAACTACTTTGTACTTTATTCATTAAATAAAAGCCTTATCACATCTTGATTGTTCTTCTGCGTGACATGTCATGTGATAATGTCCTAAGGACAACTGTTGCATTAAAGGGTCGTAGCGGATCTCTGCTATGATGAGAACCCGAAAGTGCCATAACACTGTTCTTGAATGTATGTTCTATGGCCGGATGATATTATTTGAGGGACACAAATAATACAGGTCATTAGGGGTGAGGACTCATAAAACTTTGAGGCACCTTCTCATGGTGTGCGCCCTTGATAATATCCAGAAGGATATTATGAGAACGAGACCTGCCAGTAGGAAATCCACATTTCATAGTGTCATTGGATGTTCCTATCTACGGACGTGTGTATTGATCCTTAGACTTTAAGATTATTATTAATGGGTATTACAACTCGCGCACTTAGATGTATTGACGAAAACTGTGACGACACACTGTTCGCAGCGAGGTAGGATACGTTGGGTGCGTCACGAGTAATACTGCATTAATAGATAATGCGAGAAAGGATTTGTCCCTTCCGTTCCATAACGGAAGTAGATATCTCAGGCCCTTTGATGGAATTGATATAGCCTAAATAAATCCATAGTCATGGTAAGGTATGGGCAAGTTCAATTCCGGGAAGTCAAAGAAAGAATAATCAAGCACATGGGTTGATGGCACTAGCATGCAACCCGCTTGATTGGAGATATCGAGACAAAGAGATTATATTACACGGTAAGCGTTCGTAGGAGGTGACACGTCATTGCGGCGTTAACTTCTTTCTCTATGGGTGCCTTGGCGTGTTGCTAGACGCTAACCTTGGACTTTAGGCAGGCTCAGCCTAATGCCACTGAGAAAGAGGCCTAGAGGGTCACACACTAAGTGTGTCCATGTATCTCAGTTAAATATTAATTTAACAAGTTAAATAAATATTATTCCCGACTGTGGTTTAATAATTATTTAAGGATGTCTGATCGCATTTATTTTGACACTAGTTATTCGAGAGAATATACTGTGGATAAAATAATATATTTATTAGCGAGTAATGCAGTTACATTTCTTTAAGAAATAAATAGTCATTACTCAAGGTCTAATAAATGTGGTGGAGAAAAATGGAAAATAAAAGTACACGCTGTGTAGTTTTATGAAAAACAAGTACACGCCGTGTATTAATTATTACACGCCGTGTAGTTTTTCCAATTGGGATTTTGAGGATTTAATATTGTTTTATTAAATGATATTTATTATAATCAGCGTGGGCGCATGTCAAGGAATTAATAATTCGACATGGGGGTTTTCAATAAGAGTTAATGAAATAAATAAAACGCGTAACGCGTTTATTTATTGTCATAACTCTATTAACCTCAAACCTGATTATAAATATCCTCGCAACCCAACATTTTTTTTAGAGCCATTGTTGTGCACCACGGATTTGGAAATACTCTCAAGCCAAGAGAGAATTCCCTTTCCACCAAGAACGCCCTCAAGTTACGAGAGCAAGATCCTCCACCGGATCAAGGCGGTCGAAGGCGGACATCGCAAGCGAAGGTTCTTCCGCGCTGGAACCCGGAGATCTCTTCGATGATGTTCGGAGATACGTGACACACATGTGGATCACCGCTAGAGGAATCCTACACTTGGATTCTACGATGCAACGACGGATCACCGAATCGTGACCGGACACATCAACGAAGAAAGAATTCCAACAAGGTAATTCTTATGCATTAATTAAATTAATTATAATCAACATATGATGATCCTCCTCAAGGGTTCCGAGACTCTTCTTTTCTTTTCGTTCTTCATTCTATTCCGAAGATTCGGCGTTTTATATCGTGACAGATCTCGGATTGAACGTTGTTTAACGTTAAAATTAAAGTTGGGCAAACCCACCAACGCGCTTCCGCAGCGCCCGGAACCTTCAAGTGGTATCAGAGGGGTCATATCGTTGGTTATAATTATTTAGTTTTTTGTTGGTGATTTACGCATTTAATAATTTATTTATTTCAATTCATGTTTAATCGTTCTGGAAATCTGAATATCGAGATCTGTTCCTCCTCTCTCGTTTCTCGTTCACCTCACAGAAACAGATTTTTCTTTTAATTTTGATTAAAATAAAATAGAGGAACTCATCCGGAGGAGCCAAATGTTTCTGGCCGTATAACACCAGAATACACGGCGTGTATTCGGAAGTACACACCGTGTAGTCTAGGTTCAATGCATTGACTGATCCGCCAAATCAGGCCGTGTATTGGATTCTTTCTAAGAATTTAAGACACCGTGTGTTGACCAGAAACAGGTGGCACACGGTTTCCGGAATACATGTCGTGTGGTTCAATGAACACAGCGTGTAGTCCCTTCGGGTTAGGGTTGGGTCGTGTACTCCGTACATAGCCTGCCCGGCTGGAAACCGTGTAACGCGGAAACTACATGGCGTGTGTCCCACTGTACACACCGTGTACTCCGAAAAATTTCCGAAGTACATTAACACGCCCTATCCCCGGGCGTGTACTTCATATGGACGGTGAAGAAAAAGTACACGTCGTGTAGTCGGAACTACACGACGTGTACTCACCCAAATTACGCAGATTTATTAAAATTTATTATTATATTATACAAACCCTTGAGACGTGTACCATGGTGCAGGCGTAAAGCTGAGGCACAACACGTGATAGGTGTTTTATATATATGTGTTTAATTTAACATCTGCGTAATAAATGAGAATTCGCTGGGTTGCCTCCAAGGTACAAGTTGTGTACAAGGATAATTTTAAATGAATTTATTTGTTTAAAATTAGGATGGATGAGAATCTCAAGGAAATTCAGAAAAGGGATTTAAGATAAAAGGATTGATTAATTAAAGATAATTAATTGATTCGAGCGTGATTTATCTTAAACAAGAACGATTAAAGAATTGAATGCTAGTTTTATTTATGCGTAAATATCATTGCATGTATGGATGATCATGAGCTAGACCGAGACCTTTGTATGTGAATGGTTTCTTTTAATTTATTTATTTAAATTAAATTTGTTGGCCTGCGAGCCATCTCCTCATTAATATGTAGGGCCTGCGCGCCCAAGGATTCTTTTATGTAAAAACCCCCTTTTTTCCCCTTACCTGCGTGTGAGATAAATGCATATGTAATTGATGGATCTCCCAAGCTAGTGGAGGCGGCTCAAGTCAGGAGCCAAGATGAAACCAATCCAAGGAGATACAAAGGTGGACAGGTGGAAAGCTGTAAACAAGAACCCAAAAGGTTCAAGGTGTTTCTCCCCTAGGTCTTGAGTTAGTTTATCAACCGCTAGATAAACTAACCAATAGAAAAGCTCATGATCATACCATTTATTTTATTTCTGTCAGTTGCATGGTTTATTTATTGTGGGTGTGTTGTCACGATCACACAATTAATGAATTAAACGAGCATGCAAGATGGAACTAAAATAAAATTGGCTTATATGTAAATATTATCTTAGACATGGTTAATCAATTAAGTATATCCCACTTAATATTAACAAGCATGTAATCAAAGATAATAAAATGGCAATTTACGTATAAGGATAAAATCCCTCAAAATAAATATTAAGTCGGCATAGCCTTCCATAATATTGGTTAGAATCGAACCATAGTTCAAAGTGCTTGACCAACCCTAGTTGGGGTGATTTCAATTATCGGAGAATTCTAATTCAAGGTTTTGGGTTGACTTGACTTGGTTCACATCAAGGGTTGACTACCACAGCAGGACTTGGTGTGACCAAGAGGCAAAGGTTGAGGAAATCCAAAAAGGATTTCAGGATTGGGGAGTCCACTCAGCGGATCAAGGAACTGCGAGTTAATGCAGTTGGAATTTGGAAGGCCTACCTAAAACCCTTCAAGTTGCTTGACCAACCCTAGTTGGGGTAATGCGAAGGGAAATATGGATCCTTGCCACTAGAATATTCACGCAATATAATATTCTGAAGTCAATGGTGAGGGCTATTGGATTTCGATAAAATAGTGGGAGACTAATAAGTATTAATTTATTTATTTGTCTCAATTTTTATAATAAAGTACTAAACCTTTGCTCTTCTTAAATTGTAGAAACGACAAGAAAATGACTTCAAACATATCATTGCGCACCATACTCGAAATAGAAAACCTTCTCACCGGCACCAATTTCCAAGAGTGGCAGAGGCGTTTACGCGTCGTCCTTCGCCACAAAAGGAAATTATATGTGCTGGAAGAGCCTATTCCAGTTGCGCCTGGGAAAGAGGCTAGTGATGAGGAATTATATATCTACATGAAACATATGGATGATGCCACAGATTTCCAGTGTTTCATGCTATCGGCCATGTCTAATGAGCTCTTGAAGCAACATGAAAACATGGATGCGTATAACATGATGTCTCACCTTAAAGATCTATACCAAGAGAAGGCGAGACAAGAGAGGTATGAGATCTCCAATGCTTTGTTTACCACGAAGCTTGGAGAGTCTGCGCCAGCTGGGCCTCATGTGGTCAAGCTTATTGGCTACATTGAACGCTTGGACATCTTAGGGATTAAATTACCAGATGAGTTGCGTACAGATCTCATCCTATCATCATTGCCCAAGACCTTCTCTAGCTTCATTGTCAACTATAACATGAGCGGCAATGAGAAGAGTCTATCAAAGCTTCTGACCTTGATTCGCCAGGTAGATAAGGACATGGGGCGTGACAAACCCGCGGTCCTTAAGGTGAACAAGAAAAGGAAGGACAAGGCAAAGGGGCCAAAGACTTATAAACGGTCTGAAGCCCCCGAGTACCATCCCTCCAAGAAGGGGAAGATCCAGAGGCAGGGCAAGGAATGGGAAGCAGTGTGTTTTTCATGTGGCAAGCAGGGCCACTGGAAGAGGAACTGCACCCAGAAGCGTGGGGATGCTAAAGGTGCGTTCGTTATCGAGTGCAATCTTTCTATTTCTACACATTGGGTATTAGATACAGCTTGTGGGGATCACATCTATATTCAAATGCAGGAACCAAGTAGATTTAGAAAGATCGCCAGAGGAGAGGTGGATCTTCGAGCTGCCAATGGTGCAAGGCTGGCTGCGTTGGCTATTGGCGACTATCACCTCTCATTGCCAACTGGCATGATTTTGGTTTTACAAAAATGTTATTTTGTGCCTAGTGTTACCAAGAACATAATTTCTGTATCTTGTTTGGATATGGATGGATTTATTTTCAAGTTTGGAAATAAGGGTTGTCTCTTTTATAAGAACAACGTATGTTATGGTATGGCACATTTGAATAATGGTTTGTATGTATTAAATTACGAAAACCAAGTGTTGGCAATCGATAACGAAACAAACTCACATGACTCATACATCACCCAGTTATGGAATCACCGCCTTGGTCATGTGAATGAGAAGCGCTTGACAAAGCTCTGCCAAGATGGCTATTTAGACTCTACTGAGCTAAAACCACTTGATAGATGTCATGCTTGTTTACAAGGAAAAATGACCAAGCAGCCTTTTGGTGGACAAGGTGAAAGGGCCACAGAGCTTCTAGGATTGGTACACACAGATGTGTGTGGACCATTTCCAGTAGAAGCTAGAGGTGGATATTCTTACTTTATTACTTTTACTGATGATTTGAGTAGATATGGATATGTCTACTTAATGAGGTATAAGTCAGAGTCTTTAGAGAAATTTAAGGAATTCAAGAATGAAGTAGAGAATCAACTTGGTAAGAAGATAAAGAAGCTTCGATCGGATCGAGGTAGAGAATATCTGAACCAAGAGTTCATCGATCTTCTACGGGAGTCTGGGATTCTATCTTAGCTCACTCCTCCTTATACACCACAGTGGAATGGTGTTAGTGAAAGGAGGAACCGCACCTTGTTGGACACGGTGAGGTCGATGATGAGTCATGCGGATCTTCCATTATCCTTTTGGGGATATGCATTACAAACAGCAGCATACACATTAAACCGAGTACCAACTAAGGCGGCAAATGGAATTCCATCCGAGTTATGGAATGGAAGGAAACCCACTTTGTCGCACACACGTGTATGGGGATGCGAGGATTTTGTTAAGGCCTTCTCAGGCAATAAAGTAGCACCCCGAGGCACGAAGTGTATCTTTATAGGATATCCCAAGGAAACAAAAGGATATTACCTATATAACCCCCAAGACAAGAAAGTGACTGTCGCCAGACAAGCCGTCTTTCTTGAGAGGGAGCACATCCTCAAGAAGGATAGTGGGAGCAAGATTGACTTCGACGAAGTTGATGCTCAAGATACACAGGAGTTGGTACAGGAATAAGTTCCACAGGTCCCCGTGGAAGAGGTTTCAGAAACACAAGTACTGCGTAGGAGCTCAAGAGAGGTAAGGGAACCAGAGAGACTTGGTTTCCTAGTCACCGAGGATGGTGAAATCATTATTGTTTGACAATGATGAACCTCTCTCCTACAAGGAAGCAGTAGAAAGCTCAGAAGCTGCAAGATGGCTAGAATCTATGAATTCTAAGATGGATTCCATGTATCAGAACCAAGTTTGGGTTCTGGTCGATGAGCCAGTTGATGTAAAGCCTGTTGGATGCAAATGGGTATTCAAAAGAAAGCTGGACATGGAAGGTCAAGTTAGCACCTATAAAGCAAGGCTAGTGGATAAAGGATTCAGACAGCGTCAAGGAATTGACTATGATGAAACCTTCTCGACAGTTGCCATGTTTAAATCTATAAGAATCATACTTGCCATAGCAGCTTACAATGACTACGAGATTTGGCAGATGGATGTCAAAACAGCATTCCTTAACAGGAACCTTCAGGAAGATGTCTATATGACACAACCAGAAGGGTTTGTGACACCAGGTGAAGCCAAACGGGTTTGCAAGTTGCATAAATCCATTTATGGATTAAAGCAAGCATCCAGGTCATGGAACATTCGATTTGATGAAGCCATAAAGGAATTTGGTTTCATTAAGAACGAATATGAGCCATGTGTTTATAAGCGGTTTAATGGGAATGCAGTCGTCATCCTAGTGGTATATGTTGATGACATATTTCTTATTAGAAATGACGTACCAGCCTTACAGTCAGTTAAGGACTGGTTGAACAAGTGTTTCTCCATGAAGGACTTAGGAGAAGCAGCCTACATTCTAGGGATCAAGATCATTCGTGATAGATCCAAGAGGCTGCTTGGACTAAGTCAGGGTACATACATTGACCAGATACTAAAGAGATTTAGTATGGAAAAATCCAAGAGGGGATTGGTTCCAGTGTCACATGGCTTACATCTTTCTAAGAAAATGTGTCCCCAGACACAACAGGAGAAAGATAGGATGAGAAAGATCCCATACGCTTCGGCTATAGGATCCATCATGTATGCCATGTTATGTACCAGGCTTGATGTTGCCTATGCACTGAGCATGGTAGGCAGATATCAAGCAGATCCAGGAGAACAGCATTGGACTGCTGTTAAGACTATCCTTAAGTATCTGAGAAGAACTAGGGATATGTTCCTGGTGTATGGAGGAGATGAGGATCTTGTCATCAGAGGGTATGCTGATGCTGGTTTTCAAACAGATCAGAATGATCTGAAGTCGCAATCTGGATATGTTTTCTGTCTCAATGGAGGAGCTGTGAGCTGGAAGAGTTCAAAGCAGCCAGTTGTCACCGATTCTACAGCAGAGTCCGAGTATATAGCGGCTTCTGATGCATCCAAAGAAGCTGTTTGGATTCAGAACTTTGTCCAGGAGCTTGATGTGGTGCCTAGTAGTAAAGATACCATTACATTGTATTGTGATAATACTGCAGCGGTGGCTCTTGCAAA
Organism: Viscum album; assembly: GCA_963277665.1. Classification (NCBI taxonomy): domain Eukaryota; kingdom Viridiplantae; phylum Streptophyta; class Magnoliopsida; order Santalales; family Viscaceae; genus Viscum; species Viscum album. The sequence continues at coordinate 44,423,233 of OY728155.1, forward strand.
AGAACCAAGGTCACATCAACGGACAAAGCACATACTCCGGAAGTATCACCTCTTGAGGGATTTCTATCAAAGGGGTGAAGTTGCAGTGAGAAGAGTGTCCACGGAAGAGAACGTGGCGGACCCCATGACTAAAGGCCTATCTCAGCAGAAGCATGAATATCATGTGAGAGCTAGCGGGTTAAAGGTTGTTAGTAGTTGGCTCTAGTCCAAGTGGGAGTCTGTTGGAGTTGGTGGTCTAGAACCAACTACTTTGTACTTTATTCATTAAATAAAAGCCTTATCAGATCTTGATTGTTCTTCTGCCTGACATGTCATGTGATAATATCCTAAGGACAGCTGTTGCATTAAAGGGTCGTAGCGAATCCCTGCTATGATGAGAACCCGAAAGTGCCATAACACTGTTCTTGAATGTATGTTCTATGGCCAGATGATATTATTTGAGGGACACAAATAATACAGGTCATTAGGGGTGAGGACTCATAAAACTTTGAGGCACCTTCTCATGGTGTGCGCCCTTGGTAATATCCAGGAGGATATTATGAGAACGAGACCCACCAGTAGGAAATACACATTTCATAGTGTCATTGGATGCTCCTATCTATGGACGTGTGTATTGATCCTTAGACTTTAAGATTATTATTAATGGGTATTACAACTCGCGCACTTAGATGTATTGACAAAAACTGTGACGACACACTGTTCGCAGCGAGGTAGGATACGTTGGGTGCGTCACGAGTAATACCACATTAATAGATAATGCAAGAAAGGATTTGTCCCTTCCGTTCCATAACGGAAGTAGATATCTCAGGCCCTTTGATGGAATTGATATAGCCTAAATAAATCCATGGCCATGGTAAGGTATGGCCAAGTTCAATTCCAGGAAGTCAAAGAAAGAATAATCAAGCACATGGGTCGATGGCACTAGCATGCAACCCGCTTGATTGGAGATATCGGGAAAAAGTGATTATATTACACGGTAAGCGTTCGTAGGAGGTGACACGTCATTGCGGCATTAACTTCTTTCTCTATGGGTGCCTTGGCGTGTTGCTAGACGCTAACCTTGGACTTTAGGCAGGCTCATCCTAATGCCACTGAGAAAGAGGCCTAGAGGGTCACACACTAAGTGTGTCCATGTATCTCAGTTAAATATTAATTTAACAAGTTAAATAAATATTATTCCCGACTGTGGTTTAATAATTATTTAAGGATGTATGATCGCATTTATTTTGACACTAGTTATTCGAGAGAATATACTGTGGATAAAATAATATATTTATTAGCGAGTAATGCAGTTACATTTCTTTAAGAAATAAATAGTCATTACTCAAGGTCTAATAAATGTGGTGGAGAAAAATGGAAAATAAAAGTACACGCCATGTATATTAAATATACATGCTGTGTAGTTTTATGAAAAACAAGTACACGCCGTGTATTAATTATTACACGCCGTGTAGTTTTTCCAATTGGGATTTTGAGGATTTAATATTGTTTTATTAAATTATATTTATTATAATCAGCGTGGGCGCATGTCAAGGAATTAATAATTTGACATGGGGGTTTTCAATAATAGTTAATGAAATAAATAAAATGCGTAGCACGTTTATTTATTGTCATAACTCTATTAACATCAAACCTGATTATAAATATCCTCGCAACCCCAACATTTTTTTAGAGCCATTGTTGTGCACAACGGATTTGGAAATACTCTCAAGACAAGAGAGAATTCCCTTTCCACCAAGAACGCCCTCAAGTTACGAGAGCAAGATCCTCCACCGGATCAAGGCGGTCGAAGGCGGACATCGCAAGCGAAGGTTCTTCCGCGCTAGCACCCGGAGATCTCTTCGGTGATGTCTGAAGATACGTGACACACATGTGGATCACCGCTAGAGGAATCCTATACTTGGATTCTATGACGCAACGACAGATCACCGAATCGTGACTGTACACATCAACAAAGAAAGAATTCCAACAAGGTAATTCTTATGCATTAATTAAATTAATTATAATCAACATATGATGATCCTCCTCAAGGGTTCCAGGACTCTTCTTTTCTTTTCATTCTTCGTTCTATTCCGAAGATTCGGCATTTTATATCGTGACGGATCTCGGATTGAACGTTGTTTAACGTTAAAATTAAAGTTGGGCAAACCCACCAACGCGCTTCCGCAGCGCCCAGAACCTTCAATGAGGATGTCGGACAAATGGTTTTTCATCACACGGTGAGGATGTTAGACATGCAGTTTAATATCATATGGATAGTAAGTATGACATGAAGTTTAATTTCATATAGTTAGGATGTTGTACACATATTTTATCATCAAAATGTGAGGATGTTGGACAAATGGTTTATCATCATATGGTGAGGATGTTGGACACGTTGTTTATTGTCATACAGTGAGTATGTTGGACATACATTTTGTCATCATACAGTGGGAACATTGAAATCACCATTTATCATCATATAGTGAATAAGTTAGACACAAAATTTATCATCATATCATGAGGATTTTGGATATCTAGTTTAACATCATACAGTGAGGATGGTACATTGTACAGTTTAACGACAAGTGATCAGGACACAGTACATGAAGATTATGCACTGAATGAACCATCATTTCTTCCACATGTTAGGAAAAGAGGAAATAATATGTCTATTTCATAAGGTAGGGTTAGTTTAATTTCATTTGAATGGATGTGAGAACCAGCATTACGGGGAAGCCTAGGATGACCTTCCACATGAGATATATCATAAACACTTTTCCTTCACACAATTAATGTTCATGATTCTTGGACCATAGCCCTAATATCAGTTTATGTTTATAAAGTTTGGACCATGTGGCACCCTAAAGTGTTTTTTATTGAAAGAAATAGTATTAACCTGATATGAATAGAGTTCTAAGAAGTCTTGAATTATAAATAAAACATTGAGGGAAATTTTCAAATAGTTTAAGGTCATACTCATTGAACCATGTAATATATTTTAAGGACATAAATTTTGGGATGTGAAACTGGGGATGGAAAAGCCCCACGAAGATTTGATAGAGGGGTTGTACCTAAGATAAAATATCCACGTGTCACTATATATCCTGTGAGGATGAGAATCATGCCACACATAGTTCTGGAACATGGTGTGGTAAGAGATCAGTGATGATAAGTGTCTACCCTCTCGAATGAGGGTATTTAATCATATCATACTTGGATATGAGGCACCTTGAATTTGTATGGGGTAAATCAACAGTTTATTGTATTGTACTGAAGACTTGATATAGGGTATGATCAATGTTTAGTGCCATGTTTTTAGGACATTGAATTGGGATTTTACCTGGAAGGAGGCCCATGAAACATTTCATGGATATAACACCATAGGTAATGGATGGTTCTTCATTGAATCTATAGTTGGTCCTAGAAATAGAATTTCTAGGAATCTCTACATATCCCATGAAAATGGGAATCAATACAAACAAAGATTTGAAGGTTAATGGACATAGTTTACAATCATACAGTTTGGACCATGGAAAACTATTCAAAGTCATGTTGCTTGGACTATCGGTAATTAGTTTAAATTCATCACTTGTGGAATGTAGAATAATTTCATATGAGGATATTCATGTAGTGTGAATGTGGTAAAATCAGACATGGATGGATCCAAAGGAGGCACATGAACCACACAAGTATTAGTAGGAAAATGAAACTTAGTTTAGGGTCAGGATAATGGGACCGTAACTAGATCCAGGGGAAGAATGGTTGGAAAATTTATAGCCAAGACTGGGAATGAGAAGTCCAAGATTCTCTATGCATCCCATGAGAATAGGAATTAATCCACACATAGTTCTACAACACGACATGGTAGGAGACCAATGTTGGAATGGGACTTCCCTCTCTAGAGAGGGGGTTGGGGAATCCCACATTTATCATGGGGCATCGAATGTTCAAGGCATGGGGTAAGGATTTTTTACCATACCATGCTTATTGTATGGGGCCTTCTGATTTTGAAGATGGTAAATATCATTTCTTATTAATAGGAATCCCGGTTTTAGATGGGGTAAGATTTTAGTTTAACATTATTCCTTGATGATGTCATGATTTGTAGTTTAAATTCATACAACTCTTAATATAGGGGCTGCAAGTAGTTTAAGGTCATGTTTCATGGACCATAGAGTGGATATTAGTTTAAGGTGTTAAATATTATACCATGGGATCTTTGTTTAATGTCATAGAGTTTGAAAAGTTTGCTCTTTTTTATGGTTATAGAGTTTGGACCATGGGATCTTAGTTAAAGTTCATGGATTTTGGACCAGGGGGTTGAGTATCCCGAACGGATATGTGTAGTGTAAAAAAGTGACAATCCCAATGCGAGTAAGGGCTAATGAGGCCCAACTACACACAACACATTCTTGGGAAGATTCTCACCTAGTTTTGAGTCGTTATTCTTGGACTTGAACTCCTGATTTAAATTCATAGATTTTTTACCCTTTTTCCTCCTCATTCAAAGTACTGGTTGAGAAACCTGGCATTGGTAGGAGGTGAGATACACTCTCCATCCATGGTAACCAATGATTATAGTCCATTGGAATAGACCTTATGAATTATGTAAGGCACTTACCACTTGGAATACAACTTTGGTGTCTTCTTTCCAGGCATCACTGACATTCTAATTGCTAGTACCATGTCACCCAGGAGAAAGGAGGGGTGGATAACCTTCTTGTTAAATGCTCTTGCTATACTATTCTTTTACCTCTCTAGATTATGAAATTTCTAGAGCCTATTCTCTTCATAGGATTTTAGTTCATCTAGATGGACTTATACCATTTTTTCTAATGCTTTCTAGTCAAATATAGCAGTTCAGAGTGATGGTAACTAAACCTCAATGAAAATTATTTCCTCTATTCTGTACAAAAGGGAGTATGGGCTCACCTAGGTGGAATTTAAATTTATCATCTGGTAAGACCAATGAGTGTTGGGAAGATTATATGGCCAACTCTTCTTTTTATGGCCCACCATTTTCTATATTATATTAGATAGGATCTTGTTGAACACCTTAATATCTTCATTTTCCTATGCATGGTAGCGGGAATTATGGTTGGACTTACTGTTATATTTTTCCTACAAACTCTTTGGCTAATCAACCTATAAGTTAGTTCTGTTTTTTGTGAGAATAACGTGAGGGACTCAAAATCCGTGGATGATGTGGGAGATAAAAAATTCAATCCTTGATTAGGCCTTGAATTACTTAAGGGGAATTAATTCTACCCACTTAGAGATGAAGTTTTTTGCAGTCTGGATGAACCTACATTAGGGAGATATTGCTGGTTGATATGGCCCCACAATATCAAGTCCCCAAACCGAAATCTTCCAAGAATACATCATGGTATGGAGGAGTTATAGCAGTATATGTATGAAGTTTTCATCGATCAGACATGATGAAACCTCTTGGAATAGTCGATGCAGTCATGGACTATGGTGGGACAAAAGTAGCCCAGCCTCCAAATCTGGAGGGAGATCTTCAATACCACCTGATGGCTGCCACTAGAGATCCTCAATGAAGGTAGTTATCCAATCACATATTTCCTCTATTGTAGGGGAGATTGAGGGTCTTGAAGTCATAGCACTGGTAGCCAGCTAGTTTACCTATTTCATATCATCATCATCTATCCTGATGGGAGAGATGACCATCTAATGTGCCACATGGATGAACAGATCATTCTAGTAATAATCTAAAATATAAGTGGATAAACTAGTTAAGGCATTAGCATAACCATTCTGCAATTGAGGGACATAATTCATTTCGGCTAAGAAGGGAACTCGTAAATTAGTTGATGAGTTCACCCTAGTGGGGGAACGAGCTTTGGATTTATGATGATTTAATCCTCATTAATCTATTTTATGATTAGTATAGATTCTCCATTCACATGAAATTAGGGGAAATCAATCTCAAGAGACAGATCGAGATTTGTAATGAGAGCCCGATATTCTGCCACATTGTTGGTGCACCCTTCTAATAATAGGAATGAGTATGGTAGGAAGACCTATGTTGGAGTGATAAAGATGATCCCCATGCCTACTATATTGTGCATGGGATTGTTGAGCCTTTTACCGGTCAGGATCTAAGAGAAACCATTGAGATTAATCTGTCAGCATGGCATAGAATAATCCACTAAGAGGATGGCCTTATCTTGGTAATCAACTTCTAGGGGAACCTCTTTAGGGTTTTGATGGGCAGCCAATAAATATGCCAATGTCTGGACCATGATGACTTTATAGGAAAAAAATTTAATGGTGAACCCATAATGGATCAATTACCATCATGCCAACCATCCCGTCAGCATGGGGTGATTTGGGATATAATTTAATAGGTCCATAAATAAAACTATCTATATATCATAATGGTGTATATAGTGTTGAAACGTATTCACTGAAAAAAAAACTCAAGGAAACTCTTACTAATAGGGGAGTATCTAGTATCTGCATCAAGGAGAATGTGGCTGATATGGTATAAAATATTTTTTATGACTTCATTATTCTTCTGGGCGAGTAAGGTACCTAGGGACCATTTGAGTCCAATCATGTAGAGGACTAGAGGTTTCCTAGAAATGTGTTCCATAGGAAGCAAAGGATACAAAAGATACCTCTTAATTTCCTTAAACACATTCTTTCACTCCTCTTCCCACTATTAGATAGTACCTTTCTTCATGATCATTGAGAATGGATTAAACATTCCATCCAAATTCACAATGAATCAGCATACATAGGATAAGTGGCCTTGGAGGCCTCCCAGCTCCTAGATATTCTTCAAGGAAGGCATTTGACTGATGGCCTTTATCTTCTCTAGTTCGATATCAATGTCTCTATATCTGATGATGATGAAGAGAAACATCCAATAGGTTACCTTGAATTCACACTTTAAGGGGTTTACCATCAATTTTCAAGAGTAAATGAAGCTGGACACTTTCTCAAGGTATTAGATATGGTTCTAACTATAGAAGGATTTAACCACCAAGTCATCCACATAGTATTCCACCAGCATCTTGAGAATCAGTTTGAATATGTGGTGCATGGATCACTAGTACACATCCCCTATATTCTTCATTCTAATGGGAATTAACTGATAGAAAAAGGTCTATTGTCGCACCATAAAAGTGGTAGAATCCTCATCCTAGGGGGGGCATCCAAAAATGGTTGTACCTAGAGTATCCATTCATAAAAGAGAGGGTCGGGTACCCAGATATGGTATTATTCAACCACTTCAACACAAGAAGGGGAAATCATTATTTGGGAAATGGTAGTTGAGGTCCTAAAAGCCGATAAAAACTCTGATTTCCCATTATGCTTCTTGATTGGGATGATATTGGATAGACACACGGGGTACCAAACTACCCTGATGAATTTGTATATTATAATCTTATCAACCTTAGCCTTGAACATGGAACCTTGGGAAGGGTGCATATTTCTAGGATGTTTCATGAACCAATAATGACTTACTGGTATACCTCGAAGGTGGAAAACGATATAACAGTCTATTCCTAACATCTATCCATAACAGTAAGAAAACTAATTATTTCATTACTTCATTAAGTCCACATACTATTTCTAATCCTATTAATACATAGCTTCACTGATTAGCATTGGGATTGGGTCTTCCTCAATACTAAGGTTCACTTAAACCAAGTCATTGATGGTGGTGTAGAAACCCTCTTCAAATATAGGAGGAGTATCATCCAAATCCTCTACATAATATGATGCATGAGAATCAATAGGAAGAAGTGGTGCTTATATATATATTTAATAAAGGGGAGAACTAGTTCCTTCTTGGGAAGACACAAAATATCAACTGAGAAGTTACTACATTATTGAAATTATATCTATAGTGGTTATTGATCCAATTCCATTTTCCACCAACTATGAGGCCCATGATTGATGTCAACGAAGTATTGGTGATTCGGCTTCCATCGATTCAACCATTCTATAAAAAACACACAAACTTTGCATGAAATGGTGACTATAGAGAAAATATATTATTACTTCACATAGGTGGGGTATTCTGGTATCACTCAGCCATGCCTTTTGTAAGAGTACGAGGTAATATGAAAACATTACTTATTTTTAGGGATGCTGAAACCCTTATTTAGGGAGATGAAAAAGAACCCTCCTAGATATGAAATTTTGGCTCCATCCAATGGATTGGGAGAATAAAATCATCATCCAAATCTTCCCATGGACTGGCTGCAGTGGATATCAGATTATTGGTTCACTCAAACCAATTTTTCTGAACTATCTTCCCTTCTCTCTTGTAGTATTCTACATCCAAATAATGGTATTCATAGGATTAAAAGGGAGAAACATCACCATATAGTACCCCTACTTGACTTTTGAGATATAACATGAGGAACTTGTGATATGAGGAGGGGACTACATTATAAAAATGAATCCATGGTCTACCAAGATATGTATTTGTGGTGGTTTCCTGTGAGACTATTATGAATTCATAACTAGATATCAGTCCACCAAACTCAATCCTCTACTAGATCATTCTATAAGGTTTCTATTTAGTCCTATAATAAACCTAAATTTTCAGGTCAGAGTGAGTTAGATCTACTTCGGTTTGTCCTAGTTTGTGGAGTGTTCGGTATGGGGTGTGGTCAAACCCAAAACCTGTGTCCAAAAATTATTCTCAGATCTTCAAACAATTGAATTGACCTTTAATGTAGAGTGTTAATATGTTCCCCTGTATAAGTATTCCATCGTATTCTCCAGATAATGAGATAATGTCTTGTCATTACTCTCACTTGGCCTCCTTTGCAAAGTAGGTCTATTTGGAAGTTACCTCTGCTTCAAACTAGAGGTGGCTCTTTAAGGCTTCTATAGGGGACTCGTGCATTTCTTTTGACAAGAATTGGGATGAGAGATTCAAAATCCTTGAAGTTATGTTGGCAAGGTACTTCAACACATCATACTACTACACCAAAGACATATTTTTTCCAAATGGGGGATCTCCTTGACATGATACAAGACTGATGTTGTTGGATGTACCATTGGGTTCTAGATGGATCTGGCAATATCTTACTACTGGATTGATAACATGATCTAAACCACTACCAACTGAATTTAGGTTGGTTGAGTCCTAGTTCTGGCTAGATGCAGCCGATCATTACACGATCATGGCTGATATGCTTAGTAAAGTAATACAATCAGCTGTGTAGGCATGTTTGGTGGAGAGGGATGACATGAAAGTTCTTACAGAGCTCTATAAAACACCTACTACCTAGTCTCTGTAGCTTGCAATTCTTCATCTAGGGAACTAATCTGAGTATTCTAGCAGTTCGTATATCCTCTTCCATTTATTAGACAATGTCATCCAAAGGCACCTCGGGAGTTTCCATTGTACTCCTCGCTATCTAGAACTATGAAATAGTCTACAAACTCGATGATGTTGACAGTGGAATAATACTACTCTTCATCAAAAGGGCATTTCAATGCAGGGTGGACCCAAGGAGAAGTTTCCAACTTAGGTGGCATGAAATCTATAAGGGTATGAAATAGATTTAGTACTGGCATGATAATCTGGTCACCCTTGTACCATTGATGCCTACTCCTCTGAGACTTAGAAGTTTGTAATGAAGATGAAGAAGTAGCGTCTTGAGGAGTTTATGTGGCCATAAGAGGTTCTGGGCTAACTAAATGAGCATGGATAATTCCATTGGTGTGAGAAACTTCTCTACAATCCAACTATACATCATACTTATGGGTTCCACAGCTGGAAGCCTGCTTCCATTCACCTGAACATTCATTTTCTCTACTGAAGTCGGCGAATATGTGTGTCACTTGTGTCAAAACCTCACCAAACTTGACCAATCCACAATAGACTTGGTCCTCAAGCCAAAAAATGAAAAAATATCATTCCTTAATGGTATGAACAAGGATCCATTATTATGGGAAATTATTGGGGTGGTTAGTAAGGCCAGATTCCTTGGGATGTATGCATTTTGGTAGCTTCCGAATTACTTGTTCTATGGCATGGATGATATAAAATGGGACTTTCATATCCTTGAATGTATAGGTTCAGTTCCTTCTATCTGTAAAGGGCGCTCAAGGATCTTAGACTTTACGAGGGGATGAAACCATATTTTTTCATCTTGGCATATGTGCATGGTCAGGTGGTGATCAATGGATCTGGGTTGGGTGAGGTTGCAAAAAATAGGGATTCTACACTCAGTAAGGATCTTCAATAAAGGGGACATAAACTCAACTGACTTGGGGGGGCTCAACCAACATATTGGTGGAAGTTTCATCTTTTCTAGGACTTCTTGTGAGAGTTATAAGTGACCATAGATGCACTTTATTACCCTACTACAAGGCTTCCTTTAGATGACCGTCATTATCATAAAACTCCTATAACCCACTTGGAAAATTAAGGGTGATGATTTTAGGGACCATCTACTGCTTGATATTCCCCCATACACATCATTATCAACTTCTCTTGAGTTAGTTGTATGTTTAGTGAGTATGTAAGGCCATTCCATTGGGAAACAATATTTGACTCACTCATCATGACTTTTCTTTCACTTGAATAGGTTCATAATACTTGTCTTGCACATGGTGGGGCTTAACTAGTAGAATAATTATCTGCAGAAGTCTTCCCAACCAGAGATAGGCCCTATTGGTAGCTAGTTGTACCATACAAATGTATGTCCTTCCATCATCTAAACATAACATTGAGGCTTGGTAGCCTCCAGCTATTCTAGGGTTCACAACATGGGTTTGAACCTTGAGATGAAGTGGGCCAAATGCTACAGTGGGTCACCCATCTCATTAAATGGGGAAAATATGGGGTTACCATACACTAGTGGTGCTCAGATATCATACACTCATTCTTATTATGGCTTTCCACCATGTGGGATGGCCAACTTTCATATCTATTAGGTCTCAAGGTGAATGATAAGAGCGGATATCATGTCATCTTGGTGAGGATATCTATCTTGATAAGGATTCCTAACCACCAATTAATTGATAGAATCATCAACTCAATAAGTAGTCTCATATAGTTGTAGAGTGTAATGACCCATATCATGAGGAGGATAATTATGTTTCTTGGGCAGGTTTGGTAACTCATACCTCAGTCGCTTTCTATATACTCTTTACTCTTCTCTTTATGGATGTGAATGATTATTGAGATCAACTGGTGGAATCTATCCATGAAGGAGGTGTTTTCCTTATAGAGGATATATGGACTCCATTTTGGGAGTGTTGTAATTCAGGCATCAATCATCCATGAGCTCGGTGATGACCCTCTTCTCCGCTTAGAGCTACAAGATAAAGGTGGACTCTATCTTAGTTTTTGTGTGGTCTCAAATAGATTAGAGGGCTCAACATTCTCCATAACCATTTCATAAGGTTGAAAAAGAGGAAATGTATCATTTAAGGGATCCTCGAGGCCACGATAGTTTCTCTATTGGTGAGTAAAGACACCTATCTTGGGGTCTTTTGGGTGCTGTGCCACCCCCAAAGGTGGGTTTCCCCTAGAAATCCCTATGTCAGAGCCCCTGTTCTCAGGTAGTTCAGGAATAAACTTTTTTTCTGTAACATTACCCAGAGGGGAACTATTGTATTTTGTGGTAAAGTTAGGTTTTCTGAAGATAGGGATGAAGTAGAGAGCATTGTACTATCCCCAACCTCTAATCCAGACATGTGTAGACACCTCTTCCGTAACCTGGTGGATCACTGTGAGGCTCATAACACACCAATTTTGGATTGTCTGATGGTATCTAGATGACTCAGGACACTAATACACTTGGAATATTGTCAAATCAACCCTTAGACACAAATGGTCGGTGGAATTGAGGTTCTTCTAACTTAGGTAGGTCATCTTATTATTGTGAAGGCGATGGAACATTTCCCATATGATTTGGTGGGAATGCACTGCATGGCCCCCAGTAAGGGACTCCAGGATGTCAAGGTTTTGAAAATATAGGGATCCATAACACCATAGACAATAGGTTAGTAGCTAGAGCCTCCCACAAGCCCACTTTCTAAAAGGAAGTTCTATGATCTTGGTCATTCCAAACCCCGATTGGTGCTGGTTAATAGATTAGTGGAAATATTGATGTGGATCAGTTCTGTAGAATGTTGTCTTGTAGATGAGTCACCATGTTAGTTAACTATTTTATGCAATGTGAGACATATCATGGGGTTCATACCAACTACATAATCTTGTCCTTGAAGGACTGGGTGTTCACCAGTTCCTCATATGTGAGGGAGGTGATGTTCATATGTGGCTTAGCAAAGTGATCGTCGTCTGAAGGAGTCAATCTAGATCTTGTCATATCTCTCATGTCTTGTGTGGATGTAGAGAGAATAGAAACTGAAGGTGAAAAATATTGTTGTATTATGAACCCCTGTAAGGGAACTATAACTTCCTCCACCCACAAATACCTATAGAGGAGTTTGGGGATCCAGTGGATCTCAACTTCTGGGATGGAGAACTTCATTTTCGTTATCCTACCATATAATTTGATAACTAGGGTGAAGGATTCATAATCAAGTAAACTTTTCACTTAGAATATAAAATTTTAATGAGTTCGACAATAATTTTAGGTTTCCTAGGATTTCCCCATCAAAAGAGAGTGTTCTCCTTTCTTCCCTAGGATGGCTCTTCAGGTATGGGTACCTCTTTGTCATGGGGATGACCCCCATACTAGTGGGTGGAAATTTATGGAGGAATTTCACATTGATAGGTTGGGACACGTGGGGATCTGTATCAGATATTCTCGGAGTGGTGAAAAACTCCATGTTTACTATTTAATGAGTGTCTCCACTCTGGTTGGTAATGAAACTAGTAGGACCTATATGTTGGGATGTAGGAGTATAGGGAGGGAATTTGTATTGGTTATCGAAAGAGTAGAGAGGACCTACACTCTAATTACTGATGAATCATGGGGGAACTCCACCCAAGTTACTGACAAAGTAATGAGGACCTCCTCTTGGGTTGATGATGGTGTCAGGAGGTCATTTAGACCAAGTCTCCTCATTATAGGTTGGCCCGTAATGGCTGTCGGTGGTGCATGTGATTGAAATAGTAAACCTGGCCTACCTATGAGGTGATTGGGGTCTCCATCCCAATTGGGTGAAGATATATCCTTTTTTCCCATTTAAGAGACTTGGAGGGATACATTGGTGGTGGAAGGTGTCACTAGAGCCATATAATATGGCCCTGGTTAGGAATTATCTTACTTCTTCCCTGAATGTTGGAAACTGGTCCTTCAAACATGAACCAGTAGATCAAGGGTGAATTCCACCTATTCTTTAGTTGAGGGACCTGTCAATGCTGTAATTGACATTTACTATGGGGAGACTTCCTTAGAGGCTCCCAAGAAGTAGTTCTGACCCTAAAGACTTGATCATTTCCTACATCCTTAGTGTAGGTGATTGAGTCATTGAATCACTTTGGGGAGAGACTACCAGAGAGTTTTACTATTGGAATTGGGGTGGTTTCCCTAGCACGGCCCATGGGGGTGGTGGTGTCGACCTTGTGTTGATTCCTCTAGGTCTTGGAGGGCCATTTTCCATTTGGTAATGACCCCCTATTACTCGTACCGGCATATGAGGGTGTCAATAACCCTCCTCTGGATGATCTCATAGGGTGATGTGGTTTGTGGGGTCCAATTAGATTCATTCATGGTGGAAGTCATGGTGTAAGCATGGTCATACAGGATTTCCACATCAACATTCCTCCTGTACTGATGCCTGAGGGCATTGGGTTTGTGATTTTTAGTATTTGGGGTTGTGTAAGGCTGGTGGACTCATCCATCAGTATATATATAAGTAAAATGATTCCAAATTACCCAAATTCATCTACTCTTCCAAATAATGAGATGGACCCACACTACGAGTGTCTCAGACCTTGGATGTCCAATGCTAACTGCCCCAGTTTACTGGTGAGTTCCATGATAGGCCCAACATTTACATGGTGGGACCTGGCACTAGATGCTTAAATATGATGACATGCTAATCTTCTAGTTCCCCAATTCTACTAGTCCTTATATAGAGTATAATAGTTTCACATCAAGTTTTCCATTTTCTGTTTCCGACTCTTCTGTTGGGCGTTGCCTATGTGTCAACGTGAATTTTCACACTAGATTTTTCATCACACCACATTTCTACTTTCTGAAGGTGGGAGGCTTTCATCACTTTCAATGGTGATGTATTCACCTTGATATAATTGGGAAGATGGAATGTTGGTTCCTCCTTCCATGGATTTCTCCTTGGATCTTATTTCCTAGTCCATGTCTTCCTCATAGATTTGAGTCATATTTGTGGAACTCATTCTCTATGTCACATCTCTATGAAAACCGGTTAATTACACTACTTATTTCTTGACATGGAAGAATCCATAGATCAATATAGTGGTCTCATTGAGAATCTTTGGCCATGTATAGACATTAGTAACATTGGTCACCATATTTCTTCCTATTTGGAGGGTATATTGCATTAGGAATATTAGGTGTGGAACCAAAGGAATCTCATGTTGATCATGAGGTAATTGATTCCATCAGTGTAAGTATTCTATATCTTTTTATCTCATGCATCGAATACTTAATCATGATCTAGGTATTCTGGGCTAGGTTTTATGTTCTAAGTCCAGTGGATATGGATTAAAACATCAAGTTGAGACAGATCAGGGAATGAGTTTAACATCCTATTGAGATTGACAATACACCCTATAGAGGTGGATCGAGGAGGTCTATCTCTAGGAAGAAACACCGTGATAGTTTACCATTGGTTGGGATCAAACACCCTATTAGGTATATATTGAAGGTGTGTCCCTAGGAGGGAATATGTCAAACCTGAGTTTACCATTTTTATCGAACATGCTTTGGGGAGATCTAGAAGGTGTGATACTAGGAGGGAATATGTCACACCTAAGTTTACCATTGTGAATCGGATGCCCTATGAGGTAGCTTTATAAGGTGTTTCCCTATGAGGTAAGATGTCACACCTGAGTTTACCATTATGGATTGAATGCCCTATTAGTTTGATACATAAGGTTTTTACCTATAATGGAATATTTTACACTTCATTTTACCATTGTGGATTGAATGTCATGTGTGGTTGGTCTGGAAGGTGTGTCCTTAGGAGGGAATATATCACACCTAAGTTTTCCATTGTGGATCGAACATCATGTGCGGTGGATCTGAAAGGTGTGTCCCTAGGAGGGAATATTTCACGCCAAATTTTACTATTGGGGATCAAATTCCTTTTGAAGAGGATTCAAAATCTTCATCCCCAGGAGGGACGATGTCATGCATGAGTTTACTATTAGTTAGGATTGATCCTCATAGAGGCGTCCTATGTTCCCTGATTAGAAGACAATGATAAAAATATATATAGTTCATTGTCAGAGTTAATGTAGTGTGATAGTACCAATCCATACTGTTTAACATCATGTAGTAAGTATCTTTGTGTTGCAAAAGGATTGTTGACAAGGGATTATGTGGGGATTATATGCAGAATCTTCCCTCTGCAGTTGCATCATATCCCATGGTGGAAGAGATAGTGTGGGGTTTATGCATGAATATTCTCTCTATGGGTGACTCATTTCCTATGGTGGGGGAGAGAGTAGAATCTCATTATGATTTTACATGATGAATAATGTGTTTTTAAAATAAGATAAGACTATAGTTTTATGTCTTGTGATGAGGATGTTGTCATTAAGTTTAGAATCATATGACTTGGATGTGGAACTAAGTAGTTTTACATCATGTAATTTGGATGTTGGGGGAGTAACTCCTCACTCCATGGGATTATGTGACTACCACTCAGGTGCCTTTGGGAGGGTCATGGCATTGGCACTTCCGTAGAGTAGTGTTCAATCATGAGGTCAACATTACAGTACCTATTCTTATAAGAAAATGGGTTACATTACAAATTCTTATAAGAGATAATAAGGGTAATGGTTCAACTACATTCATAGGGGACCAGGAAATTTTTGTTCACAACTGGGTTGGGTTACGATAAAGGGTTATGAGAGAATATGGATTTAGCACAAGAGAAACTATTGAATTTAGGAATCATAGTTGCACACTAGTTTGGGGGTTTCATACAAGATCAAGGTTGTGCACAGATAGATTATTTGAATGCACTTTACAATCCTTATGGGTACTTGCATAAGGATCACTATATAATAGGAAATTTAAATGTGGGGCCCATAATAGGTATCTCATAAAAATTACCTACCTTCGAGGGTTCATATTGTTCTTTGTTGCAAAGAATCTGGATTTTTGTGTGGAAGTACATCACTTCATCTTATAGAGATACACTCAAAGGGAGGGGTGAGATTATATTTATAGATGAAGTATTAGGTTGTTGGTTTGTAATCCCTTGGGAGTATAACTCAGGTTTCATTCATCCCCATGCGTTTTAGCTGGGGTGTGGTTGGGAAACATCACTATTGGCACTGAAATACGTTCCATGGGAAGGGAGAGGAAGAAATGGTCATTTGGGAGTAAATCCAATCCAGGATAGCCGAAAAACTCTCTTAAGGGTATTATTTATGATGTCTCAATCCTTGTTAAATGAAATATGAATTGGAGGTGTCCTACATAATTCTGACATCTCTCATGAATGAACGATTCATTGATGGTGTCCTCTACATGTTTGATGGACCTTCACAAACATGTGATGGTTTGATGGTGTCCTATGTGAGTTCGATATCCCTTTACAAACATGCAAATATTTGATGGTATTCCTTCTCATTTCTAAAGGAGCCACGCCTATTTGAAAATTCCACAATTCATTCGTGAACTGATTCCCATTTTCAAAAAAAACCCATGCCTATAAATACCCCCTCATTTAAATCTTTGGAGGATGATGACCTGATGTTTAGGCTATCGAATTTCTACCAATTCGCGAACCTCCTAAGCATCGCAACCTAGAAAAAAATATATCATGCAAGGTATGTGGGATTAATTAAACCCCCTTTCATGTGTTCTTAAAATCTTCCACTCATGGTGGAGATTCCTTCCATGAAGTCCTATGCCCTTCGCATATGAAGAAGTCCTTCAGAGGCACTTGAGGCTTCATGAATCATTATGACTTTGTGAAGCACTCTTTTCCTGAGAAAGGAATTCATCCTAAGGTGGGGTCACCCTTTTTTTGGAGCATGCTTCTTATTGAATACCCTAACCTCCATGAATCACCCGATCTTCACTAAGAACCTTTATCACATTGTTTCTCAAATTAG
This sequence comes from Viscum album, assembly GCA_963277665.1. NCBI lineage: Eukaryota > Viridiplantae > Streptophyta > Magnoliopsida > Santalales > Viscaceae > Viscum > Viscum album. The sequence continues at coordinate 44,440,466 of OY728155.1, forward strand.
TTTTTTAGTTTTACTAGAATATCTGTAGTATAGCATTAAACCTAGGTCGTCTCTAGATGGATCCTTAGATCATTAATGAAAAAATATGTATTGATTATTAAAATTAAATGGGAATATAATTTCTTAAAACACGGGGATTGATAATTTAAGAAGTCAATAGAAAAATTAATGTGTTAAAACAATGAGAAAATTAACAAAATTGATTAAGTGTGATCAATCCGAGGAAATATCATGATGCACTTCATTCATCTCTTCCAGAGATAGGATTATTATATTTTAATAAATGTTTTTTAACACCTATAACTAGGTTATTACTGATCTTAAAATATGATTCCTACTAGGGTTTAGTATAAAACATAGAATGATTCACTGGTTATCGTCGATGATTGGGTGATTCATGTTTGAATTCTTAACCAAAACTCACCAAGCCAACACATCAAGAACTAGTTATATTGTCTAGGTTTGTATGTTATTTAATCATGATAACATTAAATAAATTTACCTAGACATTATATTATTCATTAGAGTTTAATAAACCAATAATAACCACACAAACACTGCAATTAAAAGAATGAATAAGAAATGGTGAAGAATGTGTGAAACATCACATGAAAGGGTATCCCCAAACATGATCATATGAGTCGAGTATGACATACTAGTACATAAATCAATATGATAAGAACGTAATATTAATAAAAAAACATACAAACCTATAATTAAAAATATCATTCAAATATTACAAACATGAAGCTTGATATAACATCATGTTCCTCCCCAGGTGGTCACAAGGCATTTAGAACTCCACAGGATGAGATAAATACAATGATGATGAAGTAGAACATCCCATGTCCTCCAAAACTTATAGTATTGAGTATAAAAAATCCTTTGGGACTCCAAAATGGAAGCACATTTCTTTCTGGTTGAACTCCTAAATGTGGTCCCCAAGGTGTTCTTTTGTAACCAAAATATGAGGTGGTATTGGGAAACCCAATTTCAATAAACCACTTTTCCCATGATTTTAGGCCACTATACCATATTATCTCTATTTTAAAAAAACTAAAAACTTATTTAAGTCCTCATTTATATATTCATGTCAAATTTTATGGCCTGATAAAGTATATAATATGATATATTTTGAAATAAAAAATCAAACTTTTGAATCCATGTTGATTCATTTTATTGGGAAGATTGATTCAGTTGGGCCTCTAAATTGAATAGTTGGGCTTTTGTTGCTTTATTAAAGTTGTATCAAACTAAATTTTGGATCCGATAAAAAAGTTTCATCCTAAAGGGATTCACAACTTTCTATAAGTGTGTGGTTGAGTACACCGGTGTTCTTGGATTCATGCGCAGTTTGGGATGTATTTCTTTAAATTCATTGGGGATCCTCCAAATCACCTCCAACTACAATAAAAATATCAAATCAAGTGAAATATAACTTTTTAAAAGTGATAAATATTAAATTATAGAATCGATCAGGAAGTTCAAACAAATTCTTATATAGTGAAATGACTTTCCAAAAAAATTTCTAAATAGTGAAATTCGGATTTAGGTTTTAAAAGAAGTTTGGTGAACCCAAAGTACATCATCCAAGTGAAAACTCCAATATTTCATACTAGGTTGTACAGTTTTTTCTATGATTTCTTTAACTTCTTGATTTAAAATTTTAGATTTTATGTTATTCTGGTTGTGATATGAAGCAGATACTTTATGAACCACCCCATACTTATGAATCATGTTTTTGATGTTGCAATTGAAAAAATATGAACCTTGGTCCCTAGTGATGAATCTTTGAAAACTAAACCTATAAAAAATCTGGGACCTCAAGAAATCAACAACCAATCGAGAGTCATCAGTCATTGTAGGGTTTACTTCCACCCATTTAGATATGTATTCAATAGAAATTAAGATGTGAAAAAATAAAAATGAATTTGGAAAATCTCCCACGAATTAAATTACCCATGCAACAAAGATTTCACATAACAACATGGGTTTTTGGGGAATTTCATTTCTCTTGGAGATATTCCCGGTGAATTGAATTCATGTGCATGACTTACAAAACTTATGGGAATTTCTATATAATTTTGTCCCAAAATTTCATGAGTTAAAGACCTTTTTAGCTATTCATTGAGATGCAAATTGACCCCTATAATCTAAAGTGTGGAAGAAACTCAAAACTGAGGTGAACTCATGGTTAGGGACATGCCTATGAAAAACATGGTCACTATAATTTCTCCACATGTACGGGTCATCCCAAATGCACCATTGTGAATCATTATTAAGTCTCTAGGATTTTGAGGTTCTAAAATCAAAGGGAACCGTAGATGTTGCTGTAAAATCCACAATGTCTGCATAGAATGGTGTAAGGTCCAAAAAATCATATAGGTTCTTTGGAGGAAAGAATTGTCCAATGGGGAGGGATGAGTCAACATGGTGGTCTAATGGCGGGGAAATACTATTAATGTATTAATCTAACACATTTTACACTCCTCTCTTATCTCTAATCTCAAGTTCAAACTCCTAGAGTATGAGCATCCACTGAATGTGGTGGGGATTAGCTTCAGGTTTCTTTAGGAGAAAAAAAGGGAAACATGATTAGAAAATACAATGTTTTTTGACCCAATAAGATATGAATAGAATTTCTACATGGAAAACACAATAGAATGATGATATTTTTTAGTGGTTGTGTAATTTCCCTAGGTAGGGTCAAGGGTATGCAAGGCATACACAATGACATGGGGGACCTCTAAACCCTTTGTGATAAAACATTCCCAATTGAAAAGTTAGAGTCATCACACATAAGTTAGAAGGGGAGATCCCACCTTTTTGGTTGGATGATGGGAGGTGATGTGAGACTTATTTTTAGTTAATTGAAAGAATCCTCACAATTTATATCAAATACAAATTTATAATCCTTTTGTAATAATCAAGACATGTGAAGTGCGATCTTACTAATGTATTTAATGAATTGGTGATAAAAACCAGCATGTCCTAAGAAACATCACACCTCAAAAACACAATTTGGATATGGAAGGGATGAAATTAATTCAATTTTTGATTTAGCCACTTCAATTTCCTATTTTGAAATAGAATTCCCAAGAATTATCCCTCTCTTAACAATGAAATGGAATTTCTCATAATTTAATTTGAGATCATTTTCAATGAAATGACCAAGGAGAGAACCTAAGTGTGACAAAAAGTCATAAAATGATGTTCCATAAACTATGAAATCGTTTATAAAAAAAATCCATACAATTCTCAAGGTGCTCAGAAAGAATACGCAACTTACATCACTAAAAAGTACCTGGAGCATTACATAGACCAAAAGGCATCCTTTTGTATGAAAATGTTCCCAGTGAGAGATTAAATGTTGTCTTTATTAATCCTTGAGGGATAAATGGATTTGAAAATAACCTTAATATCCATCAAGGAGATAATAATGGGACTTAGAAACCATTATTTCTAACATGTGTTCAATGAATGGTAGAAAAAAGTGGTCATTTCACATGGTGTGATTTAGTCGATGATAGTAAATACAGACTCACCAACTATTTTCACATGTGTTTGAACCAATTAATTCCTTTAATTTAACACTACTGTTATTCCAATTTTTTTAGGAAAAATTTCCACTAGGATAACCCATTTACTATTAGATATAGGATAAATGATCCTGTCAGCAAGTAATTTACTAACTTCCAATTTTACCCCTTCAAGGATAGTGGGATTCAACTAGTGTTGAGCTTGCCTTATGGGCTTAGACACATTATCGAAAAGTATACAGTGCATTCAAATATATGGGATAATCCCAAAAATATCATTCAATATACATCCAATTTCATTTTACACTCTCTCCAAAGTTTGAGAAGTTTTGATTCCTACTATGGAGAGAGTTTTTTTTCAATAATAACAGGAAATTGGTCAATATCCTCAAGAAACGAATATTTAAAATTATTTGGAATTGGTTTTAGTTCCAACACCGGTGTTTTTTTTGGATTTTGGGAAGAGATTTAGGGGGAGTGAGTTCCATGAAACTAACTATCATCTCATTTTTATTCTCTAAGGAAAGAGAATAAATTGAAATGAGATTTAAAGAATCATCAATGATCATGGATACCACATAATGAACACATTATTCAATTAAAGAAAACTATTTACACAATTATGGACCCACAAAACACTCTAAACATGAATGTAAACTCAAATCGTCCATAAGTGAAGAAGTAGAAAATTAATCAAAGTATTGGTTATTGAGATAATTCTGTGTGTTTGTGTGTGTCATTTGTGAGGACTTCCATTGAATAGATAGGAAGAGTGGAGTTTTCTTAAAAGGGGTGTTTCATGGTATCAAAGATATTAAATCATACCATTTCTCCCCCAAATTCCATGGACAAAATACCATTGTGGATGTTGATGATCATATTTTTTTAAGGAATGGTCTCCCAAGTATGTGAGGTGCATGTCCTTGGGTTCGGGTATCTACCATCTCTAGAATGTACAAGTCTACATGGAAGATGAGAATTTTCAATATTATGAGGACATCCTTGATCATTCCTAATGGTTTTGTTGTGATTTCTACTACAGGTTTGGATTTGGCATGAAAGGTTCTTGTTTGAAGGGTGGTGTTTCGTGAAAATGATGCCTTGAGAATACTGATACACCAGACTCAGTTGAATCTTGAAGATGCGGGAACTTCTTAGAAAAATGAGTGTTATTAGAATAAATAACATAATGTAATGGATTGTAAGAAGAGTGTGATTTACCTTATACTTGATCTAACTGCCTAATAAGGGTATGTATATAATCAATATTACTACCTACCTTTTATTCTAGGGATGAATGACTTTCCTCATGAACTCCTCAGTTTGGTGAAATTACTCATGTACCAAATTTTTATGCATTTTAAGCCATGTTGTCTATTAAGTCATGAGAAATAGAATGAGTTTTATATACTATGGAACCACAATTTGTAGTATCTATCATTCCATGGTCCATGGGGACAAGTCCCTCATATAAGTATTGAACTATTAATTGTTCACTAATCTGGTGGTGGGGAAAACTTGAAAAAATTACTTTAAATTTCTTTTAATATTCATGAAGGTTATCTCCTTATGATTGCTTAATTACTCGGATTTTTTTCCTAATTGATTCTATACATTAGGAATGGAATAAATTCTCTAGATAGATTCACTTTAGGTCATTCCATCCATCAATTGTGGTAGGAAGATAGTTTATCTGGTCTTTGGCTACACCATTAAGGGATAAATGAAAGGCCCTAAACTTAATTAGATCCTCAGACACATTTTTTAGTTTAATGGTGGAAACACTTAGTGAAACTCCTTAATATGTTTGTGAGGGTCCTCACTTAGAAGACCATGGGATTTTGGAATTAGGTGGATAAATCCTGATATTATCTCAAAGTGGGATTCTTCCTCAGGATATTTGATATAAGAAGGTCGGTACTCTACATCCGGGGTGGACAGTTCTTTTAAGGATAGATTATCTACAGCCATGAATTATGGGGTTTGATTTGGTTCAATATTTTATTATTTTGGGACCACATGAGGTTCCACAAGGGCTTCCTCAATGTTACAATATTTTTCTACTCTATATGACCTTATTTGTGGGTGAAGTGTCTTTTTAATTTCTGGGTCAAATTAAAGAAAATTTTCATTTTCTAGTCAAGTCATTCAAATAGGTTGTGAATTTGTTTTGTTTTAAATTTTTTCAATTTTTGATGGAATATGGGTAAAATAAAAGAAATTTATAAGAATTAATGAATAAATTAAAAATATAATGTTACATTACATAATTATATAGAGAGGAAGAGAGAAAAAGAGAGAAGAATAAACACACACAAACAAAAAAAATAAAAACACAACTAAAAGGGAAGGGGGATATTGAAAGTATAAATAAATAAAAATGAAAATAAAGAAATAAAAGGAAATAATGAATGAAATAATTGATATTGGACCTCCGAAACTATGTTTAAATTTGATCATGTTGTCGATCACATCAAATTAGATGTTTAGTTTTACTAATATTTCTACAGTATAGCAAGAACCCTAGGTCACCTCTCGATGGAGTCCTAGATCATTAATTCAAAAGGATGGTTTTGATTATTAAAATTAAATGGGAATGGGATTTAAGAAAACTTGGGGGGTTAAGTCTACAGAAAAATAAAAGTGATAAAACAAAGAGGAAATTAACAAAATTGATCAAGTGTGATCAACCTAGGAAAATATCATGATGCTCATCCTCCATAGCTTAATAAGATAGGATTATGATCTTTTAATACATGGTTTTTAACACATATAAATAGTATATTAATAATTTTAAAATATGATACATCTGAGGGTTCAATCAAAAACACAAAATGATTCACCGGGTACCACTGATGATTGGGTGATTTGTGTTTGGATTCATAATCGAAACTCGACAAGGCAACACACTATGAACTCAGTGTGTTGTCCAGGTTTGTAGGTTATCTTTTTTATTACATTAAATAAATTTACATGTCCCTGATAGTGTTTATGATAGTTAAATTTACAAATATGAACCACAAAAACACCACAGTTAAATTGGGGAAGAAAAATGGTGAATAGTGTGTGAAACATCACATGAAAGGGTACCCCCAACCATGATCATATGAGTTGAGTATGACATAACAGTACATAACATAGTAAAATAAGTAGATAATATGAATAAAAACAACTTATAAACCTAGAATTAAAAATATCATTCAAATAAAACAAACATGAATCTTGATATTACATCTCGTTTCTCCCAAGGAGAACACAAAGCATTTAGAAATCCATAGAAGGGGAGAAAGACAATGATGATGAATTAGAACTTCCCATGGCCATCGTAAATTCTAGGATTGAGTAGAGGAATCCTTTGGTACTCCAAAATGGAAGCACCTTTCCTCCTAGTATAACTACTTAATGTAGTTCCTAGGGTGTTTTTGTATAGACAAAATATATGGGAGGTGGTTTTGGGCACCCTGATTTCGAGAAACCAGTTGGACCATGGTTTTTGGCCCTTAGAAAATCTTATCTAGATTTTCACAAAACTAAAAACTTCTCTTATGACCTCCTTTATATATTCATGTCAATTTTGGTAGCCATATAAAATATATAATAAGAGATATTTTCAAAATATAGATGAAAACTTTTGACTTCCTGTAGATTCATTTTATTGGAAAGATCAGATCAGTTTGGTATCTTAATGGAGAAATTGGGCTTGGGTTCCTTCATGAAAGTTGTAGTACACTAAATTTTGGATCTGTACACAAAACATAAAACCTGACATGATTAACATATTAGTATAAGTGTTTATTTTAGTTCACTAGTGTTCTTTGATTCATGCACAGTTTGGGCTACATTTCTTGAAGTTCATTGTGAATCCTCCAAATGACATCCATCTATAATGAAAATATAAAATCAAGTAAAATAACCCTTTTTAATAGTGATAAATATTAAATTATTGAATCAATAATTATTTAAATTTGGTTAGAATAATTTATATTTTCAACACAAAATAATTTAACCGAGTGGTGTAAGGGTAAAAATGAATAGCACGTTACGGTGTGATCACACCTCTCTGTGGGGACCTAAACTTCACGAAACCTCTCTCCTAAGACTATACATGCTTCCTCCCTTATGATGAAACATCCTTTTGAAGGTTTAGTTTTCAAATCCCTCACACCCATCTAGGACAGGTCCAGTTTTACCTCGAGTCCCTATGTAACCTATGCCACATATTCTTGTGGCCCACTCCACTTCAAGTGCGGCCCGGGACTCCCACTTAAATTTTTCTTCTCAGTATAGGTTGTAACACCCCAAACTTCCAGAATACGCTTCTCTTTGAATAACACAGCAGCGTGTGTTGTATGCAACTTCGAGTTCTAACACACACCACAACCAATCAAAGTCACTATTATGAATAGTAATACCCACTTTTTGAAATTTTATAAATTTTATCTTTCAAAATGTACTTAATTTTTGGATTTGTAATATCAAAATTATCTTAGGGTGAATTTTTGGTATTTTTATGAGAACTTTCAATTTTTGATGAATAGTGAAAAACACTGAGTTATAGTTTAAAACCGAATTTTTATTTAAATAATTATTTATTTTATTTAAATTTAATTGAGGTCAAAATAGATACATAATACCTATATAAGTTCTATGTAATTAATTAGAGTTAATTTAGAATAATTTTAGATATATAAAAATTGTATTGAACTTTTCACCGTCTTGTACCCACCTCCTAGGAGAATTTGTAAATTCACATAAAACATAATTTTACCACTTCTATGAGTGGAATTTTGAAAATCCGAGAGACACGGTTAATATCAAGGAGTAAATTGTGGTTCAATAAGATAAAAATATTTTTTGGTGAATAATAACTTTTTACTTTTATTTACCACAGTTAAAAGTAAATACGGTAATTAAGGGTAAAAATGATATTATTATTACCATAAAACATGTCCTAATTCTATTGGATAAGTATAGTTCGACCAAAAACAACCTTAGGAATAAAATATGAACCTATTTGGTCCACTTGGATTAGATTAGGTCCTTTATTATTATTTAATTCATAGAAGAGTTAAAAGAGTTAAAACCAAACTTTAATGACTAAAACATTTTTAATATAGGTTTATACATAAGATAAATTCGATTATAAATATTAATTAGAAAGATAAAACTGTATCATAATTAATGGTATTTTATTTATTATTTTTAGACATTAAATAATTTAATTTATTTATGACCCAATGGTGATGCAGTAATAACCTAATTAATGAAATATTAAAATAATTGATATTATAAAAATCCAAATAAATGTAATTTCAGACATTTTATTAATTCCACTAATTTTATAGTTTAATATGACTTACTAGGGCTGGTTAGATGAATTTTTTTTGAAGTAATAATGCTGTTATGAATATAGAAAAAACAAAATACCAAATAGTGTCAAATTGACATAAAAGAGTTTTTAAAAAAATATTATATTATTAATTGATATTCTATTCCTAAAAACCTAAGGATCAGCCAAAGGACTTATATAATTATATTTTTATCATTAATGAACCACTTGGGGTTCAATTGGAAGTGTATAGTAATTTTATTAACCATATAATATAAAAATACAAAGAGACATGGTAAAAGTCACACTATTTAACTAAGAGTAAAATATTGAAGATAAAGTTAATATTGTGACCCAAACCTATCTAAAACCTATTGGTTGAGTGGTTTTAGACCCATACCCACCTTATACTTTAAATAATCTATTTTGGCGCCATTATAAACCAAAAATGATTTTATTATAAAATAATATTTCTAGCTTTTCCTAAGGTGCCTCTCACTCCTCTTAAAAAAGGGCACTCCCCCTTCTCTCTAATTCACACCTTCAAAGACATTTGGCTCGGCAAAACCCTGCCCAAATATCCTATAAACTTCCCTCACTTCATCCTAGAGGCATTCCTTTAGTCATAAATTTATCTTAAGGAGCCCTTTTGATAAAACTAATAGGAAGAACCCGAAGAAGAGGTAATAATTTCACCACCGTCTTTCAAGTTCTTTTATTCTTCCACTTCTTCATTCTTTGTTATTTACAATCTAAAATAATTACTATAGTATCTTCTATATAATGTTATGTTATTATAAATATGGTATAACCATATTCATTATTATATCCATCCTTTTAATGACATGTCACCATACATGCGTACGCACGGATTACCGTATCCACGTCGTCATGTAATTGTTGTTCAATACATTATTATTTGGATGGGTATAATAATGATGTGTAATTAATGTAAATAATGAATATAACATGATAATGATTATTTATATATGATATACCATCAAATTATATATATTTTTAATATTAAAGAATGATATTGTCGCTCGTGCGTACATATGGATTACCTTCTTCACAAACGCGATGAGATTCATTCCCCATCATATCCATTCAAGAATATTTTTCATTTGATGATTAAAAATAATGTTTAAAGACTTGATATCATTATAGATATGAATAATATACATACCATCCATAACAAATATGACTCAAAAAACAAATAATATAAAGGAAAAAGAATCCGTTAACACCCAAAATGACGATAATACTAAGATATTATTAACAAAACAATGTTAAAAGATCATATATGATATCATATTAATGTATATGTTTATTGTGTAATTTAATAACAATTATTTCACAATTATACAAGAGGTTAACCAATTTTCGACCAAGGAAATCCACAAGGTAAGGGTTTATTTCACATTCTCTTCATTATCTGAGGTTGTTTATACGTAATTATCTACTCGGACCTCTTTATCATCCACATCCATGTTTCTTAAAAATATATTTCAAACATTATTAATATTTTATAGAATATGGGTTAAAGTCATTTATACCCTTGTTTGACTTTTTATAATATGTTTATAAAGGAATCTTTCCATCATTTTCCAAACAAGATCATTTTAACCTTTTCGACAAAATTAAGGTAAGAATGTCTTTTTTAACTTATACGACGGGTGCAGCTATTTTTTGCCATTATAAAATCGTCAAAGCTTCCCTTAAAATATTGTAAGAATATTTTCAAAGTAAATGTTGTCTTTTATAATTATGTTACTTTTAAATGATTTAAAAAAGAGATATTTCTCCCAAATAGTTTTGATTTCATCTATGTCAACATCCTTTGATGGATTTTAAGATTATTTGAAGTTGATTTATTATGATACAAAACTTTAATATTGTATTGAAGGTTTTGTGATATGTTTGACTATGGATGTGTTATTTTTATACCATTCATGGTTTATGGAGAAAGTATTGACATTTCTTATGCTAGTTTTAATACGAATGTTTATGTTATGTTTAAACATGTTCATATGAAGAATGCATTGGACTTTGTATGTGACAGGTGGAGCCCGCTATAACTCCTTGATGCATCAATAGGTCTCATGAGACAAACTAGTGTCTTGGAACAAGGCCTTGACAAAATCTTATTTGTAGTCTTGGCACAAGGCCTTGACTATGTCGTTATGATAGTCTGGTATTATGCATTCCATCATTATGAAAGTGGTAATTGATATTGTATGTGATTATTCGACTAGTAGAATATCCATTTTAGTAAGTAAATGGCATTATTTCATTTTATTTTTTCCATATTATGTTGACGTTCATGTTTAAAAGCCTTTTGATTTAGTTATACATTGCCTTAAATGTTTATGCTTATTTATAAAAGTTTCCGCTATATTGTTATCCATACTGAGCATCTGAGCTCACCCCTTTCTATGTTTTATTTTTTCCAGGATGTGAAGAAGTATCTTATGACTGACCTATAGGGATAGTCTAAGGTGATATGAGTGTGGACTATAGAGACTATGTTGTTGTAGGTTTTCAATTTATGATGTAATGTAAGACTTATGAATGTATCTAGTGTTTCCAAGGCTACTAAACTAATCGGTCTTTTGATACTTGATCTTTTGTGATCATGCCAATGTTATGTAATAATGCACCGACTCTAGGTAACTGGGGTTGGGGCGTTACAGTTGGTATCAGAGGAAGTTTATTACAAACTTTTGAAGCTAGATTTAGATAAAATCTGATTAGAGCACATAGACCTAAGATGGACTTTGTGGATTAGTATAGAATAACTTCCTAGAATTTTGGTATTTAGAGATTTTGTGACTTTTCTGAACAATACATCCCTGTCTGGATAGGAGCAGGTAGAGGCGGATCTGGCATAGATGTACCTAGGTGTAAAACCTAAAAACACCAATTTGAACTAGACTCAAACAGGAACTGGTGCATGACAACGGGCCTTACTACACTCTTGGTTACGACACTCCCAGGGGATATGATTAGGATAATTCTCATTTTCTTTACAAAACATTATGAAGGTTTTATGAGTATATACTTCCTCAAAGAATTTTTTTTATGATTATGGATTATATCCATAAACTATTCAATTTATGTTAAGTTTTTTACAAGTTTGGATTTATGTATTGCGATTCATAAACTAATCTAGTGTATGCCATTGTTTAGAAATGGCGCCTAGTGGAAAGAATGGAAAACATATCAATGAACGTACTCTATGTAGGGATTTCCCTCCTGCTCAAGATAATTATAGTGGAGTTGGTGATGAAACTGGTGCTGATATACTAATCACCATACTGGGACAACTCACTTAGATTATGAATAATAAACTTACCCTTATGTAGCACCCTAATCTGCAACGTGGAGGATCAATGTTAGATCACTTCATGAGGAAACAACCACCAAAATTCAATGGTGGGGGGGGGGGGGTACAGATACACTAGTATCTGAGAAATGGGTAAATTCCATAGAGAAAATATTCCATGCCTTGGGGAGTAGTTAAAGGCAAAAAGTTATCATGGAAGTTTACCGCCTCACTGGAGATGCTAATCAATGGTGGTCATTGATTCAAAACACAAAGGAAGATGATGAAGTGTTAAATATGGAATGGAGGGAGTTTAAAGAGATTTTCTTAGAAAAATACTTTCCTCATGACCATCGAGCTGATATAGAAAGGCAATTTCTGAGTCTGAGGAAAAAAGAGGATGAGAATTTCGCAAAGTATGAGGCTAACTTTACAAGGTTAGCGAGGCATGATACATATTATATATGTAACCCAAGAAGTAAGATTGATCATTTATTTGATGGGTTAAAACCGTTTCTCCGTCGAGCATTAATCTCACAATCCTTCTCGTCATACGAAGATGTTGTCTCATGTGCTATCAAGACAAAAAAGTAATGGTCTAAGTATTACGACTTTAAAGAAAAGCAAGAGAAGAAGAGATCTGATGATAACTATGGAAATGGAAATAAGGGTAAGAATGGAAAAGTTGAATATCCATCCTGCAGTAAATGTGGGAAGAAACACCCTGGAACTTGCTTGAAGGGAATGAGAGTCTGTTACAAGTGTGGTGAAAAAGGCTACCAAGCTCGTGATTGAAAGGGGAAGAAGGAAGCTACCGATGTTCAGTGCTACAATTGCAGGGAGATGGGATATTATGCAAATGAATTTCCTATGTGTTAGGAAAACTTTCCTCAGAAAAGGCCAAGGGATCATGGCCAAGTTTATGTTATCACTACTGCTGAGGTTGAAGCTCTGAAAGTTGTGGTGGAAAGTATTTTAATGGTTTCCTCAAGTTTAGCCAATCCTTTATTTGATTCTGGATCATCTTATTGTTTCATATCTTCCCAGTTTTCTAAGAAAATTCGATATTTCCAATTTGATTTAACAAAAGAGTTTCCAGTCAAAACTCCTAAGGGAATTATCATCACAACAATGTTTTGTGAATTCATTCCCATTAGAGGATATAAATGTTCTTTATCTGCTGATCTCATCGTCATACCTATGATTGAATTTGATATAATCCTCGGTATGGATTGACTTTCAGACCATGATGTGAAGATTTATTGTAAGAAGAAGGTGGTTACTATTTTTGATGACGATGATAAAGAACACCTCATCTTTAGAGCAGAATCTTTACTACCTAATTCTTATATAGATCTACCCCAAGTAGCTCAACTAAATTCAATTATTGGGGAGGAAGAGAATGAAATGACTGTGGGTGAGGAAAGGAATGTTCAAATAGAGTATATACCTATTGTGAGAGAATAAGTTGATGTGTTTCCAGAAGATTTACCTTGACATCCTCCAGAACAAGAAATTTAGTTTTCCATTGATTTAATTCCTGGATCAAGGCCCATATCTGTCACGACCCGTCCTCGGGGCCCGTGCCGTGACTACCCCAAGCTCGCCTTCCATAGGCCAGGGGATGGCGACTAGCACCAAGGCGTAAATCCCGGAAAAAGGGAAGGCATTGCCTTTGAAAAGTAAACAAGCACCACAGAGTAAGCAAGCAGAAAAGTAAACACTAAGTAAAAACTATAACAAGCTATGCTGAAAGTAAAGGGGGCCGAAAATTCAAGCCCAGCTGTAAAGTACAACGGAAAGGGGAAAACAACAACTGAAAAGAAAAGCCGTAGCATCGAGCCGTCCTCTGGAAGTCCCACCTGAAGGGTGGGTACAGATAGCCTCTATTGCTCCTCGGTCCACCTGACCACTCCGAGTACGTCATGCCCAATGGTCCACCTCCAGGTACCGTCCTGCTCCGCAAGCCTCCACCACGATCAGCGCTATCCGTCGTCTGCAACCAACACAACGTAGTGCGGGCATAGCCCGTGCAGGGGTGAGTATAAGATACTCAGTAGGGACCCCGAGACCCCTGAAGGTCTCCCAAAATCCACATAGGATAAACCACAAAGGGATAAGATACAATCACGAAGTAACATCCGACACGACTTAGGTATATGCCCATACATATACCTAAGTCATCAATTCCCATTCGGCTCCAACATCCGAGCCCAAGCACAACCCAGTCCACACAGGAAAGAAAAATGTATACCCACACAGGATAGCACAACACAATCCACGAAGGAGAGCAAAGTAATCAACACAGGATAGCTCAACACAATCCACAAAGGAGAGTAACACAAGATTCAGCTCACACAGGTATACTTCTTCAAATGACGATAGAGATGATCACTGATCCATCTAAGTCATCGGACCCATGAAGGATCGATAGGTACTAACCCCCGCAATGACCCACAAAGGATCTGACCCACAAAGGATCGACAGGTAACTAACCCCTGCAAAGACCCACACAGGATCGGGCCCACACAGGACCTGTAGGCGCTGGCTCACACAGAACCGCTGAGCGCTGACCCACACAGGATCGGATCCACACATGATCTATAGCACTGATCCACATAGGATCGCTGAGTCCAGTAGTCGTCGCAGTCCACTGAGGATCTATGCACAGTCATCGTCGTAGTCCACTGATGATCTCTGTACGGTCGTCGTTGTCGAAGTCGCAGCCAGCACTAGGGTTCCTGGACACAGCAAGCTCGTTCGGGAGGGTCCGCTCCACGAGCCGAGAGGCTGATACATCAACTGACACAAAGTCCAGAGTTGATGTATCCAAAAGTTCCGTATCGTTAACAGGAACTCATCGTCGCAGACGGCGCGTCAATCGGACGCCCGGTCTGAGAGATATTGGCTTTTTCGTCCCAGGGGCCCGGTTGGTTTTTAAGGAAAAACCAACCCGACTGTACTCCACCTACATCGAAACCTCGGGCGGAGCGAGCCAAAAGATCCGTCTCACTTAGAGGAATCCACCAAAGTCGACGGCACGTCAATCGGACGTCCGGAGCTCAAGATATGAGCGTTTCCGCTCCGAAGGCCCGGTTGGTTTCGTGTACGAACCATCCCGGCCGAACTCAAAGTAATAGGAAACCTTGAGTGGGATATACCGAAACGACCGTCTCGATCCAAGGATCGCATCGCCGCTGACGGCACATCATTCGGAGGCCCGTAGCTCAAGTTATGAGCAAAAGACCGAAAACGTCCGGAGACAGGGGGTCTGGGCCCGGACCGACCTGGCCCAACCCCCCCGGGTCGGCCCGAATCGGCCCGGTTCAGCTCGGCCGAGCGGCCAAGCGAGGTAGCCGCGGGGTGGCGCTGCCCCCGCAGGAAGAAGGAGCCGCGGCCCACGTGGGGCCGCGCTGGAGTCAACGGACGCGGCTTTTGCCGCGTCCCGTGCGTGTGAGCCAGACCCACGCGGCCGCGGGTCCGCTGGTCGCCGTCGCCGCGGCTTCAGCTGCAGCGGCCCTATCCGGCGGCGCGCCGGGGTGCCGCCGGTGGCTTCCGCCGGCCACCGGAGTTGCTCCGGTGGTCCGTTTTCCTTCCTGTCTGCGCCGAAACTCTTCCCGGGTCCCGTTCTTCACTGCGGAAACAACGGATCGTCCTTGCGGCATGTTTTGTCGTCGCCCGCCAAATCCACACAACAACGAAGAACTGCGGAGGGTTGTCGGGCCGTGTTCATTTGGCCCGCACCCTCCACGTTAGGCGATAACAATTGGGAGGATAAATCAACACATAGAAAACATATCCAAAACAATTTTAATGAAATAAAATTGTTCTTATGAACCGGGTTCTTCATTTTGAACGGAAACATCCACGGAGTATAAAACATTCAATAAAACCCCTACCTCATCAAGTCGTCGCACGCGCGTTCTTCGTGGATTTGATCATCGCGGAAGGAGGGGATCGTCGCGTCGTCACGGTATCCGGCGTTGCGTCGACGAACTTCGAGGACCAAGAAACAACAGATTTAATTTTAATAATTAAATCTATATTGAGTTATAATCCGCAAGAAAAAAAATAAAGATCCGCAATCTCTCACCTCAACGGGTGATCGAAGATTTTTGTTGCAGATGAAGGAACGTCGCAGAAGAACGTCGCGGGAGAGGAAACGTCGGCATTGCGGCACACGGAGTCGCGTCGTCGATTTCCACGGGTTCGGCATTCTTCGTCGGAGGCCGGCGTTCTTCGCGTTCTTTGCGAAGGAGGAAGAAGGCACAAAAGGTTCTGTCAAATCCTCTCAAGATGTCGTGCGTTGGTCTTATTTTATTATTACGCCAACGGATTTCAAACAGGTTAAGAAACGATTAAATTAATTCATATAATTAATTTAACGAAGTTAACCGCCCAATTAATTGGTGCGTTAAGAATTTAAGAAAACGCGTCAGTTGACTTTCATAATGACGGGTTCTCGCGGGTGCGTTACTTAGCGGAAAAGAAACGGTGGGGCTCGTACGGGCCCCACCTCACAAATATCCTACCGAGAGGGTAGGATATTTTTGAATAGCACCCTATCCATATCAACTCCGCTTAAGCAACTTTAAGTGGCTTTAAGTGAAATTAAAAATAAAGTTTGTCGTACAAATTATTTTATTTCTTAACTTTAAGCCCAAAAATTAAAAACCACACCCGAGCAAACGCAACTCCGGAAGAGGCGTTTCTAAGAAAATATCGGCACTACGATTCCATCGGTGCCCTCAGAATTCGATTCCGAGAACCGGTTTAAAAGTTAGAAAAACCCGCTCATCTGTTCAGTGAACGTACCCGAGCCAAACTTCGGAAAATGATTCCGGGCACACCGGGCCTCAGAATCAGGTGCCGTCAGAAACTGCGTTCTTGTAAAATTCCAAAGAAAATTAAGAAAAAAATTTCCTTGAAATTTACGGGTCTTTACATTACTCTCACCTCAGGGCTTTACGTCCCCGTAAAGATACATCATAAACTAGGGAAACAAATGTGGGTACTGAGCACGCATCTGAGCCTCCCACTCCCAAGTGCTCTACTGGAGGTTCTTGTGCTGCCATATGATATGCATTAAAGGAATCGATCGTCCACGTAGGACTCGCTCCTGTCGATCCTCGATCTCCACCGGGACCTCCACAAAAGTCTCCCCATCATCAACGTCCAGCTCCCCATAGTCAATGATATGCGTCGGGTCGTGCACGTACCTCCTCAGCTGAGATACGTGGAAGACATCGTGCACCCGGTGCAACTGAGTTGGTAGAGCCAGACGATAAGCCACCTCGCCAATCCTGCTGAGGACCTGGAAAGGTCCGATGAAGCGTGGAGACAACTTGCCGCCTCGGCAAAATCTCCGTAATCCACGTCGAGGTGAGACACGCAAGAAGATGTGGTCGCCATCCTCGAACTCTAGTGGCCTCCGCCTCCTGTCAGAATAAGACTTCTGCCGGCTCTGAGCTATCCTCATCCGCTCCCGGATGACCTGGACCTTCTCTGTCATGGCCTGGACCATCTCTGGTCCCACAAGTGCTGACTCCCCAGGGTTTGTCCAGCACAAAGGAGATCTGCAAGGTCTGCCGTACAACGCCTCGTATGGTGCCATCCCGATGGTGGAGTGGTAGCTGTTTTTGTACGCGAACTCCACCAAGGGTAGGTGGTCCTCCCAGCTGCGACCAAAGTCGAGGACACATGCGCGGAGCATGTCCTCTAGAGTCTGAATGGTCCTCTCCGTCTGACCATCAGTCTGAGGGTGAAAGGCGGTGCTCGGACGTAGCCGCGTCCCGAACGCCTCCTGCAACCCCTTCCAAAGCTGGGAAGTAAAGGGAGCATCTCGATCGGAGATGATTGATGATGGCACTCCGTGAAACCGTACAATCTCCTGAATGTAGAGACGCCCCAAGCTCTCCACTGAGCCCTGCTCTCTGATGGGTAAGAAGTGTGCCTACTTGGTGAGTCGGTCAACAATCACCCAAATGGAGTCGTGACCTCTGGAAGTGCGTGGAAGTCCAGTCACGAAGTCCATAGATATCCCATGCCACTTCCACTCCGGGACCTACAAGGGCTGTACCAAGCCTGCTGGTACCTGATGCTCTTCCTTCACCTGCTGGCAGGTGAGGCATCGAGAGACAAACTCTGCCACAACCTTCTTCATGCCTAGCCACCAGTGCTGTTGTTTGAGGTCCCGGTACATCTTCGCCACTCCAGGATGTACCGCCAAAGGAGACGTTTGAAAATCTCTCAGCACCTCATCCCGTAAATCAACTGGTACCAAGGTACGTCCTCTGAAAATGATGTTGTGCTCTGCTCCAAGGGAGAAACCATCAGGTGCCTGTCCCGAGGATATCTGTACACGCCGTGTCTCACAGTCAGCGTCCCCACACTATGCCTCTCTGACCCGCTGTAGAAGTGGAGGAGAGACTATGAGAGACTGGAGGAAGGTTGCTCTGTCTCTATCCATGAAGGATATCTGCAAGGCGGATAGCTGCTCTGTCACCTCCTCAAGTAGCTGAATGCGCGTCCTCCTGCTGAGGGCATCAGCTACTATATTCCCCTTTCCAGGAGTATAGACTATCTCAAAGTCATAGTCCTAGAGGAACTCGATCCATCGCCGCTGTCTCAGGTTCAGGTCCTTCTGAGAGAAGATGTACCTGAGACTCTAGTGGTCAGAAAAGACTGTAAAGCGCTCGCCCATAAGATAGTGCTGCCATGTATTCAGAGCAAAGACCACTGCTGCTAACTCTAGGCCATGGGTAGCGTAGTTTTGCTCATGTGGCCTCAAATGACGTGATCCATAGGCAATCACGGCCCGCTCCTGCATCAGGACACATCCGAGTCCGGTCCCTGATGCATCGCAGTAGACTACGTATCCAACTCCCTCCTCAAGCAACCTCAAGATAGGTGCGCTGGTCAATCTCTGTCTCAGCTCTTGGAAGCTCTGCTGACATCTGTCTGACCACACAAAGGGTTTCCCCTTCTTCGTCAAAGCTGAGAGTGGCGCCAAAACTCTGGAGAAGTCCGTCACAAATCTCCGATAGTATCCATCTAGTCCCAAGAAACTCCGCACCTCCGTCACGCTCCTGGGTGGCTCCCAAGCTAGAACTGCTTCGATCCTCGCGGGATCCACCACAACTCCCGCCTCAGAAATGACGTGTCCCAAGAAGTGGACCTCACGTAACTAGAACTGGAACTTCGAGATCTTTCCATAAAGCTGGTGATCTCAGAGTGTGTCTAGCACAACCCGCAAGTGGTAGGCGTGCTCCTCTTCCGTGGTCGAGTATATCAAAATGTCTTCGATGAAGACCACGACAAATCGATCGAGGTATGGCTGGAAGATCCTGTTCATGAGGCTCATGAACACTGCTGGAGCGTTGGTTACGCCGAAAGGCATAACCAAGAACTCATAGTGGCCATACCGACACCTGAAGGCCGTCTTCTGCACGTCCTCGTCTCGAACTCTGAGCTGATGATAGCCTGACCTGAGGTCTATCTTCGAGAACCACCGAGCTCCCTTGAGCTGATCGAAGAGGTCATCAATCCTCGGTAGCAGATACTTGTTCCTCACTGTCACCTGGTTCAGGAGACAATAGTCGACACACAGTCGCAAGCTCCCGTCCGCCTTCTTGGCGAACAATATCGGGGAAGCCCAGGGTGAAACACTGGGTCAAATGAACCCCTCTCCCTACAAGTCCTCCAACTGTACCCGTAGCTCTCGAAGCTCAATAGGGTCCATCTGATACGGTGGAGTGGATATCAGGACTGTCCTGGGGTACAGATCAATATAAAATTCTACCTCCCTGCGAGGAGGTAGTCCTGGAACGTCGTCAGGAAAGACGTCCACATACTGATCCACCACTACAGGAAAACTAGAACTCCGCACGTCCACTTCTCCTAGGATGAGGCTAGCCAACTGATGAGTAATGGGTTGCCCTCTCCTCTTCAAAAGTCCATCCTGTGCTACAAAGGCTCCATTCTCACCGGTGAAGGTGAACCTGCTCCCGTCGGTGCGTACACATCGCACCTTACGCCTAAAACAGTCAATCTGAGCATGGACTGTAGATAACCAATCCATGCCCAAGATGACGTTGTAAGGCCTCGACGCCGCTACAAGAAGATCCCATCCAAAGCTCTCGCCTCCTAGAGTAAGATCACACTTCCGACACTAGTGCGTAATCATCGAGTCTGCTCCCGTAGGGGTCTCTAGCCGTAAGGATCGAGCCAACGGCTCTGTTGGGATCTCCGAGCTCCGAACAAGGGTAGTGGCTATGAAAGAGTGACTCGCTCCTGTGTCTATAAGAACTGCAGCAAGGGTGGAATAGACACAGATAGTACCTCGAATCATCTCGGGCGCACCGTGGTCGTAGGCCTCCGCTGCCTGGAGCTGTGCCTGTCTCTGCCCGCCAGCTCCCGGTGGTCGGGGTGGCCCTCCTGGTGGTGGTGGGGGTAGAGCCTCAAAGCGTCGCCCACCACCCGCTGCTCGGCCAGCTCCTCTGCCTCATCCACCTCCTCCCTGCGGACCGCCACGGTCGACCCTCTGCCTCTTCCTGGGTGGCCCCTCCACCGTCTGCTGCTCCTCGGCACGGCGGGTCGGGCAGTCACGAGCCATGTGGCCCTGCCCGCCGCATGCGTAGCACTGCCTGCCTCTCGAAAGGCTGGCTCCGCGCTGTGTGCCCCGCACTGCTGAGCCAGTGTCCTAAGGTCATCTACGAGAGGGTCTAGTTTGCCGAGACCCCTGAGTCATCCGTCGACTGCCTGCTGCGGAAGACTCTGCTATCTGCCGCCCTGCGGTGGGTCTCGCTGCTGAAGGGGACTCAGCAAGAAAGCTCTCGATCAGAAGGGATCGCTCCAGCACTCCTGCCTGAGTCGGAATGCTGAGGGAGATCAGTGATTCCCTAATCTCATGTCTCAAACCCTACTCAAAGGTCCAGGCTCGGAAGAAGGGGTCCCGTACCATGTCGGTTGAGTAGCGAGAAAGATCGGTAAACCTCGCCGTGTACTGGGCGACGGTCAAGCTGCCCTGCCGCAGCTGAAGAAGCTCCTGGATGTGCACCGCACGGAGGGTGGTCGGGACAAACTCTGAGCGGAAGAGGCTCTTGAAGTCCGTCCAGATAAGAGATACCTCATCGTGCACCTGGAGCATCAAGCTCCATCATTGGCCCGCTGCTGCATGCAGTAGGCTCGCCGCAAGGATCACCATGAGGTCTGCTGGTGTCCTCACTAGCCTGAAAACTCGTACGACCGCCTCCAGCCAGTCCTCGGCTGCCTGGGGGTCCGTCTCCCCACAAAACCTAGGTGGTCGCTGGTATTGGAACTCGTGCAGAGCTCCAAGGCGACATGCATCATCAGCGGTCGTGGCGGGGAGCATCGGTGGCTCGGCGGGTAGAGGTACCTCTGGTGCCACCGCCGTCAAAGGGCCCTGTACTGAGGCCTCGTCGCTCGGCGGGCTGTCGTCACACTCTACTCTCGGAACCCTAGATGGCTGCCATCGTGGGGCCATCCTGAAAAGGAAACAAGTGCGCCACAGTCAGAACAGTATACCTGGTGAGCTTGATATAAAGTAATCACAAAGAAAACTTTGAAACACCCATGCAATCAATGTTTTCGTGCATTAAGTCGGAAATCAGAAGTCAGGGTCCTGGTGTACGGATACGTCGGCCGCCGCACCAACACTGGACTCCCTGGACTGATAACCACACCCAATACGCTAAACACTATTGCTTCACATAGAAGAAAGATTAGAGTCTGCGGTAGAACCGACTACCTTTGATACCAATTTGTCACGACCCGTCCTTGGGGCCCGTGCCGTGACTACCCCAAGCCCGCCTTCCATAGGATAGGGGCTAGCGACTAGCACTAAGTCGTAAATCCCGGAAAAAGGGAAGGTATTACCTTTGAAAAGTAAACAAACACCACAGAGTAAGAAAGCGGAAAAGTAAACACTAAGTAAAAACTGTAACAAGCTGTACTGAAAGTAAAGGGGGCCGGAAATACAAGACCAACTGTAAAGTACAACTAAAAGGGGAAAACAACAACTGAAAAGAAAAGCCGCAGCGTCGAGCCGTCCTCTAGAAGTCCCACCTGAAGGGTGGGTACAGATAGCCTCTACTGCTCCTCGGTCTACCTGACCGCTCCGAGTACGTCCCGCCTAGTGGTCCACCTCCAGGTACCGTCCTGCTCCACAATCCTCCACCATGATCCGTGCTGTCCGTCATCTAAAACCAACACAACGTAGTGCGGGCATAGCCCGTGCAGGGGTGAGTATAAGCTACTCAGTAGGGACCCCGAGACCCCCAAAGGTCTCCCGAAATCCACATAGGATAAACCACAAAGGGATAAGATACAATCACGAAGTAACATCCGACACAGCTTAGGTATATGCCCATACATATACCTAAGTCATCAATTCCCGTTCGGCTCCAACATCCGAGCCCAAGCACAACCCAGTCCACACAGGAAATAAAAACGTATACCCACACAGGATAGCACAACACAATCCACGAAGGAGAGAAAAGTAATCCACATAGGATAGCTCAAAACAATCCATAAAGGAGAGTAACACAAGATTCAGCTCACACAGGTATAATTCTTCAAATAACGATAGAGATGATCACTGATCCATCTAAGTCGTCGGACCCACGAAGGATCGATAGGTACTAACCCCTGCAATGACCCACAAAGGATCTGACCCACAAAGGATCGATAGGTAACTAACCCCTGTAAAGACCCAAACAGGATCAGGCCCACACAGGACCTGTAGGCGCTGGCTCACAGAAAACCGCTGAGCGCTGACCCACAAAGGATCGGATCCACATAGGATCTGTAGCACTGATCCACATAGTATCGCTGAGTGCAGTAGTCGTCGCAGTCCACTGAGGATCTCTGCACAGTCGTCGTCGCAGTCCACTGAGGATCTCTGCACGGTCGTCGCTGTCGAAGTCACAGCCAGCACTAGGGTTCCCGCACACAGCAAGCTCGTTCGGGAGGGTCCGCTCCACAAGCCGAGAGGCTGATACATCAACTGACACAAATTCCAGAGTTGATGTATCCAAAAGTTCCGTATCGTCAACAGGAACTCATCGTCGCAGACAGCGCGTCAATCGGACGCCCGGTCTGAGAGATATTGGCTTTTTCGTCCCAGGGGCCCGGTTGGTTTTTAAGGCAAAACCAACCCGACCGTACTCCACCTGCGTCCAAACCTCGGGCGGAGCAAGCCAAAAGATCCGTCTCACTTAGAGGAATCCACCAAAGTCGACGGCACGTCAATCGGACGTCCGGAGCTCAAGATATGAGCGTTTCCGCTCCGAAGGCCCGGTTGGTTTCGTGTACGAACCATCCCGGCCGAACTCAAAGTAATCCGAAACCTTGAGTGCGATATACCGAAACGACCGTATCGAACCAAGGATCGCATCGCCGTTGAAGGTGCGTCGTTCGGAGGCCCGTAGCTCAAGTTATGAGCGAAAGACCGAAAACGTCCGGAGACAGGGGGTCTGGGCCCGGACCGACCCGGCCCAACCCCCCCGAGCGAGGCAGCCGCGGGGTGGCGCTGCCCCCGCAGGAAGAAGGAGCTGCGGCCCACGTGGGGCCGCGCTGGAGTCAACAGACGCGGCTTTTTCCGCATCCCGTGAGTGTGAGCCAGACCCGCGCGGCCGCGGGTCCGCTGGCCGCCGCCGCCGGTGGCTTCCGCAGGCCACCGGAGTTTCTCCAGTGGTCCGTTTTCCTTCCTGTCTGCACCGAAACTCCTACCGGGTCCCGTTCTTCACTGCAGAAACAACGGATCGTCCCTGCGGCATGTTTTGTCGTCGCCCGCCAAATCCGCACAACAACGAAGAACGGCGGAGGGTTTTCGGGCCGTGTTCGTTTGGCCCGCACCCTCCGCGTTAGGTGATAACAGTTGGGAGGATAAATCAACACATAGAAAACATAACCAAAATAATTTTAATGAAATAAAATTTTTCTTATGAACCGGGTTCTTCATTTTGAACGGAAACATCCACGGAGTATAAAACATTCAATAAAACCCCTACCTCGTCAAGTCGTCGCATGTGCGTTCTTCGCGGATTTGATCGTCGTGGAAGGAGGGGATCATCACGTCGTCGCGGTATCCGGCGTTGCGTCAACGAAATCCGAGGACCAAGAAACAACAGATTTAATTTTAATAATTAAATCCATATTGAGTTATAATCCGCAAGAAAAAAATAAAGATCCGCAATCTCTCACCTCAACGGGTGATCGAAGATTTTTGTTGCGGATGAAGGAATGTCGCAGAAGAACGTCGCGGGAGAGGAAATGTCGGCATCGCGGCACACGGTGTCGCGTCATCGATTTCCACGGGTTCAGCGTTCTTCGTCGGAGGCCGGCGTTCTTCGCGTTCTTCGCGAAGGAGGAAGAAGGCACAAAAGGTTCTGTCAAATCCTCTCAAGATGTCGTGCGTTGGTCTTATTTTATTATTACGCCAACGGATTTCAAACAGGTTAAGAAACGATTAAATTAATTCATAGAATTAATTTAACAAAGTTAACCGCCCAATTAATTGGTGCGTTAAGAATTTAAGAAAACACGTCAGTTGACTTTCATAATGACGGGTTTTCGCGGGTGCGTTACTTAGCGGAAAAGAAACGGTGGGGCTCATGCGGGCCCCACCTCACAAATATCCTACCGAGAGGGTAGGATATTTTTGGATAGCACCCTATCCATATCAACTCCACTTAAGCAGCTTTAAGTGGCTTTCAAGTGGCTTTAAGTGAAATTAAAAATAAAGTTTTTCATACAAATTATTTTATTTCTTAACTTTAAGCCCAAAAATTAAAAACCACACCCGAGCAAACGCAACTCCGGAAGAGGCGTTTCTAAGCAAATACCGGTGCTGTGATTCAATCGGTGCCCTCAAAATTCGATTCCGAGCACCGGTTTAAAAGTTAGAAAAACCCGCTCGTCCGTTCACTGAACGTACCCGAGCCAAACTTCGGAAAATGATTCTGGGCACACCAGGCCTTAGAATCAGGTGTCGTCAGAAACTGCGTTTTTGTAAAATTCCAAAGAAAATTAAGAAAAAAATTTCCTTGAAATTTACGGGTCTTTACAATATCAAAGACCCCTTATAGAATGGCCACTGTGGAATTAGTGTAACTAAAGAAACAACTACAGGAATTGAGTAATAAGGGATTTATTTTCCCTAGTGTCTCTCCATGGGGAGCCCCTATCCTTTTTGTTAAGAAGAAATATGGATCTATGAGGTTGTGCATTGACTACAGGGAGATAAATGCTATAACAATAAAGAACAAGTATCCCCCACCTCGCATTGATGATTTATTCAACCAACTTCATGGAGCTCAATATTTTTCAAAGATTGACCTACAATCTGGATATCATCAGTTGTGTATAAAGAAGGAAAACATTCCGAAAAAATCATTTCGAACCAGGTATGGGCATTACGAGTTTATAGTAATTCCATTTGGGCTGACTAATTCACCCTATGTTTTCATGGATCTAATGAACTGAGTTTTCAAGGAATATCTTGATGACTTTTTAGTGGTATTTATTGATGATATATTGGTATACTCCAAAAGATACAAAGATCATGAAAATCACTTGCGCATTATCCTAAAGACTCTGAGAAGACATGAATTATATGGGAAGTTTAGCAAGTGTGAATTCTGGATTTTGGAGACTTTTTTTCTTGGCCATATTGTCTCTAAGGATGGAATATCTTTTGATCCTTCTAAGACAAGAGAAATCCAATAATGGCCAGCACCAATGAGTATAACCGAGGTACGTAGTTTTATTGGTTTAGTAGGATATTATCAACGTTTTGTCCCGAATTTTTCCCGGATGAATAACCCATTAACAAAGATCACATGTAAAGGGGTTAAATTTGTTTGGAAAAAAGAGTGTGAAGAATTTTTTGAAGAACTGAAGAGAATATTAGTCAATTCCCCTATATTGAATCTACCATCGGGGAATGATGGGTTTGTTATTTATAATGATGCATCGAAGAAAGGAATTGGTTGTGTCCTTATGCAGAATGATAGGGTTATTGCCTATGCATTACGACAGCTGAAAATTCATTAGCAAAACTATGCTACTCATGATCTTGAGTTAGATACAGTAATATTCTCTTTGAAGATATGTAGACATTATCTCTATGGTGCAAAATGTGATATATATACCGATCAAAAGAGTTTGAAGTATATTTTCTCACAGAAATAAATCAACATGAGGCAAATACGATGTCTTGATCTACTCAAGGATTATGATTGCATGATACACTACCACCCGGGGAAGGTAAATAAGGTGTAAGATGCTTTGAGCAGAAAGGATCATGGAGTATTGAACAGGATGAGAGTTGAAAGGGATCCTATTTTCCTGGATCTAGTAAATATGGATATGGGAATAACCATTGAAGGTGAAACATCAATGCTTTTTCAAATGGTTGCCAAACCATCTTTACTAGATAGGATAAAAATTTCTCAGGCTGATGATGAGGAGTTTCAAAAGAAGATTAAAGTTGTGAATG
Organism: Viscum album; assembly: GCA_963277665.1. Classification (NCBI taxonomy): domain Eukaryota; kingdom Viridiplantae; phylum Streptophyta; class Magnoliopsida; order Santalales; family Viscaceae; genus Viscum; species Viscum album. Next base: position 44,467,180 of record OY728155.1, read on the forward strand.
ATGGGAGATTGAGTGACTTTGTATATGAAGATGAAATTTTGAAATTTGGGAAGAGAATTTGTGTTCCCGATATACATGATCTAAAATGTAAAGACCCGTAAAATTCAAGGGAATTTTTTTCTTAATTTTCTTTGAGATTTTACAAGAACGTAGTTTCTGACGATGCCTGATTCTGAGGCCCAGTATGCCCGGAATCAATTTTCAAATTTAGGCTCAGGTACGTTCAGTGAACGAACGAGCGGGATTTTTCTAACTTTTGAACCGGTGCTCGGAATTGAAATCTGAGGGCACCGATGGAATCACATCGCTGGTAATTGCTTAAGAGCACCTTTTCTGGAGTTGTGTTTGCTTGGGTGTGCTTACTAAATTTTCGGGTTAAGTAAATGAATAAAATAAAATGGTGCAACCAATTTATTTAATTTTAAGATGTTTAACCTAAGTTAAGAGGTTAAAGTGGGACCCACAAAATCCTACACCTATAGGTATGATATTTGTGAGGTGGGGACCACATGAGTCCCACCTTTTCAACTTCCACAAAACCCCTTCTTAATTTCAGTAACGCACCCGCACCCCCCACCTATTAAACGAAGTAAACTCTTGCGTTTAAACTTTTTAATAAATGCCTCTCTTAATTGGGCGGTTTAAAACGTTGCAATTAATTGAGTTAATTCTTTGATTTGTTTTTGAATTTTAAAATGTTCGGCGTGAGTGATAAAATAAGGCAACCCTTATTATATTATTGTTGGTTTGTTGTGTTGAGTTTTTGGGGAGAATAAGAGAAGTCTTGAAGTTCTTCGTTCTTCGTCGAAGAACGCGAAGTACGCGAAGAATGCGAAGAAGGCCGACCTCCGACGAAGGTCGAAAAGAACGTTGGATCCTCGGATATCGACGATGCGACACTGACAAATCTTTTCTCCGCGACGTGACGATCCCCCTTCCACGACGCCTTCTTTCGCGACGTTCCTTTCCACAATGAGCCTTCTTTCAACTACGCTCGAGGTAGGGGTTAATTTTTTTGTGTAAGTTTATATTCCCGTGGTTCCTTCCTTTTAAAACAAAGAACTCGGATCAACTCATCCTCAAGTTGATCCGCGAATGATTTCTTTTGTGGGTTGGGAATATTTATTTGCAGGGAAAACTGTTTGGGTTGATTTCTTTTTTTCGTGAAAAATCCTTGTTGTTCTTCGTCTTTTGGTCATCTTGTTACCCACTTAACGAGAGGAGGTGGGACCACACGAACACAGCCGACTCTCCTCCCCCTTTGTTGTTATGTTCGTTGCGGCACGAACAAAGGCGGCGCGGTGCAAAGGCACCGTGCAGACACGAGAAAGAACGCGGCGAAGAAGCGCGGTGCCGTCGCACCGCGCCGTTGAGGCCGAACGAAACCGCAGCTAGAGTCAGGGCTGCGAAGGTGATTGAAGACTCCGCTGGTTGATTGTTGTGCGCAGATTGACGGGCGATGACAAACGGGGCCACATGGTAAATTTGAAGCCTCATCAGTGAAGGTTGGGTCCCGGGAGGACCGTTGGCGAAGGTATCGAGCAAAACGGACCACCTGAGGGCGTTCGGTGGTCCGTGGAAGACTCCACCGGCGCGCTGCCGGGGCTGAAGCCACGACAGCAGGCCGCTGGTCCTGCAACCGCGCGGGACCGAGGGAGGCGGGACGCGGCGCTCAGCCGCGTCCGTTGATAAGGAGCGCCCCCCATGGGGCCGTGGTTGCTTGCTGGCGGGGGGGGTAGCGTGCCACCCCGCACCGCTCGGCCGAAACAGCCGAGCCATAGGCTGGACCGCCAGGCCGGGCCGGGCCGCGCCCAAGTGGGCTGGACCCGGGTCGGGTCGACCCGGTTCGGGCCGACCCAGAGGGTCTCGGGCCGGATCGGTCCGGGCCCGAAACCCCCACTTCCGGACTTTTTTCGGTCTTTCGCCCATATCCTGGGCCACATACCTCTAATCGACGCACCGTTATTTGCATAGTGATCCTTGGATCGAGGCGGTCGTTTCGGTATATTACACTCAAGGTTTCAAAGAACTTTGAGTACGACCAGGTTGGTTCAGATACGAAACCAACCGGGCCCTCGGAGCGGAAACGCTTATATCTGGAGCTCCGGATATCCGATTGATGTGTCGTCGACTTTGTTGGTTTCCTCTTGATGAGATGGAACTTTTGGAATACTTATTCTGAGTTTTGGTTGCAGTTGGATAGTGGCCGGGTTGGATTGGACCCGAAATCCAACCGGGCCCCTGGAACTGAAAAGCTGATAACTTTTAGACCGGACGTCCATTTGACGAACCGTCAGTGGCATTAGTGATAACGTGGAGAAACGGCCCCTATGAGTACACCCTATGAGAGTTCGGGGCACAGTTGAGATACGGCCGGGTTGGTTCGCACACGAAACCAAACGGGCCCCTAGGACGAAAAAGGCTAATAACTCACAGACCAGGCGTCCGATTGACGACCCGTCTGTTGCGTTGAGACCCCTATGACGAGGCGGTCCTTTGAGATACTTATTCATGGGACTTTGAGATACTTGGAGTATCGACCTGTAGCTCGTGGAGCGGACCCTCCCGGAGATGAGCGTTCGGAGTACGGAGACCATGTAGCCGGCTGAGACCTGACGACTGCTTGACCGACTTGACTTGGAGTGAGTCGACTAGCCCAGTAGACGGAGCACTACTTGTTTGGGTGCAGATCCATAGCGGACGGAGCACTACCTGTGTGATAGTGCAGACCCGCGGTACACGTCCGGAGAGTACCTCTGCAGGCTATTAGGGGGTGTGCACTACTGTGTTTGAGTGGCATACCCCGGTGGGAAGCACTACTATGTTTGGGTGGCTGGCCCGCAGTACTCGACAGGAGGAGTACCTCAGCAGTCTTAGGTTAGTGAGCAGTACCTCGGAGTCGTGACAGGGCCACTGTACACTCTAGAGATGGGGCTCTTCAGCAGTTACGGTTTCGATAATGAAAATCCTGGTTTGAGCGGAATCTTTGACCTTTGTGTTTACCTCATGATTGAGATGGGTCACTTTATAACTTAGATATATGTATGGGAATATACCTGGGTAGTGGTTATCTGTTGATTTCATAAACTTTGTGTTTCCTCATGATTGAGATGGGTTACTTGATAACTTAGGTATATGTATGGGCCTATACCTAAGTAGAGGTTATCTGTTGAGATCTTCTTTGTGGTTATCCTTTTTGGTTTTAGTGAGTCCTTGAGGGTCTCGGGGTCCCTACTGAGTATCGTATACTCACCCCTGCACGGGCTATTCCCGCACCTCGTTGCGTTGGTTGCAGACGACGGGCAGCGCTGGCAGAGGCCGAGTGTTCGAGGACTGGATGGTACTCGGAGGTGGACCACACGACGAGTCAGTATCCAGAGGTGGAATTCACGGTGAGACGACACTCAGAGGAGGTTGACGGGTGAGAGAATTGTGGAGGCTATCTGTACCTACCCTTCAGGTAGGATCTGTGGTGGACGATCCAGGAGCTGCGCTATCTGTACCTACCCTTCAGGTAGGATCTGAGGAGGACGACCCAGGAGCTGCTTCCTTTCTTCCAGCTATTTGTCTATTTCTGTTGTACTTTTGTTCAGTTGTATCTGTACTTTCAGTTGAGTTTGCATTCTGGCCCATTTACTTTTCAGCACTTTCTTTTGTACTTAGTGTTTTACTTCTGCTTGTACTCTGTGGTGTTTTGTTTACTTTTATAAAGGCAATGCCTTCCCAATTATCGGGATTTACACCTTTGGTGCTAGTCACCAGCCCCTGGCCTATGGAAGGCGGGCTTGGGGTAGTCACGGCATGGGCCCTGAGGACGGGTCGTGACAAATTGGTATCAGAGGAGTCGGTTCTATCGCAGAACTTATAACTCTGATATTTTCTTTCTGTGAAGCAATAGTGTTAAGGGTACCGAGTGTGGTCTTCAGTTCAGGGAGTCCAGTGTTGGTGCAGGCGGCCGACGTATCCATACACCAGGACCCTGACAACTGATTTTCGACTTTGTGCACAAAAACACTGATTGCGTGTGTGTTTCCAGAAGTTTTTTAAAGTCATCTCAAACCAGGTCAGCTCACCAAGTATAATCGTTTGACCGTGTCATGTATGTTTCTTTCAGGATGTCTTTCCACGGACGATCAGCTAGATCCCAGAGGGATGTGCTTACTGATAGCCTGCCGAGTGACGAGGCTTCGGTACATGGCCCTCTTGCAGTTGAGGCACCAGCAGTACTACCATACGTTGGGCCACCGATGCCACCAGCCCCAGCAGTAGGAGATGTACGCCACTTGAGCATGCTGCACGAGTTCCAGCGCCAGAGGCCACCGAGGTTCTGGGGAGATATAGACCCGCAGGCGGCTGAGGATTGGCTGGATGCTGTGGTGAGAGTCTTCAGGCTAGTGGGGACGCCAACAGACTTCATGGTGATCTTTGCTTCCAGCCTTCTTCGGGCAGCAGCAGGCAGGTGGTGGAGCCACTTGTTCCAGTTTTGCGACGGGATGACCTTCACATGGGAAGACTTCGAGACCTTCTTCAGGGTGGAGTTTGTGCCAGTAGCTCTACACCCCGAGTGTGTATAGGAGCTACTGCCTTTGCCGCAGGATTTTCGATCAGTAGCCGAGTCATCTGTGGGCAGTAGACAGAAGATGCAGAGGTCCAAGAAGACTAGAGCCAGCCTTACGAGGAGCAGGAAGTGTTATGAATGTGGCAGGAAGGGTCACCTGGCACGTGACTGTCTAACCCCCCGCACAGTCGATCCGCAAGCATTGGAGGATCCACCGAGGCAGAAGCAGCGGTGGGTGCTTGAGCAACAGTTGGACAGTGGACAAGGCAGTTGAGCTCCGGGAGCAGGTGGACAGGAGCGGAAGTAGTGGATACGTCCTTTGTACTTCTATTTCCATATTTCTATTGTATTCGTGTCTTTGTACTATGAGATGCAATAATAAAAAGACCCTTATCTTTGTGATGTTTTCTTTCTTGTCCTTTTGTTTGGTTGATACTGAGAGGTCCCGGTTAAAACTGTTGAATTGGCCCTTACTTTCGAGATTTCTACTGGAGGAGACCCAGTGACCTCACACTGATGCCGACAGCGTGACTCGACCCTTAGAGGTGAGAGTGACGTTTGGATATCCTGGTAGTTACGTCGAGGCCTTACGAAGTCATCCATGGAATGAATGCATCATTCATGTCAGGATTGAATGTATTAGACAATGGGCGTGGTTCATCCGGGGGATGAGACCGAGTTTCTCTTTTCGGCAAAGGAGAAATCTTAGCAGCTCTTTCAGATCGTAGGGAAAGAAGGTGCAGATCATCCAGGAATGGATGAAGATTGCACAGTGCAATAAGAAACAGGAAACCGACGCCAGTCTTAGAGACTCGAGTGTGTTAAATGTTTCAAGAAGAGGAAGCTTTAAGGAGAGATGAGTCTGCGAAGCAGCAGACGTTGAGGCAGATCTAGGAGAGCAGCATGTGGTGGTGTACATTTTAACATGCTACAACCACCCGCCTTAGTTATCCCTGCCAGGCTCATGGAGCTGGAGGGCAGAGGAAGAGTGCGGCTACATGCGGTCAAGGAGTGTGACCCAATGGCTCTAAGAATGATTCAAGGGACAGTCTGTGTCCACTACTAGTTGCCGTAGTAACAGACGTTAATATGAATCATTCCTTCCTTCCACGAATCTTGTCCCAGACCTAGAGTTCCTGGTAAGCCGTGGACTTGACCCTCACGTCTGGAGATACCTTGGGAGAAGACTCGATAATCACACTTACGCCGACGGTGTGGTCAGACCCTCAAGGCGAGAGTTTTGGTTAGAATCTCTTGGTGGCAGTGTCGATCCCTTACGATGTTGGTTTGAGTATGGACTGGGCAATCACAGTTCATACACAGATTGAAGGTATTAGAAAAAAAGGTTGTGGTTTAACTATGACGTCGGGATGGGTTTCCCTTGGTCGGCGAAAAGGAAACCCCAGGAAGCACAGGATAAACTCATACACAGGAGGGTGTGACCGATCACTCTTGAGTCAGTCAACCTTACCCTTGTGGCAATAGTTGTTTTGAGTTTTATTTCTAACAGGAATTGGAGACCTCTAGAGTTCGAGGATGAAGATCATGTATTTATACAGGTCTCACCTCGATGAGGTTTACGGAGATGTGGCCGAGGCGACGCGTTATCTCCGAGGTTCATCGGACCTTCTTAGGTCCTCAGCTGGGTAGGCGTGGTGGTTTACCGCTTGACCCATCCACCTCAGTTGCACCTGGTGCACGATGATTTCCACGTATCTCAACTGAGGAGATACGTGCTCGACCCTTCGCATATCATCGACCATGAGGAGTTGGATGATGGCGATGGGGTGACTTTCACATTGGTTCCAGTGGGGATCGAGGATCGACAAGAGTGGATCCTACGAGGACGGTCGATTCATCGGGTGTGCTTTCTTTGGCAGTACGGGAACCTCCAGGTAAGCACATGGGAGCAGAAGGCTCAGATGCATGCTCAGTACTGCTTTTGTGACCCTAGTTTGTGTTAAAGATTTACGAGGACGTAAATCCCCAAGGTGGGAGTAATTTAAAGACCCGTAAAATTCAAGGGTAATTTTTTCTTAATTTTTTTTGGGATTTTACAAGAACGCTGTTTCTGACGGCGCCTAATTCTGAGGCCCGGTGTGCCCGGAATCAATTTCCGAAGTTAGGCTCGGGTACGTTTAGTGAACGAACAAGCGGGATTTTTCTAACTTTTGAACCGGTGCTCGAAATTGAAATCCGAGGGCACCGATGGAATCGCAGCACCGATAATTGCTTAATAACACCTTTTCCAGATTTGCGTTCGCTCGGGTGTGGTTACTAAAATTTCGGGTTAAGTAAATGAATAAAATAAAATGGTGTGACCAATTTATTTAATTTTAAGTTGTTTAACCTAAGTTAAGAGGTTAAAGTGGGACCCACAAAATCCTACACCTCTAGGTAGGATATTTTTGAGGTGGGGCCCACACTAGCCCCACCTTTTCAACTTCTACGAAACCCCTTCTTAATTTCAGTAACGCACCCGCACCCCTCCCTATTAAACGAAGTCAACTCTTGCATTTAAACTTTTTAATAAACGCCTCTATTAATTGGGCGGTTTAAAACGTTACAATTAATTGAGTTAATTATTTGATTTGTTTTTGAATTTGAAAACATTTGGCGTGAGTGATAAAATAAGGTAACCCTTATTATATTATTGTTGGGTTGTTGTGTTGAGTTTTGGGGGAGAATAAGAGAAGTCTTGAAGTTCATTGTTCTTCGTCAAAGAACGCGAAGAACGTGAAGAACGCCGACCTCTGACGAAGGTCGACAAGAATGCCGGATCCTTGGAGATCGACGACGCGATGCCGACAAATCTTTTCTCCGTGACGTGACGATCCCCCTTCCGCGACGCCTTCTTTCGCGATGTCATTTTCCACGACGAGCATTCGTTCAACTACGCTCGAGGTAGGGGTTAATTTATTTGTGTAAGTTTATATTCCCATGGTTCCTTCCTTTTAAAACAAAGAACTCGGATCAACTCATCCTCAAGTTGATCCGCGAATGATTTCTTTTGCGGGTTGTGAATATTTATTTGCAGGGAAAACTGTTTGGGTTGATTTCTTTTGTTCGTGAAAAATCCTTGTTGTTCTTCGTCTTTTGGGCCGCTTGTTTCCAACTTAACGAGAGGAGGTCGGACCGCACGAACATGGACGACTCTCCTCCCCCTTTGTTGTTTTGTTCGTTGCGGCACGAAAAAAGGTGGCACGGTGCAACGGCACCACGCGGACACGAGAAAGAACGCGGTGAAGAAGCGCGGCGTCGTCGTGCTGCGCCGTTGAGGCCGAACGAAACAGCGGCCAGAGTCGGGGCCGCGGAGGCGATTGAAGACTCCACTGGTTGATTGTTGTGCGCGGATTGACGGGCAATGACAAACGGGGCCGCAAGGTAAATTTGAATCCTCCAAAGTGAAGGTCGGGTCCCGGGAGGACCGTTGGAGAAGGTGGCGAGCAAAAAGGACCACCGGAGCGCGTTCGGTGGTCCGCGGAAGACTCCGCCGGTACGCCGCTGCGGCAGCAGGCTGCTGGTCCCGCGACCGCGTGGGACTGAGGGAGGCAGGATGCGTCGCTCAGCCGCGTCCGTTGACAAGGAGTGCCCCCCCCATGGGGCCACGGTTTCTTGCTGGCGAGGGGTAGCATGCCACCCCACACCGCTCGGCCGAAAGGGTCGAGCCACCGACTGGATAGCCAGGCCGGGCCGCGCCCAGGCCGGGTCGCGCCAGCCGGGTCGGGCCGCGCTCAGTTAGGGCCCGAAACCCCCACTTCCGGACGTTTTTCGATCTTTTTCCCATATCTTGGGCCACATACCTCCGATCGACACACCGTCAGTTGTGTAGTGATCCTTGAATCGAGGAGGTCGTTTTGGTATATTACATTCAAGGTTTCGGAGAACATTGTGTATGGCCGGGTTGGTTCGGATACGGAACCAACCAGGCCCTCGGAGCGAAAACACTTATATCTGGAGCTCCGGACGTCCAATTGACGTGTCATTGACTTTGTTTGTTTCCTTTTGATGAGACGGAAATTTTGGAATACTTTTCCTGAGTTTTTGTTGCAGTTGGATAGTGGGAAGGTTGGATTGTACCCGAAATCCAATCGGGCCCCTGGAACAGAAAAACTGATAACTTTCAGACCAGACGTCCGTTTGACGAACCGTCAACGACGTTAGTGATCACGTGGAGAAACGGTCCCTATGAGTATACCCTATAAGAGTTTGGGGTAAAGTTGAGATATGGCCGGGTCGGTTCGCACACGAAACCAACCGGGCCCTTGGGACGAAAAAGGCTAATAACTCACAGACCAGGCGTCTGATTGACGCGCCGTCTGTTGCGTTGAGACCCCTATGACGAGGCTGTCCTTTGAGATACTTCTTCGTGGGACTTTGAGATACTTAGAGTATTGACCTGTAGCTCATGGAGCGGACCCTCCCAGAGACGAGCATTCGTAGTACGGAGACCGTGTAGCCGGCTGAGACCTGACGACTGCTTGACCGACTCGACTTGGAGTGAGTCGACTAGCCCAGTGGACGGAGCACTACTTGTTTGGGTGTAGACCCATGGTGGATGGAGAACTACCTGTGTGACAGTGCAGACCCGTAGTACTCATCCGGAGAGTACCTCTACAGGCTATTAGGGGGTGTGCACTACTGTGTTTGGGTGGAATACCCCGGCGGGAAGCACTACTGTGTTTGGGTGGCTGGCCCGTGGTACTCGACAGGAGGAGTACCTCAGCAGTCTTAGGTTAGTGAGCAGTACCTCAGAGTTGTGACAGGACCACTGTACACTCCAGAGACGGGGCTCTTCAGCAATTACGATTTCGATAATGAAAATATTGGTTTGAGATGAATCTTTGACCTTTGTGTTTACCTCATGATTGAGATGGGTCACTTAATAACTTAGGTATATGTATGGGCATATACCTGGGTAGTGGTTATCCATTTATTTCATAAACTTTTTGTTTCCTCATGATTGAGATGGGTTACTTGATAACTTAGGTATATGTATGGGCGTATACCTAAGTAGAGGTTATCTGTTGAGATCTTCTTTGTGGTTATCCTTGTTGGTTTTGGTGAGACCTTGAGGGTCTCAGGGTCCCTACTGAGTATCGTATACTCACCCCTGCATGGGATATGCCCGCACCACGTTGTGTTGGTTTTAGACAACGGGCAGCACTGGAAGAGGCCGAGTGTTCGAGGACTGGACGGTACCCGGAGGTGGACCACACGACGAGTCAGTATCCGGAGGTAGACATCACGGCGAGACGATAATCGGAGGAGGTTGACGGGCGAGAGCATTGTGGAGGCTATCTATACCTACCCTTCAGGTAGGATCCGTGGTGGACGATCCAGGTGTTGCACTATCTGTACCTACCCTTCAGGTAGGATCCGTGGTGGACGATCCAGGAGCTGCGCTATCTGTACCTACCCTTTAGGTAGGATCCGAGGAGGACGACCCAGGAGCTGCTTCCTTTCTTCCAGCTGTTTGTCTCTTTCTGTTGTACTTTCGTTCAGTTGTAGCTGTACTTTCAGTTGGGTTTGTATTCTAGCCCATTTACTTTTCAACACTTTATTTTGTACTTAGTGTTTTACTTCCACTTGTACTTTGTGGTGTTTTGTTTACTTTTATAATGACAATTCCTTCCCAGTTATCGAGATTTACGCCTTTGGTGCTAGTCGCCAGCCCCTGGCCTATGGAAGGTGGGCTTGGGGTAGTCATGGCACGGGCCCCGAGGACGGGTCGTGACATAAAAAGAGAATTGTTGGATGATGCTCATAGTTACAATTTCTCTATACACCCTGGTAACACTAAGATGTATAGATATTTGATGGAACATTTTTGGTGGGAAAACATGAAGAGGGATATTTCTGATTTTGTGTCAAGATGTATGGTTTGTTATCAAGTAAAAGCTGGAAGGCAACATCCTGTAGGAGTCATGCAACCTCTTCCCATACTGGAGTGGAAATGGAATAATATTACAATGTACTTTGTTATGGGACTACCAAAGTCTCCTAGAAGGAACGATGCAATATGGGTCATTGTTGATCATCTTACCAAGTCAGCACATTTTCTTGTTATAAGGGAGGATTTACCACTTGAACGTCTAGAAAGACTATATATTAATGAAGTTGTGAGACTTCATGGAGTACCCATATTGATTGTTTCTGATCGTGATCCACTTTTTACATCAAGATTCTGGAAAAGTCTTCAGAAAGCCCTAGATATTGAACTTTGTTTGAGCACTGCTTACCACCCCCAAACTGATGGACAATCAGAATGAACTATTCAAATCTTATAAGTCATATTGAGATCCTACTCACTTGACTTTCAAGGTATGTGGGATCAATATTTACCTTTGGTATAATTTTCCTATAACAATTGCTTCCATTCAAGTATTAAAATGGCACCATATGAAGCATTATATGGTAAGAGATGTTGTACACCAATCTGTTGGGATGATGTTGGTGAAAGAAAACTCATAGGCCCAGAACTTGTGGATGAAACGATGGAAAAGGTGAAGGTAATCCAAAACCACATCAAAACAGCTCAAAGTAGGCAGAAGAGCTATGCTGATAACCAAAGGAAGGGTTTGGAATTTCATGTAGGAGATCATATTTTCTTAAAGGTATCTCCATGGAAGGGTGGTATACATTTCGGTAAGAAGGGTAAGTTGAGTCCCAGGTACATCAGACCTTTTGAAATTCTAGAATGAATTGGGGCTTTAGCTTATCGTTTGGCAATGCCGCCAAATCTCTCTAAAGTTCACAATGTGTTCCACGTATCACTGTTGAGAAAATACATGCCTGACCCAACACATGTACTCACCTATGAGGAATTAGAACTGGAACCCAATCTGTCTTATTGCGAAGAGCCTGTCAAGATTCTTGATATAAGAGAACAAGTGCTGAGAAACCGGACGACTCGTCTGGTAAAAGTTCTATGGAGAAACCATAAGATGGAAGAGGCAACGTGGGAACCCAAGTAACTTATGATGAAGAACCACCCGAGTCTTTTTATGCAGTAATATTCAAGAAATTTTGAGAACAAAATTATTTTAAGGAGAGGAGAATGTAACACCCCAAACTTCTATGGTACACTTCTCTTTGAATAATACAGTAGTGTGTGTTGTACGCAACTTCGAGTTCTAACACACACCACAACCAATAAAAGTAGCCGTTATGAATAATAATACCCACTTTTTAAAATTTCATAAATTTTATCTTTCAAAATGGACTTATTTTTTGGATTTGGAATATCGAAATTAGCTTAGGGTGAATTTTTGATATTTTTCTGAAAACTTTCATTTTTTGATGAATAGTGAAAAACACTGAGTTATAGTTTAAACCCGAGTTTTTATTTAAATAATTATTTATTTTATTTAAATTTAATTAAGGTCAAAATAGATACATAATACCTATATAGGTTCAATGTAATTCATTGGAGTCTGTTTAGAATAATTTTAGATATATAAAAATTTTATTGAACTTTTCACCCTCTTTTACCTACCTCCTAGGAGAATTTCTAAATTCACATAAAACTTAGTTTTACCGCTTCTGTGAGTGTAATTTCGAAAATATGAGAGACACAGTTAATATCAAAGATTAAAATGTGGTTAAATAAGATAAAAATAAATTTTGGTGAATAGTGAATTTTTTTTACTTTTATTTACTACGGTTAAAAGTAAATAGGGTAATTAAGGGTAAAAATGATATTATTTTTACCCTAAAACATGTCCTAATTATATTGGATAAGTATAGTTCAACCCAAAAAGACCTTAGGAATAAAATATGAACCGCTTTGGTTTACTTGGATTAGATTCGGACATTTATTATTATTTAATTCAAAGAAGAGTAAAAAGAGTTAAAATCAAAGTTTAATAACTAAAACACTTTTAATATAGGATTATAAATAAGATAAATTAGATTATAAATATTCATTATAAATATAAAAATCTTTCATACATAATGGTATTTTATTTATAATTTTTATACATTAAATAATTTAATTTATTTATGACACAATAGTGATGCTGTAATTACCTAATTAATGAAATATTAAAATAATTGATATTATAAAAATACAAATAAATGTCATCTGAGACTTTTTATGAATTACATTAATTTTATTGGTTAATATGACATATTAGGGTTGGTAAGATGAATTTTTTTCGAAGTAATAATGCTGTTATGAATTTAGCAAAACAAAATACCAAATAGTGTCAAAATTGGCATAATAGAGTTTTTAAAACAAATATTATATTATTAATTGATATTATATTCCTAAAAATATAATGTTCTGCCAAAGGACTTATATAATAATATATGTATCATTAATGAACCACTTTGGGATCTCTTAGAAGTATATAGTAAGTTTATTAACCATATAATATAGAAATACAAAGAGACATGGTAAATGTCAAACTATTTAACTACGAGTTAAATCTAAATGATAAAGTTCATATAGTGACCCAAACCTATCTAAAACCTATTGGTTGAGAGTTTTTCGACCCATCACCACCTTAGTATACAAATAATCCATTTTGTATCCATTAGAAACTGAAAACAATTTTATTATAAAATAATATTTCTAGATTTTCCTAAGGTGCCCCTCACCCATCTTAAAAAAGAGAACTCCCCCATCTCTCTAATTCACACCATAAAAGCCATTTGGATCTTCCAAAACCTACCCAAATATCCTCTCAACTTCCCTCACTTAATCCTAGAGTCCTTCCTTTAGTTATAAATCCAACTTAAGGAGACCTTTTGATCAAATCAAAAGGAAGAACCTAAAGAAGAGGTAATAATTTCACCACCCTCTTTCAAGTTCTTTTCTTCTTCCACTTCTTCTTTCTTTGTTATTTCCATTATAAAATTATAAATCCAGTATATTAGATATACTGTGTTGTTATTATAAATATGGTACATCCATATTCATTATTCTATCAATCCTTTGAATGACATGTCATCATACGTGCGAATGTAAGGATTTCCGTCTCCACGTTGTGGGGTAATTGTTGTTCAATACATTATTATTTGGATTGGTATAATAATGATGTGAAATTCATGTAAATAATAAGTATAAATTGATAATGATTCTGTATATATGATATAAAATCCAATTACATATTATTTTAATATCAAAAGAATGATATTGTCGCTCGTGTGTACGTACGGATTACCCTCTCCACGAACGTGATGAGATTCATTCCCCATCGTATCCATTCAATACTAATTTTCATTTGATGATTAAAAATAAATTTTAAATACTTTATATCATTCTATATATGAATAAGATACATCCCATCCATAAAAAATATGACCCACATAACAAATAATATAAAGGAAAACGAATCCGTTAACACCCGAAACGACGATAATACTAAGATATTATTAACAAAACAGTGTTAAAAGATCGTATATGATATCATATTATTGTATATTATTCTTTTATAATTTAATAAATATTATTTAATCATTATAAAGTTGGTTAACCTACCTTCAACCAAGGAAAATTACAAGGTAAGGGTTTATTTCACAATCTCTTCAATATCCGAGGTTGTTTATACTTAATTATCTATTGGGACCTCTTTATCATCCACATCCATGTTTCTTAAAAATGCATTTTAAACATTCTTACTATTTTATAGAACTTTGGTTAAAGTCATTTATACCCTTGTTTTACTTTTTATAAGATTTTTATAAAGAAATATTTCCGTCATTTTCCAAACAAGGTCCTTTTTAACCTTCTCGACAAAATTACTGTAAGAATGTATTTTTTAACATATACGGAGGGTGTGGCTATTTTACACCATTATAAAATCGTTGAATATTTCCTTAAAAGCTCATAAGAATATTTTTAAAGTAATTTTTTTTATTTCAAAAAAAGATATATTTCTCTCAAATAGTTTTGATTTCATCTATGTCAACATCCTTTGATGGATTTTAAGCTTATTTGAAGTTTATTTATTATGATACAAAACTTCCATATTGTATTGAAGGTTTTTTGATATGTTTGACTATGGATGTGTTATTTTCATACAATTCATGGTTTATGGAGAAAGTATTTACATTTCGTATACTAGTTTTATTACGAATGTTTATGTTATGTTTAAACCTGTTCATATGAGGAATGCATTGGACTTAGTAAGTGACAGGTGGAGCCCGCTATAGCTCCTCGATGCATCGGTGGGTCTCATGAGACAAATTAGTGTCTTGGCACAAGGCCTTGAAAAAATATTTTTTGTATTCTTGGCACAAGGCCTTGACTATGTGGTTATGATAGTCTGGCATTATGGATTCCATCATTATGAAAGTGGTTATTGATATTGCATGTGATTATTCGACAAGTAGAATATCCATGTGAAAATAAAAATGGAATTATTTCATTTTATTTTTTCCATATTATGCAGATGTTCAAGTTTAAAAGGCTTTTGTTTTAGTTATACATTGCCTTAAATTTTTATGCTTATTTATGAAAGTTTCTGCTATATTGTTATCCTTACTGAGCATCTGAGCTCACCCCTTTCTATGTTTTATTTTTCCCAGGATGTGAAGAAGTATTTTATGACTGAATTGCATAGATAGTCTGAGGGGATATGAGTGTGGAATATGGAGACTATGTTGTTGTAGATTTTCACTTTATGATGAAATGTAAGACTTATGAATGTATCTAGTGTTTCCAAGGATACTAAACTAATCGGTCTTTCGAGAATTGATATTTTGTGATCATGCCAATGTTATGTAATAATGCACCGACTTTGGGTAACTGGGGTCGGGGAATTACATAGGTACAATAAATCCTAATACATCTCAATATAGGCACACTAATATAGAACTATTTATTGAAAAATCCTCCCCATCATTAAAACCTAGAATTGTTAAATCCATGCCCTACCAAATGGGGTGTGAGCTATGGTCATGTAAGTCCAAGGGGTAAGGAGTGATTCCCCCACATCTAAGATGCATAACGTAAAACTACTTAGTCCCAGAATCCTCAAAACAAGACATTAATTTTTTTCATTAACATGTGAAATAAGAACAGGATGCTCTGTGTGTGAGCGACATGGGATAGTCACCACACCACCTACCCTCACATGGAATGAGATCTTCCACACATGGAATGAAAAACCCTTTAGGAAACATCATGTTCAATCCCCACACTATCTCTCTTTAATGTTTCATTCATGACACGAGCATCAAGTCTACTATTTCCTCTTATTTTTCACACAGATCATGAATTACATGGGATAAGAGGTTAGTAATGACCATGACATCCACCAAATCTTATATGGGCCTCATCCTTAGGTATAATCCCCAACCAATATTTTTATGGGCCTCCTCATTAGGTACAAGCCCCAACCTCCATTCAAATGGGAATCCTCATAAGTGTAATCCCCAACAACCTTACCCATCCTCCTTGGGATACTTTCATATGTATGCCCCAACATCCACTT
Source organism: Viscum album (assembly GCA_963277665.1). Lineage (NCBI taxonomy): Eukaryota > Viridiplantae > Streptophyta > Magnoliopsida > Santalales > Viscaceae > Viscum > Viscum album. Next base: position 44,483,182 of record OY728155.1, read on the forward strand.
CCATGAGCCTTCTCCTTAGGTATAATCCCCAAAAGTCCTGAACTACATGGGATATGAACCACAACTAATTGGGATATTCAGTAAGACTCCCTGAGGTTCAAACCCAACATCCACATCCATCCTGATTTTCTCTGAGCTATATCTATGGTTATATCATACCCCTCACTTAAGAGACTGCATCTCTTCCAGGTCCCTCAGGTATCTTACATGCATAAGCCTCACACCATCCCTCATCTATGCTCCCTCCCAAACATTATCATCCTTACTTCATGACGTTTAATTTCATAGATCTTTCGTGTCAAGAAACCTTAAACTATGGCATCGAACTATGTGGGGGTTGATCCCTATTTTCAATATAGGGTACGTAGGATGCCTCCTTGATGTTTAATCCATTCCATTGATAAACCTATGTTCTCACTCTTAGGGATGTACCTCCCTATTTCACCTCTAGGGGTGTCCGATCAACCTTCACGGTGTGAAATATTCCATTTTATGGGGAACATATACCAAACCCTTCTCCACGAGGCATTCTGGTCCATCTATTTGTAGAGCTAGGTGCTACCTCCTAGCGACATACCTCCCTAATCCACCTATAGGGGTGTCTGACCAACCATCACAGTGTGAAATCTTACCATTATGGGACACACCTCCCAAATATGCCTCTATGGGGATTTCTAATACATCCATTGATAAACCTTTTAGGTGCTCCCTCCAAGGGATATATCTCCTTGATATTCCTCCATGGAGTTGTTTTATAAAAAAACTATGTCTTCAAAATTCATTAAACTCATGTATTGGTCTATCTTAACTAGAAATTATGATTCATATCTACAAGATGTTAAACCTGTAACACCAAATACATACCCATTTAAAACAGAGGATAACTGAGGTGAAATCCATGGAAGATATAAGCCTATGGAGTCATCTACCTTGTGAAAACATGATATGCATGAGGTGAATGACTTAAGAGATATGTGACCACGGAGTTAGTTACCTCATGAAAACATGATATGAATGAGGTGAAAGCCTTGGAAGATATACACCCTTGACATCAGATAGCTCGTGATCGACATAGGATGTCTTCAGTTCTGCACCTAAGATGTCTCCATTAGATTGCCTCCTAAGAGGAAGAATAATTTTGATCAATGTTACCAGCGTATAGACATACATGTGATGCCCAAAATGACTACTCTATTGAACTATGGTTTCTACCCTATCCAGAAAGACAAAATTTCAATAAATAATAATTGTAATTAACATGATTCAACAAATACATGGTGAAGATAATGAGTTCCACAAACATGACTTAACTCTATGAGGGAGACCTAGATGAGGTGACGAGTTCTAAGGAGGAATCCATGGAAGGAGGAACTGAAATACCATAATACTATTTGGATCAAGGATCAAACATCACTGATGGAAGTGATTAAAGTTTCCCACCTTTGGAAAGTGGGTAGGCTAGGTAACAATGCATGCCAGCGCACATTAACATAAAGGCAGCATGCCTCGATGAAAGCATCCTAAATAGAAATGGTAACCCCAATGTGAAACTCTTCTCCTCAATATGGGTATGATAATAATTCAATCAATACATATATTATCATGTCACCATATTCATATATCTGGTTCCAGGAGCCACCATGAAAATAGTGGGCCCAACATGGAACTCACTAGAAATTGGGGTAGTTAAACATTGGGAATTCTAATCTATGACATTGTCGGTGCATATCTCTATCTTCGTACGTGGAAGATTTAATGATGATTAGGGTTTGGGAATTTCTATCTTTATATCTGTACTAATGGTTAAATTCACTAGATTTTTAGGACCCTAGATTCCAAAAACCAACCACCCAATGTCCGCATATGATGGGATGGTGAAATGTTAATTCTGAAATCCCGCACGACACCACATACACCACTACTTATTCCATGATTACAGCTATTGGTTTCCCTTGCCCCATATCACCCTCATAGATCATCCAGATGAGGGTTTTAGACACACTCAAACATCAGTATGAGTATGAGGGGGCCATTCCCACAACAGACATGGCCCACCAGTACCTGTAGGCTTCAGCGCCTCGCTAACATTGGCACCTTCAAAAGCTGTATAGAGATCCTCCTCTCCCCACTCCAATAGGGAATCACTTTAGGTGCCTCACCTCGAAGCAATCCCATGACTCTCTACCCAATTCATAGAAGTTGGGGGATGTCTGATTCACCCTGGATATGACTACCACCCGAGAGCTTCCAAGGAGGGCTCCCACTAATCCCCATCAGTTCTAGTAGTGACTGAATTGTCAAGCCAAAGAACAGATGGAATATACCCATGCTTCGATGGTCCCAGTCCAAACCACCCAACTACACCATCAGGCACAAGATCAGGATAATTCATGAAAAGTTTAATCATCTTCTACAGATCCAGTGTCCCCTTCCACCCCCATTATAAAAAAATAAAAAAACACACAACTTTCACCCTTAAATGATAAATTTAACATTCTAATTCCTCCTTGAAAGTATAAAATTTTAATCTCATTATAATCCTATCCTATTAACATAATCCCATGGTCACTAATATTTGTCCCAATACATTCAAGTTCAAGAAGACTTCCATGTAAAGATCACACCTCCAACAAAACTATTATCTCATTCTTAAGTATTTATTCTTAATATTACTCTTCCAAATATTTTACCACCATTATAATATGAATAATTTATTATCATTAGTTTACTTAAATGTTTTTATATTAATTTTACAACCCTTGTTTATTCATTTCCATCTACATAGAAAACCAATATAATGTTAATCATGCATATGTATGGACCACTGCCTCAATGAAAAATCATTTTTTTGTTTTTCTTCTAGTTTTTCATTATTTATCCACACATATTAAAATATAGTTCTCCATCATAGAAAAAAACATATACCATTATTATTAGGTAATAATTATATTATTTTAAAATGAAAACCTCTTTGACCATACTCACACATCGAGTTAAATTGTGTTCAAGTATGGGTTGGTTTAACCACCTACTCGAAAAATACTTTGTATTTATATTATAAATGGATATGAGAGATTATTTTCTAGTATAATATTATATAAATATATAAATAATTTTTTATGGTAATTTTATATCAACATTAAAACTCATTTATTAAGAAACAACCTCTTGTTTATTAAGAATCATAGAAACATGGTCATCGTTAATTTAATCTTTATGGTTTATTATCAAAACTACTGAGGAAGGAAATAATACCTTTATAACTATCATGGAAAATATTTTAAAATAAAATAAATTATCTATGAATGATTTAATTTAAAAAAATAATAGATCCCAACACTATTTTTACAAAACCATTTCAAAGCGATAAATATTACTTTCACACAATGTTAAAAAGAGGTAAAAACTAAATTATATATATATTGTATGATTTTAAATGAGTATTATAAATGATTATAGTTATGAATAATTTTATTGGTTATGAATTTAATGAACTCAATTTAATTATTCTCAGAGTTTTGTGTAAGTGCAGAATGAATCAGTGATGACGTAAGGGTTTTTATTTCAAACCCCTCTATTTGAGAAATGTTTGATATTATGCGACTAATTTCATTTATTTGGTTTACATAATTCCAATTTGAGATATCATATCTTAAATTATCTTTTAGAAATTTTATTTTAACTTTAATAACCAGAAATGTCTTTAAATAGTTTTTTATTAAATTATTACTCAAGTCGCAAGAGTTTTCTTAGTCTCGATTATGATTCTGTGAGCCATGCTACATGTTATACACCATGATTTCTTTATATGTTGTATTCACCACCCATATATATTTTTGTATCATACACTTTTTATTTCACGGTATTTAATACCCAAATAATGTTTCCTTATTCAATTTTCTATTGACACAGTTGTTTCCCCATTAGTTAGGATTTTTTGTAACTCAAATCCCCTTATTTTAGTTATAATGTTTTATCATGAACATTTTTATTCCATTTTTGGCTTCTTCAACCCTAATATTTTATGGTATTTTTTAATCCTATTTGGTAAAATTAATTTTTAACAAAAATATAGTTTTATTACTCTTTTTACTATCTCATTTTTTTAACAAATTTGTTTTTGAAAATATCAAAAAGGGGGTTTCCTTTCAACTTCATTTGATTTGTCTTCCTCTCCACATTTCTCCAAGAAAAAACCGTATGAATTTTCAAGGCCCTATTATTGAAATTATTTTTAAAATTAATTGTTTTCAAAATAAGTTATGTCACCTTTTCAAAATATTCCCATGAAAGTGACATATAAATTTTTATTTTACAACGTTTTCAAAATGTATTCTAAAAGATATTCTATGTTTTTTCTTCCATTTCCTTATCATTTGAAAAATAATTTACCCTAATGGGATTTATGTTCCATGATTTATCCTCTAATATATATATATATATATATATATGTTATCATTTGGGGAAAATAAACTCAAGGTACCAAACAATCCAATTCTAGATCCCTTATTGGGTGGTATCATTCAAGAATTCTTTTGCATGGATGTTATTCATTTATGAAAACATCCTTCTAGGTTTCCTTTTTTATGTTGAGGATATGCTATATTGAAACCATCACCTTATTTTATTGTATGGATTATGATAATGATTATTCTTTTATTTACATAGCCATATACCCATTGCTCTATATAGTGTGAACATCACATTTTACATATTTCAGATTAGATAATGTATACCATGAAATAATGTTATTATATTGACATAGAAACAATTATTGGAATTTCATGTATTTTTAATCAAATATGGATTATTATTTTAAAGATGAATATGTATTTTTTAACCATCCACCTTTTCCTTCAAATTGGTTATGATCATGTTATCCCTTTTATTGACATGGTGAAAAGTATTGACATTTCATATATTGGTATGTCAATATGAAATATTATTGGATAGTTTATTATGTAATTTTTGATATTATAACTTCTTTATATGGATATATTATGATCATGTGATCCTTATTATTTAAAGATAAAAAATATTTTCATTATTGATGATTATTAACTGCTAATTTAGGTTGATTATGTATTTGATTTCTGCATTTCTAATTTTACAGATAGCCAAGTTTTATTGATTAAGAGGTTCCTCAGGGATTTGTATGAAGGTTCTTGATGTCTCTTATGGTAAATTCATTAAAATTAATCTATTTATAGGTGGTTCATAGAATTATATGGGCCCTCAATTCATTAGCAGGTCACATGAGACGAAATAGGTTGGGTTTTGGTGTATATCTCTTCCTATAATAGGCTAGTGTGTTGGAATAAGGCCTTAATAGTAGGTTTTTTATGGTTTTAATTATAAATTCCAATAATATGATATTAGGGTTATTGATATCAAATTTTTTATTTATTTTTATGGATATATGAGGATTTAATTTTCAAGATGATTATGGATTCTGTTTATTTACCTATTTCCTTCTATAATATTTAAGTCATGTTTATGCCATGATTGCTTCAGTTTTATGTTTTACCATACTGAGTGTTTAATCTCAACCCTTCTTATGTTTCCATTTCTCTAAGTAATTAATAAAAGCAGTACACATGACTTGTTTATAAGGATATCACTTGTGTAAGAATTTATGGGATATGTTAAAGGTTTATTAAGGATTAAGTGGTTGTATATATAGTGGAATAAAATTCCTCTTGATACAAAGTACAAGAGTTTTATTATTTTTTGATGTGTTATAATTACCAAAATATCTTACCCTTAAAATATCTTTGAAATGAAATAGATGAAATTATATGATATTGATTTTGTAATTATGGACAATTATATCCAGTCTTTTATAGTCAATATCAAATAATGTATGTAAAGTATATATCTATGAGAACCAGATCTAGGATTTCAGGTATGGGGAATCAAACTAGGTTCCAAAATTTACCATTTAGGTGTTTTTATAATATATATTAGATATATATGGTGGTTTATTAGTTACTATTAGGTTATAATCCTGTTTTGGCCTATAGAATTTTTATTATCACCGCAAGGTTGGAAATTACTTTTAAAATCTATATATTTTCTGTTTATTTCCATCAATTTTTTTATGGTGTTTCATTGAAATTTATTTTATAGGTTTTAACCTTTATAATATTTTTCATAATATTTTATTAGTGGTTCATTTGTTTTTTAATGAGATTTGTGTCTCAGATGCTCAGATATGTTATAATAAAATGAATATTATGTGTTATATTTAGTCTTTGTGCATGTGTTTGTGGAAAATTTTGGATTTCTCCTAAAAATAGAGTCTTTCTGTAGTAATAACAAGGACATTTAGTAAAAATAAGTGGGTTTACCTTAGGAATACATAATTATTGTTCACATTTTTTGGGTCCATGTTGGACCTATGGTAGGTGTTTTTTTGTAAAACATCAAAAGTAAAGTTCTCCCCTATACAATCCTATTTAATATCTCGAATTAGGATGAGATTCCATAAAACCTATATTTTAGAGATATATTTTTAGAGAATCATAAATCTAATGATTTTTTTATAGGAATTGATATCGGAGCCTAAAGCCATCACTGTCTTCATCAAACATCAATTTGATCATCGAGGCATGGTTCATTACTTTTATTATGCACTATTTTTTATTTAATTAAAAAGTTTTATTTTTTATTTTTTCTTTATTCCCTTAATCATAATTTTTAATTTAATATTATTATTATCTTGTTTGTGTTTTGTGAGGTTTTGGTAGGTTAATCAATGTAGAAAAGGAGGGTCGGTCAGCTAGTAGCCTATCTTTCCACCCTCTCCCTTAACCCCCTTGTACCACATGGCCCTTGGATCAGTTTGATTCTACCAATTAATTCATTTTATGAGATGTGATTATCCATATAATATAGTTTTAAATTTGTATTCCCACTCCCCCTTTTCCCTCTAAATCAAATGAAGGGCCACTAGCCAAGTCATGGTTGACGATGATGGGGACATGGAAATGACATGAAGGATTCATCTCAGGGGAGGTATTGAGGCATTAATGATGATTGATTAGTGAATTTGGGATAGTGGTAGGTGTGTATGGTGTCAAAAGTTTGTGAAATATCTCAGTGCACTAAGTTGTAGGAAAGGTGGTAAATGATGATGAGGCGGTGGCCCTGAATGGGAAACTATGTTGAGAACACGATAAAGGTTGAGACATATATGTCTCCACACCCATCCATATGACCCCCCATGATTTTATTAAAAAATACCTATAATTTGGTGGGTGATGCATGGTGAGATGGTGGGATCAACCCACCGGTGCGGGTTAGGGTGCACCTGGTCAACACATAGGATCAGGCACATTGGTCCTGGTGTGTTGGCCCAAAAAATTGACCGGGCCATTGAGAAATGCACATAGCATGGTTAGGTCCTACCCAGTACCAAACCATATGGTGTGTAAACTCATCAATTATCTTGAACTTTTGGGCACTCTTTCCACCTTATCCCATGCCTAAGGACCACCATGTGACCTAAACTTATCTTATATTGTATAGATCTCACCAAGTGATGATTTCAAGAAAATAAATATTCCATCCTAATAATTTTATCACATAGATCACAAAATTGTGATCTATTTGGACATATGTGTCTATTTATAAGGAAATATAATCAAATTTAAATTATAACTTCATATGGTCGATATCAGGGTTTGGGAATGATGAGACTAATGTACCCCAAAGGTTTGATACTCCCCTAGATGATACAATTGACAGGGAATGTTTCCCCCATTGTTTTATAGATTTATATACTCCCCCTAATACTTAAAGTTGGATGCCTTTATAATTCAATCGTAGGGTTAGTTCTCCGTTTCACCTGATAATTTGTCGGTCCCCACGAGTATAATAGAGTTAGGTACCCACTAAATCAATGTAAAATGATTCAACAAGGATCAAGTACTCTATATATGGAGTCAATTAATCCAATGTTAGATATGCTTTCCCATTGTGGATTGGGTCCTCCAAAAGTGATTTTTACTCCCACTGACATGGATGTTTCAACAAGGTGTGGGTCCACCACTATAGTAAGTGAGATGAGATGGGTTTGTGAGTTCAGTTGTTTGAATTCTTAGGTTTCTCATGGTGTATGATTACTATGTAGATGGGTTTTCAGGATTGAGACTCTCATATATCTCAAGTTCTATACCATTAATTATATTTTGGTTATCCTTATCTTTACCTTAATGCATTTGAGAAAACTAGCCTTTCTATTTATCCATTTTTATTTTCAAGGAGTCATATTGGGTATGTATATACTCACCCATACATGAGAATATTACCCTCACATGTCATGTCTTATGAAAAAATTTTGTAGTTCAGTAGTGATCATGATAGACATAGTGTCAGTGGAGTGAGAGATTAAAGGTACTCAAAGGTAACGGTTGAAAACGGTGTTCCTCCACCCATAGTGATGAAACATTCCCTCTAATTATATAGTAGTGAATGAAACCTATGAGGTTAGATGATTATTCAAGTAGGATGAGTGTCATTCATGAGTAATAGTATTATATATCACCTAATTTATGAATCAATCCTGACCATTAGGTCACGGATGACTGGATTGAGGTAGTGAATCATGTGTTCCAATTATTTTGGACACCCACTAATTAGATAGTGGTCCTAATATCTAGTGGTCCCAATATCTAATTGTCTCCAAGACGCAGTGATTAGTTGGTGGAATTTGACTATCCATACCCATTGTGAAGTGGCTCTTCCATGGTCATAGTTTGAATAAATCTGTCCTGATAACTGCTACCCAAATACATTAAGGATAGTGTATTAGAATGAAATTTTAGACCCGCACCATGGTAGCATGTATGTCAAAAATTAGATTTTATGGTTTACTAGACTCTATTGCTTTTATTCTTAATGAATTCATCCATGTTTGGAAGTTTGAGTGTGGATTATGTAGAGATATTTGAGTTGCGATTATCCTTTAGTGCATCCTCAACTATGCTGGATTCCTAGAGTGAGTTATTGTGATCAAGCGAGTCTTGAATGAGGGTGAACCGACATCAGGAGTTGGTATTAGTTTTCCATGATCAAAGTCATCAGTTTTGATCATACGATGTCAGTATCCAAGTCCACAACATCTGAGGTATATGAATGTGTGATCTTAGTCATGAGGATCAGTAGCCAGAGTAATATATAAGATCTATCCATCCAGGAGATAGGATTTTATATGGATATATAAGGATACTTTCATATAGTCTAGGACTACCTAAAATTATGTTTATTAGTAGAAAATTAGGGAATTATAGTTGATATAACAATACATAATAGGCAGTGATGCAATTGGGGGCCTTCTTATGGTGGAAAAGGTTTCCCTTAGGAAGGAGGCTTTGGACGAGGAGAAGGAGATTATAGTGACCCTTGCCTTTTACACATAACATTACATGATTTTAAGTATAATAAAACATCATATTACAAACTGAGTATTGTAAATTATAGTGTCTTGGTATACTAGGTATATAAAACAAAAAACATGGGACTAAAAAAACCTCCTTATTTAATTTTAATAAATATCTCCTAACTTCCTTTAAGCTATTACATCTTCATATGGTACGTTTGGGATCACATGAATTAAGGGATGAGCTAAAAACATAGTAAGGTAATAAACATAAGAATAAGGATTTATCACATGGGTTTGAGATCATCACATAAGTATATAAAGTGGAATATAGAATCATAACATATAAACACAGGATCATATAAAAATTGAATCATAGGAATGTGGAAAAAACATAAAACACAACTTTATAATGAGTCAAGGCTCATTTCACATAGAGGAGTACAAGTCAAGGTTAACCACAAAGTCTATTGCACATGGTAGCATGAGTCAAGGCTAACTGCCAAGACCAATGTACATAACGTCTCGTTAGACACAAATTTATCCAATGAATTGGAGTTATATTTTAGTGAACCCATCTTAACATGTTCATGAATATTCTTTCCACATAAAGAATCATACATAATCCATCATACATAAACATAAGGGTACTCATGGAAAGGATTGGGTATCATAATCATATCATAATGAAAAACCAATGGGTTCATCATAATTTTTTTCATGAAATAATGTATCATGGGAATTTATAAGGCAGAAAGGAATATATCATGATAAGTGATTTCAAATAGAAGGGAAAATTTGTAAAAATAGTATTTAAGAAACTTTGGAATTAAAACATTTTTTTGCATTTTTAAGGAAAATACTTAAGAGCATTTAAAATAGAAAAGGGAATGATATTTTATATAAAACCATAAGTGAAACATGAATATTATCATGATAAAAAAGTTTTGTTTTATAAATATAATGGTTTCTTAAAAATAGGTCGTATAGTGTTCTTGAAATTGAGTAAGAATTCAGGAAGTTCCCTTAAAATAGGTTTTCATATCGAGAAGCATTGAGGAGGGAATCAATTAAAATGATGTATATTCCTGAAAGAAAAATGATTAATGGATCATGATACATTATTTTGGAAATATAAAAAGAAATTATAATATGTACATAAACATAATATAGGATTTCATTTAGGTAAAAATATAGTAAGAATAACTCGAAGGAATAAAGGATGTTTGGGTAGAATCGCTTACGGAATATTGGCATGGTACCGGGTGTACTTAGGAGGGATTAATGAGAGAGAAAGGGGTTATATTCTTTTATACATCATTCTGGAAGTATGGGGGGGGGGGGTGAAAAATATTACCCCATCATTAGGAACTACACATAAATGTACATAACATAGAGAATATTCTTGAATAAATGTAAGAAAGAGAGGATCCCTTACCTTATGTTTGATGGTGTTCTTTGCTTGATCATAATGACAAGAATAATAAAATTAGGTTAAATAATTACAAACTCCATAACATCCCCAACATTTTATTTATTTTTTATAACCGTGTTAAGTTCATCTATTTCCTTTTTTATGAGTTAATAGGTTTAATTTAATTGTTTAGGAGTGTTTGCTTCCTTGGTTTTAAATATCGGTTCACTTATATTCATGTTTGAATAAACATGTATGATGAGAATGATTTTCCTGAATTAAAGTTATATGACTTAGTGGAAATCCATAATATTACATGGTTATAAAATTCATTTGGTTATTTATACTGAAGGTAAGTCATTATATAAAACATTAATGATAAACACTTGGATTAATTTGGAGATTTTTCTCATAATTAACTTGTTTTTGTATTATTATTTTACATCATGTGAGAAAATGAATTCCAAAACATCACATAAGATAAAATGTATATTTAATATTATATTTAAACCATAAAAATGGTTTCATGACTATAATAGAATATGGTAATATAAATTTATAATCTTTCGTCCTTGAATGTGATAAATTAACACATCTCGGATGGTGTTTCTGTTTCTTTCGTATAAAAGAAGGGGAAAGGAGAGATGATAATGCATTATACCATTATCTTAAAAACATTACAGTACATTTATGGTATTTTATTTTTCAAACCATTTGGATGAGGAGATGTTAGGAATGAAAAGATAACAGAGGAACATGAAAAGAAAAGAGGAATTTACCTCTTGATTTAATCTTCCTTGAGAGCCTCTTAAGGGGAGAGGATTTGGTCTTTTGAGGAGGCATAGGGATGATGGATGTGGGAGAGGATATTTGGGAGATATTTGGGAAGAATTTATGGAACGAACAATTCTTGAGAGGAGTTAATAGAAGAGGGGGGGGGGTGTGGGTGGTTTTGTAGTTGAAGGGAGGAGGGTTTTTTTAATATTTTAATCATTACTTTATTATTTTTCCATAAGACAAGAAATAGTTATTATTCTTCAGAAAAAATAGTAATATGTGCATGTAAGTTCAAACCCAAGGTGATTAAATCATCCATGACTCAATAAATAGTGTATTTAACATATAATGTATATATATGGTAAATTATAATATTTTACTATTCAACAAAAATTCACGTATTTTAGAAAAATACCAAAATTTCACCCTAAATTTTTTTTAACATGTAGAATCAAAAAATGAACTATATTTAAAAAAAATAATTTTATAAATATGAGTAATTTAATTTTTAATTAGAATCATAATTTACATGAAAAATACAGATTTTAAAAATATAGCTAATTTTATAATGCTTTCAAAAATTTCATAAGGTCTTATAAAATTATCCTAAAACTAGAATAAATAACATCGTTAATTTATGAAAACCTTTTTGGAAAATACATTTTATTTTAAATTAATTAATTAATTGTAATTAATTATTTATGACTTAAAAAAATACCAAAACTTTTACTATGGTCATATTATCACTTATAAGATGCCAAAATTTTATTTATACATTCATGGGTGAGGTTAATATTATTTTAGATGATTTACTATTCATAAAGGTCGTATTATTATTCATAAGGGTAGGTTAATATTCCTTAGGGTATCTTATTATTCACCAAAAATTATGTTTTTTCCATCAAACCCCAAAAATCACCCTGAAAGAAACCTTGTATGTTAGATTTTTGAAATTCAAATCACATAAGTGACATTATTATGTTTAAAAGTCACATAGTAATTTTTATTTCATTGTGTTATGATTTCATGTGATTATATGAAATAATTATAAAAAGGTAATTTCCATTGTTAAAACATTAGTTCAATACATTATTCCCCCCTTATGAACTTTCCCCCCAAAAAATTCATTTTAAATTCTAATCCATAAATATGTGCGGGTACTTTTCTGTCATTGCCTCCTCTAGTTCCCATGTTGCATCTTTATACTTATGGTTCCCTTATAGTACTTTGATCAAGTGAGTAGTCTTGTTAAATATAACTTTATCTCTAGAATCCAATATCTCCACTTAATAATCCTCATAAAAAAGATCATTATCCAACTGTACCACCTCTGAAGAGAGTACATGTGAAGGATCTGGTATGTACTTCCTTAATAGGGATACATGGAAGACATTGTGTACTTTAGACATGTTAGGTGGAAGTTCCAGTAGATAATACACAACCCCAACATGATCAAGAATCTCGAAGGGGCCGATGTACCTGGGACATAACTTTACTATCTTTCTAAACCTCATGACCTTATTCCATGGAGATATGTGTAGAAATACCATGTCTCTAACTTTTAACTCAAAGTCGCATCGATGATTGTCTGCGTAACTCTTTTGTCAACTTTGGGATGACTTGATGTGATGTTGAATGGTTTTCACCTTATCCACCATTTCTTTGAGCATTTCACCTCCTATCAGCTTACGCTCACTGACTTCATCCTAACACACCGGTGTTCTACACCTTTTCCTATAAACGAGTTCATATGGTGTCACTCAGATGCTCGAGTGGAAATTGTTGTTGTAAGAGAATTCAACTAGTGAAAGATATTGGTACTATTCTTCATTAAAGTCCATCGAACATGATATCAACATGTTTTCCAATGTCTAAATAGTTTTCTCATATTGGTAATCAATTTCAGGATGGCAGGTCGTACTGAAGTTCAGTTCAATGCTTAGAGCATGTTAGAGACTTTACCAGAACTACGAGGGGAATCTCAAATCTTGATCAGATATAATATATAGTGGTACTCCATGAAGCCTTAAAACTTATTTAATATATATCCATTTAATTTGATCCATTGATAAGTCCTCTTGAATCGTGATAAAGTGGGTTATATTTGTAAGACGATCTACAATGACCCATGTAGCATTGTTTTCCCTAGATGTCCTTGGAAGTCTAGTGAAAAAATCCATGGGGATGTTCTCCCACTTCCAAGTTTGTATGTGTAGTGGTTTCATCATACCCTTAGAATTATATCTTTCATATTTCACTTTTTGACATACCTAGCATATTGATGTATACTCAACAATTTCCTACTTCATATTGTCCCACCAAAAGTTCTCTCGGAGATATTGATACATCTTTTTCCTCCCTAGGTGAATAGAGAAAGTTGAGCTATGTGTGTCATTCGAAATATCCTTATTTATATATGGATCAAATGGTACACATAACCATGAACCAAATCATACAAACCTTTCCTCATCAATCATAAACTTATAGGATTTCCAATTTCTAATGGCCTCCATCCTTTTAAGAAATTTACACTTGTTTTCATTGAGCATCCTTTATTTTCTCCATGAGGGATGGTTGAGAAATCATTTTAGAAAGGATTGATGACATTCCTCCCTGAATTATTCCTTGGTCTATCTTCTACAAATCCAATAATATTAGATCCTTTTCAATTCTCATCATTGATAAATATGCAAGATCATTTCTACTTAGAGCTTCTACCACATTGTTTGCCTTACCGGGATGGTAGTGAATTGAGAATTCATAATCCTTGATGAGATCTATCCATCTTCTTTGGTTCATTTTAATATCTTTTTATGTGAATATATATTTGAGACTATTGTGATCAGTATATATATCACACTTCTCCCCATAGCGATAATTCCACTAGATTTTTAATGAAAATATCACAACTGCTAACTCCAGATCTTGCGTAGGATAGTTTCTCTCATGTATTTTCAACTTCCTTGAGGCATAGGCTATCACTTTATAATTTTTCATCATCACACAACCTGAGGCCTTCTTTTAAGCATCAATTTACACCACAAATAGTTCTCCACTTGTTGGGAGTGTGTCTATTCACATAGCGATAAGCCTCTTTTTCATCTCTTTAAAGAAGTATTCACATTCTTGAGTCCAAAAAAACTTCACTTCCTTCTGTGTTAGCTTGGTCATTGGGTTTTACAGTCCTGATAAGTTCTTCACAAATCATCAATAATACTCGGATAGACCCAAAAATCGATATATCCTTGTTACAAGCTGTTGACCTGGGCCACTCTTCAATTGCCTTTGTCTTGGAAGGGTCCACGGATATCCCTTTACTAGTGATAACATGTCCCGAGAATGATACTTCTTCCATATATAACTCACATTTACTATACTTTGCATATATATTCTCCCTTCATAAATTCTTTAGCATAGTATTCAGATTCACCTCATGTTCCATCATTCTCATGGAGTATATCAGAATAACATCAATAAAGACTACCCAAAAAAAATCAAGGTAATATATATAAAGACTCTATTCATTAAATACTTGAATATTTATAGAGAATTTGTGATTCTGAAGGTCATCACTATGAACTCATAGTGTCCATACCTCGTTCGAAAGGCAGTCTTGGGAATATATTCATTTCCCAACTTTAATTGGTGATATCCAAACCGGAGGTCCACCTTTGAGAAATAACTATCCCTACGAAGCTAATCAAACAAGTCATCTATCCATAGAAGGGGATAATTTTTCCATGATTTTATATATCTCACAATAATCATTAAAGAGGCACATTGATCCATCCTTATTCTTGATGAATAGCACTAGTGCACCCCATGGTGAAGAACTCGGGTGTATAAAACCCTTCTCCATATTTTCTTATAACTAATTCTTTAGCTCTTCCAGCTCAACAGTGGACATTCTATAAGGTGTATATGATATAGGTAGGGATCCATTAATAATTTCAATAGAGAAATCAACCTTTCTATCATAAGGAAGACCATGAAACTCTTTAGGGAATACAACTATGTAATCCCTCATGATGTGAATGTCTTCAAGAATGATTCTCTCCTTTGTATCAATAATTTGAGCTAGAAATGCTTTCTCATAAGTAATTAATATCCACACTTGAGACACTAATTATAAATTAGATCCATCTTCCTCCTTACACTTTTAAAGAATTGGAGGATATTGCAGGATGTGAAGAGTGATCTCCCTTTCTCAACAGTTGATGTTGGATTTGTATAAAGATATCTAGTCCATGCCCGAGATATATAAAATCATACTAAAGTGAGTATGATAATATTTTCTGGGATGTTCATTCCACAAACATTTACTGGGGAGGTGTTATAAACCTTGGATGTAATAATATCCCCATTTGATGTTCTCACAGATAATATATCCTCCAAATTTTAAGGTGGTGATTGAATAGTTCTACTAAACTTGAAAGATATTAAAGAATGCATAGAACCAGAATCAAATAGTATATTCTCTATTCTTGAATGAATAACTAGCTTACCTATAACCACATCGTTGTCCAGATCCACCTCAGCAGTAGTGATATCATAATCCCTTCCTTGTTTCCTTGGAGTTTTTTATTCATTCCCACTGATAACCTTTGGATTAGGTAAATTGTTTGCATAATGCCCATGTTCTTATATTTGTGACACTACCCCAATGGATGAGAGTTTATCTGAACCTTCCTTTCTTCTTCCACATTAGCTGGGTTCTTTATATCATATCGGCAGTTTTTATCCAAATGTATCATCTTTCCACATTTGAATCAATTCCCGGTTCCCTTTATGCAGTTCCTAGGATGTTTCTTCCCACAATCATTACACGTGGGATGGTCAGGATTCTTTAGATTGTTGAATTTATTTACAAATCCACCCATATTAGATTACATTTTCCTCCTTTTCACAATAGGCCCATGATACCACTGAGAGTATCTGATCTCTATTCCAACCATAAGGGCACAACAATCTCTTCATAGCTGTCAAAGTCTCAAATCGCCAATTATATTTTTAGAATAAACTTTAGTCTACTAAATAAGCGATCCACCTTGCTTTTGGTTTTAATGAAAAAGACTAATGTGTACCTTGAAACAAGTGTAATGTTTGCTTCATACGTCCGATTGAATCATCTCCCTTTTTCTTGAGCCTAAGTAACTCTATTTCCATCATGAGATGAAGGGTTCTCGGAAAATATTTATTAAAAAACATTCTCTTGAATTCCTCCAAATCCATAGAATAAATTTCTTCTTGGGGTTTCATCTTCTTGATCAGTTTCCACCACTGATCAGATTCCCTATCAAAATGATAGAACGCCAACACAACATTCTCTTCTTATGAGCACTGGAAGACATAGAATTTATTTTCAATGGAGTTAATCCACTCTTCCATGAGGAGGGTATCAGAAGATCCAAAAAACCATGGGAGGACTTTTCTACATGAAGTATTCTATGACAAATTTCTATTCCCTTGGGGGAGGAGGGCATTCCACATGATTCAATGTCACGAAACAGCCCGAGTCGACCCTAAAATGGTCACCCAGGGCAGCCTGCGACAAGTCCCGAGAGGCGTTCTCTATCCTCCTGGTATGGAGAAAAGAACCAAGGGCATAAATCGTGTAGACAAGGGAACGATTTCACCCAAACATAAACAATAAAACAAACAGTGAAGATAAATGGACAGCCCAAACACATTTATAAAAAAACTGAATTATCCAACATGTATACAACAAAATTGGGAGAACAACTGAACGATACAAATAAACTGACCATAACTGATTACCGACTAACTCTATGTGACCCCACTGGTCACTATCCAACAAAACAATCACATGTCACTCTGTGTGATCAAACATAAGCTGAAACCTGTACAAGGGATAAAAACAGAAAATAACTATAGGTGTGAGTATTAAAACTCAATAGGCTAACACGATAATCTATTCCCAATGCATGTCCTTTAAAATAAGAGAAACATCAATTTAAAGTTTTAACTACAATATATAAAAGTATGGTTTTATACAAGGTTACTCAAAAAAAATTATAACCCATTTCCCTTATTCCATTCCAAAACTAGATTCATTCAACTAGCATGCCAATAGCATTTTCAAGGGGTTACATTTTCAGATTTGCACAAGAGGATAAAGAAATTTAATTTGAAAACCATTTTTATAAACCAAATCAAAACTAAACCCCCAGTTTCCAAGAAAAACAATACACAAGAAGGAATAATAGTAATCACACAACAAGGGCAGTATAAATATATATACAAGCATCATATTCATCACTACAAGAAACTGAAAGCCAATAGACATGGATGAACCTAAGAGATCAAGAACAAACTAAAACATTATAATACAGGATACTCCATCCCTGTTGGCATGCAACATGCAATGAAAATAAAAACCCCCCAAATGCCCAGCCACCCTAACTTAGGACAGACCGAGCGGCACAATCCCATAACAATATACCCAAAATATATCCACCTACTATGGGACACTGGTCAGTCCATCTACTACCAGTGTACCTATTTTTCTTAGAATGCTATATCAATATTCCATTTTCCCATGTATCATGTATATAAAAAGGGGGTGTGCCAATCGATGCCATCCGAGCATCCAATCATAACATATATATAACGATAATTCACAACAGACATCACCCTGAGTCACTCCAAGGACCAATCTCATGACATTAATAAAAAAGAACATAAAGAGTCCAACCCAAGGCACTATCATAATAGATCACAATTATTACTCATTAAGGTCGTCCCATCCATTATATACATACAATCATGGCATGAGAAACATCCACAAGAGGTTTTCATAATAAATAATTTCACCATTTTTCACAATGTTTCCAAATGGGACCTTAAGTGTTTCCCAAAACAAACATTTGACAAAGGCACACTTTTAACATTTAATAAAGAGGCGTATAAACAACATTTAAAGTATCAAACAAATTTAATATTTTTTTTAAAATACTAATGTTGCATATTCAAAACACAACCATTTTCATAAGGATGCCAAACGGGCAATTTTCCAGCAACTTGGGCCAAAACATGTTTAAACCAAAACCCATTTATTTGTAAAAACAAATCTAAATTGGAAAGCCATTAAAAGATCCCAAAATAAAATTTTTCATGCTACAAATGTATTTATAAATCCAAACGAATCATCTTAAATTGCACTAGACACATAAAAGCCAATCGGGCAATTTACCGAACACAAGACATGCACTCTTTAACAAAACAACTTATTTTAAGCACTTGAAAAGGGATAAAATACCATTTTAATGCCATAAATTTATTCAATCTACTAAAACATATTCAAAATCAAATAAACCATGTGTGAACTCTCTTGGAATAATTTTTCAAACAAGAGGGGTGCACATTTATACCAAAACAACTATATTTTTCAACAAAATAAGGCATAAAACATAATTTTCACACAAAACAAGTAAAACCAAGGTTTCAAAGTAGCACATATCATTTAAATAAGGTCAAAAAAACATTATAATTATAAAACATAAATGATAAATAATTTTATAAGGGATATCCTACCTCAAATCCTTGGTGTAATGGAAACCCACACCCAATATCACCATCCGAGGGTTTATAAACCCTAAACCTATGACGACCAGCCCCAAGAGAACAAAATACCAATCAAAAATCATTCCAAAATAGTACCATAGGTCATTCATGACCAGGGTAGAAGAGGAAACCAAAATAAAATGGAAGGAGAAGGAAGAGGGACAAGAAAGGAGGTGGAATCTCACCATGGAAACTAAAGGACTCTTCATCTTCCCTTGGATATTCACCCTTAGAGGAAAGGTAATGGATTTTGACTTCATAGAGATGATACTTAGGTCTAGAAGAACCGGTAAAATTTGATTTGGGGTAAAAATATTTAAATATGAAGTATTTATGAAAGTGACAATTTACCTTAGAAAATATGGACGATTTCGGGATTCTTGAGAAGGTTCACACTACTACTCAGCTACTATGAGCCCTAAAGAGTGAAAATAGAAATTGGGGGTGTGACTAGGTATCTTGGACTTGACTGGGAGATGGAATCACCAAAAAATGTCAAAAACTAAAAATGATATAAATGAAACAAATTATTTTTTTAAAACTAGAAATGTGCCCACAAGTTGGCCCAATACCTGAATAGATAACCCATATTAACCATTCATATTAATTCTTAATGGGTCCAAAAGGATATGGAGGCTTGAATATTTCATAGGAGGAAAAATATTAAGTGGAATGAGTCAAGAAAGTTAAAACATGAAGGAATTATAAAAGAAAAAAAATATGTTTTTAAATCTGGAAATGGGCTCATGGTGTGCCCCAAATCATGAAGTAACCACCCTTTCTACAAAAACTCCAGAAAAAAATAATTTTGGAACCCAAAGATGGATGATTAGATATATATGACACTTCAAAACTCAACATTATTCTCACCAAAGACCTAGGAAAAGGATTGGTATTGCCAATGAACCGGATCAAAACAAATACACGAAAAACCGAGTGTGACATTCAAGCTGTTATTCATAACTTGAGCTAGCTGAGCAAGTACTGTCATGAAGTTTTGAGCACCCGCTCCCAACATATTTGGAATTTCATTAGAGAAATCTTCACATTCCTTATCAGATTGATTTTTGGAATGTGTTCTTCTATTTCCTTCCTTTATCTAATAAAAATAATGTACAATTAGAGGGCTTGAATACTTAGCTATTGATCATAAAAAAGGAAACATTGAACAAAAAATGATAAACTTTTAAAGTATAAGTATATCCTAACCTGTGATTACCTTTGTTTAAATCTAGGTTATCCTTGATCTATTTCTAAACTTTAATTCTTATGGGATGTTTTTTATTCTCTTAATAATGTTTTTTTTCTAAACTCATGAATTTACTGAAGCATATCCCCCAGGAGTGTCAAAATAAGAGTACATCAAGACTTGTTGTCATGCACTAGTTCTTGTTCGATTCTAGCTCAAAGTTATTTTTTCAGGTTTTTCCCCTAGATACATCTATTCCAGAGACACCACTACCTTTTTGTGTCTAGAGAGGGATATATTTACTTGATAAACCACTTACTCAATACTTACCAAAAATTAGGTGTGTTTTCTTATACATAGTCACATCTTTAATAATATTACTAAAGTGCTCTATTAAAAATATCAAAAAATAACTAGACCATACTATGATACCAACTATAGTGACCCTAGCCTTTTAAACAGAACATTACATGATTTCAAGCATAATAAAACATCATATTACAAGCCAAGGATCATAAAGTCTAGTGTCTTGGAAGACTAGGCACATAAACCATAAAACATAGGACTAAAAAACACTAATTTATTTAATCTTCATAAAGGGATCCGAACTTACTTCGAGACCTTACATCTGCATAGGGCACCCTTAGGATCATATGAACGAAGGGATGAGCTAAAATCCCAGTAAGCGAATAAACATATGAATAAGGCTTTAGCACATGGGTTAGAGATCATGACATAAAGATATGGAACGACATATAGAATCATAAAATATGAACATGGGATAATATAAACATGGAATCATAGGAATGTGGTAGCAACATAAAACATGAATTTAGCATGAGTCAAGGCTCTTTTCATATAGAGGAGAAAAAGATGATGTTAATCACCATGACAGTTGCACATGGTAGCACGAGTCAAGGATAACCACCAAGACCATTTCACATAACGTCTCATGAGACTCAACATTACCCAACACTTTTGAGCACTATCTGGGAACAACCATCTTAACATGTTCATGAATATGATTTCCACATAATGAATCATACATAAACATATGGGTACCAATGGAAAAGAATGGGTATCATAATCATATCATAAATCATAACCAATGGGCGCATCATAAAAGTGACCATGAAAGAAAGGATAATGGAAATTAATAAGGTATAAAGTAATATATCATGATAATTGATGTCAAAAAGAAGTTAAAACATGAAAAAATAGTGTTTAAGAAACTTTATAATTAAAACATTTTAGTGCAATTTTAAGGAAAATACTAAAGATAATTTAAAATAGAAATGGTCACGATCTTTTATATAAAAATAAGTAGTGAACCAGTAATATTTTCATGATAAAAGAGTGGTTCTATATATATAATGGTTGCTTAAAAATAGGTCATATAGTGTACTTTATATTGGGTAAGAATTTGAGAAGTTCCCATAAAACAGGTTTGCTTATCGAGAAGTATTGAAGAGGGAATCACTCAAAATCATGTATATCCCTGAAAAATAAATGATTAATGGACCTTGATACATGAGTTTGGAAATATAAATATTTATTATAATATGTAAATAGATAGAATATATTATTTAATTTGGGTAAAAATAGATTAAGAATAACCCAAAGGAATAAAGGATTTTTAGATAGAATCCATTACTGAATATCGGCATGTTACCGGGTGTACATAGGGGGGATTAATGAGAGAAAAATGGATTTATCTTCTTTTATACATAAATAGGTAAGTATGGGGGAGCTATAAAATCCTAAACCATCATTAGTAATGAAACAAAAAAGGACATAACATATAGGAGATTCTTGAATAAATGCGAGAAAGAGTGGATCACTTACCTTAAGTCTGATGGTGTTCTTCGCTTGATCTTAATGACTAGAATAATCAAATTAGGTTCATTAAATAATAATTACATAATCTCAACTAAATTTTATTGATTTATTATAACTTTATTAATTTCATCCATGTCCTTTTTGATGATTTAAGAGTTTCAATTTAATTGATTGGGAGTGTTTTCTTCCTTGGTTTTAATGATCGGTACAAATATATTCATGTTTGTATAAGAATGTATGATGAGAATGATTGTATAGAATTGAATTTATATGAAACTAGTGAACATATAGAATATTTCATGGTTATAAAATTCATTTTATTATTTTTAGTGAAGTTGAATCATTATTTAAAACATTAATGATAAATTCTTGGATTAATTTCGTGATTTTTCTCATAATTAACTTGTTTTCTATTATTATTTTACATAATATGAGAAAAATATACTAGAACATAAAATAAGATAAAATACATATTTAATAGTCTGTTTCAACCATAAAAATGGTTTCATGATCAGAATTTATTATGGTAATAGAAATTGATAACCTGTCGTCCTTGAATGTGATAAATTAACACATCTCGGTTGGTGTTTTCTTTGCATTCGTATAAAAGAAGGATAAAGGGGATATGATAATGAATTATACCATTAAAATAAAAACATCAATACATTTATGGTACTATAGTTTTCATACCATTTGGATAAGGAGTGGTTATGAAAGAAAATAGAACAAATGAACCTGAATGAAAATGAAAGAAAATAAAATAAGAATTTACCTCTTGATTTAATCTTCCTTGAGAGCCTCTTAAGGGCAGAGGATTTGGTATTTTGAGGATACCTAGGTATTTTTTATATGTGGGAGGATCTTGGGAAGATATTTATGAAGGATTTAGGGAAGTAACAAGGCTTGATAGGAGTGAAGAGAAGAGGGGAGTGTGGGTGGTTTTTATAGTGGAGGGGAGGAGGGTCTTCTTAATAGTTTAATCATTACTTCATTATTTTTTCATAAGACAATAAATAGTGATGATTCCTATGACCAAAAGTATTAATATTTTCATGTGAGTTATAATCGAATGTTCTTACATCATCCATGACACAATAAATAGTGTATTTAACATATAATGTACATATTCGGTAAATTACCGTATTTTACTATTCAGAAAAAAGTCAAGTATTTTAGAAAAATCCCAAAACATCACCCTGACCATTTTTTGAAAAGTATAATCCAAAAATGGCCTCTTTTTTTCAAAAATAATTTTTTAAATATTATTAATTTAATTTTTTAATTGAAATCATAATTTTCTTGAAAATACAGATTTTAAAAATATAACTGACTTTATAATGATTTCAAAAATTACACAAGGTCTTGTAAAATTGTCCTAAAACCAGAAGAAATAAAATAATTAATTTATGAACACCTTTTAGGGAAATAAATTTTCTTTAAAATTAATTAATTAATTGTAATTAATTATTCATGGCTTACTAAAATACCAATACTTTTACTGTGGTCATATTATCACTTATAAGATACGTAAATTTTATTTAGACATTAATGGTTGAGGTTAATATTCTTTTGGATGATTTAATATAAATAAGGGTCATATTACAATTCATAAGGGTATGTTACTATTCATAAGGGTAAGTTACTATTCACCAAAAAATAAGTGTGTTCCATTATACCCCAAAAATCACCCTAAATGCAACCGTGTATGTCAGATTTTCGAAATTCAAATCACAAAAATGAAAATATTATGTTTAAAGGTCACATAGTACTTAATAGTCATTTTTTATTATTATTTCATTTGATTATATTAAATAATGTTAAGAAGATATTTTCAATTGATAAAACATCGCATCGTTACAACGGAGCGCTAGGAGGAGCTTAAGGTGGATGCACTGCAATCTTTTATCACCACCACTACCTTCAAGTGATCCATTCAAGGCTAAGGGGACTTGAGTATAAGTACGTGGTCATATTACACACTAGAACCCAAACTCTTAGATAAAATTGTAATCCATTCCTTCTTTACTTCATCCCATGATCAAGAGATATAAATCTTTTTATATCCCCTATCCAAACCTTTACAAAAGTTACTCCTATGAAAATAAATTGCATTCTCACCCACTTCTATCGATGATGATAACTTTCACAAAGTGGAGAGTGGTTTTTTATGAGACTGCATAGTGGTTGGGATGAAACTCTATGATTTCATCCAAAGTTTCAACAGTCTATCCTTTGTTCCAGCCTAGATAGACTGTTATCATCAAAGAGTGGTATGATTCGAAGTATATGGATCAATATTTTCCTTCATGGGTGAGTGGTAACTTCAGTGAAGGTGAGTGGGGACCATACATAGGAAGTTATAGTTGACAACCCATCAGTTGGTGAGTTTGGATCTATGTGTATCATACATATGATCAGCTTCCTATAGTCATATAGAAATTCACGGATGTCTTTCTAATGTATAATTTAGGATTTCTCATTTATTTATATGATAAAATTATTAATTGATATTCACCCTGAGACCACTATTATATCTTCTACCTCTTATCAAATTCCCCTAGAAAAGCATAGGGATGTTATGTAATGGTTAAAGAACCTTATACTGAAAGGTTTCATTAGACCTAGTGTGTCACCCTAGGAAATTATGCAGTTGTTTTCCAAGATGGAATATGAGAAATTGAGGATTTTTATGGACCATCACTTCTAAAATTAGCTGACACTCAAGAAAAAATACCTTCTACTAAGGATCATCAGCCTCTTTGACCAGATGAAATGAATGAAGTGGTTCATGAATATTGATATAAAATGTGGTTATCCCCTATTGTGAGTTTGGGGGGAGGATATCCCAAATATGGCGTCTAGGTGTCTCTATAATAATTATGTGTTCTTAGTGATTCCATTTTGAATAAATAATTCCCCACATATTTTCATGGGTTTGATGCACTACATAATCTAGACATTAATGGACCAATTCATGGTGGTAATCATTGAAGAATTCCTCTTCCACTCGTCATTATAGGAGGAACATGTTGAGTATCTAAGGAATGTTTTAGTCTTTATTTTACACTACGTTTAAATTAATGTCACAAAGTGTTTGTTATAGATTTATGAGGACCAATTATAGGATAATTTCATCTTATAAGGTGGTATATGTGTGGACCTAGTAAATATCATGCCCCTGTTTCCATGAGAGCCATCCCAAGAAAGTGTTTAATGTGTGTATATTCCTTTTTTAGGATATTATCTCAGATTACTAGAGTACTTATCTTTGATTTTAGCTCCAACGATCACCCCTTATCGTGAGGGTCAACCCTTTATTTGTTATAAGTGGTGCCATAGATATTTTTAGGAGTTGAAGAGGTGATTTATGAGGTATCCAATTCTATATTTTCCAAATAATTTTTTTTATTATGTGATGTTCTATGATTCATTTAGAGCTTGGTTTATCTATGTACTAGTGTAGAGTTAGGAAGTGATTGTTTTTAGGTCTAAATACATTACAACTCATGATAAAAATGATATGGCCCATGATTTAGAGCTCATAACAGTAATTTTCACCATAAATAATTGGAGGCATTAAGTTCTGCATGTTATATTCATAGTCAAAATGGACCACAAGAGTCTCATATACATATTTAAAAAAAGATAACTTAACATCAGGTAGTTGAATTTTTGGATTTCCTTCAGTGCTATAACTTCATGTTTTTATATACTCTATGAAAGTTAAATTTTCTGGTTTATACCCTCAAAAGAAAGTATCATGATCAATTTATTGTGGAGTAATTTGATTTTTTTCTGAATGTGGTTGTCCTTGGTAGATGAGGGATATATCACTTATCGATGGTTTTTGGTGGTTTCCCCTTCACTTATTCAATGTGTGAGTGAGATCCAATTTGGATACATTGATTATGAGGTCCTACATGATTGAATATCCTTAGGTCCTTAACTACATGGATTTTATAAAAGTGGGGAGCATTTCATATTATTTTAAGGGAGGAAAGTGGTTATAGTTTTACTATATGATGATGTGTTGCGGGAGTTCTACACATCCCTCTAAGTAGTATATTAAGGTGTGATAAATATGTATCATGACCTTGGTCACCATCATTGGTGGTTATGTATATGGTGAAGCATGGATGAGTTCATCTCACAGAGTCTAACTAGTTAATTGGTGAAGGTGGATCTCTATGTCCTCGTAGGTTTGGCTAATATCTTAAGGTTATTTAGTGGAAGTGGGATGGAATATCAATAAACTTCATGATAATACTTCCATATTTATTTAGATTCCATGACACTATTTGGGTGATCATCAACCAAATAACCAAGTAATCCCACTTCCTTTCTATTACGGAGAAATTTTCAATAGAGCACCTGGGATGCTTGTATAGGAATGATATTTTCAATTTGCATGAGGTTATTTTAAAAGTCATTTATGACTAATAATATTGATTCATTTCCAAGTTTTAGAGGATCTTGAAAGAGAAATATGAGACTTGTTTGTGGTTGAGTATAACATTCCACCCTCAAATTTATGGTTGGTTTAAGATAACGATTTAGGTTTTGTAATATATTTTGTGGGTTATTGTGATAGATTTTGGCCAGGTATGGGATGATTTATTTCGTCTAGTAGAGTACACATACAAAAAAATACCAATCCACTATCAATACTACACCTTTTAGGTCCTATATGGTATATCCTAGAAGTCTCCCTTGTGGTAGATAAATATTGGATATATCTATTTGATTGGGTAAGATCTAGTACTATTGATGATGGAAAACATGTAGGTGATCCAAGATAAAATTAAGACAACTCGTATCCATCAAAATTAAAATTCAAAATAATGATGGGGATCTTTGGAGTTTGAGAAGGTAAATAAAGTGTTCTTAAATGTATCATATTGATGTGATTTTTAGAGGTTTGGTCACGTTTAGAAAACTATCCCTGAGGTTCATTGGATTATTCCTAACCCAATACTAGTTTGGTGAGGTTTTTTACCTCCTAGTGTTTCCCTCGATGTTGGAATGAATTCACAATTTCTTATATGTATTTTAGTTAAGGAGATACATACATGACCCATTACACATTATTAATTAAGGTGATTTGGATATCTAGGGTGATGATACCTTCGAAAATTACCCATAAGATATCAAGGACCGGGAGGAAGGGACCCTACAAGGATGGGTTATACTGTCGGTACATTTTTTGTGGAATTATGGGAAATATTCATGAAATATTGTGAGAGTGTGAGGACTAGATGAATGATCAGTACCCTCATCATTTTGAGTAGTTTGTTCTTTTTAGGATAAAAATGCTTGAAGTTAGGTAGGATATATAGATCCAAATTTTAGTGTTCCTAACCTTTATAATATTTTTAATTAATTTTCATTAGTGGTTCACTGATCTATTTCGATTAAAATAGAATTACGGAATCCCATATATTTTAAAATAAAAATAATATATTTATTTTAGTCTAGGTCTACATGTTTGTGTAAAATTACGGATATATCCTAAAAATTTCCTCATATGAGGATTCAAACACCACCATTCAGTCTATAATGGTGGGTTTAACCTAGGGATGACATAATTTTTGTTCACATTTTATGGGTCTCGGTCAAACCTATCATATGTTTTTTTATTGAAAACACTAAAAACCTATTTGGTACTCAATTTAAATCTATTTAATCTCTATAATTAGAATAGATACCATAAACCCTAAATTAGAGAGTGTTTGAGATACAATCAGATAACTGAAAAATGTGCTCTTCAAGGAATTGATATGGGAGCCGAAAGAAATAAATACCTTTATCAAAAACATATATGATCATCAAAGTCAGGATCATTACTTTTACCATGCTATTTTTTTCATGAAATTCAAATTTTTTCTTCATTATTTTTTTCTTGATTCTTATAAATATTCATTTAAAATTTATTTTTATTATAATTTTGTTAATGTTGGGAATAGTCTTAGTGGGTGAATCGATGAAGAATGGGAGGTGTCTCCAGTTGGTTTCTCGTCCACTGAGCCTCTCCCCTAATCCCTTGTATCATTTTCACATTAGTGTGGTTAGGTGCCACCCAACTCAACTAAAAATGAGATACGAGTGACTGGATCCACCAACTATCAATCCCCTCCCCCCATTTCCCCCTCATCTAGACGATTTATATTCATATATGTTTTGGCTAGCAGTGTTGTGGGAATAGTGATATAAGAGAATATGTGGAATTTTTTTATTCTTGATTCAGTTGTAGTAATGAATTTTTGAAGAGGGGAAGATAACGGTCTGTGGTGGTGTGTAAAGATCTAGTGGTGGCCTGGTGTTTTGTAGTAGAGGTTCACGATCGTTGGTTAATAATAACCCATTTTGACACTACATGGAGTAGAGGTGAGGAAGGATATGGTGGTTAGGTCATCACCCCTATACATCTAATACCATGTAATTGGATGACCGCTCACCCACCACACGGAAGGGGGGTCATGGTATGCGAGTGATCTCGGACCATAAGTGCAATCTATAACACACTAGTTGAGCATGTTAACCCAAGAATACATCATAGGCTGTTAGGTAACCTAGGACCCTAGGGGGACGTTTATTAGGTCGGATGGGGTGTAGAGTTTGGTCAAGTACCACTGAAATCCTGATCCACTGGGAGAGGGAATTCATGGTTTTCCACACACCCCATTGAGTACTCTTTCCTCATTATCCCATCATTCCATGTGGTTCACCCATTAGCCCCCACATAGCCCCTTCTTTATCAATATAATATTTTATCATGGAAATATCATAGGGATTTACTTTTAGGAAAATAAATATCCTATACTAAGAATCTTAAAAAAATATATAAATAAAGTAATTATTTGGGAAATTCCTGGTTTTTTATGAGGAGATATAGGCATATTTAAATTTTATCTTTATAGGATCGATGTAAAGGTTTGGGTTTGATGTGAGGAGCTTACCTTGAGGTTTAATAACAAGTAATAGGTCCCTTTCCGTTTTATAGAGTTTGGTAATCCCCTAAAAACTTAGGTTATGAGTCCTAAACAATTTGGGCATGCGGTCAGTACTCCCATGTGCCCAATAAGGAATTAATCCTAAAAGTTTTGGGTGCAATGGAAGTTCCTACCTGGATCATGAAAAACTCATATTTTGAAAAATTTAATGAATAATAATCTATTTACATGATTATAAATATCATGAACAATGAATTTATCTAATGAAAATAGATAGAAAACACAAGAACCAAGAGAGTAGATATTTCTTATTAAATTTATAATGGATTTAAAATCAAGAATTACCTCGGTATTGGAAAATTTATTCTAAGAATTTTTTTATCATATTTATATTTTTTGGTTTATAATATAATTTCCTAAAAAGTATACAAGGATAGAGTCTCTCTAGCAGTGATCCACACATTCTACATTGATCTCAAAGCATCATTAATGATACTCTAGGTGCTATCCTGGAGGTATTGGTTATCTTGTGTCACTCCCTTTGACCGCAAAAATATCCTTCAAGGTTGAAGTATTGATTATTGTTCTCTTATTGTAGATAGGGGAAGAAGTTGTAAGCTCTAAGTTATTGATATAGTTATAGATAAATTTTCCCTCTAGGGTTGAGTGAATCTCTATAGGGGATGTTTTGTGTTCAATAATGTCTCTACCTTGGAAATTATATAACCAGGAATTTGTTGAGATAGGTTAGAGAATAATTAATTACACATATTCCCTTTATCATTATCTTAATCTCTAGAAAACCCCATGCCTAAATAATAATAATATTATTATAATTATTATTTACTTGACATTTTTTAAACTCACAAATAAAATAAATATCATTTCTTTAAATTAAGAATTATTTAAATGATATTTAATATACCATCCCTACTAGACTCGGTACATAAGTCATCACTTACTCTACATTTACCAATCCTTGAATAATAAATATTATTCATTTGATAAATAACTAAATATTTATAATATTCATGATCTTATGAATAAATATTTATTTTAAAATTCAACTCACATCAAATATTGACTGAATATATTCAATCAATAAATCTTGAATAAATATTATTACATAGTCTGTAGAATAATATTTACTCAAATAATTAAATTCAAATAGAATGTAATTGATATTGATAGAAACAATAATTGTATGATCCTATAGTATTCTTCCTCAGTGGAATTAAGCAGGTTCACCTAAAGTCCAATATTAGCATCTTGCAACAAGTAAAGGCACCCAAGTGTAAGAATTTAATGTTGCAATGTTGATAACTAATGTTGTATTATTACATTATAGTGTTATAGGGTATATACTTCTAGGAACCATGTCAATATATTAGATGAAGTTTTATATCCAAACTACTTCTTTAGTTGCATTAGAAGTCATAGTATACTCAGACTCCACTCTAGAATCGATGACCACAACTTTATTTGATCTCCTCCAACTCACAACACCTCCATGGATAGTGAATATGAATCACAGTTATGATTTAATATTTTATTGTTCTATTTGAAAACTAGAATAGTTATATCACATGATTAATATCCCATCATCTCTTCTATAAACCAGAAACATGTCCTTTGTATGCCTTATGAACGTCAAGATAGTCGGACATCCAATGATAGTCTCCAAAATCAGCTTGATATCTTTCTACTACACTTAATATGTGTGTGAAATATATCATGGTATATATCATAATATATATTATTTACCTTATGACATATCTGTATGGGATCCATTACATCCTCCGTCTCTCCTCATGTATCCGATGACTCATTTTTTTAAAGATGTATACCATGTGACATTGGAAACAATCCCATATTGGATTGTTCTATAATGAATCCCTTTAGTATTTTTTCAATGTATATGATTGAAACAATAGGATTCATTACTTCTTACAGTATTGAATCATTTTAGAATTTAAAATCTTGAATGCACAAATCACTAAAACTACAAAAATGTTATATTGGATGTGCAAGTTCCAAGATCTAACCCCTAAGAAAAATAAACAACAATTATTCTATATTTAGGGTGTCGTGAAATCATTACTAAAATAAATTTTTTTATTAAATTGATGAATAAAAAATAAATAAGGAATGAATAGAGGGAAAATAAATATAAGGATAGTTTTTCATTATTCAAGACAACTCAAGTACACTTTTGAAATCATTCAAATTATTAACCCTTAGACTTATTAGGGTATCTAGTCATACCTATAAGCATAAACTAAAACTACCAAGGCCCATTTGAAACAAACCGACTCGGGTTTCCCTCAAACCCAGAACCCGACCCGATTCATCACATACCCGAAGGGCGTTCCCGATCCCCACGGGCTCGCGACAAGCACTCGGGCATCGAACCACAAAACCGAGGGAAAGATTTTTCCCAACCTGAATGACCACATGGTATACATATATAGATAAAGAAAGGGATAGAATAAGACTAAAAAAATATTTATTACCTAACTTTAAGGAAAATAGTGGAAAAAGAATAATTGTAATAGTAGATAAAAACTCCCAAAGACAAGTCTGACTTCAAGTTACTCAAACTCAACAGATAATTCAATGATGGCATTGAAAAAATCTTACTATATCACAATCAGCTACCCATACCAATTGACATGAACCCCACCACATCACTAATATTTCTTTCCTTTCCTTGTAATAGAAGACAAACAAAGGTCTATATACCACCAAAGCAGTGCACAGGGTGTGATCTAAGAGGCTCAGTATGATACCACCCAGGTGTTCCATAGAAACTATCTATATAAAAATTTATGTATGTATATTTAAAATTTTAAGCATGGCATGGTAAGCAATAAAACGGTTTTATAGAAATCATGGTAAACATTCTCTTTTCCACAGTTCTAAAAAAGGCAGATATATCAATTTCAAATCACATTTTCCATATCATTTTTCCACAAGCATAAACATGCATATCAAGGCTAACTCAAAAATCAAATTAATAAAAAATAGAATTATAGGTATCACACAGCAAGGAATATTATAGGTCTAGGAAGAAGACCACTCATACCACAATAATCAAGTTCACAAAAACTGATACTAGAACAACAGTCCTTGGAAGCAGAGGAATACTCCATGAGTAACCCCCCCCCCCAATGTAAATATTGGTTCCCTAGAATAATAGGCATAGTAAACATAGAAAATCCTCAAGAAAATCCTCCTTGATAATCATAAGAAATGTAAGATGGCCTCAAGCCAAACCTTACACCTAAGTACCCAAGGTAACCCATGTACTCAATTTCAAAAACTCATTTTAATGCCTTAAAAATCTATTCAAAACCATTTCACAAATCTATTAATCAAAATACAGTGAAAACCATTTTTCTTTCAAAATCCTTTTTCATCACACACAAAAATCTTGAAAATTTCATAAATCAATTTATAAAGCAATTTTCAAGTCAAAACAAGAAGGATCATTATCATAAGATATAGATGGAAACACCTACTTCAAAGTTCAGGTCGCACACACCCACAACGGAACCCAAAAGCAACAAAACCCAACAAATCCATCAGCGAAGGACCTAGAATCGAACTCACATCTTAAATGATTGATTCAAAATTAAATAAAAGGGATTGGTGGATAGAAGAAATCCAACTTACCTAATGAATAAATGTCCACTGCACCACAACTATCCAAGGAACGACCTTCGAGGAAAGATCTCATAATAGATCTAGATAAGGACAATAAGAAACATCTAACATGGATCAGTGGATCTGATAACCCAAGGCTAGGGTTCCATCATGATCAATCAGAAGAAAGAATCATAGAGAACACTTAGCTGGAGAGATGCACCGTATAATCAATGATGAAAAAGAGTCGATCAGATCGATTCGAAGAGTGAGATGCCTCTGAAAATGCATAGGAGAAGTTTATGAATGAGATCCAAGAGGTTCAGGAGGAAAAAGGCTGAGAAAAATAGAAAAATGTGTGATTTAAACCAGGGTGTGGTTTTGGTCCCGACGTGTACCCATTGATCATGACATGTAGTACACGCTGGATAAGTTACACCGCAAAACCCATTGCCTCAGGTAAATAATCCTCTATTTAAACCCTAAATGACGTGTAACTCTATTACATGATGTGTACCAGATCACAAAATGATCTCCCCATTCACAACATGATCTCCCAGTCTATGAAATGAAATGAGTACTAATTACACAGTGTGTACTTAAGGTACATGGCATGTACCTATTCTGGAGTCTGTAGTAAACCCAGAAAAATCACATAAAAGGATTTTTAAAACTAGAATGGAACTTAGAAAAATGGAAAACATACCCAATCAAGGTAACTGGATGTTGCAAACTCCCCACCATAAGGACTTTATGTCCCCAGTAAGTCATGTGGCATATGTACTCCATGGAAAAATATGAGTCCACTGATCCCTCATCAATGACTCGCATTCCCAAGTCTCATGATAATCTAATCCTTGTTTTCATAGAACTCTAACCAATGGAATAGACTTCCCACATAAGAATTTCTCTTGAGAGTCAACAATATTCACTGTTTTCTCCAAAACATAAGCATCTAGTTCTAACTCAATTTCTTCCTAAATTATAATGTGAGTGGGATCAAGGTGATACTTTCTGAGTTTAGAAATGTGGAAAATGTCATGAATTCATAACAACATATCCAGTAATGCTAACTGATAAGCAGTTTTTCCAAGCCTTTAAGTGATCTAAAATTGTTCAACATATCTTAGAGCCAACTTTCCCAACTTTCCAAGTAGACGGTGACCCAACTGGGGATAAACTTTAAAGAAAACTCAATAACCAATAGAAAACTCAGAAGGATGATGCATCCAATCTGTAAACAATTTCTGTCAACTCTGGGTTGTAACCAGAAATTGTCGCACCTCCAGAATCTTTGTCGACATATCCTGAACCATACTTAGTTCAACCAAAGATACTTCTCCCACCTCTTCCCAATAGATAGGTGATATTCATGGGAGACCATACAATGCCTCAAAAGGATCCATTCTGATCGAAGACTGTTAACTGTTGTTGTAAAAAAAACTCAACCAGTCTCAGATGGCTATCCCACGATCCACCAAAATCCAAGACACCAACATAAAGCATGTATTCTAGGATATAAATTACATGCTCTATCTGGCCATCTATCAGTGGATGAAAAGTTGTACCCAACTTGAACCGAGTCCCCATTTCCTCTTGAATACTCCTCTATAACCTTGAGGTAAACCTAGGATCCCTATCTGAAACAACCGCAGAAGGACTCCCATATAACCTCAAGATCTGATGTACATACAACATACACAAATATTTAACTTTAGTGGTTCATTTAATTAGAATGAAATGAGAATACTTTGTCACCCGATCAACAACCACCCAGATAGCATTTTTCTCTTAAGGTGTCCTTGTTAACCCAATAATAAATTCTGTGGACACCTCTTCTCACTTCCAAACTGGCATTAGAAGAGGCTGAAGAATTCCAAAAGGTTTTAAGTGCTATGCCTTTATCTATTGGTAGGTGTAACAACGGGACACAAAATCTACAAAGTCACACTTCATACCTA
Source organism: Viscum album (assembly GCA_963277665.1). NCBI lineage: Eukaryota > Viridiplantae > Streptophyta > Magnoliopsida > Santalales > Viscaceae > Viscum > Viscum album. The sequence goes on from OY728155.1 coordinate 44,517,923, forward strand.
GCCATCAGAATCATCTTCTCATGTCATAATACATCTTTGAAGATACTAGATGAATAGAACATGACGAGATTTGACAATCAAAAAATACTTAACTTCTCACAGGTTTTGGAATGAAAATTTGCTTCCCAATGTGAATTATGGAATCTGTAGAAAGAGAACAACTATGAACTGTCTCCCCACCATAAATGTTTTCCTGAATCTACTGAAACTCATCGTCTTGTTGATGAATTTACAAGATAGAATCCATGAGATATTATGAAAATTTAATACTTGTTAGAACCATACCTGATACATCCTCCTAAGCATCCAAGCACAACTGAGAAAAAATACCCATATGATTCCACTCCTCCTTTGATTCCAAAACAGCATGTGATGGTACCTTCCTTCTTAAAGCATTTGGAACTACATTACCTTTCCCCAGAGTGTAGGTAATGTAAAAGTTGAATGTCTGAAGGTATTATACCCATAATATCTATATGAGATTCAAGTCCTTCTGGGAAAATATATAACTTAGACTCTTATGATCAGATAAAAATTTGAACTTCTCCCCAAAGAGATAGTGCCTCCAAAATTTAAGAAAATGCATCACCAAAGTAAGCTCTAAATAATGATTATGGTAGTTATTCTCATATGGTTAGAGATGAAGATATACATAATCTACCACATTACCATCCTGCATAAGCACACATCCCAAACTAGCACCTGATGCATCAGATAATACCACATACCCCTTACCGGGATTGGGTAAGATCAGAACATGTGTCGATGTTAGAAGTTATTTCAGTTCATTGAAAAAACACTGGCACTTTTCATCCCATGATAATTTTACTAAATTATTTTTAAGACCATTAAAATGTGATACTAGCTTAGATAAATCCTTAACAAACTCTTAGTAGTATCTAGAAATACCAAGGAAGCTTCTAATTTCAAAAACATTTTATGGTTCCTTCCATGATAAAACAACTTTTACCTTCTCTGGATCAACTGAAAATTCATGCTCAGAAATCATGTGCCCTAAAAATTTTAATTCTCGAATCTAAAAACTGCATTTTGAACACTTTCCATATAGATGGTGCTTTCTCAGAATATCCAGAACCAAAATTAGATAGTTCTCATGCTCACACTCGGTCATTGAATAAACCAGAATATCATCCACAAACACTACCACAAAAGTGTCAAGATATTGGTGGAATATTTGATTCATCAAGGCCATAAAAACTACAGGATCATTAGTTAGACCAAATAGCATCACAAGATATTCATAATGACCATACCTACTCCTGAAGGCCGTCTTGGGTATATCAGACTCCCAGACTCTTAGCTGATGATAACCCGATCAAATATCGATCTTTGAAAACCACTTTTCTCCCTTCAACTGAACAAAAATATCATCCACATAAGGCAAAGGGTATCTGTTCTTAATCATTACCTGGTCCATCTTTTAATAGTCCACACATAACTAAAATTAACCATCCGCTTTCTTGGAAAAGAGCATAGGGGGTGCCTTAGGTGAAACACTAGGGTGAACAAAACCCTTATCTAACATATCATCAAACGAAATCCTGAGTTATTTAAACTTTGATGGTTCCATACAGTAATAATTTGTCGATATCAGTTGTGTACCTGGCACCAGATCAATCATGAACTCTGCCCATCTCTCTAGAGGAAGACGAGATAAGTCATATTTTAAAATGTCAGGAAAGTCACCAATAATAATAGGAAGACCCTCAACAGAAGAAACATCATCAGTATCGAATGCAACAGCAACCAAAAAACTCTTGAGATCTGGGTGGGATGGTCATGCACGACCTAACCTCAGGTCCCAGTCTCCCTAAAACACATGGGATCTCCCATTGGATGTAAGAAACAAAATGAGACGAGGATAAAAATCATCCTCATATAGATGAGTGATAAGCTAATCCATATTGAAGATGACATCAAACATATCCAGATCAAGAATAAGAAAATCTCATACCAACTCCGTGTTATCTATCTTGATCAAAAAAGGACACTGGAACTGTAACGACCCAAAGTTTCATTAATGGAAATCCCTCTTGATCTAATTAAATTTCTCTTTATGTTTATATAAAATGTCAACTTCTTTGGTTTTATGTTAAGAATTTTTGACCATTGCTAATATAGTCGTTGAACAGTGATCACATGATTAGTTAAAATATAGGGCTTTAACAAATCCAATTTACTTAGACAAAAGAAGCGATGGCCTCGTCCAGTAGAATTGCTCCATAAGAATCCCATTTATTGGAGCTCAGAAAAGAGGTGGAGTCTTTGGGCTTCGCCCTTGACCAATCCCAAGCTGAGCTTCATCATGTCAATCTCTAACGTGACCGTCTACAGGAAAAGTGTAAGTTGATTGAAATTACCACTCGAGCGATGTTATCCGAGCCACCCCAAGAGTCTGTCACCATCGCACACCTTACCCATAGGTCTTATGTGACTGTTTTAAGGGGTTATGTAAAAAATAAGTAGTACTATGTTCATGTACATTATTTTTTTATATAATAATGAATATAATTTCTAGTCATTTTTGATACATTGTAAATAGTTTTTAAAGTACAAATGGTGTTTTTAGTTATTATTTAATTAAGAAATCTATTTTATTTAATTAATGTATTTTTGAATTAAATAATATTTTAATAAAATTATATTATTATTATTAAATTAATTTTTATTATATATAAATGATCATTTAATTGTATGAATGCAATTATAATTTTTATTAAGGTTTGAAAGCCATTTTTGTCAAAACTTGTGAATTTTCGATAAATGTAGGTTTTTATTTTAAAAGTGAAAATTAAAATATTTATAAAATTATTTAGATAAAATAAATGTTATTTCTGGAATTAGGACGTTGAAATTATCCAACGGTGAATTTTTCATAATTTTCTGAAACAGTAAAAGTTTTGGGTAAAAATTAAATACCGTTTAAATACATAATGTGTTTCATGACATCATAATGATCCAATAGTGATGTAATAAAATACTATAATCTTTATGTTCGGCCAATATATGTTTTACCATTAAAATAATGTGATTTTGGGTTTGTTTGACTTACTTTTCAAAGCATTAATGGACCCCTCAAGACTTATTCAACACATTGCCTTTTTAAATTAATTTCCATGGGAGTGTGACTCACCTCCACATAAGCAACCCTAATATTTTAAGAAGTTCGGACTTTGGCCTTATAAAATATTTTTTTCCTATTACCTTTTCCAAAAACCATGGGCAAAAACCATGGGATGGTTTGTGGTTTGGATTAATTTAATGTAAGGGGACCCAAACCTAAATAATAAAGAATTCCCTCACTTTCCTATATAAACCCACCCAAGATCCCACTTCCTCCTCACTCAAAGCCCTTGGAGTTCGTCCAAACTCTTCCCTACTCTCTCTATAATCCTCCCAAGGTTCCCCAAGCTCCCAAGAATCCTCTCACAAGCCTCTCTCTAGCATTTGGAAGCACACTTCCAAGTAAGGGTTTTTTTCTTCCTTTCTCATTTTTGTCAATTTTCTTTAAGTTGTATTACCCTTTTGATTTCAATTATGAATGTTGGGGTATGGTTTCGCACCTCCCCCATACCGCCCTCTTATTTTTTTAATGATGGGAGACCCATTTCTCTCTCATTAAATGCCTCCCATGTACACCCGTTACTATGCTGAAATTCTGAAAGGAACTTCTCTCTCTTCTTTTACATTCAAGAAATAATTTTGTATCATGAATCTAAATTCCATTAAAATTGTTGGGACATGTATATATATGACCTACTTACTGTCCATTACATTTAAATATTATGAGGAACCCCTTTCTCTCTCATCAACCATTTTTATGAATTCTTATGTCACGCTGTTACGCTGCCGAAATCACACCGATTTTCTAAGCCAATGCCATTGTGTAGTGGATACCATGCCCATTCTCCATCAAGGGTATTCAACTTTATGCACATTTACTTATTGATTAAAAAGTTTCATGTATGAATTCCACATTCCATTATCGTGGAATAAATGATTATGTTTTATGAATCCATGTTTTATGATCCATGTGGCACACTTATGCATGAAATGAAATGTTTAAGAAGGGTGCGCCCTTATAGTGCTCCAATGCATTAGGTAAAGTATAGTATGATGATATGTCATGTACAATGAGTGTTGAATCATGCTAATTCAAGTGCAATGAGGGTTTACTCGTGCTTCATGTGCAATGAGGATTTACTCATGCTCCATGTGTAATGAGCCTTGGCTCATGCTAATTCCATGTTAAGTGTTGTTGCCACATTCCCATGTTATGATTATCATGCTTTATCATGACTTTATGTTCATGTTTCTCTTGTGATCAATTGATATTCCTATTGTCTAACATGTATTGTACTGCTCATGTTATTCCATGTGTATTCCCTTACTGGGCTTTGTAGCTCACCCTTTTCTTATGCATGTCCTCGGGTTATCCCATGCAATGCTAAGTACGAGGGAATATAGTGGTCATGTAAAGGAAGTTTTCAATAAGGATGTTGTATTTCATGTTTTAAGTTTTATGTAATGATCCTAAGCCCAAAAGACACTAAACCTCTCGATCTTCTTTATTTTATCAAGTGAAGTTTTATGTAATAAATCATGTTTAAGTTTGTATTAAAAAGTAGGGTTTTCATAGTTGGTATTAGAGGATAGGTTTAGTTATTTTTGGGATTAGGAAACCCTAGTAAAGCCTTAGATACAAGACTAAGTATAATAAAAAAATCCCTAAGTTTTGGTAAGTACTGAGTATATGGTTTATCAAACAAATACATCCCTGTCTCGATACAAGCAGGTAGAGGCGGCTCTGGCACATATGTATCCTTGGGGTAAAACCCGAAAACACCGCTTTGAGCTAGACTCGAACGGGAACTGGTGCACGAAAACGGGCCTTGCTGCACTCTTGGTTACGACAATCCCGGGGGATATGCTTTGGTAAATTCAAAATCTTAGTATGAACCCTTATTAAGGGAATAAAAAAATGCCCCTAAGAATATATGTTAGAAAGTAGATCATGAAAATCCTAGATTGAAGCCTATAGACTCATGAGTTAAGGAAATATAAGTTTATTTATAAGTAATCAAATTTTGTCTTTGGATTACCCTTTATGTGTTACGCCTAACTTTCCTTTTATTCTAGCCAATGGCCGGTAATTGGAGGAATCGGGCTTACAACCATTGTGAAGATCAGTGTGATGACTGTACTAATGAGATGCCCAATCCAATGGGAGCAGGAATCACGAACTTTGTCACGCTTCTCTATCAGCTAACTCAAGTTTTGAATAGAAACACGGGTCAAGATGAACTTTAAACCCCCCTTAAGAAAGAACAAGTCACTATCGAGAGCTTCATGAGACAAAGACCTCCTACTTTTAGTGGATCATCCGATCCCACGATCGCTGAACAATGAATCAACTCCATTGAAAAGATATTATCCATCCCTCAATGTTCTAAACAAGAGAAGGTTCTCCTGGAAGCTTATCGTATAGAGGGTGAAGCTGATCAATGGTGGACATTGATCAAAAATACGAAGCCTGAGGAGGAGATCGAGGCGTTGGAATGGAAGGATTTTCGGAATATATTTTTCAATAAATATTTTCCGCGCACCCTCCGGATTAAGATGGAAAGGGACTTCCTTTCCGTCAAGCAAAAAGACGAATAATCTGTTGGATCATATGAGGCAAACTTCACAAGGCTTTCAAATTACGCTTCCAGCTTTGTCGTTACCCCTGAATGCAAAGTTGACCGCTTCTTTGGTGGGCTGAAGCCTAGGCTGCGGAAAGTATTAGCGATCTGTGACTTCGATAGCTATGAGGAAATTGTCCGATGTGCCCTCAAGGTCGAAATGGAGATCGGGGAATCACAGGGGTATCAAGGGGATAAGAAGCGTAAGTTGGACTTCAATGTTGGCGGTCTGATGGATAAATCCAACGGTGCTGAGAAGATCTATCACCCCACTTTCCAAAAGTGTGGAAAGAAGTACCCTGGAAATTGCCTTAAGGGGATGAGGAAATGATTCAGGTGTGGAAGGGAAGGGAACCTAGCTGTTAACTGTCGGCAAGAAAGACCCGCGGCTGCGACAGAGGAGAGGAACGCTCTGTTTGAACCTCAACATGTTGTTCAATGCTTCAAATGCAAAGAACCGGGTCATTTTGCAAATCAGTTCCCTAATCCAAGGGTTTTCGGAGGCAACCAACAACCTCCAAGGCAGCAAGGAAGATCTTTTGCCATCACTTCTGCCAAAGTGAACCCCGACAACGAAATGGTGACAGGTATGCTAGTTATTCGTTCAAGAATAGCGAATGTACTTTTTGATTTAGGTTCTACGCATTCTTTTATATCTCAAAAGTTTATTAGAACAATTCCAGCACCACCACAAATCATGGAAGTGAAGATGTCGGTGAGTATGGAAAATGGGGCAATCATTGCATCCCATGAATATAAGTCCTCCCCTATTATAATCTGTGGATTGAATTTTCTGGAGAACCTCGTCATACTTCCTCTGGTGTAATTTGATGAAATTCTTGGCATGGATTAGCTTTCCTTGTATAGAGCCAACATAAATTGTCGAGAGAGAGAAATCACACTCCGTATGGAGAATCGACCCCCGATTCTTTACAAGTGTCAGGAGGAAGATGAATCTCTTTTAGCTCCATCATCTCAAACATGGATATTACTGCCCTATGAGCACGCTTATCTGGATCAAATGATTGAGTCCAAAGAAGAAACCATCCTTGAAGAAATGCCTATTGTTAGGGAATTCGCAGAAGTGTTTCCCGAGGAACTGCCTGGTCTTCCTCCTAGAAGAGATGTTGAGTTCTCAATTGAACTTATACCTGGGGTTCTACCAATATCCAAGACTCCATATAGAATGGTTGTTGTAGATCTTGAAGAGCTGAAGAAACAACTACAGGAGAATCTGGATAAAGGGTTTATACGCCCAAGTGCTTCACCATGGGGTGCACCAGTCCTCTTCGTCAAGAAGAAGGATGGGTCAATGCGGCTTTACATCGATTATTGTGAACATAACAAAATCATGATAAAGAACAAGTATCCTCTCCCACAAATTGATGACTTTTTCAATCAGCTGCGTGGAGCACAATACTTCTCCAAGGTGGACTTGTGGTCGGGATATTATAATGTAAGGGTGAAGAAGGAAGATATCCCCAAGACTGCTTTTCACACAAGATATGGGCACTATGAATTCGTAGTAATGCCTTTAGGACTCACCAATGCTCCCGAAATATTCATGGACTTAGTGAATAGAGTCTTTAGAGATTACCTTGAAAAATTTGTGGTATTCTTTATAGATGATATTCTAATATACTCCAAAACCAAGTAGGATCATGAGGAGCATTTAAGAACTATACGAGAGACTTTGCGCAAGGAGAAGCTCTATGCAAAGTACAGCAAGTGTGAGTTTTGGTTGAAGGAGGTCTCATTCTTGGGCCATATCATCACAAGAAATGGGATATCCGTGGATCCCTCCAAAACAGATGCAATTGAGGGTTTTTCGAGGCCAACATCGGTAACGGATATCCGTAGCTTCTTGGGGTTAGCTGGATATTATCGACGATTTGTGAGGAATTTCTCATGATTTTCCAACCCTCTTACCAAGCTAACTCGAAATGGAGTAAAATTTGCTTGGAGTGATGAATGCAAAGAAAGTTTAAAGGAGTTAAAAAGGAGGCTTATCACTGCACCCGTGCTCACTTTACCCACAAGTGGGGAGCTTTTTGTGGTATTCAGTGATGCTTCGAAGAAGGGATTAGGATGTGTGCTAATGCAGAATGATAAAGTGATATCCTATGCCCCAAGGCAGTTGAAAATCCATGAGAAAAACTATCCAACGCATGATCTGGAGTTGGCGGCAGTGATCTTTGCCTTGAAAATCTGGCGGAATTATCTCTATGGAGAGAAATGTGAGATATATACTGACCACAAGAGTCTTAAATATATATTCACACAGAAATATGTTAATATGAGCCATAGAAGATGGATAGATCTCATCAAGGATTATGACTGTTCAATCAATTACCACCCTGGGAAAGCGAACAAGGTGACAGATTTCCTAAGTAGAAAGGATACAACGATTCTATCAATGATGAGAATTGAGAAGGATCCAATCTTCTTATACTTGATGAAGATGGACATGGGAGTCATAGAGAAGGGAACATCATCAATCCTTTCACAAATGATTTCTCAACCGTCTCTTTTGGAAAGGTTAAAGTATGCTCAAAAGGATGATGTGGGAATTCAAGAAAATGTGGGAGCTATCTAAAAAGGTAAATCCTCGGAGTTTAATGTTAACGAAGAAGGAATTGTGTGGTTTGGGAAAAGACTATGTGTTCCATCAAGTCCAGAGTTGAAGAAGGAACTTTTGGATGATGCACATAGTTTAAATTTCTCTATTCACCCAGGGAGCACAATGATGTATCGAGATCTCCGAGAAAACTTTTGGTGGGATAATATGAAGAAGGAGATTTCTGAATATACATCAAAGTGCCTGGTGTGTCAGCAAGTGAAGGCAGAGAGGCAGAAGTCTAAGGGGATGAGGCAACCATTGCCCATACCAGAATAGAAATTGGAAAACGTCACCATGGACTTTGTCACTGGACTTCCGAGGACATCCAAAGGCAACAATGCAATATGGGTTGTTGTGGATCATCTTACAAAGACTGCACACTTCATTGCTATTCGGGAGGATTTCTCATTGGATCAACTGGCAGGAATATATATCAGGAAAGTGGTAAGGTTGCATGGAGTACCACTATCTATTGTGTCTGACCGAGATCCAAGATTTACCTCTATGTTTTGGAAGAGTCTTCAACATGCTCTGAATACTGAACTGAACTTCAGTACGGCCTATCATCCTCAAACTAATGGCCAATCTGAGTGGACTATCCAAACACTTGAGGATATGTTGGGAGCGTTCTCAATGGACTTTAAAGGAGGATGGGATCAACATATTCCTCTGGTTGAGTTCTCTTATAATAAAAGTTTCCACTCGAGCATCCAAATGGCACCATATGAAGCCCTGTATGGGAAAAGGTGCAGAACACCGACATGTTGGGATGAGGTTGGTGAACGTAAGCTGCTTGGACCAGAAATGGTCGAAGAAATGGTGGAGAATGTGAAAACCATTCAGCAGCATATCAAGGCAGCCCAGAGTCGATAGAAGAGTTATGCAGATAATCGTCAACGAGACCTTGAGTTTAAAGTTGGAGACATGGTTTTTCTATGCATATCTCCACGGAAGAAGGTCATGGGGTTTGGAAAGAAAGGGAAGTTAAGTCCAAGGTACATCAGCCCCTTCGAGATTCTTGATCGTGTCGGGGTTTTGGCCTATCGACTAGCACTTCCACATACTATGACCAAAGTACATGATGTCTTTCATGTATCCCTCTTAATAAATTACATACCGGACCCTTCACATGTACTCTCTTCTGAGGTGTACAACTGGAAGATGATCTTTCTTATGAGGATCAACCAGTGAAGATCTTAGATCGTAGAGAAAAAGTTCTACGAAATAAGACAATGCCCCTCATCAAGGTGTTGTGGAGAAACCACAAGTTTGAAGAAGCAACTTGGGAATCAGAGGAAATGATGAAGCTGAGTTACCCACATCTGTTTTAGTGTGGGAAAAAGAAAAATTTCGAGGGAGAAATTTATTAAGGGGGAATATTGTAACGACACAAAGTTTCATTAATTGAAATCCATCTTGATCTAATTAAAAGTCTCTTTATGTTTATATAAAATGTCAAATTCTTTGGTTTTATGTTAAGAATTTTTGACCATTGCTAATATAGTCATTGAACAGTGATCACATGATTACTATAAATATAGGTCTTTAACAAATCCAATATACTCAGACAAAAGAAGCGATGGCCTCGTCCAGTAGAATTACTCAATACGAAGCCCATTTGTTAGATCTCGGAAAAGAGGTGGCATCTTTGGGCTTCGCCCTTGGCCAAGCCCAAGCTGAGCTTCATCATGTCAAGCTCGAACGTGACCATCTACGGGAAAAGTGAAAGTTGATTGAAATTACCACTCGAGTGATGTTATCTGAGCCACCCCAAGAGTCTATCACCATCGCACACCTTACCCTTAGGTCTTATGCGGCTGTTTTAAGGGGTTATGTAACAAATACGTATTACTATGTTCATGTACATTATTTTTTATATAATAATGAATATAATTTCTAGTCATTTTTGATACATTGTAAATAGTTTTTAAAGTACAAATGGTGTTTTTAGTTATTATTTAATTAAGAAATCTATTTTATTAAATTAAGGGATTTTTGAATTAAATAATATTTTAATAAAATAATAATATTATTTTTAAATTAATTTTTATTATATATAAATGATCATGTAATTGTATGAATGCAATTATAATTTTTATTAAGGTTTGAAAGCCATTTTTGTCAAAACCCGTGAATTTTCGATAAATGTCGGTTTTTATTTTAAAAGTGAAAATTAACATATTTATAAAACTATTTAGATAAAATAAATGTTATTTCTGGAATCAGGATGTTGAAATCATCCAATGGTAAATTTTTCATAATTTTTGGAGACAGTCAAATTTTTGGGTAAAAATTAAATACCGTTTAAATATATAATGTGTTTTATGACATCATAATGACCCAATAGTGATGTAATAAAATACTATAATATTTATGTTCGGACAATATATGTTTTACCATTAAAATAATGTGATTTTTGGTTTGTTTTACTTACTTTTCAAAGCATTAATGGACCCCTCAAGACTTATTCAACACCTTGCCTTTTTAAATTAATTTCCATGGGAGTGTGACTCACCTTCACATAAGCAACCCTAATATTTTAAGAAGTTCGGACTTTGGCCTTATAAAATATTTTTTTTCTCTTCCCTTTCCCAAAACCCATGAGCAAAAACCATGGGATGGTTTGTGGTTTGGATTAGTTTAATGTAAGGGGACCCAAACCTAAATAATAAAGAATTCCCTCACGTTTCCTATATAAACCCACCCAAGCTCCCACTTCCTCCTCACTAAAAGCCCTTGGAGTTCATCCAACCTCTGCCCTACTCTCTCTATAATCCTCCCAAGGTTCCCCAAGCTCCCAAGAAGCCTCTCACAAGCCTCTCTCTAGCATTTGGAAGCACACTTCCAAGTAAGGTTTTTTTTCTTCCTTTCTCATTTTTGTCAATTTTCTTTAATTTGTATTGCCATTTTAATTTAAATTATGAATGTTGGGGTATGGTTTATCACCTACCCCATACTACCTTATTATTTTTTGAATGATGGGAGACCCCTTTCTCTCTCATTAAATACCTCACATGTACACCCGTTACTATGATGAAATTCCGAAAGGAACTTCTCTATCTTCCTTTACATTCAAGCAATAATTTTGTACCATAAATATAAATTCCATTAAAATTGTTGGGACATGTATCTATATGATCTACATATTTTCCATTACATTTAAATATGATGAGGAACCCCTTTCTCTCTCATCAAATATTTTTATGAATTCTTATGTCACGCCGTTACACTACCGAAATCGCACCGATTTTCTAAGCCAATGCCATTGTGTAGTGGATACCATGCCCATTCTCCATCAAGGGTATTCACCTTTATGCATATTTACTTATTGATTGCAAAGTTTCACGTATTAATTCCACATTCCTTTATCTTGGAATAAATTATTATGTTTTATGAATCCATGTTTTATGATCCATGTGGCACACTTATGCATGAAATGAAATGTTTAATAAGGGTGCGCCCTTATAGCGCTCCAATGCATTGGGTAAAGTATAGTATCATGATACTTCATGTGCAATGAGTGTTGACTCATGCTAATTCAAGTGCGACTAGGGTTTACTTGTGCTTCATGCGCAATGAGTATTTACTCATGCTCCATGTGCAATGAGCCTTGGCTCATGATAATTCCATGTTAAGTGTTGTTTCCGCATTCCCATTTTATGATTATCATGCTTTATCATGACTTTATGTTCATGTTTCTCTTGTGATAAATTTATATGTCTATTATCTAACATGTATTGTACTCCTCATGTTATTCTATGTGTATTCCCTTTACTGGGCTTTGTATCTCACCCTTTTCTTATGCATGTCCTCAGGTTATCCCACGCAGTGCTACGTACGAGGGAATGTAGTGGTAATGTAAAGGAAGTTTTCAATAAAGATGTTGTATTTCATGTTTTAAGTTTTTATGTAATGATCCTAAGACCCAAAGACACTAAACCCCTTGATCTTTTTTGTTGTATCAAGTGAAGTTTATGTAATAAATCATGTTTAAGTTGTAATAAAAACAGGGTTGTCATAGGAACCCCTACTCTTTCCTCTTCCCAAAAGGTTTCACTAACTCCATTGTAAATTGCATAAGTTCAATAGTAAGTATATTCATATCCAAAAAAATTTTGCAGATATAAATTAGTGGGAGGTACCCGTATCGAAAAAATAAGTAGCTACTGAAGCTGCAATAAAGAGTTGTTAACACCATGAAATGTGTTCCATGAACTTTTACATGGAGTATAATATATGATTCTCAAATAGACAACAAATGTCAAGTATGAGTAAAGATGTTTTCAATGTGAAGGAAAAAGATGTTGGCAATGGATTTCCAAGATTGATGATGAAAAGGTGTCAATGTATTAAATTCAATTTCTGAGTTTCATTAAAGAAGACTTGGTGAATTTACCATATATAGAAGTGTATATATCTTCAATACCTTAGATTTGATTGGTCATGGAGACCAAGTGGACTTACGGATCAAATGTTATGGTACTCAGAAGACGGGAAAATTTTATCCTGAAGACCAACATAGAGGACCTACGTGAAGGACCTGCACTGAGTACCTGTGCGATAGTATAATTTTTTCACACCTACACACATGACCTATGTGGAGGAACTATGAGGAGGACCTGCACGGAGAACTTCCCTTTGGCCAGGCCTCATCGGTTCCTATAAATAGAGCACTTGGGCTCCCCATTTCAAAATTGAAATTTTTTGAAAGACTCTCTGAAGATCTCATTGCGTATCTCTTTCTCTTATATCCCTCAAATTGTCTCAGGTAGTTCTCTAAACCATTATAGAAAAGATAATTAAACGGGATAAGAATTTTTTGAAATTCTTTTTAAAAATTTTACATAGGTTTGGTTCTCCTATGTAAAACATATTCTTCAGCCATCATTCATACATGCGCGGAATAACTGTGCGGTCTCGTTGTGTGGTACATCAATGTGGGGTACCTTTGTGGTAGACTTGTGTGAGGGACCTACGCAACCAACTCAATTACCCTTTTTTTAAATCCATTCATGGTAGGGTATCTCCTTCCTAGGTTCCCTTATCTGAAAGGGACTAAGTTTAAGCCTCCACCAAAACCTGATGACTTATCACACCTTTGGGAAAGACACATCAGCGCGTCTCCTATTTGGGTTTGTATTTCCTCAGTCAGAGGTTTCCCACATTTGTTTCACAATAGGGTTAGGATTCATGGGATGTTTGTGGTTTTTTATATCTACAGTCACATGGAACTTTCTCCTAGGAATATTGTTGGGAAGTTCTTAGTTTGGAGGAGGGTTTGGGTCCTGACCTCTCCCTTCGTGAAGAGATGACCTGGAACCTTAGGTCTCTGGTAAAGAAGGTACACTTCACACTTTCCATTCTGTGCAAGCATAGGAGAAGTCTCCCTTCCCAACCAAGATCAATTTTAGGGAATCCGTCCTGGTATAATCCCCTCACCTTCATCCCTTCCTTTTTACATTCGACCCTTGTCCAATGTAAATAGAACAGAGGGATGGCTTTTCGCCTCACCCTCTTCCATCGTCGCCGCCATAGGTATGCCCTCTTCTATCAACGGAGGAGGAAAAGTGTGAAGTGTCATTATTGAATATTTCACATCCTCTTGTTTCTCACACCGAGCATGACTCACATGGGCTTAGAGATACATGATGGTTACAACAGGTGCACAAACACTCACAAAAGTAACTATGAGAACTTTTATTCCTATTCAAAACAGGATACGTAGAAAGCCCTTTCAGGGCCCGAGCTCATTTGATATCCTCCTTAGAAATCCAAGCCTAATTCCCCAAATTTTGGTATACTCCTTAGGAAATAATCCCCAAATTAAATCCTCAAATCATCAAGGCATCCTTTTCAGGAAGTAATCCCAAACTCATCTCTCTCAGAGGACCATAATATCCTAGGAGATTTATCAAACTACGTGTGATTTGATTCCCATCCATGTGGGATACGTAGGAAGCCTCCTTGAGGTTCAAACCCAAAATTTCAAATCAACCCTATTCTCTTTGGGCCATATTCTCAACAGGGTCTGATCTTACTTGGAAACCCATGTCCCTTCCAAGTTCCTTGGGCTGCTTCAGCATAATTCCCACACTCAGTTTCAACTAAGCACCTTCCTCTTAGAGGTCTTCATCCCATGACCTTAAAAGGTATGATGTGTCCTATTAAGAGACACCGAACTACGAGGGTTCTAATTCTTTTCACAATGATACGTATGTATCCCATTTTACGGGCACAATCCCAAGATCAAAACAAACCTTCATCTCCCTGGATGACAATAAATTCCAGATTTCCGCACTGAGTGTCTTAAAAACTAGTATCATCACAATGATGGTTAAAAGAATATCTAATCAGTACATTAAAGGATACCATTGATGGAAACCCTCAAATACATACAGATATTTCCATTAATGAAGAACCATGAATGCATACTGATGATTATAAAATCTTACACATGTTAATAAGTGATTATAAATTCCAAGGGATACTTATGATATACTTGGTTAATTAATAAGGATTCATGAAAATATTTTAATTTTACAAAGAGAGTCCTGGAGTAGACAATAATTCCCCCCAAAAGGGTGTGATGAGTCCTACCTCCCATCCTCTCGACCAATGCACGTTCTTAAGTCTTGAAAAGTTCAAAACATAATGAACGCATGCCTTTGTAAAGAAGGTCATATTTGGATAAAGAAATGTTAGAGGTTTCTGGTTCCATGAATAAATCCAATTGAAACTGCCTGGAAATAGTGATTCTTAAAATTATGACACATGATTCAAGGAACTACGAAACAAAGATGGTGAACCCGACGTGAATCCTTAACCAAGTTAAAAATGTTACCCACATATTAGACCCCTTTAAATTGATAATGGAAGGACATACCAAGGAATTAATCATGCACGTATCCATCTAAGAAGATTTTTCTTTAATAAATCTTGTTATTCTCAGTTTTCACAAAATTCTCTTCAATACAAAGAATGGATTTCTCCAAAAAAAAATCTATGAACTTCCCGACCGCTGCTCAAGCTGGATCTCCATCCATGGGAAGGACGCTATCACCAATTGAGCATGTTAAATGCTAGGTATCTAATGTGCTGGTGATGAAATATCACCAGTATGATACAATCCTGACTTTGGAAGCTGTTTGATAGGACCTCTATGTCAATAAAAATCCTTGATCATTTTCCCAAGGATGACCAATAATCAAGAATCAAACGGTTCCAACCACCGTCTCCAACTGTTTTGGGTCTTTATACCTAGAATGAAACAATTAATCCCTCACATACTACAGGGAGTTGGATCAAGAGGTCACTCATGTATTCAATTAAAGAATGAAGGAGTCCTTCCTGAGGAATCCCACCAGCAATCGCCACTAGAATCATGTGGTAGTGTACCCCCAACATGATGGAGGTGTTTCCTTTGGATGTTTGGCTCAAGTCTCTCAGACCCAATCACGTAAGGTGAGCCACTAGGGACGACATTTGGTCAATAGGGAGTAGGTTCTCACCTCTTCCTCCTATGGAGAAGTCCATAAATTTAAATTGATGGAAAAAAACGAGCGGGCATATACACCTGTTCGTCCTAATTTTGCTGCTCAGCAGACTTGTCTGACAAAAAACCCACCAATCCCACTAGATAAAACTGGTGGAGTACCGTGAACAGGCACATACACCAATTTAAAAGTTATCATCTAGTCAGAAGGCTCGTCTGACTACATTTAAAGAGGCCCACCAATCTAATATGGTGGAAACTAGTAAATAGGAACGTACACCTGTCTACAATCACCAATTATGTCAGCAGTCTCATATTCCAGTATTGAAGGAATTATACCAACCATACTTGATAGGAAATATTCATCAGGCACATACACCTTCCAATGTTCATCAGGCCTGCCAATAGTCTCGTTTGGTAGCACCCAGAGAATTTATTCGAAAAGATCCGATGAAAAATTTGGAGTAGAATCAACTCTATGCCCCTATAAATGAGTACCGACAATACCCATTGACAGGAAAAGGAGGAAATAAGCAGGCACATACACCTAATCCTGATACATAATGGACATATATTCCTGTTCTGGCTGTTGAAGTCACTAAACACATCTTATCAATGGTGAAAGGGCAAACACATATCCCTACCCATATTTTGGAATCATGCCAGGATATTTTAACAACTAATTCAGAAATATCTAGGGTACAGACACATAAATATATCCCCACACATGTGATGGTAGATTGGCATGCCATCTCGGAGTAGATACACACCTTTGTTTCAGTCTAGGCGGTTAATGGGGCATACTCCCCCATATCATACGGACAACAATATCGGGAACATATACCCTTTCCAATTGGAGGTAATCAGTCTATTCTGGTAACCAATCCAAGGCAGGCACATATACCTACCCATGATAACCACTTTTCCCAGTATGTGGCTCCAACTAAGTATGAGAGAACATCCATGAAGAATTCTCTTCAAGTATGGTTGGAAAATCAAGAGATAAGTCGTGATGTGACTCCTCTTAACGCTTGAGTTCTTGAGGCCCTCAGACATTTATCTATTGTTGCTCAATATCTTATCATCTCATTACCAAATTATGGGTGTGGTAGTCATAATTCTGAAGTTCTTCATTGGAAACTTCATCATGAAGGCTTGCTTCATGAAAATTCTGTCAATCCAGAGTGCCTATCTCCAAATGAGAGCCACGGAAACCCTCCTTGTAGACAGGATACCATGGAGCAAGAAGATTTATCCCTTTATGAATCCATAATGGTGATCCTCCTCGTGATGGAATTCGCTGCGAAATTCCTCTCCATAATATTATTTCACACTATCAAGAAAATTCCATAATTGATATTGTAGCAATGAGAAATCCCTCCTATCTCGAGGCACTTCAAAACATAAGTCCAGTCATGTATGATGCCTTGTCATTTACGGGTGAAACAATTTCTCAACCAGAAGACATCTTAAGGGAACGGTCATTCTCCAAACCTCCCTTGGGTCATTTGTCTTCTAATACAGAGCATCCACTTTGGTCAGACCAAGTGGAAAAACGTCTTGTGAAAGATGACGAAGATGTGTTAAACATGATGAAACAATTGGCTAAAGGATAAATACCAGTCATGTTCTGGCCTTTAGAAAATTCTTAGTATGGTATTCTAGAATTGATGATAGAAGATTGCATTCATGACATTCATCTCAACTTGTGGAAAACTCTTCATCATTTGAAAACTAAAGTATTACCATATGATGAATATCAAAATCATATAAAGGTAATAAAAGTGTGGCAGTGCCAAATTTACTTGGAATCTCTCTTAGTTTCCCAACATCCAAATGTTGAAAAACAACAGAGAACCCTTTAGCACGCATGTCTCAATGCTCTAAAGAGACTATGCCAATTAATTTCTGATTCCCCATCTAATGTTTGTATCAGAGGATGGGGTTCATATGGAGAATTTCATTTCACTACACTCCAAAATCAATACAGTCCGACAAAAGTGGTCTCATGAAATGTTATTGCACTCGATCATCCACAATTTAAAGGTTTTGTATGTAATAAAATGTACGCTCAAGTGTAGGCATCAACCAGTTCTCATCAGAATCAAGCCCAAAGAAAAGAATTTGTTGACTTACTTTTACATCAAGCCTTTGAGAATCTTGAACGAGCATCCCGTTTAGAGAATGTCAGATGTCAGATAATGAAAATTTCTAAAATAGCACAATGATGAGATGAAATAGGTGATTTAAGTGATTATCAGATAATGCACCCAGTTAATGTCCAAACCAAAATCCACAAAATCAGAAGGGAAGTTGCACAAATTTTAGCCATAGTAGTTCAAGAATCACCCCAGCTTTCCAGGCTGGGGGATCATTTAATTCAACCTTAAAATTCATTAAACAATATGGTATACACCGAGGAAAATGAAGAAGGTGTCCTTACCTGAAATCATAGGCTTACCCAGAATCTAGGTATGCCTTCAAACAACCATCTCCCCCCTCTCCGAAAGGCATCTAACAAAGGGAAAGGAAAAAAGTTAGATTGCATCTCATTTTTCTGCTGGAGAATGTCAATCTCTTTCAATTGAAGAGAGATTTTCATAGCAAGAAGAGGAAATGAAAGAGTTGAAAAGACTCAATACAGAGTTACTTCAAAACAACATTTCTGTTAGACATATTCCCCAGGAAAGTCCTCAACTTGCAAATCCTGTAGGATCTCCTCAGCAAAGAGGGTTTTTAGTAACTACAGATGTGGATAATATATTCCCTCCATTGGGTGCACAATCAAGGAAGGACCATATAAATCCTGATAGACATGTTCCCGTGGGTTATCCAAGGAAGATATCAGTACCACCATCAGTGGTCTTACCAGTCGTTGCACCAGCTCAAACTCCAGCTGCTATACCTACACCAAATCCAGCTTATCCAGATGTTCCCCAAATTCTTATGAACACAATTGAGGCATTAAAGACTCTATTGGAAGCCAAGGAGGAACGACGTACACCAGTACAATCAGAAAAAAGAGCTTACCCTGAATGGGTGGATGCAATTCCTTCCCCACCAATTTTTTTGAAAAACACATTCCCAATTTTTAATGGTTGGGGAGATCCAAAACAACACTTAACACATTTTCTTTCTTGTTGTGATCCTATGATGGGAACTTCTCAACAATAAGAGGTAGTTAAGCTTAGGTGTTTTGTGAAGTTAATACAAGGACCAGATTTTGTCTAGTATATAAGTCTGCAATCTCGATCAATTACTGGATGGGAAGATTTCCGCCAGAAATTCATTCTTCAATTTAGCTCAACACTGCCAATAAAAACAGTTTTTCATCTTACCAACTGTAAATAAAGATAGAATGAAAGAGTTTTGAATTTCATTGCACAATGGAAAAGTTTAACATATTCCTTAAGTTTATCACTCCCTCAAGAAGAGCTTCTACCAATTTGTGTGGCAAACCTGCGTGATGAATTACGCATGCCATTGATCCTTGTGAAATACATAGGAGGGTTTCAAGACCTTACTTCAATCGCTCCGCAAATAGAAGACTATATTATAGAAACTAAGGATAAAACTCATGTAATTCCACCAGATCTAGGGAGGAGAATAGAAAAAACATAATCTTCTACAGTATACCTCAAACAAGCACTTGTACCTACTTCTACTTAAAGACCCTCATCATACCGAAGGGATCCGCCTCCTGAGTGTAACGCCCTGACCCCAGTTACCCAGATTCAGTGCATGTTTTCATAACATTGGCATGATCACAAAAGATCAAGTCTCGAAAGACCGATTAGTTTAGTAGCCTTGGAAGCACTAGATACATTCATAAATGTTACATTACATCATAAAGTGAAAAACTACAATAACATAGTCTCAATTTTCCACACTCATATCCCCTTCAGACTATCCCTACAGGTCATTCCTAAAATACTTCTTCACATCCTGGAAAAATTAAAACATTGAAAGGGGTGAGCTCAGATGCTCAGTAAGGATAACAATATAGCGGAAGTTTTCATAAATAAACATAAACATTTAAGGCAATGTATAACTAAACAAAAGCCTTTTAAACTTGAACTTCAACATAATATGGAAAAAGTAAAATGAAATAATTCCATTTACGTATTCACATGGATATTCTACTGGTCGAATAATCACATGCAATATCAATAAACACTTTCATAATAATGGAATGCATAATGCCAGACTATCATAACCACGTAGCCAAGACCTCGTGCTAAGACTACAAATAAGATTTTGTCAAGGCCTCATGCCAAGACACTAGTTTCTCTCATGAGACCTACCGATACATCGAGGAGATATAGCGGGCTCCACTCGTCACTTATTAAGTCTAATGCATTCCTTATATGAAAAATGGTATATAAACATTTAGGAATACCATTTTTTAAAATACCGTTTGAAATTAATTGCGGCATCAAAATACCAGTTCAATTTTTAGAAGATACTTACATTTAAAATTGCTCAAATATACTCCAGTGTTTTTCTGAAAACATTATGCAAGCTTCTAAAAACAAAATAACTAATTCTGAGACTGCTTGACTAATTACAGGCTATGATGGGTCCACGCCCAATCCCTTCCTGTCTACCACACTCGAGAGTTGGGTTTTATGAAAACAATTTTAAGCTTGTGTTAAATACATATACATTTTCACTGGGTTTTCATATATTAAGACTCGTAAACAACATTTGATACATACCATTTTCAAAACCAAAATAAAATAAAAAGTAAAACATGGTATTTGTTTTTCATTTAAAAAAAGTTATGGCTAGTAGAGGAAGCCGAAACTCAAATAATGGTCACAGCGGCGAAGAAGTCATTGTCGCCACATACGTACAACAAGAAAAACATTCCTTTTTTTCATTTAGTAAAATGCTTCGTTTAAAAATATTCCTTTTGAATAAACGTAAAAGTCAAAGGGGTTTATACACCATATAAAAGAAATTTGTGTATAAAAGAAAATATGCCTCAATGAATGGAGATTGAGACAAAGTACCTTACAAAGATCATTTTTTAAATAAAATATATCTATTATGTGTATTCACTATAAGTAAACATAATGAAATTACAAATACAAGATAGGATATAATAATATCATGACATAATTTGAAAGTAGGAGATTAACCCAAAGAATGGAAATTGGGTTAAGAAGTTCCCTTACCTCGTGTCCGACTTGACTCGATCGTTCTTTAACCTCCTGAATATTAAACTAGAGTTAATTTCTACTTTCTTAAGAACCTTTTTCAAGTTTATTATTCCTTTTATATCACTTATTACCATGTTATGAACATTATGTAATTATTTAAGTTAATAACGGTCGTTTTGTCGATCTTTGGTACTTGAGTCAAAAATAAACTTCTTATAATTACAAGTTGTTCATGTGGTAAAATATCCATTACATCCAGAATTATATTCATGATGCAGATATCATATATATCCATTATATATATGAATTTTTAATATTACATAACATTTAGAGGTAAGAAATGAAATGCACCGTTCATGGAGACGGTAAGCCGTACGTACGCATGAACGCTAATTTCATTTATATTTCATATTTAATGGAATGAAGTTATAATTATATAAAGGTATAATATAATTCCAGTATAATATAATGCATAATACCATTTACTCCATCCTTTATACATCCCACATATGGCATTAATGATTCAAATTACTTTGAGGGGGCGGTAGTCCGCACTTCCTAAAATGGAATTATCGCGTTTACCCATAATGGAAATCGTAAAGGTATGCCATAAATGAAAAATATAGAATCATAAGGAAAACAAAAACATAATATATATCATATATAAAAATAGTGTCATCATAATGGCCACCATGAGAGGTGTTAAAAGAAGTTTGAACAATCATCGTTTCGTGAGGCAAAAATTTTCCAACCACAGAAACAGTATGTTCTTTAACCATTAGACGAAGGTGTGTGTAAGTTTAAATCAAATACTTCTCATAAAAACATCCTAGTATATTGAAGATACTGGTTTTTTACAAAATAAAGAAATAAAAAGAGTTTAAGGGGTTGGAGAAGCAAAATAAAACAAAATTACATAAGAGAAGACATTACCTTAAAATCGGGTAACTCTTTTTTTATTTGAGCCAAAGGCTTCCTTGGGAAGACTTATGCCCAAAGTGAGGCTTCTAGGAGTAAGATAGAGAAGTTGAGAGAGTATTTGGGCAGAGGTTAGCCGAGCCAAAAGGCTTTTAAGGTGTGAATAAGGTGGTAGTGGTGGGGGCCTTTTATAAGAGGAGAGGATGGGCACTCTTGGAAAGTAATGAAATGTTACTTTATTATATAATGAGTTTCAGATTTTAAAGTTCCCAAACTTATATATTTCAAGTATAAGGTGATAAGGGTTCGAAATATACTCATCCAATATGTTTTTTACAAGTGTAGGTCTTAGATTTTACATTATATTTTCATTTTATTTAAATCGTTAAATAATGTGGTAATCGCTGCATCATCATGGTGTCATAAATAATTTAATTTATTTAATGTCTAAAAATTATAAAAAAAATACTATGATGTATGAAATCTTTGTAGATTTCTAATTAATATTTATAATAAAAAATATGACTTTTATAACCCCATTTAAAAATTGTTTTAGTAAAACAAATCATGTTTGTGACATTTTTATTTTAAAATTAAATAAAAAGTTTTTAATGTCATTTTCCTACCAAAGTGGCTCCATGGGGTCCCCAAGTTGACCCATGGATTGTCTTGGTCGCCCATGACTCATAAAATAGGGCTAGGACAAGTGTAAGGGTATTTCCATATTTTTATAATACCATTTTTACCTTAAATTTCACTAATTACCTTTAATCGCGATTAATAAAACATAAAAGTTACTATTCACCAAAAAATTATTTTAATCCCATTGAACCACATTTTACATCCTAATGAAAACCATGTATTCCAGATTTTTTAAATTCAATACATAGAAGTGGTAGAGTTTCATTTAAATGAAAAATCAGTTTTTTAACTACCACTTAGTGGTTTCACTATTCATCAAAAATTGAAGTTTTTCAGAACAATGCCAAAATTTCACCCTAAGCTATAATTGATATTCCGAATTAAAAAATGATTTCTATTTTACAAAATTCCAAACATATAAGTTGCATTAATTAATTTTATAATTAATTCCCGCTGTCACAACAAATAGCGTGTTTTTAAGAAACAATATATATCAAAAGATTGACAATTGTTTATGTCCAATTTCAAAGTGAAATTAATTCTAATGACCACCATTGGATAAAATGGTAAAAATATATTCTAATTATACTTTAAAACAAATCAATAGTATAATTTATCACTATAAATTATTTTGATTAAAAAATTTGTTTTTAAGTATTTTTCACTATTCATAAAAAATTGTAAGTTCTCAGAAAAATACCAAAAAATTCAACTTAGGTTAATTTCGATATTACGAATACAAAAATGGAGTCCATTTTGAAATATAAAATATCTATAATTTCAAAAAGTGGGTATTAATATTCATAATGGCTATTTTGATTGGTCGCGGTGTGTTAGAATCTCGAACTTGCGTAAAATGAAAGCTATTGCATTATTGAAGGAGAAGCGTATCATGGAAGTTGGGGTGTTACATTATCCCCTACTTCAATAAATTTTGTCCTCACAATTTGAAATTGTTCTTCGAAAATAAAAGGTTTAAAATATAAAATACCTTTGTGGAAAACCCACATCAGAAATAAGGTTAATAAAAATATAACATTAAAAGAAAGAAAGAGAAGTACAAAGGTCACCCGAGATAGCCCATACTAGGATTATATGAAAATATGGATATGGAGGAAAAAAAACCATCAAGGTATGATGGAGAGTTGTAGAAAACAGGATTAGGACAAAGTTAACCACAAGAAAATCACAAACTTGTGATTGGTTAAACGGTCATTGAATCCCCATTTGGAAAAGTTAATCGACAACGTTTTTGTTTTAAGTTACCTTTCATAAATTTGAGGAATTTATTTAAGAGATTTACTAAGAACGTAAGGAAATATACTTACTTGTCATGTAGACTTTCATTCTTTAATAAATTTTTACCAGAAACCCATCTTTCACTCCAAATGGTAACAGAACTCAAAAATATTCTATTTATCCTAATTGTATAAGGTTCCAAATATTACCACATGACATTTAGATTAGGAAAACTATTTATAATAACCAGGGACTTCCTGTAGGCTAGTGGTAGGTAATAAAGGCCTGTCGCACTATGGTTGTGGGTTCGATTCCTGCAGTTTTGTCCGACGCGACGGGTTATCCCCCGACCTGCAGGTTGTCTTATTCCTAAAACTATAGTATTATAATATTCCAAAAATAATCTTCAGAAATGTTTTAACCTTAAACAATACTATCAAAGGTTAAAATTAATCCATTCCAACCTTTATATTTCTCTAAAAGGTCTCTAAATTCCAAAATCAATTGTAACATCAGATTTCCCAAACAAGGTAAAGTTTCTCTTATTGTCACATACTAAAAATATGATTACCTTCATCATATTAAAACCTTAATGAAAACAACATGTACTGCGATACAATCCTTATATATATATATATATATATATCACATTATCCTTATAACCATAATATAATCCTTGAGTCCAAAATCACCAATACATTAATTATTCCACTTCAACTATAGTAACAGTATAAGATTGTCCTTGATCCCTTGGCCTTTTATGAGGTAAGTTTCCCTGACGCTTAGGACATTCATTTGCATAATGCCCCATTTCCCTACAATTGTAGCATTCAACATTGATATCCTTTTTCTTTCCCGTGCAATCACGGTCCTGGTGACCTTTTTCTTCACATTTGTAACAAACTCTCATTCCTTTTAGGCAAGTACCGGGGTGATTCTTCCCACAATTATTGCATAATGGAAAATCCTTCTTTCCCTTTTTCCATTTATCTGTCTCTTGTTCCACCGTTATATTCTTCTTTTGCTTTACTTTATTGTCATAAGATTTATATAATTCATTTTTTGTCTTGATAGTACATGAGACAATATCTTCATACGACGAGAAAGATTGTGAGACTAAGGCTCGACGGAGAAACGGTTTTAACCCATCAAAGAAACGATCAATCTTACTTATTGGGTTATGTATATAATGTAACATCCCAAGTAATTAATGAATAATATATATTTTTATCTATGTCTATTAATTAATTAGATAGTGTTTTAGAGGCTTAAAATGAGAATAAATCCAATTTTAATCATGGAATACACTAATATTTTTAAAAGATTGTTTTACTGCCTTTTGATGGCAAACTTTTTTTAAATCAAAATTTTGACAATTTTATAAGCTCTATTTGTCGAAATAAAATTATTCTTTATGATTGAGACATTGAAATTTACTTTGGGTAAATTTTTGGTATTTTTCCGATAAAGTTCATTTTTTTAATGAATAGTGAAAAATGTTGTATTTTAATTCAAAACCCCTTTTTAATATAATTTATTTATATGATTAGATTATCTTTTGAATTGGTTTTAAAGTTCAATTAGAATATATTTTTACCATTTAATCCAATATTGGTCGTTGGAATTAATTTCACTTTGAAATTGGACTTAAACTAGTGTCAATCTTTTGATACTTATTGTTTCATAAAAACACGCTATTTGCTCTGACAGAGAGAATTAATTATTAAATTAATTAATGTAAATTATATGTTTTGAATTTTTTAAAATAGAAATCATTTTTGAATTCGGAATATAAAATATATATTAGGGTGAAGTTTTGGTATTTTTCTGAAAAACTTCAATTTTTGATGAATAGTGAAACCACTAAGTGGTACTTAAAAAACTGATTTTTCATTTAAATGAAATTTTACCACCTCTGTATTTTGAATTTCAAAAATCCAACATACATGGTTGTAATTGAGAATTAAAATGTGGTTCAATGGGATTAAAATAATTTTTTGGCGAATAGTAACTTTTAAGTTTATTAATCGCAATTAGATGTAATTAGTGTAATTTAAGGTAAGAATAATGTTTTAATAATATGAAATGACCTAGAAACATGTCCTACCCTTATTGGATGTGTCATGGACGACCAAGAAAACCCATTGGTATATTTTGGGGACCCCATAGAGCCACTTGGGTAATATAAAGACATTAATGTCTTTTATTTAAAGTAAAAGTAAAAATGACACAAACATGAGTTGTTTTACTAAAACAATTTTTAAATGGGGTTATAAAAGTCATATTTTTTATTATAAATATTAATTAGAAAGCTAAAACGATTTCCTACATCATATTATTTTTTTTATAATTTTTAGACATTAAATAAATTAAATTATTTATGACACCATGATGATGCAGCGATTACCACATTATTTAACGATTTAAATAAAATGAAAATATAATGTAAAATCTAAGACCTACACTTGGAAAAAACTGATTGGATGGGTGGATTTCTAACCCTTATCACATTATCTTCTAAATTTATAATTATGGGACCTTTTAAATCCGAAAATCATTTTATAATAAAGTATCCTTTTGTAACTTTCCAAGAGTTGCCTTCCTCTCCTCTTATAAAAGGCCCCCACTTCTACCACCTTACCCACACTTCCAAAGCCTTTGGCTCGGCCAACCCCTGTCCATTTTGTCTCTCCAAATCCATATATTACTCCTTGAATCCTCACTTTGGGAAGAAGTCTTCCCAAGGAAGCCTTTGAGCTCAAATAAAAAAGAGTTACCCGTTTTAAAGGTAGTGTCTTCTTCTGTGTTCTTATGTTTTATTTTGATTCTCCAACCCCCTAAACTCTTTTTATTCATTTCTTTTGTAACAACACCAGTATATTACATATACTAGGATGTTGTTATAAGAAGTATTCGAGCTACACTTTCACACACCTACATCTAATGGTTAAAAAACATACT
This sequence comes from Viscum album, assembly GCA_963277665.1. Classification (NCBI taxonomy): domain Eukaryota; kingdom Viridiplantae; phylum Streptophyta; class Magnoliopsida; order Santalales; family Viscaceae; genus Viscum; species Viscum album. Next base: position 44,544,665 of record OY728155.1, read on the forward strand.
GTTTCCGTGGATGGAGAATTTATGCCTCACAAAACGGTGATTGTTCAATATTCTTTTAACACCTTTAAAGGTGGCCATTAAGATGAAACTATACTTATGTATGATATATAATATTTTTATGTTTTATTTAAGCTTCTGCATTTTTCATTTATGGAATACCTTTATGGTTTCCATTATGGGTAAACGCGATATCTTCATTTTAGGAAGTGCGGACTACCACCCCCTCAAAGTGATTTGATTCGTTAATGCCATATGCGGGACATATAAAGGATGTAATTAATGGTATTATATATGATATTATACTGGAATTATAATATACCTTTATATCATTATGATTAAATTCCATAAAATACGAAATAGAAATGAAAGTAGCATTCATGCGTACGTACGGCTTACCGTCTCCATGAACGGTGCATTTCATTTATTACCTCTAAACGTTATGTAATATTATAAATGCATGTATATAATGGATATATATGATATATATGATATCTACATCATTAGTATAACTCTGGATATAATGGATACATGAACAACTTGTAATTATAAAGAGTTTATTTTTGACTCAAGTACCAATGATCGTTAAAACGACCGTTATTAACTTAAATAATTACATAGTGTTCATGACATGGAAATAAGTGATATAAAAGGAATAATGAACTTGAAAAAGGTTCTTAAACAAGTATAAATTAACTCAAGTTTATTATTCAGGAGATTAAAGAATGATCAAGTCAAGTCAGATACGAGGTATGAGACTTCGTCTCAATCTCCTTTCATTGAGGCATATTTTGTTTTATACACAACCTTATTTTTATGGTGTATAAACCCCTTTGACTTTTATGTTTATCCAAAAGGAATCTTTTTTGTATGAATGGTTTTACTAAATGAAAAAAGGTAATGTTTTTGTCGTACGTATGCGGCGACAACGACTTCTCTGCCGCTGTGACCATTATTTGAGTTTCGGCTTCCTCTACAAGCCATACCCTTTTTTTAAAAGAAAAAGAAATACCATGTTTTACTTTTCTTTTATTTTGGTATTGAAAAGGGTTTTCATAATGTTTTTATTATATCAATGTATTGTATTGATATATTGTGATTGAAATATGGAAATGTTATGTTTCCTTTATGCATGTTTTATATGATACGATTATGTTATGGTTCTTGGGAATTGTTATGAAGACGGGTGGTTCCGTGATAAACTAAGGGTGGGTGAGCCCGATATAGATCTCCAATGCATTGGGTAATGCGAAGGAGTTAAACGTTAAGGTTTCTTCGAAGAGATTTATGGAATATACTGTGATGGGTATTCCAAACGTAACCAAGCGGGTTACTCCCTACGTAAGAATGTTATGAATGCCTCAAGTTACCTTTATGTCTTATGATTTCTATGATTTATTCATTATTTGATTAGGTATGTTAAAGTGCTTATTTTTTGTGAGTAGATTATGATTTCATTGATTCTTGTGTATAAATGTACTCATGTTTCCTTCCCATATTTTTATATCCCTTACTGAGCTCTTTATGCTCATTCCAAGTTTTTGAAATGTTTTTCACAAAGGGAATGATACATGATATGATGATAGTGTCAAGGAAGTGTCAAGAAGGAATCCATGTTTTATTTTAAATATGTTTCCGTTGATGGGAAAAATGAATACTATCTTTTATGTAACCACTTTGTTTAAATGTGGAATGTAATGCAAGTTTTATGATATAATTCTCTAAAACTCTAAACCTAAAAAGATCCTCAATGTGTAATCTTGTAATAACTCAAGATTAAGAAAGGTTTAAGGCTGGGGCCTTATATATAATTTTCTGCATGCCTCTCTAACCTTGTAAAGTTAGCCTCATACTTTGCGATATTCTCATACTCCTTTTGTCTCAGACTCAGAAATTGCCTTTCCATATCTGCTCGATGGTCACGAGGAAAGTATTTTTCTAAGAAAAGCTCTTTGAACTCTATCCATTCCATACTTGATACTTCTTCATCTTCCTTTGTATTTTGAATCAATGACCACCATTGATCAGAATCTCTAGTGAGGCGGTAAACTGCCATTATAACCTTTTCCCTTTCACTACTCCCCAAGGCATGGAATATTTTCTCTAAGGAATTTATCCATTGATCAGCTACTAATGGATTTTTACTCTCATTGAATGTTGGTTGTTGTTTCCTCATGAAGCGGTCTAACATTGATCCTCCACATTGCGGATCAGAGAGCTCCATACGAGTAAGGTTATTATTCATAACCTAAGTGAGTTGTCCCAGTATGGTGATAAGATGATCAGCACCAGTTGTATCACCAACTCCATTATAATTATCTTGAGTAGGAGGGCAATCCCTACACGGAGTGCGTGCATTGATACAGTTTCCATTCCTTCCACTAGGTGCCATTTCTAAACAATGGCATAAACTAGATTAGTTTATGAATTAAAATACATAATTCCATACTTGTAAAACACTTAACATAAATTGAACTATTTATGGATATAATCCATAATCATAAAAATGTTTTCTTTGAGGAAGTATGTACTCATAAGCCCTTAATAATGGTTTGTAAAGAAAATGATAATTATCCTAAGCATATCCCTCGGGAGTGTCGTAACCAAGAGTGCAGCAAGGCCTGTTGTCGTGCACCAGTTCCCGTTCGAGTCTAGCTCAAAGCGGTGTTTTCGGGTTTTACCCCTAGGTACATCTGTGCCAGATCCGCCTCTACCTGCTCCTATCCAGACAGGGATGTATTGCTCGGAAAACTCACAAAATCTCTATAATACCAAAATTCTAGGAAGTTCATCTATACTAATCCTCAAAGTCTATCTTCAGGATATCTGCTCTAATCAGAGTTTATCTAAATCTAGCTTCCAAGGTTAGTACTAAACTGCCTCTGATACCAACTGTAACGCCCCAACCCCAGTTACCCAGAGTCGGTGCATTATTGCGTAACATTGGCATGATCACAAAAGATCAAGTCTTGAAAGACTGATTAGTTTAGTAGCCTTGGAAACACTAGATACATTCATAAATGTTACATTACATCATAAAGTGAAGAACTACAATAACATAGTTTCCATTATCCACACTCATATCCCCTTCAGACTATCCCTGCAGGTCATTCCTAAAATAATTCTTCACATCCTGGAAAAATTAAAACATTGAAAGGGGTGAGCTCAGATGCTCAGTAAGGATAACAATATAGAGGAAGATTTTATAAATAAACATAAAAATTTAAGGCAATGTATAACTAAACAAAAGCCTTTTAAACATGAACTTCAACATAATATGGAAAAAGTAAAATGAAATAATGTCATTTATGTATTCACATGGATATTCTACTAGTCGAATAATCACATTCAATATCAATAAACGCTTTCATAATGACAGAATGCATAATGCCAGACTATCATAACCACATAGCCAAGGCCTCGTGCCAAGACTACAAATAAGATTTTTTTAAGGCCTCGTGCCAAGACACTAGTTTGTCTCATGAGACCTACCGATGCATCGAGGAGCTATAGCGGGCTCCACCCATCACTTATTAAGTCCAATGCATTCCTTATATGAAAAATGGTATATAAACATTTAGGAATACCATTTTTTCAAATACCTTTTGATATTAATTGCGGTATCAAAATACCAGTTCAATTTTTAGAAGATACTTACATTTAAAATTGATCAAATATACTCCAGTGTTTTTCTGAAAACATTATGCAAGCTTCTGAAAACAAAATAACTAATTCTGAGACTGCTCGACTAATTACAGGCCATGATTGGTCCACGCCCAATCCCTTCCTGTCTACCACACTCGAGAGTCAGGTTTTCTGAAAACAATTTTAAGCTTGTGTTAAATACATATACATTTGCACTGGGTTTTCATATATTAAGACTCGTAAACAACGTTTGATATATACCATTTTCAAAACCAAAATAAAAGAAAAAGTAAAACATGGTATTTGTTTTTCGTTTAAAAATAGTTATGGCTAGTAGAGGAAGCCGAAACTCAAATAATGGTCACGGCGGCAGAGAAGTCATTGTCACTGCATACGTACAACAAGAAAAACATTCATTTTTTTCGTTTATTAAAAAACTTCGTATAAAAATATTCCTTTTGAATAAACGTAAAAGTCAAAGGGGTTTATACACCGTATAAAAGAAATTTGTGTATAAAACAAAATATGCCTCAATGAATGGAGATGGAGACAAAGTACTTTACAAAGATCATTTTTTAAATAAAATAGATATATTATGTCTATTCACTATAGGTACACATAATGAAATTACAAATACAAGATAGGATATAATAATATCATGACATAATTTGAAAGCAGGAGATTAACCCAAAGAACGGAAATTGGGTTAAGAAGTTCCCTTACCTCATGTCCGACTTGACTCAATCATTCTTTAACCTCTTGAATACTAAACTAGAGTTAATTTCTACTTGCTTAATAACCTTTTTCAAGTTTATTATTCCTTTTATATCACTTATTACCATGTTATGAACATTATGTAATTATTTAAGTTAATAACGGTTGTTTTGTCGATCTTTGGTACTTGAGTCAAAAATAAACTTCTTATAATTACAAGTTGTTCATGTGGTAAAATATCCATTACATACATAATTATATTCATGATGTAGATATCATATATATCCATTATATACATGCATTTTTAATATTACATAACATTTAGAGGTAAGAAATGAAATGCACCGTTCATGGAGACGGTAAGCCGTACGTACGCATGAACGCTAATTTCATTTCTATTTCATATTTAATGGAATGAAGTTATAATTATATAAAGGTATAATATAATTCCAGTATAATATAATGTGTATTACCATTTACTCCATCCTTTATACATCCCACATATGGCATTAACGATTCAAATCACTTTGAGGGGGCGGTAATCCGCACTTCCTAAAATGAAATTATCGCGTTTACCCATAATGGAAATCGTAAAGGTATGCCATAAATGAAAAATACAGAATCATAAGGAAAACAAAAACATAATATATATATAATATATAAAAATAGTTTCATCATAATGGCCACCATGAGAGGTGTTAAAAGAAGATTGAACAATCATCGTTTCGTGAGGCAGAAATTTTCCAACCACAGAAACAGTATGTTCTTTAACCATTAGGCGAAGGTGTGTGTAAGTTTAAATAAAATAATTCTCATAAAAACATACTAGTATATTGAATATACTGGTTTTGTTACAAAATAAAGGAATAAAAATATTTTAAGGGGTTGGAGAAGCAAAATAAAACAAAATAACATAAGAGAAGACATTACCTTAAAATCTGGTAACTCTTTTTTGATTTGAGCCAAAGGCTTCCTTGGGAAGAATTCTGCCCAAAGTGAGGCTTCTAGGAGTAAGATAGGGAAGTTTAAAGAGTATTTTGGCAGATGTTTGATGAGCCAAAAGGCTTTGAATGTGTGAATAAGGTGGTAGTGGTGGGGGCCTTTTATAAGAGGAGAGGAGGGGCACTCTTGGAAAGTAATGAAATGTTACTTTATTATATAATGAGTTTCGGATTTTAAAGGTCCCAAACTTATATATTTCAAGGATAAGGTGATAATGGTTCTAAATATACTCATCCAATATATTTTTGACATGTGCAGGACTTAGATTTTACATTATCTTTATATTTTATTTAAATCGGTAATTAATGAGGTAATCGCTGCAGCATCATGGTGTCATGAATAATTTAATTTATTTAATGTCTAAAAATTATAAAAAACTATCATGATGTAGTAAATCTTTTTAGCTTTCTAATTAATATTTATAGTCAAAAATATGACTTGTATAACCTCATTTAAAAATTGTTTTAGTAAAACAACTTATGTTTGTGACATTTTTATTTTATCATTAAATAAAAAGTTTTTAATGTCATTTTCCTACCAAAGTGGCTCCATGGGGTCCCCAAGTTGACCCATGGATTTTATTGGTCGGAAATGACTCATAAAATAGGGTTAGGACAAATTTAAGGGTATTTTAATATTTTTAAAATACCATTTTTACCTTAAATTTCACTAATTACCTTTAATCGCGATTAATAAAACATAAAAGTTACTATTCACCAAAAAATTATTTTAATCACATTGAACCACATTTTACATCCTAATGACAACCATGTATGTTGGATTTTTTAAATTCAATACCTAGAAGTGCAAAGTTTCATTTAAATGAAAAATCTGTTTTTTAACTACCACTTAGTGGTTTCACTATTCATCAAAAATTGAAGTTTTTCAGAACAATGCCAAAATTTCACCCTAAGCTATAATTGATATTCTGAATTCAAAAATGATGTCTATTTTACAAAATTACAAACATATAAGTTTCATTAATTAATTTTATAATTAATTCCCGTTGTCACAACAAATAGCGTATTTTTAAAAACAATATATATCAAAAGATTGACAATTGTTTATGTCCAATTTCAAAGTGAAATTAATTATAATGACCACCATTGGATAAAATGGTAAAATTATATTCTAATTATACTTTAAAACAACTCAATAGTATAATTTATCACTATAAATTATTTTGATTTAAAAATTTGTTTTTAAGTATTTTTCAGTATTCATAAAAAATTGGAAGTTCTCAGAAAAATACCAAAAAATTCAACTTAGGATAATTTCGATATTATGAATACAAAAATGATGTCCATTTTGAAATATAAAATATATATAATTTCAAAAAGTGGGTATTACTATTCATAATGGCTATTTTTATTGGTCGCGGTGTGTTAGAATCTCGAACTTGCGTACAATGCAAGCTATTGCATTATTGAAGGAGAAGTGTATCGTGGAAGATTGGGGTGTTGCACTGAGCATCAACAACAATGACCGATTCAACAAGACAATAAAATAGATGAACGGAGAAAATAGTTTGAGGAATTAAATAATAAATTTTATTCTTTCAGGAATGAGCAAGTTCTTGGATACTTCATCTTAGCCTTAGAAAAAATTTGGTTTAGTTTCCAAGGCCGAAGAAGCCAAATAAAGATAGAGATGAAGATCATCTGAATTATTTTTCCATTCATTTGATATTGGGACACTCCATTCAAGGGTACATTGTTTTCAAAGACCATTTGAAAAAGATGGTAGACTTTGGAAAAGTGAAATTGAAAAGTTCATCACCTCAAGTAGCATGTGCTATTGCTACCAATACAGAGGAAGAAGGAGAATGTTAAGAGGTCAAAAGTAAAAGTGTGCAAAATATGATGATTGGATGATCTGGAAAATGATCAATCAGACCCATTCTATTTTATGAACACAATTGAAACAACCAATTGTGTCTTCTACCACTACTGCCACAACAAAACCATATTCATAAAAAGGACATTCCTAAAATCAAAAAGGTGATCATAAGGACAAAGAGCAGTCAAAAGAAAACGATCTCATGTCAAGGACAAAATTATCCTTGACCCTAGCATATTTTATGCCATCTGTTTAAAAAGAATAGGCACTGCCCCGCCAAATGATACAACCATAATTAACCTGTCAAGAGGAATCTTCATCAGATGATGAATTGATCTTTGGTTCTGTTAATGTTATCCATTTAACAGATCCTTATGAAAATGGTGATTCTGATTATAGTGAGCCAGAATTCCTTTTACCTTATTGGGAAACATGAGGAAGGGGCCATGTTCGAGGATACAAGGGAAGATTTGTGAATTCCAGAAACCACCATTTTAATTCAACCCCTGGTTAAACCATATATGTGGCAGAAACTCATGGAAGATCCCTAAAGCAGGCTCAATAGTAATAAGGAGTTTCTTCCATGAAATACAAGTTCAGTTCTGACACAATTATTTTGGAGGACTGATTAGAAGCCAGACCGTATTCTTATTAGAAAATGAAAAGACTTAGTTAGTCTAATTTACCAAATCCAGTATTATTTCCAACTTCTGCTCCAACACATATTACATCTACATCAGAATCGTCAACTTCCAAAGCACCTGAAAAACAACATCTGTACGTTGGGAAATGTAGACCTTTGGATCAAAAGTATGATGTCTTGAAATATTTGGCCAAAGTACCGGCTATGTTATCAATTTTGGATGCTTTGAATTTGTCAAAAGATCTTCGAGAAGAACTCATTGAGGCTTTGTTAAATCCTCAAGAATTAGAAACCAAAGTTGCTGCTGTTGAGGTTTACCATATAGAGAATGATCCTTCAGAAATTCATGCAGTCATATCTTTTACAGATAGAGATGAAGATGATGTTTTATATGGACATATCAAACCTTTGTATTTGTCTGGAAAGTTCAATGATGTAGACATCTGATGAGCCTTCATTGATAATGGCTCTAGGGTCAACCTCATTCGCATTCATACACTTCATCAATTGGGCCTGACTAAATCATATTTATGTCATTCCACTTTAATGTTGCAAGGATATGGCAAGAATGAACAACATCCTTTGGGTGAAATTACGCTTAGAACTCAGTTTGGAGATTTGGTGTCTAATTTAGATTTCATGTTTGTTCGCCATGACATAGCCTTAAATATTCTTCTTGGAAGGCCTTGGTTGCATCGACATGCAACCATACCTTCATCATATCACCAATGTTTGAAATACTATTTCAATGGTCAAATTGGGACATAATATGGTGACAAGTCTCTATTCAAAACATGTGAATCTCAATACATTGAGGCGGAGTTTTATCACACAAAAGGAACGAAGCCCATGATAAAGGAGATAATAAGAGTTAATACTCAAAATGGACTGGAAAAGATCCCAGCAAATCGATTCATACATTTGAGTATAGATAATGTGTTACCCATCAATCAAATTGAAAGGGTAAAACCAAATCTAAAGACTTGTCTAGTAACTTCCATAATGTCAATTGTGGCAACTGAGCCTGATAACTTGGCAGAAATTCTTGATACACCAAGCAATGATGGAAGCCTGAATAGAGATGTTTTCATCTCATTTGCTAAACAACAACAAACCTCTACTACATCAACCAGAATAGAAGAAGTAGTAGTAATGCTAGAGGAAGACAAATATGTTTATTCTCAATCCATCAATCCCTCTTTATTACCACAAGAAGACCCTTCATCATCAATAGGGCCAGATATGGTGGACTTTTCTTCGAGATGTTCAAATAATGATTTCTCCCCTAACACTAAATTTTTTTCCTCATCATCTACTATGAAAGTTGGGAAAAAATAGGTAACACATAATGAAGAAGAAGTGGAAGATCTCAGGGATGCTCCTCTAACATTTGACGAAGGTGTCTCTACCAATGTGGATGAACTCAAAGAAATAAATCTGGGTATAGAAGAAGATCCACGCCCCACTCTAATTAGTGCAACCATGACCTATGAAGAGAAAGAGGTGTATACTTCCTTTCTAAAGCAACATCAAGATATATTTTCTTGGAATTATATGGAAATTACAGGTCTTAATCCTGATGTATCCACCCATAATTTGGGTTTTCCATAAGAACATCGTGGGTTCAAGAAAGCTGTAAGGAGAACACACCCAACCCATGCCTCTAAAATAGAAGCTGAAGTTGATAAGATTATAAAATCTAACTTTGTCAGGGAAGTTTAGTATCCTAAATGGCTGGCCAATATTGTCCCAGTGAAAAAAGAAAAATGAAAAAATTAGAGTCTGTATTGATTTCATAGATCTTAATCGGCATTGTCCTAAATATTATTTTCCAATCCTGATTATAGAACTTCTAATTGATGAAACAGCTGGATGTTAAGATCTTTACTTCTTGGATGGATATTCTGGGTATAATCAAATCTGTATGGCCCCAGAGGATGAAGAATATATAGCCTTTAGAGCCCCTCAAGGTGTGTTTTTCTATTGGGTAATGCCCTTTGTCTTAAATAATGTTTGTTCAATGTACCAACATTCCATGCACCATATCTTCAAACCCTTATTATGGAAATTTGTTGAATGTTATGTGGATGATTTGGTAGTTAAATCCAGAAAATGTTCCAATCACTTGGCTGATTTGCAAACCATATTCAATAAACTTCGGCGACATAGTTTGAAGATGAACCCCTTGAAATGTGCTTTCGGGGTAACCTCAAGAAAATTCCTTGGATTTATTGTACGCCATCATGGTATTGAAGTTGATCATGAGAAAAAAAAATCAATCCTTGGTATGTCACCTCCTAGAAATTTGAAATAATTAAGAGGACTCCAAGGACATTTGGCTTATATTCAGTGCTTTATCGCCAATTTGGCAGACAAGTGTTTACCCTTCACCAGATTAATGAAAAAGGGAGTTACTTACCAACGAACTAAAGATTTCCAAGAGTCATTTAATACCATCAAGAAATATCTATTGATTCCACCGGTATTAATTCCACCTGTTGAAGGAAGACCACTCATTCTCTATGTGACAGCTTTAGAGCGATCACTAGGTGCCATCCTCACCCAAAATAATGATGTTGGGCATGAAAATATCCTTTAATATCTCATTTGAACTATGCTTGATGCGGAAACTCGGTATTCAAATATTGAGAAGTGTTGCCTGACATTAATCTTTGCAGTTCAGAAATTAAGGCACTACCTGCAACATCATGAGGTCCAATTTTTGTCTCGTAATAACCCACTCAAATTTATCCTCAGTCGTCCTATGCTTACAGGGCGTCTGGCACGATAGGTGGTTATTTTGGAATAGTTTGATATCCAGTTTGTGCATCAAAAGGAAATAAAAGTCCAAGCTCTGGCTGATTTCCTTGCTGAGAATCCATCGATGAATGATACATCATTTAATACCGAACTTACTGATGAAGCGGTCTTCTCTATTCAAGATAATTCCCAAACATGGGAAATGTATTTTTATGGTGCTTCCATAAGTCTAACATGCAAGAGATTGGAAAACCCTGAACTCAACAAGGTTGGATTGGGAATTGTATTTATTTCCCCAGAAAAGGTAGTATTGCCTTATTATTTCCTATTATCGGAAGGTGGTACCAACAATGAAGAATAATATCAAGCTTTCATCATAGGTTTGGAATTGGACCTTCAGGTGGAAATGGATCATTTAAAGGTAAAAGGTGATTCATAATTGCTAATCAAACAAATCAATGGTGAATATTCTATTAGAAAAGAAGAGTTAATTCCTTTGTGTGATTATGTCAGAGAGTTAATGGATGAATTTCCCTCAGAGCCAACAATGTCCTATATCCCGCAATCAAAAAATTACCAAGTAGATGCATTGGCTAATGCATCTATAGCCATGGAAGATCCAAATCGGGATGAAACAATTATCAGCATAACCCATCATCATGTGGTATTACCTTTTTCTCAAACCATAATGGAAGAAATTAATGAAATTTACTATATTTCTGAACCATATGGTAATACCATGGGATGGAGAACATACATCATAAAATATCTTCAAAATGGGGTACTTCCACCAGATAGGGCTGAGAAAGAACAAATTCGGCGTTGAGTGGCCAGTTTTACTCTTTATGATAGTCCAAACCGCCAAAAGATACTTTACAGGCGAGGATTTGATGGAATAATCCTCAGATGTATTGATGGATATAATACTGTAGATATCCTAAAAAAGTACATTCAGGAGCATGTGGGGACCACCAATCTGGGCACATACTCTCTAATCAGATCTGAAGGCTTAGATAATTTTGGTCTTCAATGATGCAAGATTGTACAGGTTTCACTAAAAAATGTCATCCCTGCCAAGTACCTGAAAACATCATTAATCAATCCCCAGAGTTTCTACATACATCTAAATACTCTTGGCAATTTTCCACGTGGGGAATGGATGTAGTAGGATCTTATTCTCTAGCCATGGCATAGCAGTTCAAGTATATTCTCACTGCTACTGACTTCTTCTCTAAATGGGCTGAGGCAATACCTCTCATGGAAGTCGGATCCAGAAGCATTGTTAGTTTTGTCAAAACTAATATCATCACCATATTTGGTGTCCCTCGTACTATTTTGACAGACAATGGCACCAATTTTTGTTCTGTTGAAGTAAAAAACTTATATCAGGAATATAATATCAAGTCCAACCATTCATCTCACTATCATGCAGCGGCCAATGGACAGATGGAGGCCTTCAATAAGACTCTATCAAATATACACCAGAAGATGGTGGAAAAAGATAATAAATCATGGCATGATAAACATTTGAATGCTTTTTGGGCTTTTCGAACAACTACCCTTATTGCTACCCAAGAAACTCCTTATTCATTGGTATATGGAACTGAAGCAGTTTTTCCAATTGAAATACAATTTCCTTCACTTAGAGTTTCAATCTATGATCAGTTGTCTATAGATGAAAGATCTCTGAAACTGTTCGATGATTTAGAAAGATTAGACGAGAAAAGATTGCATACTTTGCATCATCTAGAAGTCTATCAGAACAAAATAGCACAACCCTTTAATAAGAAAGTTTTCCTTCGTTCATTCTTTCAAGGAGAATTGGTATTGGTACTTAGGACTCTAATGATACCAGGAAAGAAACCTCCAAAACTTGAACCAAAGTTGGAAGGACCTTATTCCATACATAAGTTTTATTCAAATGGAGCATATTCCTTAATCTCAATGGATAGAGATCTCATCACAACTCCAACCAATGCGAGATTTTTGAAGAAATACTTTGTGTAGTTTTTCATAAATCATCCTCACAACAAGAATTTAAACTGCACAGTACAATGTCCTTACTACAAGAATTAAAACTGCATAGCCCCAATGTCCTAGTTGCAAGACATTAAACTACATAATAACCATAAGCATCCATACTGCATGATCTTAAAATCCGTAGCATCTTCGTCCTTGTCACATGATGTTAAACTGCATGGCATCACTTGTACAACTAAAGTTTTCTCTATAAAACATTAGAAGCTTCCATAAACAAATATCATTGAAATCATTACTACTCCATAGTAGTACATGTGTCCCTCTCCTATGTCGGAGTTAGATCTGCATAGCTACCATGTTTCAAGAAATATGTGTGCCTTGATTCTCATTTTCAATGAGATACATAGAGACGCCTAAAATCTCTAATTTTGGGCCTAGCCACAATCACAAAATCTTATTATTTTCTTTTTTTTCTCCTATATATGAATCAGATCTATACAGAGTATTTCCTTAAGATTAATGATTTGGTCCGTATACCATTTTATGTCTTAAGATTTCTCATTCTCTTATAACGTATCAAAATCCCCCATTCCTCATGTCAAACTTGATTAGAACGAGGAATGATTGTTTAAATAACTATGTATGGCTTGATTCTCATCTATTTTGAGATACGTAGAGATGCCTAGATCTCCAATCTTGGGACCAACTGCAATAAAACCCTCCCCCATTTATTTCTTATATAAGAATCAAATATGAATAGGAAATGTTCTAAGAATTATGTATGACTTGATCCTTTCCCCAGAAAGACATATAGTGACAATTGTGTGTTATCCCTTAACCTAGTTACAATATGGATTTTCCTTTCACATCGGTTTATCTTCATCCTTACCGTATGACGTTAAACTATATGGAAATCTAAAACCCCATTCTTCATCTATGTCACCTGTGTATTATAAAAGAGACCCTTACTAATCCTTGTTTCTCACGCTGATAATAGCTAAAGTGAATATAGGAATTGGGTAAAAGGTTTCTTTATATAAGTAAGGTGTTTCAATTCCTTATGGGGGTGCAGATGTCCTCACCGTTTGACTTAAAACTACACATCACCATATTAATTTAATGGAAACAAAGAAAGTATCCATTTTACATATGAGTCAGATCTATGTAAAAGACACAAAATTCATGAACAATATTGGTTAAAATATTTCTCATATGCATTTGGCATAACCCCCTTCCATATTTCACACTCTTAATCGTGAATATATTCATATTTTTATAATCATTCTTACGGTTTCTTGTGACAAGGTTTCCAATATCCGAGAGCTCTTTTTTCCGACTATGCAGTACATGCCCTTAGGCGGCCTTGCATAAGTTTCCTACATAATAGGAATATCAGTCAAAAGATTCCACTATTTGGTTATGTAGCATATTCCCTAGTTGGCCATGCATAATACAGCCCCCATAATGGGTCTTTCAAGTAATGGTAACTTTGTTCTTGGATATATTATTTTTTGTACCCTTTAATATTTGATGACAATATACAAGAATATATATTTTAAAACAGTTATTCAAGTATACATATCCCATTATCTTTCTCACAATCTGAAATTTTTCAAGACCCTGGTTTATAGTTTTTCCTCACCATGTGTTCGATGCACTATGAAATAACCTTGAAATAACTTGGCCACGTATTATATATTATTTCAATTTCTGATCCTAGTTGTATGAACTAAAACTAAAGACACTGTATCTTTTACGCTTGGGTCAGACCTTTGTGAAAGTAATATTCCTCCGATTCTTTGGACATCTTGGTTGAAAATACACTTTCCATATTCAGGTACCTTTCTCCATAAACCAAACTCTATGCTTCGGAAAATCTGAATCTCCATAAAATTTCTTCAACTTTTTGAAATAGAATGTCAAACTTCTGAGAACTCTTTTTCCTAAATATGCAGTATGTGCCCTTAGGTGGCCTTTCATAAGTTTCCTACATAACAGGTCTGTCAGTCAAAATATTCCACTATTTGGCTATGCATCATATGCCATATTTGGCCATGCATAATACAACCCCCATAACAGGTTTGTCAAGTAATGGTAACTTTTTTCTTAGAAAAGGCTTCCGCTAATTATTTTAGTCGTTTTCCCATATAATTCCTCAGTTCCAAAAATTCTTAAACCATGGTTTACAGTTTTCCCTTACATACCAGAATATGTTAGTATGTTTCCAAACAAATTATCAAGAAATTGGGAGAGTTTTCTCATACCATTGTTCAGATCTAGAGACAATAAATTAAAGCCACACAATGTCCTCACTGCATGACTTAAAACTGCACAGTACCAATGTCCTCACTACATGACTTAAAAATTAACAGTACCAATGTCCTCACTGCATGACTTAAAACTGCACAGTACCAATGTCTTTAATACATGACTTAAAACTGCACAGTACGATATCATAAATCTTCCCTTTTCTGATAATTTTTTAGCCATTTCTCATACACCAAATTTGTATAGAAATGGTTTTCTTATTCATGATATATTTTATTATAAAATATCTCTTTCATTCTTAAAATTCATTTCCTTGGAAAACCCACCCATTGTGGTCTTGGGTCACCCAAATCTTATTTCCCCTATCTATCAATAGAAAAATGTTAAATTCTTAAAGAATTCTTTTACTTGACTATGCAGCACGTTCCCTTAGGTGGCCTTGCATATGTTGCCTACATAACAGGAATGTCAGTCAAAAGATTCCACTATTTGGAAATGCCGCATATTCTCCAGTTTGACCTGCATAATAAAAACCCCATAACGGGTTTATCTAGTAATGGTAAATTCATTCTTGGAAAAGACACCACTTATGTTAATATAGGTTTTAAATTTTGTGACCATAAAAATCATGACTCAAGATTCCCATTGGAAATATTTAAAGAATATTAAAGCAATTCTTAGCCACAAAGTTTTGTTTGGGATCTAATTCAAAGTTCACAGTCATAGCTATTTCGACCCTAAATATTAGCCCTTTATAGCCCAATATGCATGACTCTAAACTTCCAACAACAAGAGACATGGTATTCACCATATTGAGAATCCAGAAAGGGGACTCTAAACAAAAGTCGAGTTTCATCTCACTAAACGTACACTTTTTTATGATTTAGGTCATATTGAGCAATAAAAAGTCAAAAGACACAATTTATGTAGGGTTTTCCATATGACCCTAGAAATAGTCAAACTAAGCTCGCTAAGACCTATGGATTAGGAAAAATTTTTAGCATCCTTCCAAACTTGATGTAACTCGAAATCTTACTAAATGATGTTGGAATGCATCAAAGTTCCCTACTTTCCCCTTAGAATAAGATTCTTTTCATTCCGAACAAATAAAATTCTAAGGGGGGATTCTATTGACACCATGAAATGTGTTTCATGCACTTTTATACTGAGTGAAGATATGATTCTCACATAAACAACAAATGTCAAGTATGAGTAAATGTGTTTTCCCCATGAAGGAATAAGATACAGGCAGTGGATTTCCAAGATCGATGATGAAAAGGTGTGAACGTATTAAATTCAATTTCCTAGTTTTATTACAGAAGACTTGGTGAATTTTCCATCTCTAGAAGTGTAGATCTCTTCAAGACCTTCTATTTGACTAGTCATAGAGCCCAAACTGACTTACGGATCAAATGTTATGGCACTCAAAAGATGGACAAATTTTATCCTGAAGACCTACATGGAGGACCTACATGAAGGACCTTCACAGAGGACCTATGTGGTAGTATACTTTTTTCACACCAACGTGTAGGACCTATGTGGAGGACCTACATAGAGGACCTGCACAGACAACTTCCCTTTGGCTAGGCCTCATCTGTGCCTATAAATAGAGCCCTTGGGCTCCCCATTTCAGAACTGAAATTTTTTGAAAGAATCTTTAAAGCTCCCATTGCATAGCTCTTTCACTTAAATCCCCCAAATTTTATCAGGTAGTTCTCTAAACCATTAGATAAGAGATAATTAAACTAGATATGCATGTTTTGAATGTATTTTTATAAATTTTACATAGGTTTGGTTCTCTTATGTAAAACATATTCTTCAGTCATCATTCAGACCTGCATGGCATACCTGCGCATTAGATCTGTGCAGCATAACTGCGCGGTCTACCTATGTGGTACATCAACGTGGGGTACCTACACAGTAGACTTTTGTGAGGGACCTATGTAACCAACTCAAGTACCCTTTTTTAAATCCATTCATGGTAGGGCGTCTCCTTACTTGGTTCCCTTATCTGAAAGGGACTAAGTTTAATCCTTCACCAAAACCTCCTGACTTATAAAACCATTGGGAAAGACACATCACTGTGTCTCCTATTTGGGTTTGTATTTCTGCAGTCAGAGGTTTCTTACATTTGTTTCACAATGGGGTTAGAATTCATGGGATGTTTCTAGGTTTTTATATCCATAGTCACATGGAAATTTCTCCCAGGAACAGTGTTGGGAAGTTCCCAGTTTGGAGGAGGGTTTGGGTCTTGACCTCTCCCTTCGCAAAGATATGACCCAGAACCTAAGGTCTCTGGTGGAGAAGGTACACTTAACACTTGTTGTTCTGTGAAAGCATAGAAGAAGTCTCCCTTCCCTACTGAGATCAATTTTAGGGCAGCCATCATAGTATAATCCCCTCACCTTCATCCCTTTCTCCTTACATTGGACACTTGTCCAATGTAAATAGAACATAGGGAAGGCTCGTCACCTCACCCTCTTCCATTATCACCATCGTAGGTGAGCCCTCTTCCATCTGCGGAGGATGAAAAATGTGAAGTGTCATTGTTGAATCTTTCACATCCTCTTGTTTCTCACACTGAGAATTACTGACGCGGGCGTAGAGATACGTGATGGTTACAACATGTGCACAAACACTCACAGAAGGAACTATGAGAACTCTGATTCTTGTTCAAAATTGGATACATATGAATCCCT
The DNA here is from genome assembly GCA_963277665.1 of Viscum album. NCBI lineage: Eukaryota > Viridiplantae > Streptophyta > Magnoliopsida > Santalales > Viscaceae > Viscum > Viscum album. The sequence goes on from OY728155.1 coordinate 44,562,212, forward strand.
TTTAGGGCCCGAGCTCATTGGATATCCTCCTCAATAATCCAACCCTAATTCCCCCAATTTGGGTATCTTCCTTAGGAAATAATCCCCAAATTCAATCCTCAAATCATCAAGGCATCCTTTTCATAAAGTAAGCCCAAACTCATCTCTCTCAGAGGACCATACTCTCCTATGAGATTTATTGAACTATGTGGTATTTGATTCCCATCCATGTGGGATACGTAGGAAGCCTCTTTGAGGTTCAAACCCAAAATTTCAAATCAACCCTATTCTCTTTGGGCCATATTCCCAACAGGGTCTGATCTTACTTAGAAACCCATATCCCTTCCAAGTTCCTTGGGCTACTTCATCATAAGTCCCACACTAAGTTCCAACTAAGAACCTTCCACTTAGAGGTCCTTATCACATGACCTTAAAAGGTATGATGTGTCCTATTAAGCAACACTGAACTATGAGCATTTTGATTCCTTTCACAAGGATACGTAAGTATCCTATTTTATGGGCATGATCCCAAGATCAAAACAAACCTTTGTCTCCCTAGATGACAATAAATTCCAAATTTCCCCACTGAGTGGATTAAAAACCAGTATTATCACAAAGATGATTAAAATAATCTCTAATCAGTATATTAAAGGATACCATTGATGTAAAACCTCTAATACATACATATATTTCCGTTAATGAAGAACCTTGAATGCATACTGATGATTCTAAAATATTACACATGTTAATAAGTGATTATAAATTCCAAGGGATATTTATGATATACTTGGTGAATTAATAAGGATTCATGAAAATATTTTAATTTTACAAATAGAGTCCCAGAGTAGACAATAATTCCCCCCAAAAGGGTGTGATGAGTCTGACCTCCTATCCTCTCGACCAATGCACGTTCTTAAGTATTGTAAAGTTCAAAACTTTACAAATGCATGCCTTTGGAAACAATGTCCACTTTGGATAAATAACTATTGGGATTTTCCAGTTCCATGAATAAGTCCAATGGAATCCACCTAGAAATAGTGATTCTTAAAATTAGGACACATGTTTCAAGGAACTACGAAACAAGAACGTACCTCTCACTATTTTTGGACCTTCATTAACATCCATTGGAAACTAATATACTGTGTGTAAAAGCTTCACTCTTAAGGCCTGTGGCTATAGCCCTATAGTTTTTGAAGCTTCTGGCTGCACCGCAGTAGCCTTTCGAGCCGATGAACCCTGACCATATTGAGTCGTATTCATATCCCAACAGAAATGTTTTAGATGACCAAAAAATCCACATATATTGCATGTCTTCTTAGGAATAGGACAATAAAATATGGTGTGAACCCCCTTTCTGCATTGATGGTAAGTTATAGGCACACTTCTAGCTTCAACAGATAGTGCAGAGAAGGCTCGCTACTGAGACCCACCTCCACCACTCCTACGATGGTCCTATCACTTCCTCTTTTTTCTATGCATGACACTGAACCTATCACTAGTTGGGCGATAAGAGGTGGTAAAGATGACTTTTTCCTTCCATGTCCATCTCTTCCATCATTTCCTTATCCACTATATCCACATAGGTTTAAAGCTTCAACATGAACACATGCAATATAATATACGATCGCAAACTCTGCAGGTACTTCTACGCCTTTAGCTAGTCATTCCTTACCATGTCTAGAGAAAAACAGACAAGCTCCAAAAACTGGTTGGTGTAGTATAACAATGAATTATATCACTTCTATAATGATAGGAACACCATATATTTTTCTAACATCATAGATTCTGGACAAAACTGCTGAAAGAATAGGGTTTTGAAACCCCTCCGATCTAAGCCCACATGTCTATCTGCCTGGACCATAGAGTCCCACCAACACTTGCTGGAACCCTCGAGTCTGAATGTTGTGCACTTCACCCTAATATTCTCAGGTGTCCCCAGAAATTCAAATATTATATAGAACCTATCCAGAAATCCTCTGTGACTTGAGGTTCATTTGTCCATTTAAAGGATGGTGGTTTCTCATGTAAGAAATATTGTGATAGATCTCTTTCTCCTCCAGCTCCTAGTTGTACTTTAACCACTGCTTTCTGAACTTATGGAACATCCTGATCCACAACACGAACTTCTCATAAGATAGTCTTGATGATATTATGATCCATAGGTGGATTTCCTTAAGGACTATCAACTACACCTTCCTGATGAACCTATGGAAGACGTCTCAGAGGCATACTGGTGTACACTAAAACATAAGAACAATTATACATCGAAAAAATATAAATTAAAATTAGAAAACCCATAAGAAAAAAACAAAGATTTTAAAAGGAAAAAACCAAAACTAGAGATACATATCCTAACATCCCATGGTAACTTGAGTCACGTTGCGACAATAGTTGGTTAGTCACTCATCACAACATACCTCTCATGTACCGATAATCCTATCTCTAGTATAACTGACATCTTAAGAAAATATTCATGAGGAAATACCTCCTATAATGACAAACTATAATGAACTGACCCAGGTTTCCCTCAAACTCAGCACCTGACACGATCTATCACATACCCAAAGGGCATTCTCGATCTCCATGGGCTAGAAACAAGCACCCAGGCATCGAAAGAAAACCCCGAGGGAACCATTTCAACTAACCTGAATGACCACATGGCATACAAATAAAGAGAAATAAAAGGATAGTGGAAGAATAAAAAAATATATATGCCATAATTGTAAGGAAAATAGTGGAAATAGAACAACTATAACAGTAGCTAAAAACTCCAAAATACATGTCCAACTATAAGGGACTCAAAACAATAGCTACTTCAATGATGGCATGGATGAACTCCAACCATATCACCATCAGCTACCCATCCCAGCTGACACAAAACTAACTTTCTCACTATGGCGCCTTGCCTTTACCTTCACTAGAATACAAAAAAAGGTCTACGCACCACTTAAGAAGTGTGCAGGGTGTGATCTAACAGGCTCATTAAGATCTCACTCAAGTGTTCCATAGAAAGTATCTATATAACAATTCATGTATGCTTATTTAAAATTTAAAACAAGGCATGATAAGCAGTAGAACAGTTTGATATAAAGCACGTTAAACAGTCCCTTTTCCAAAATTCTAAAAAAAGGCAGGTATATTAGTTTCAAAGAACATTTTCCATATCATTTTTCCGTAATCATAAAAATGCAAATCAAGGTTAACTCAGAAAGACAAGAAATAAAAAACAAAAGCACAGGTATCACAAACCAAGGAATACTTCATGTATAGGTAGAAGACTACTCATACCACAATAATCAAGTGCACAAAAATTGACTATAGAACAAAGGGCCTAGGAAGCAGAGGAATACCCCATGAGTAAATCCCCTAAAATTTCAATATCAGTACCCTAGAACCATAGGCCTAAGAAACATAGGAAATCCCCAAGACAAACCTCCTTGATCATCACAATAAATGGACAATGGCCTCAAGCTAAACCTTCTACCTAAGTACCCAAGGTAACCCATGGGATATTTTTCACAAACCCATTTCAATGCCTTGAAAACCCATTCAAAACCATTTCACAAATCCATTAATAAAAATACATGGAAAACATTTTTCTTTCAAAACCCTTTTTAAACACACACAAAAAACATTCCAATTTCATAAACCAATTTATAAAGAAATTTTCAAAAACAAACAAGTAGGTTCATTATCATAGGTTATAAATGGAACCACCTACCTCAAATTTTGGGTAACACATGCCCACAATGGAACCCAAAAGCAATGAAATCCAACAACTCCATTATCAAAGTCCCTAGAATCAAACTCACAACTCAAATGATTGATTCCAAATCGAAGATATAGGATTGGAGGATAGAAGAAAGCGCAATTACCTTAAGAAAGAATGTTTTTTGCACCACAACTATCCAAGGAACGACCTTCAAGACAAGATCTCACAACAGATCTAGATGAGGACAACAAGCAACATCTAACTTTGATAAGTGGATCTGATAATGCAAGGCTATGGAACCATCATGCTCAATCTCAAGGAACAATCGGAGAGAACACTTACCTAAGAGAGATGCGACATATAAGCAATGATGAACTGGAGATGATTAGACCAACCTGAAAGGTGTGACACCTCTAAAAAACACCTAGGAGAAGTCTAGGAATGAGAGAAAAGAGGTTTTGGAGGAAAAAACCACGTGAAATAGAAAAATGTGTGACTTAAACCTGGGCGTGGCCAGGTCACGGCGTGTACCCCTTGCTCACAACGTGTAGTCCACGCTTGATAAGTTACACTAAAAAAACGGTCTCCTTGGGTTAAAAATCCTTTATTTAACCCCTACATTACATTTACATCAGGTAAACGCTGTGTACCAGCTCACAGCATGATCTCCCCATTCCCAACATGATCTCCCAGTCCATGACATGCAACCGACACCTTATACACAATGTGTACTTTAGGTACACGGCGTGTACCTATTCTGCAGTCTGTAGTAAACCTAGAAAAATAACATAAAAGTATTTTTAAAACTAGAAGGGAACTTAGAAAAAGGAAAAACATACCCAATCAAGGTGACAAGATGTTACACATTGATCTGTTTGGTTGATATAATCTATAACTATCCTAGAAACTATCCTAGATGCATCAAGTACAATCTTTAAAAAGAAGTTTGGGCTAAGTCATCTTTTTTAACCTCACACTCCTATATGAAATTTGGTTTCATCCCATATATCCATCACTCTTTCTAGAAAATTACGATATATTATTTCAATTAATTCTCAAAATGATACTAATTAATATGAAAATATAAAAATCATAGAATAATTTAAAACATTAAGTATGCATCCTTTTCATTAAAACTATCTCCCTTTGTAATGCTTCTCCACTCATGATTGATTTTTCATCAACCATGAGTGAGATACATATCATAGAAGAGGGAATATAAATCACTAATCTAAAATAAAAGTGTCAAGTGATAAAGGGAATCCTTACTTGAATTGTTTTTGGAAACTAATTCTTGCATTGTAAATTACATAATAAAAATAAAAATAAAAATATCTAGACTATACATCCATTGGTAGTTGATTTAAACCTCATCCTTCCACTCTCTCTTATAGAGTTGGAACTCTAACTTCCCCCTAATTGTAAATCCCCATCAAGTGCACACAACTCTACTTATTTATAGTCAATCATCCTTCATGAAATTTCTCCATATATCTCATCTTATCTTCCCATAACTATCTCATGTATCTTTATATATTGTATCTCTCTCCTTTTAAGTCAGTGTTAAACTCCATATCAATGTATGAGATCCCATGTGCCATCATATTCAAACCTCCCCCATATCATATCTACAAGCATGTGTATGGGAATTAAACATGGAAAATTGTATATCTATATAGATACAAATTCTATAGCAGGGATAGGTTCTTAAATCACAAACCACTATTGTTGTATCCTTCATATAATATATTCATCATGTATATCCATCTATAGTGTAATATTATTCATGAAAACCCTTGATACACAGCCATATCGAGACTCTCCATGTCATATTTAACCTCTACATCATAGCCTCATATATCATACAAATCATAATCTCATTCATCTCCACCTACTATGCATCCAAATAATCCATTCTATAATAATATTCATTATTCTAGTATTCTTCTCAAGATACGATACAACATAACTCTAGCACCGCAAAGTCACTGATTCATAGAAAATGACCCTTACGTGAGATTCTTCTTACCTTTATGCACTTCTAACCTACTACCCTTACACAACAAGTATGACCCTTTCATAGATATACCAATACCTTTACATGGTCATCTCTGTACCCATATGTGGCCATCATAACTTTATTTATCCTCATTATGACCTTGCATAACTCCATTTAGGATGAGGTTACCCATACATAGCCTCCATTACATTTATTAGATAATCCAAACCTCCACATCGCATCAGCATTCATAAATAATTTCTTCTTCCACCTATGGCACAAGTTATATAATGATCAAATCCTCTTACACATAATATAAAATGATTTTTAACAAAAATATCCAATAAACACAACCCAAATATTAAAAGGCCAAGTGTCTTTCGGAGAATAGGGTCATAAAATATCCACATGAATATAAGATAAAAAATACTTATTTTAAACTTCAAAATTTTCTCCCGTATCTTGTTTAGCTTCTAAAACATCATTGGATAACCTAGGGATTCTATAAACAAAGGGGTGATCTATAAACCACAGTAAGGGAATAAGTAGTATAAAGAAGCATTACATATGAGCCAAATTTCATAATAGGATATCATAAAAGTAAAGGCTCATGAATAATAATTTGGAATAATTAAATAAATAATATGGAATTATAATATCATGTAATTATAGGAATGTGGAAACATTAAATCACAAAACATCATAAGCATAAGTCAGGGCTCACTATCGAGACATTATAACTTAGTGAACAGAGTCCCAAGTGGATTAAGTTTACTCCATGGTCCCATTTATGTCATCTCAAGGGATATAAACATTAACAAATTATTTATAGAATTATCTAAGTGCACCTATCATAACATGTACATGCATATTTCTGCCCCATAATGGAATCAAACATAAGGCATAAGAATAATAAATACCAATGGAAAGTATTGGCTTACATAGTCTTTCCTCAAAGCATAATAAAAAATATTTCATAAATATTTAAAAGTGAGTAAGAAATTAAATATTAAATATTTTTATATTTGAATCAATAAGATTAGGTCTCAAATAAAGAGTTCATTTGAAAAATTCATGAGAAGAGACAAAAAATTGGGTATATAAATAAACCTTTAAACGATGTTTTAAAAAATGGGTAAAAGTATTTTAAATAAGGTAAGAATATGGAAATTTCATTGAAAAAATAGGTAAACCAAAATTTTTAACCCTAAAATGATTATCATTTTATGAAATCATGAATTTTTAAGATACTTTGAAATAATTTTACATGAAATTTTTATGGGATAGAAAATCGCCCTTTATTTGGGTTTGATTTTAAAGAAGGTATTGAGAAATGAATGTAAGGAATTTATAACCTCAAAAAGGGTGAATAATCTAGGTTTATATATAAGATATATATATATATATATATATATTTATAATTTAGAATAATTATGTAACATTAAATAGATAATGTTAGGTAGAGACAAAAAATCAATGACCCAATGAAAAGAGGGTTGTTTAGAGAGTTCTTGTACCTCATGTCCAAATTCATTATGTATTTTCGATTAACATATAGAATGATGAAATTAGATTTCTTAAACACTTTATTATAATCCTAATTCAAATATATTTTATTTATTATTAATATTTTGTGTTAATTTAGATTCATTTAATTTATATATCAAGCCTATATTTATTTTACCAAAGTCATTCTTGTCATGAGATTATAGGTTTTATTATTATATAGTAAGTTCATTTAGCTGGGTCTTTTGACCATGATGAACTTAATTCATTTAATATAACATTAAGAGTATTTAAAAATAGAATATAAGAAAAAATATATATACCTATTAATCTCATTTTTAACCATAATAATTGAATTTTAACCAGCTATGAATGAACTTAATGAAAATGAAATTCATATTTCATGGGGGTGATGAACCGACCATAACATGAACAACATTTTAATTTTAGACTCAATTAAAGGGAGGTTAGAAAATGGATATTACACCAAAATAATAACATATAAGAATATTTATGATACTTATGTTACTATTTAAAGGTGTATTAAATTTATATGTGGTTGGTAGAAGATAAAAATAATCTAAAGAGACTTGGTTGAGAATTGAACCTCTTACTTTTGGAGTCTCCTCTTGGATACCCCTTTTGTATCCTTAGGATGGTATTTTGGTATGATAAAAACTCTTTGGATGTTTTAAGGAGGTTTTGGGAAAGAAATGGGCATAGTTTGTGCTATCTCAAAGGCTTATAAGGTGTGATGAGAATGGGTGGGATTGTAAGAGGTGGAGAGGGGATGTTTTTGAATATATTAATCTTTAGTTTATTATTTTTTCACATGAATATCAATAGTGTTGAATCTTGTGGCTAAACTTAGTTATTTATTCATGTGAGTTTAATATAATGACTACCTACATTATCTAGTACACTATTATTCATGTTATTAACTTATAGTGTTAAATACTATGTTTTGTTGTATTTCACTATTCACTAAAATTAATATATTTTAGAAAAATAAAAAAATCTAACCCTAAGTTAATTTTGATGTGATGATTACATAAATGACATTCCTTATATCAAAAAAATCATAATATGGTAAATTTAATGTTTAAATAAAATCATTATTTAATAAAAACCAATTCTTATGAAATGATCAAATTTTTAACATGTAGAGAAATTAATTAGGGTTTCATAAAAGTATATTATCATATTTATATCAATATATATTTTTAAATGAAATTATTTTATTAAAGTAAACTTTTATTTAATCCTTTTAAATTAATAATAAAAATTTATTTTAATGAATATAAATCATATTTTTTTTTCAAAAATATAATTTTGATTTCATTAAATCAAACATTTATTTTATAATATAAAACACTTTTATTTAACTATATTATGATAAAATATCATTATATTATTACCAAAATATTATTTTAAATTATATTTGTCAATTCAATTTTCTTAATGGTATTATTTCAATGGTCATATAATAGTCACATTACAGTGGTTAAGTAACAGTCAGATCCTAATGGTTATATTTCCCTTCATACCCTATATATACTCCACCATTATCATAATTCTCCATTCACTACTTCAAATACAAGGTTTTATACTTCCCTTAATAATTTATGTCATATTCCTAAAGCTTCCCTTTCTTTTTATAGACTTTATGGTTTGATCTTTATGGGAGAATTCCGTGCCGTGGAGTTTACATTAGTATGCGAATTATTGTAATTCATTTATATACCTATATTTTTCCTATATTTTATAGTAAAAATTATTTCATGATTTGTAATGTTCCTATGAAATATAAATTTTTTTCTATGTTCATAAATTATAAAACATAATAAAATAGTCATAGTGAATCAAGTATTCTTGTACTAAGAGAGGGAATTTCTGGAATGTAACAAGTGAAAACCCTAAGGTGAAATGCATCATCCAAATTAGTTCAACAATGATATCCCCTTGAAAATGTTAATGGAATTACAACATAGTGTGAAACAAAGTTTCATAGTACATTTTTGGGGAAGATAACACAAAATGTGACACTGAACAAAATCATATTTTTGTGATGAATAGTTCCCAGTTGATGTGTGTCTGACATTGGAGTTGAGTAGGGGCGCAATCCACTTAATAATACAAAAAATGGATAATAACTCAAAATATAATCCTTTGGCCCTCTTTCTAGGACTCCCCTTCCCTATATTGACCCAAAATAGGTTATCCTCTCTTCACACATGCATCGCCCAATGTCAACTCGTGTCTGGATCACCTGCACTACTTCCTTCTCATTGGCATACTGCGACGATGATTGAATGGATTCTTTGGATGGATCCTCTAAATGGATAGCCTGATCTAACTGGGCTATATGGTTGGATATATTTTTTTATTATTTATTCATTCAATTCCCTTTCCATTTATATCTTGTATGAAATTATATATTCTATATTCAAAACCTTATTTTTATTCACTCTTCTTCAAGTTTTAGTTTTAATGTTTTCTACCAAATAAAAATCAGAAAAATGTAAATCAGACAATAATAATCAATTTAATTCAAAAATTATTAAAATTGATTCTAATAATATATGCATAAAATTGAAATATAGAATACCCCACACTTAGACCCTGCCTATCCACAAGTATGCAATCTTAACTTAGAAAAAAATAATACTCATGCTACTGAAATTAAAATTTTATTACCAATAAATAAAAATAGTTATTAATAGGTTGAATAAAATTCAAGCATCACATATGAATATATTTTAAAAAAATTTTGAGTTGGTACCCTATAACAAACTTATTTGTACTTTATTATAATATGTATTCATTTTATTGATTATTAAAAAACTATTTATCACATCATGGTTATTCTTCTATGTGACTTAGTATGTTATAATGTCCTAAGAGTAGTTGTCAAACTAAAATGTCATAGTAGTTCCCTACTATGATGAGAACCCGAAAGTGCTACAACACTATTCTTGACTATATGTTCTATAGGTGGATGATGTCATTTGAGGGACATAAATGATACAGGATATCAAGGGTGGAAACTCATAGGACTTTGAGGCACCTCCTCGTGGTATATTCCCTAGGTAATATTGAGTAGTATATTATGAGAATGAGACATTCCAATAATAAATCCACATTTCTATGTGTCATTTGATATTCCTATTTATGAACATTCATATTGATTATTAGACTTTAATATTATTATTAATTAATATTATGAGTCATGAACTTTGATGTATTGATCAAAACCATGATAAAATATGTTCGTGGTGAGGTTGGATATATTGGGTGCTTCACTAGTAATATTGCATTAATGAATAATGAGAGAACATATTTTCACTTTTTTTAAATGGATATTGATATCTCAAGAACTTTGATGGAAATTATATAGCCTAAATAAATCCATAGACATGGTGTTCGACAAGAAAGTTCATTTTCCTAGAAATCAATGAAAAAGGCATCAAGCACTTTTGTTGATGGTACCAGCATGTAACATGATTGATTATAAATATCGTAATAAAATGATTATATTATATATTAAGCATTTGTATGAGGTAACATGTTATTACATCATTATCGTTTTTCTCTATGGTTACCCTATCAGGTTGCTAGATGCTAACCTTGGTCTTTAAGCTGCTTCATGGAATTCCATTGACAAAGAGGCCTAGAGGGTCACACACTAAGTATATCCAGAATACCAGTTAAATAATATATTATTATTAATTATTTAACAATTTGAATAAATATTATTCCTTCATGTGGTTTAATAATTAATCTTTTTTTCTTGATCGCATATATTTTGTCACTAGTTATTCGAGAGAATATAAATTGAGTGGAATATTAAATAAATATTTATTTTATATTTATAGAATATAATATTTATTTTTTTTATTAGAGAATAATACACTGATATTTATTTAATAAATAAATATTCATTGTTCAAGGCCCGATAAATATTGTAGAGGAATGGTGGACTGTGTTTAAATGGTTCGATGAGAAAATAATAAATATTGAATATTATTTGATAAACAAATATTTAATTCTAATTCAAAATTTAATCACATGTTGAGAAATAATAATAATATTATTATTTAATATGGGTTTTTATCTAGGATTATGTAAATAATTATGGTCACTTGTGCAATTATTTCATTTTATTCTTATAGATATATAAACCCAGTTATGTTATTTTCTCAAGAGAACAATTCATTTTTTTGGGTTGTGCACAATGTAATTAGAGAATTCTCTAAAACCCTAGAGATCTATCTTCTCTAAGATCGATCCTAAGAACAAAGAATAATATTCCTCTACTAGATCATGGAGAATTTTTTCAAAGAAATTTCCATAGGGATCAAAGGCGGACAACGTAAGGGAAAGGATCTATCGTGCTGGCACCAAAAATAATTTTAGAAACATCTGGAGATTCGACGTACTTGTGTGGACCACTGCTAGAGGGAATATACACTTGATTCCTATAACTCAACTATGGTTCATCACATATATATTCTTAGATACATCAATTAAGAAATAAATCAATCTATTTAATTCTTATTTAAATAAATTAATTATAAATAATATGTGATAATCATCTCTCTTTAATCCCTACATGATTCATGTTGTATGTCACCTTTGATTCAATTTCATTGAAAATGACATTTATCGTTGTGTATATACTGGATTGTTCATTGAACATGACAAAAATAATTTTTTGGAACCACTCATCACATGATTTAACTACACCTAAAACCTATAAGTTGTATCAGAGCAGTCACATAATATTTTATAGTTATTTAATGAGTATTGGTGATTTATTCATTTCAATTTTATTTTTCAGTTCAATTTTAATCATTATTTTAATCATAATCACATTATATACTTCTTCCTCTTTTATTTCTCATATATCTGGTCAATATAATTAAATTTATGAATAAACTGAAATTGAAGATCTCATCCAGAAGTGCCAAGGATTCTATCCAGATAACATAGCAGTACACACCGTGTAATTGGAGTTACATGCTGTGTAGTTGTGCTCAATGCATCAAGAATTAATTCAGAATTAATTTGGTAATATGAATTAATGACACATGGTGTAGTTTTTACCTAAAACTATGTATTGGCAGGGATATATTGGTGAACAGTCATTCAGAGTACATGTTGTATATCCCATGTACACAACATGTAGTCCCTTTGAGAAAAATATGCGATGGGTATTTCAATACTCGGCCTACCTGACTAGTGACCATGTAATTCAGAGATGACACTGCATGTAGCCCAATGTACATGTCATGTACTCCATTTTTTCAAGATACAATCTACATGTAAAGTCCCTAGGCATGTACCTCAGATAGATCATGATTGATGTACATGCCATGTAGCTTTCCTGTACACACCGTGTACTTATACAAAATTATACAGATTTAAAATTTATTTATTATACTATGTAAACCTTGAGAGATGTGATTTCATGTGGTCATTAAGTTTATAGTACACGTGATGTGATAGTTTTTAATGTGTGTGTGTGTGTGTTTAATTAATATCTATGTAATGTTCAAATCTATACATCGTGTATGAGACGTATTACGGTTATTAATCTACATGAACTGAAGAATAACACATGACTGAAAAATCATGTAATTCGTGTAATCATTAAGTTGATAGTACACATCAAGAATGTACGTGATAATTATTGTATTCCATATATATCAATAGTAAATAGTATATGAGTATAATACATGTTGGGTAGAATTAGATGAATATTCACTATATATCCTCCAAGTGACATTGATGTACATAGTTAATTTTAAATAAATTTACTTAATTTGTCTAAAATTATAATGGATGATAATCTCAAGGAAGTTCAGATGGGAATTAAGATAAAATAACTGATTAATAAAAGATAATAATTAATTGATTCGAGTGTGATTTATCATAAATGAGAATGATTAAGAATTGAATTTTTTGTTTTATAAAATTCATAATTCATTACATGAATTTGGATGATCATGAGAATAGACCAAACCTTTGTATGTGATTGGTTTCATTTAATTTATTATTAAATTAAATTTTTTATCGTGTGCTCCTTCTCTCCTCTTGTTATGTAAGGGAATTAATGCTCATGGTTTCTTTTATGTAAGACCTTTTCCCTCACCAGTGTGTGATTAAAATCATATGTAATGGATGGATCTACTAAAATTGTGGAGGAGGTTCAATTTCAGAGCCAAGGCGAAACCAGAACAAGGAGATACATAGGTGGACAGGTAGAAAGCTGTAACATGAATCTTAATTGGTTTTAGGTATTTTTTCCCTAGTTCAATGGTTATTTTATCAACCATTAGATAAAATAACCATTAAAAAATCTCACGATCATGCCACTTTATTATTATTTTTCTATAATATATTATGGTTATTTCATTATGGATGTTTTTTTACAATCACATAATTAATGAAATTAATGAGCATGCAAGATAAAACTAAAATAAAATGGCTTGTGCGTAAATATTATCTAAGACGTGTTTATCACTTAAGTAAACTCACATAATATTAACAAGAATGTGATAAAGATAATAGGTGTAAATTTATTCATAAAATGGTAAAATCCATCAATTATATATATTAAGTCGATATATACTTCAATTACTTGAGTTAAAATTGAACCATAGTTCAATGTTCTTGACCAGTCAAAGTTGGGGTGCTTTCAATTATCGGTGAATTGTAAATTGAAGTTTTGGGTTGACTTAAATTAGTTTATATAAAGGGTTGACTATCAATGTAGGACTTGGTGTAACTAAGAGTAAAGGGTTAAGGAAATACAATTTTAGGATTTCATGATTGGGGAGTCCACTCAACAGATCAAGGAGATGTGAGTTAATGCAGTTGGCATTTGGAATGCCTATATAAAACTATTCATGTTTCTTGACTAGCCAAAGATTGGGTAATGAGAATGGGAATATGGATCCTTGCCATTGGGATTTCTAAGCAACAGAACATTTTGAATATAATAGTGAGGGATATTGGGTTTCTATAAAATAGTGGTAGACAAATAAATATAATATTTATTTATTTTTTTACCAAAAATTTATCAGATAATGTACTAAAATTATTCTTATATTATTTTTATAAGAAGTAATAAAATGAAATCAAACATATCATTGTGATCCATACATTATTAGGACAACCTTCTCATCAGTAAAATTTTTCAAGAATGGAAAAGTCACCTTTGTTTCATCCTTCTCCATGAAAGGAAATTATATGTGATGGAACAAGCTTTTCCTAGAGTTCCTAGTAACAAGGAAGGTTGTGACGAGATATCTCTCTATGAGAAGCATCTGAATGATGATACAGATGTTCAATTTTTCATGGTGTAATCCTTTTCTAATGATCCTTTTAATCAACATGAGGATATGGATTTCTATAGCATGATATATCATATTCATAACCTCTATCAACAGAAGGAGAGACAAGAGAGGTACAATATCTCCAATAATTTGTTCACAACTAATATTATAGAGTCTTTTCTAGTTGGGCCTCATAAATTCAAGATAATTGGATACATTGAACACTTAGACAGCTTAGGGATTAAATTATTGGATGATTTGTGTATATATATCATACATTAATCACTATACAAGACCTTCTCTTGTTTTATTGTTAATTACAATATGAGAAATAATAAAAAGAGTCTTTTTGAACTTATTACTTTGATTCTACAAGTGAATAAAATCATGTGGTATGATAAACCCACAATACTTATGGTGAATAAGAAAATTACGAACAAGGAAAATGGGAACAAGACTTATAAATATTCTAAAGATCCATAGGACCATCCTTCTAAGAAGAAGAAGATCTAGAGGCAGGGCATGAAAAATGAGTCAGTATGTTTTTCATGTGGTGTGTCAGGCCACTAGAAGAGGAACTGCACCTAGAATCTAGGTGAAACTAAATGTTATTTCATTATTGTGTATAATATTTCAATATCTACACATTGTGTATTATATAAATATTTTGTGGATCAAATATATATCCAAATATATGAGACAAGAATATTTTGAAAGATTACTAGAGGATAGGTGGATCTGAGAGATACTAATGGAGTGTGGATTGATACACTAGCCATTAGTGACTACCATGTTTCATTGAAAATGTGAATGATTTTGGTTTTAGAATATATTTTATTATGTTCATATGGTTACCAAGAACATAATTTATGTGTCATTCCTTGATGTAGATATGTTTTTTTCATGTTCGAAAATAAAGGTTACTTATTTTATAAGGAAAACATATGTTATGGTATGGAACATTTAAATCATGGTCTTTATGTATTAAATTATGAAAACCAAGTGTTTTAAATCGAGAACAAATCATGTTCACACGACTCATATAACACCCAGCTTTGGTATCACCATCATGGTCGTGTAAATGAGAAGTATTTAACAAATATTTTTCAAGATAGTTATTTAAAATATTTTTAGATAAAACCACTTGAATGATGTCATGATTTTTTACATGGAAAATGACCAACCACCATTTTGTGGATAGGGTGAAAGGGGAACAAAGCTCCTTGGATTGGTATATATTGATGTGTATGGACCATGTCCTGTAGAATCTAGAGGTAGATATTATTTCTTCATTACTTTTACTGATGACTTGACTAGATATGGATATATGTACTGGATGAGGCATAAGTATGAATCCTTTGGGAAATTCAAGGAATTAAAGAATGAAGTAGAGAATAAACTTGGTAAGAAGATAAATACGCTTCAATCAGATCAAGTTGGTTAATATCTTATCCAAGTGTTCATTAACTTTATACTGGAGTTTGGGATTCTATCTCAACTCAGTCCACCTTATACACCACAGTGGAATAGTGTTGGTGAAATGAGGAATCATACCTTATTATAAATGGTAAGGTCAATGATGATTCATGTAGATATTATATTATCCTTTTGGGGATATTCATTGAAAACTACAACATACACGTTAAACCGAGTTCCAACTAAAGAATAAAATAGAATTCTCTTCGAGTAATGGAGTGGAAAGAAACTTGTTTTATCAGATACACATGTATGGGATAACAAGTATTTTGTTAAGGACTTATCAAGAAATAAACTAGCACCCTAGGGCACAAATTGTATATTTATTGGATATCCCAAGTAAACAAAGGGATACTACCTATAAAACCCCTCAAATAAGAAAGTTATTTTCTCTAGATAAGCAGTATTCCTTGAGAGGGAGAACATCCTAAAAAAATATAGTGGTATAAATGTTGAATTTGATGACGTTTATGCTCAAGATACATAATAGTTGTATAAGGAATAGGTTCCATAGGTCTCCATGGAAGAATTAGTTCCTGAAAAACAAGTACTGCAGAGGAGAGTAAGATAAGTAAGAGAACCAGAGAGATATGGTTTTCTAGTCACCAAAATAGTGACTCATTATTGTTTGAAAATGATGAACCTATATCCTATAAGTAATAAGTAGATATATCATAAGATGAATGATGGTAAGAATCCATGCATTCTGAAATGGATTTCATGTATTAGAACCAATTTTGGGTCCGGGTCGATGTGCCGGTTGATGTAAATACCGTTGGGTGAAAATGGGTATTTCATAGAAAACTAAACATGGAAGATAATGTAAATGCCTATAAAGAAATACTAGTGGCTAATTGGTTTAAACAACATCATGGAATTGACTATGATGAAACTTTTTCACCAATTTCCTTGTTTAAATCCATCAAAATTATACTTTACATAACAGATTACCATGACTATGAGATTTGTAAGATGGATGTCAAAACCACACTCCTTAATGGAAACATTCAAGAATATTTCTATATGACACAACTAGAAGGTTTTCTGACTCCAAGTGATTCCAAAAAGATTTTCAAGTTGTAGAGATCCATTTATGGATTGAAGTAAGAATTCAGGTCATGGAACATTTGATTCGATGAATCCATAAAAGAATTTGGTTTGATTAATAATGAATGTGATTCATGTGTTTACAAGAGTTTTAGTTCCAATGTGTTCGTTATCCTAGTATTATATGTTGATGACATATTACTTATGGGAAACAACATACCAGTCTTGCAATCTATTAAGGACTGGTTAAAAAATGATTCTCCATGAAATACTTAGAAGAATCAACCTATATTTTGGGGATCAATATCATTCATGATAGGTCAACAAGGTTTCTTGGATGAAGTCAAAGTACATGTATTGAATATATACTAAATATATTTAGTATGGACAATCCAAGAGGGGATTTTTTCTAGTTTCATATGGATTACATATTTCTACAAAAAGGTATCCCCATATACAATAAAAGAAATAGAGAATGAGTAATATCTCAAACACTTCAACGATAGGATAAATCATGAATGTCATGTTATATACTAGACTTGATGTTTCTTATACATTAATAAAGGTAGGAAGATATCAATAATATCTAGGAGAATACCATCAGACTGATTTTAAGGCTATCCATAAGTATATGACAAGAACTAAGGATATGTTCCAGATGTATGGAGGATATGAGGAGTTGGTCATCAAGGGTTATACCGATGATGGTTTTCAGATAGATATGAATGATATGAAGTCACTTTAAGATATGTTTTCGATCTCAACAGAGTATATGTGAGCTGGAAGAGTTCATATCATCATGTTTTTACTGATTCTACAGTATATTCTGACTCTATATTGTCTTTAGATGTAGCCAATTATGCCTTTTGGATTTGGAACTTTGTCCAAGAGTTTGATGTGGTACCTATCAGTAAAGATCCCATCACATTGAATTGTGATAATACTATAGTGGTGACTCTTGAAAAAGATCTAAGTTCACACCTATAGACAGATCATATACATGGGAAGTATCACCTCTTGTGGTATTTTCATCAGAGGGGTGAAGTTGTAGTAAGCATAGTACCCACGGAAGATAACGTGGTGGAACCCTTGACTAAAGGCCTATCTCAACAAAATCATGAGTATCATGTGAGATATAGAGAAATGAAGGTTGTTAGCAGTTGGATCTAGTGAAAGTGGGAGTCTTTTGGAGTTGGTTCCCTAGAACCCACATCTTTGTACTTTATGATAAAATGTATTAAATGTTTTTTTATATTAATAAACTAATTATCACCTCATGATTTTCCTTCTATGTGACACAATATGTGATAATGTCTTAAGAGTAAATGTCTCACTAAAAGGTCATAGGAATTCCCCACTATGATGAAAACCCAGAAGTGTTATGACACTATTCTTGAATATATGTTCAATACCCGAATGATATCATTTGAGGGACAAAAATTAAACAGGCTATCAAGGGGGAGACTTTTAGGAATTTGAGACACCTTCTCTTGGTATACTCCCTTTGTAATATCTAGTAACATATTATGAGAATGGGACCCACCGGTAGGAAATCCAAATTTCTATGTGTCATTAGATGTTCCTATATGTGGACATTTGTATTCATCCTTAGACTTTAATAATATTATTAATGAATATTATGAGTCACGTACTTTATGTATTGATGAAAACCATGATAACATATTTTTGTGGAGAGGAAGGATATGTTTGGTGCATCATGGGTAATATTGAATCAATGAATAATGTCAAAAAGGAAATATACCTTCTATTTTAATGGAAGTTGATATTCCAGACCCTTTGATAGAAATGATATTGCCTAAATAAATCCATGTCCATGGTGTTTGATAGAAAAGTTCATTTTATAGGAAATTGGAGAAAGGAGAATCAATCGTGTTGGTTGATGGCACTGGCATGCAATCTTATTGATTAAAGATAACATTATAAAGGGATTATATTACACATAAAGCATTTATATGATGCAAAATTTCGTTACATCATTAACTTATTTCTCTATAGGTTCCTTGGCATGTTTCTAGATGCTAACCTTGGACTTTCGACTACTTCACCTAATTCCATTGAGAGAGAGGCGTAGAGGGTCACACACTAAGTGTATCCAGAATCTTAGTTAAATAATATATTATTATTTATTGTTTAACAAGTTGAATAAATATTATTTCCACATGTAGTTTAATAATTATTCATGTTTTCTTGATCGCATATATTCCTTCATCGATTATTAAATTGAGAAGAATATTTAATAAAAATTTATTTTATAATTATTGAATATAATATTTATATATTTATTAATGAATAATATAGTGATATTTATTTAATAAATAAATATTCATTATTTAAAGCCCAAAAAATATTGTGGAAAAATGGTGAACCAATTTTAAATTTCCTGGTGAGAAAATAATAAATATTGAATATTATTTGTTTAAATAATATTTAATTTTAATTCGAAAGTTTTGTGCATGTTAAGACTTATTATTATTATTATTTGAAATGGATTTTTGTTATGATTAAATAAATAATTAATGGAACTTTAGAAATTATTTTATTTTAACCCTAGAAATATATAAACCTGGTTATGTTATTTTCTCAAGAGAATAATTCATTTGTTTGGGTTGTATACAATGGAACAGAACAATTTTCTCAAGACCTAGAGATCTCCCTTATCCAAGATCCCTCCCAAGAATGGAGAGCAATATTCCTCCACCAGATCAAGGGGAATTATTTGGAATAAATTCTCATAGTGATCTAATGTGGACGACGCAAGTGTAAGGATCTATCTTGCTAGTACCCGAAGATCCTTTCGGCGACGTCTTATGATTTTTGAAATAGGTGTGGATCACCGCAAGAGGGAATATACACATGATTGATATAACTCAAAGATAGTGCATCTTATATCTGTTAATATATCCATCAATGAAGTAAAAATTTAATCAAGGTAATTCTTATATAATTGAATTATTTATAAATAATATGTAATGATCCACACTCTCTTGTTTCAACATGATTCATATTGTCTATCTTATTCGATTCAATTCTGTTGAACACAACATTTATCATTATGTGGATCTTAGTTTGATCATTGAACATGACAAAAAGAAATTTAGGGAACCACCCATTTCATGCTTCTTTTGTCCCCAAAACCTACAAAATCCTTATTTTTAAGGAAACAAATCAACTAGGTATTTTACTTTTCCCCTTTAAAGATGGTGTGTCTCTATTTACTTCCATTAAAGTATATCAAATTATTATTAGTATATATGATATTTTTTGATATTATTCACTTTAAAATCTTTTCTTTCAAGACTCAAGGTGATAATTAAATAGAGTTATTCTTATACCTCAAGTACATTCTCCTTACTATATACTTGTATTGGCAGTTAACCTAGCCTGAAGGCATTTTAGATCCTTTTTATTTATTTTTGGATAATCCCCCTTTTGGGTTTAGGGGGAACCCTTACATGACCCATAGTCCACGAGGCACATGAAAAAATATAAAACCCAAAGTCCCAAAGGCCCAAAGGCACAAGACCCAATATATCACCAGAAGGCCTAAAGACCTGACTATACTGGAACTTCCCATCCCTAACATCTTCATCTTTGAAGGAACCTATCTCCCCATCCCGTATGGATTATCTAATTGCATTTCCCAATTTAGAACTACATGGTGCCTATTATTGATGGTGATTTTCATACCCTATCATTCTTTCAATGTGGTTATCTCTTCTCTAGTGTATGTTACATGATTTGAATCCATTTCTAGGATCTTCTCTTATGCGGTCTTCCCAGACTACTTCATGGTCATGTGGCCCAAAATCCCATGTCCGAGAGGCCTGAGGTGGCCCGGAGGCCCTGTGTCCTGAAGGCCAATGGTGGCCTAAAATCTTTTTTGACCATAGGACCAAACTTGTGGCCTGAATTACCAAATTAGATTAATAGTTTTGGATGCTACAATACTATGCAGTACCTTCTATAGTACTTCTATAGTAAACCAGAAATATCCTTCCATTGAGATATGATAATCGTTTTTATGTAGAATTATGAGGTGTCTCAACCACTAAATTACCACTCTAAATATACCATATGGTTGCATTTAATATCAAATATTCACCCTATAAATTCAAATATCAAAATTAATCATTATGAATTCATAATTAATATCACATGACTCTGAATCTTAAGCTTGGTAGGTAAATGATATAAAACAGGTAAAGCTCAAAAAGGAGGATAGCTCTAAATCATAATGTCTGATATGAAAATTACATCAATGGAGATACCCTCTCTAGAATTTTATCACCCCAATATCCCTAATACTCAAAGTAGGGTCATGAATAATATAAAAACACAATGAAAGTTACACCCACTTGTGTTTTTGTTTTTTCTTTTCCTCAACTCTTTCTATTTTTTGATGGTTTCTCTTAGGAAAAATCTCACACTACTCACCCAACCAATAATTGTTATCCTTGTGAAATTAATTTTAATTTAGTTCTTCCCTAAATGATTATATATATATATTATATGGGCCTAAAATAAATGTACAAATTTTATAGACTCTAAGGGCCAAAATTTTACATTTTCCCCAATTTTTTTTTATTTTTTTATTTTTAAAGAGGATACAATGAAGTGTATTGAATAATAAACATGAAACTTTCTCATGACCCATGAAACACCACTCACATATTCTCCTCAATAAAGTAAATACCTTTCAACTATGGGAAAACTATTCCCCACACATGAACCATTTAATGTCATGAAAAAATATAAATAGTATAGTGGGAAATGATAATATAGGATTATAACATGGATCTTCTCTAACAAGTAATCCATAGATAACAAGGAACAAAAATAAAGATAAAAATTTCAAGTTAGTTCTCAACTAGAAGTTCCTAAATCAAAAATACCTCCTCATTTTAAATAAAACATTATACAATAATGGGTTTGATAATATACCAATGTAAGTTATAGAAGGTTTATATTTCCCAAGATTCTATCAGAAAATATGGCTATGGATGGGAAATATTTATCCTTGAGTCATATCAAGAATAGGAACATATTATAAAGAGTAAATCACTCATGGAATGGCCTAGAAATAGAAAACTAATCCACATGAACTTCAAAAAATAAAATCACAAAAAATGTGAAGGAAATTTCATCAAAATAAATCAACTAGCCTCCTCAAATCATGATTAATCAAATTGACACCTCAATGCATATATCTAATAAGTTATCACCCCATATTTCTCATTTAACATTATTAACAATGAAATCTAAAACATGGAATCATGGGATTCCTAAGTGATATTTGTTTCATAGATTAAAAATATAGATAAAATCTAAGGTGGGGAATTCAATTTTTTTAGAATTAAGAAAATATATTAAAGAATATATGTAAGGTAAAAAAAATAATTAAAAACAATAATCACCTTTACTCATGTATCTCCTTTACTTTCCTTTATTGAATCTTATTTTGTATTTTTCAACATAATGGACCTAAAAAATAAAAAAAATCCATGTGAAGGAACCAAGTCTATATTGTTAAACCTCAAAAATATAAAGGTATCAAAACTAGTTCATAAAACAAGTTCCTAAACTAAATTTCTAGGGAATAATTACTAAGAAAAAAATAAAATAAAACTTGGATTGAATCCTATAATGTTCTTTTGTATAAGGTTGTCTATTTTGAGCTTGCCTCTTTTCCCCTTGTGATAGGATTATAGTAAAGTATTTCCCATCTAGGATTTATCCAATTCTATATTTAAATTTCATCTAGGTTGACTCTTCTCTTCCTCTACAATAACATATTCTTCTCATTTTGTTGAGGAGTGAACCAAATATTGGATTGGTCTAATTCTTATAGAAATAATTCCTTTGTTTTCAAAACATGGTAAACCATATTATCCTACTATTCTTATAAATACTATTCTTTATTTTTAGCACTATATTATTTAATTTTAACATCCCTTACTTATTCTTCTCTCTCTTAAGGTTGTTTTCCTACAAAATATTCAATAGTCTCTAAGGGGATAATAGATTATTCTTCTTTTAGTTACTCTAGAACTAGTGTTGAATATTATTCTTTATTTAAAATTTCAGAAATAATTATGTAATTATCCTATATTAGTTCTATAAGGTTCTTCTATATGTCAACAATGGTAATACCCTTCTCTTTTTTTCTTCTTCATCTACAGCTTCTTCTTTTTTTCCTTTCTCTTTTGAGTTTAATATGGTGAGAGCATATACTACAGAAACATATTTATCTTTAGAAGAAAAACTTACCTTATATTTAACTACCATTCTCTGTAGGTATTAGTATGACACCATTAATTCATATTATAAGATGGATAGTAGTGCCTCTTTATTTCTCAAGTACAGTTACAAGTTTCGTCAATATTGACTTTGGACATTTTTTCTAAGTTCCTTAGTTTGGCATGACCAGTACCTGATCCAGATAGAAAACTTATCCTTCTTATTCAATGTGAAATTAATCCATACCATTACAATAATAAATACCAAATTCATAAAAGGAATAAATAATATAAAATAAGGAACAACCTACCATAAATTTTGAAAATATAAAGGCGGTAGGAAAAAGTCTTATACTACACTCTTGAATTTAGGATGTTAACATATTCCTTGGAAATGGTGCCAAAAATTTAATGGAAACATAGGTTTTATTAATTTCTATTTTCTAAAATAAGTTTTAATTTAAAATCATGAAACTAAAAAAAAAACTACTCACAATTAGCATAGGATATGTGGGTCTTGAGGTCAAATATATGAGGAAAAGGAACAACTATGATTCAATCATTATGGTGTCATGAAACCATTACTAGACTATATAATTGGATTGAATTTATCAACTAAAATAAAATTAGGTATGAAGATAGGGTAACTAAATTCAAGTATACTTTTTCATTATTCAAGATAGCTCAACCACACTTGTGAAATCATTCAAATTATTATTTTTAAGACATCTTGGGGTGAGTATTCATATCAATCAGTGAAAAATAAAGCTACCTAGGCCCACTAATCCCCATGGTAAAGGTAATATATAATTAAACTAGATTTATTAATTTTATATTTAAAGGAAAGTATAATTTAAGTTAGCTCTTGTTTCCCACTCTCCTCTATCAAATTAGGTTTCATCCCTTAACATCATCACTCTTTTTAGATGACTAGGGGATTTGATTTTAATTAATTCTCAAAGAGATACAAATTAATATGACAATATGAAAAGTATTTAATAATTTAAAACACTAAGTATGTGTACTTTTCATCAATTACAATCACCCTTATAACACCTAACCACTAATAATTTATTAGTTTTCAACCATGAGTGAACTATATATCATGTAATAGGGAATATAAATCACTGGGCTAAAATAAAATTCCTAAGTGATAAATAGAAGTCTTACGAGATTTTTTTAAATTTAATGAATATATTTGAAATAACACAATTAAAAGAAAAATGAAAAAAAAAACTTAGACTATGTAGCCACTAGTCATTAATGTAGACCTCCTCATTCCACTCTCACTTGGAGTTATAACTCCAACTTCCCATAGTTGTATTTCCCCTTCTAGTGTGCACAACACCTATTATTTATAGGAAGATATCCTATAAGATATATCTCTATATCTCTCATCTTATCTTTACATATGTATCTATTGTATCTTTGTATCTTCTATATATCTTCCATGAAGTGGGACACATCCTCATTAACAATGCATGATATCCCATGTGTCATCATCCTCAAGTATCCTCTATATCATATCTATAAGCACGTGTATGAAAAAAATATAAAATGTTTTATATCAGTTTTAATATAGATTATGAGGTGTGGATAGGATCTTGAAGAACAAAAATCTATTTCCCCATCCTCTATAAAACAATTTGTAATGTGGATCTCCTTTTGTGACATAATATTATTGATGAAAAACCCTTAATACACTTCCATATTGTGGCTCTCTATATCGTAGTGAACCTATACACTATAGCCTCTTGTTCTATGAAAATCATCATCTCCTTCACCCCCCCTATGATACCAAATACTTTATGTTATAAAAATATTAATTATTCCATAATTATTCTTAAACAATATTGCAAATAAACTCTGGTGGTGCAAAGTCATTACTTCAAAAAAGATAACACTTACATGATATTATTTTTACCTTCATATTGTTCCAACCTACTAACCCTAAGCATCTTGCATGACCCTCACATATATATCCCAATACCATTACATATCCATATAACTACCCATATATTGCCTCATGATAAACTTTAATTAACTCCCATAATTCTAGATTACCCTTATATTGTTTCCCATTACCTTTATCATTTATGGAATAGTCCTAATGTAATGACCCATGTTTTTTAGGAAGCATATTTTTTCCTTAAATTATATGTTTATAATTGTAAACTACTTTTTTAGATTTTAATTTTATTATGAATTTATTCATAAAAATATGAATTAAAATAACAAGACTTTATTCATTCATAAGTGGAAAATTACAAAAAAACACATAAAAATCTGTATTTTTTACCATGGATTATTAATCACAGAAGATAAAATTCATCCATTAAATGTACATAAATTTAAAAGGGTAAATAGATAGATAGAAATAAAATCTTCATTATTAGGAAATTTTCTAGATCATAATTAAACTTATGGGTCACCAATATCCAATCAAACCTACAATGACGAAGACTACCAAGAAATGATAAATTATTCTAAAAAATCTATAATATGAAAGAAAAACTATGTCATGTGAAGTGATAGTGGATTGAATGAATGATTTAGTGAGTTTATAAATAGAAATGAAATATTCCATTATAAATATGGTCATTGAAAATATAATAATTTCAAATATGGTCATTGCTCATATATCCAATAGGTATACTGAAGTCATGTATTGTTAAGTATTAAATTTAAAATAATATTACTCACAATGAAATAAAAAAATCATATCAAAATATTAGAAATATATATATATATATACTCATTACATATAAATATTTTTATTATTATTATTATTAAAATATGACATGACATATATATTTAATTAAAATAAATATTTTAATATCAATATAGTAGTAAAATTAAATTCTACAATATAAATAATTAATTTGAATGGTATTTTTTAAAGAGTATTTAAAATAAAAGTAATATTTTATTTTTTCAAACAACCATTTTTTAATTATTTTATATTTTTTCATAATATATTTAATTTTAAATTTTAAAATATAAAATATCCACTAGAATATTATCATTATTTTAATTATAAATTTACATAAAATAATATTAATAATTCATAATGTTAAAAAACTTATTTTTTCAATGAATGATGAATTTTTTTATAATTTATATATTCCCTTAAAAAATAAATGTATATATTTTAGAATCTCAATTAGATAAAAATAAATTCATTTTTATATTTTTTATTTCAAAATTAGATTAGCATAAATTTTTTATATTTTTCTAAAGAGATTGATTTCTAGGTGAAAAGTATAAAATAACTTTTTTTATGTAAATAAAATTACTTTTATGACATTATTAGTATATAAGTATGAAATGGAAATTCATGAAACATTTTTTTATAATAAAAAATATGTATTTTATAAGTTAATTTATATTTAAAATCATTATAAATAATAATTTTACATTTTTTAATTTAAGTTATTTTTTAAAATGTTTTCAATGCATTATACATTTAGTATTTTAAAATAAATTTTTACCACTAAAACATTTAATCAAAAAAAAAAGATTTAAAATTCAGAATCATTAGGTCCAAATTATATAATAAGTAATATTTTATATTTGGGAAAAAGTGATAAATTACCTATGTATAAAATTAGATACCGTGGTGAAAACCAGAATGGTAAAAATGAGCAACATGAGTAGTAAAGGAATAAACATGTTAATAAAAATTTAATTTAATTTTTTGTGTATTTATTGATAGAATATATTCTCCTATATATTATTTCTTATTGTTTGAAATATTTTGTGTGAGATTGACTATCCATTATTGAAATGGTTTGGGTATTTACAAAAATGTCACTTCTTTTCACTTCAACAGGGGATCACCTCTCCTCAATTTCCCTTAGATAAAAAAACACATTGTTCAGCCCAAAATTTATAAAAAAACTCTCCTAAAACTCCTATACAACTTAAGTAGGTTTTATTATTCTCCAAATACTATCCTTCAATGGTTTAACCCCCATCACAAAGGAGATAACCAAAGTAGTGAGGTATATTTTTCTAATTGCTTCTTTTTCTTTTCATTTTTCCTTCTATGATTTTATTATTTCTAAAATTTATTTTAACCAAATAAAAATGATAACATTAGTGTCCTTATTATACTATTATGTTATAACAATTATGGTGAAAGCTTTTGTCACCCTTCCCTTTTTCCATAAGAAAAGCGAAAATGTACGTGTGTGCGGACTACCGCCTCCACAAAATGTCATGTTTCATTTTCCATTACCACCATACATGGATGGTTTTAATGTTTACTTAAATAAATAATTATGATATTTTTAATATATTTTGTTTTTATTTTTAATTGATAAAACAGATTATTCATTTTATTGGATAGATGAAAAATAAAATCATCAACTGTGTGTACATGTGTATAATCACCTCCATGGGACGATTGATTTCTATTTTCAATTTCATAACTTTCTTACTTAGATAGTAATTATAATGGGTTTAATGGGTAAATATGGTTTTTATAATCTCATTAAGGTTCAATAATGATAAATTTGAGAACTTATTAATGATATAATTAACAAATGGTTATCTTTAATTCAAGCATACTGAGAGGAAAACCTTTAATTCAAATTATATAATATATTCATATCTGTTAATTATTATTATAAATCCTTGAAAATTTTTATATATCACACTAATAATCACTTAATGAAATAATTATTCTATTTTTGTAATAATATTTCAACTAAATCTCCTCATAATCATCCATTAATCATCGTCTGTTCATATTTGGGTCGATCTGACCACATACTAGTACAATGCAATGAAATTACATCATTGATAATTATGAAAAATTACATACTGGTATAATATGATAGAAATATTTAAATATTGCTATATTATGGAAAATATATATCAATATTTAACTCATTAATTTATAAAACACCCCTTTTGGGTTAAAAGCATCGAAAAATGTCCATTGTCGATTTCATCTTCTTGGATAAAGTCTAAAGTACTCATGAAAGGAAATCTAAAATTCATAAATCATTATGATTAATACATTCAATTAAAATTAATGAAATTGTAATTATTCATTTTGGGATAATAATGAATAACAACACCACTATATTTAAACTATTTCAAAATGATCAAGGTTACCCACAACCAACATAAAAAATGTGTAATAAGTATCTAATATAAATGTAGGGAATAATTATAAATGGTGTCTATAAAAGGTTATGTATATGAAATTTTTTCTAAAATAGTTTATTAAGATATTTATGTTTGTTATATAGTATCATATATTTCATTCGGCAAAGAAAGGAAATGAGGTAAGATGTTCTTTGCCTCAAATTTAATTTATTGAAACTTATTTCTTAATGTGCACCCTGATATATTCAACATGGTTTTATTAATACAAAATCAATATAATTTACCATATTAATGGGGTTTCAATATCCATATCATGTAATTTATTTAAATTTCTATTTATTCAAAATATACCCAACATGAAAGTGGTTTTAATCATAATGTTTCTCAAACGGTAAGGGTTTTATTGGAAATCATGTTTACAAATCAAGATTTTTCTTAAAGAAGATACATATATGGGATTTTTATTATTTATAAAACCTCTCATAATTTACATTTTATATTAATGGAGTTTTATTTGTTCCCTTAATATTTCATTTCCCCTTGACTCATATTTTATCCAATGTTTTTCTCTTAAGTGAAATTGACCCCGTATCTTTTTCTCGATTTGGAACAATCATTTTTCCATATATATTCATTGGATATTCTATAAGTTTACTTATATAAGAATAAATTATTTAATATGGTCGTTTTCTATAAGTTTCCATTATTTTAAATGTTTAAAAAAATTAACATTTTTTGTATGGGTTATTTTCATCAAAATTTGAAAAGATTCTCTTTTTAACGTTTACATGTAAATATGTTATTTCACCACGTTTTTGGTTTTATATAGTAATTTATCACTAAATTATAATGGGTTTAAGAAAATTCTATTTTATTTATAAAATATGTATCTTAATATTATTTCAAAATATCAAGGATATTTCTTATTTCCAATGTGATTTTCCTAAAACTAATAAAAAGTATTTTTCATCTAATTAATTTCAATTTTATATATATTATGCTTGATCTAGGATATTCTTTATATGGTTTGGATAAATGATCCATCAATGAATTTTTATTTCCTAGTAATGTTTAGTGTATAAATTTTATTTTTCTTCTAATGCCTTCCTTTTTTAATACCATGTAACAAACAAATTTTTTTTTAAATAAAACTCACTCATTGAATGAATTAATTTCTTATTAATTAATTTAGTAATAGAAAACACATGATATACTTTGGTTATTTTGGAATATTATAAAATATATCTTGTAGGATTTAAATTAACTTTAATAATCATAACCATTGCTAATATATTCGTTGTACTATGACCACAAATATTAATATATTTAAGGGTTATAATAATGTCCAATTGACACAGAAGAAAGAAATGATGCCCTTGACCAGTAGGAGCATACCCTATTAGGCCCATTTATAAAAGTTTCCAAGGGATTTTGGATCATTGGTATTATCACTTGACCAATCCCAAGATGAGATTCCTGAACTGAATCTTGAGTGAAACCATTTACGGGATAATTTCAAATTATCGATATCATGGATCAGACCGTGCTCACTGAAACACCCCCAAGAAATAACCATGACTTCACACCTTAATCATAGGGAATACACTAGTGTAATAAGGGGTTATGTATCTTGACCCTAGTAATATGATTTTTTGTTTTCTTTTTTAATAAAATAATGATTAAATTTATCCATTTTAATTATTACTTTATATATACTATTATATTTGAGTTGGTGAAAATTATATTTTGATATGAAGAAACAAAAAATTTATTTTTTGAAAATATATGGTTGGAATGATCTTTTTGATAAATGAAAGAATTTTAAAATAAATTCTATTTTAATATAATATTCCTATTAAATAATTTTATTTATATACAATTGATAATATAGTTATTGAAATCCAATATTATATTTATGAGCGTTATAAAATTATTATTATTATAAAAACTAGCATTTTTTCAATAAATGAGGATTTATATTTAAAAGTGTGAATTGTCATATTTAAAGAATTATTTATAATAGTTATTTCTAAAATCATTATGTCAAAATTATCCAATCGTTATATTTTCATAATTTTATGATACATTCAAATTTTTGGGTAAAAATGAAATACATAATAAATATATGGTATGTATTATGATATCATAATAGCCCAAAAGTGATTTAATAAAATCTATAAATGGAATCCATGACCCAAAAATATATTTTCCTTTTTAAATAATCTGTTTTTATAGTTATTTAATTAATTCGATAAACCTTTAATGAATCATCCAAAACTGGTATTATATTTTAAGGTTTTAAAATCATTTATTTATGAAAATGAACCACTTCCACATAACTAATAGTATTTTTTCTAATATGTTATGTTCTAAGACATAGATTTTTTTAAAAAACACTCTTATTTGGAAGAAACCATGGGAAAAACCATGGTATGGTTTGTGGTTTGGATTATTTTATCATATAGAATCTAAAACTATTTAAAAATTCATAAATAATTACCCTCTCTTTTGATATAAATACCAATCAAACCTACCACTCATATTCACTAAAAATAAATTGATCATTAATTTTACTCCCAAACCCTCTATAATTTCCCCCCAGTTTTTCCCATGAACTTAACAAACTCCTCCCAATATTTTAAAAGCGACCTCTCAAGGTAAGGTATTCTCCCATCCACCTTATTCAAACACTTTCTTTATATTCTTCCATTTTATTTACAATTTTTCATGTTGGAATGAGTTTTTACACATAAATCTTTATATAATTGTTATTTCCTTATAATTAGAGACTATGTTTCATTCTTTTTTTTCAATTGCCCAAAGGCCTTCATTTTTATTGATTTTTTGATAACCCCCCTTTCAAGGGATGAGGGAGAACCCTTATAAGGATCGTAGACTCAGAGATTAAATGGCCCGTAGGCTTAGGAGATTACATGACCCGAAGGTCTTATGAAATTCAACCAGACTATCTACAAGGAACTACCCCTCCCTAGTATCTAAATCCTAATAGTTTCTCTCCACCTTTTAATGACCATCTGGCTAGGCTTCCCATGCATGAACAGGCTGGTACCGATGGCATTTCCATACCCTCTCATTCTGACAATCCATTTGGCTCTGCTTTGGTGAGTGCACCTGCTCCGAATCGTCTTCTGGGGCTGCTCTTTTTTTTATAGTGCGTATGGGGCCTGTATTCATGTGTCCCGAAGGCCTTGGGGTGTCCCTAAGGCCTTAAGGTGGCCCGAAGGCCTTGAGAATCAACTGTCCTGAAGGCCTTGGGTTCCCCAAAATCCTTTTAGGACCTGAGGACCAAACTGGTGGCCCGAAGGCCTGGATGAATAGTTATGGCTACTACAGTACCTAACAGTGCCTACTACAGTGATGCTACAGTACTTCTACAGTACCCTGAAATATGCCTCCTCTCGGATTTGATCTCGGGTCTCTTGGATGCACTTAGGTAGTCCTCACCAACTGGGTTGAGGCTCATGTGCATGTTTCATTCTCATTCTCATTAAACCCTTTTATTAATCTTTATGTGCACCTATTATGCTATCGAAATTATCCTACAATTTTCCATACCAAACTTTTATACAGGGAATACCCATCCTCATTTCCACTCAAGGGTATTAACCTAGATACATATATCCTTTAATTTTTTAGGACGTCAATTTATATAACCCATACTCTTTATTTATGCGATTAAAATTTATATATGATGTTTTATGTTATATGATCTATATGGCACACTAACACATATACATGATATGAATATGATGGGTGGGCCTAAAATTACATATCCCTCAAATTAATATGGTGATGTTTTTATCTTCTAAGATACCATGTATGGTGCATGTGAGGTTATCCTAAGAACACTATATTATTATTTCTCAATGTTTATCCTTAACATATTCTTATTATGTCATTTTTTTGGTAACATTACTATGTTTCCTTGATTTTATCATATTATATCTTGATTTAATGTTCATATTTATGATTCTCATCCTATTTATGTCACCTTGATATACCTCTCAACTAACGTTCATTACTTACATCAAGTTATTCATTGACTATTCCTTACTTGGCTTTATATCTCAGAATTTTCTTATATACATCCCCAGGTTATCCCATGCAGTTTTATAAGAATGATGGAATTTTAAGAGCATGTTAAAGAGTTTTGAATAATGTATTTATATCCCTATTTAATATTATTATGTTATGTATATAATTTCCTAAATACACTAGGAATTTCGATATTTTGGGATTGCATTATGTGCTTATTTATCTAATAAATCATTAATTAAGGTTTATACAATATATGGTTTGTCATAGTTGGTATCATAGCATAGTATAACTATTTTGGGGGATTATGATTAGAAACATTTAGTTAAATCATTGGGTATAATAGTAACCATATTAACACATCCCTATATTATGGTAGACTATATATTAAGAAGTTTCCAAGAAATAAAATCCTTATTTGAATACTACAAGTGAATGTGGCCATGTCACAGTTGTATCTAGAAGTAATAACCATAAAAATGAACTTTGGGTATAAACTCGATCATCGTCTTGTTCCCTAAAAAGAGACCTTGTAACACACCTAGTTTGACACTCCTAGGGGATATTCTTAGGTAAATAAACCAAATTTTTTCAAACCATTATGAAGGGAATAAAAATCCCCAAGAAATTTTTTTTTTAAGAAATAGACCATGGATAAATCAGCTTAAAACTGAGAAATTCACAGGTTGAGGAATGTGTGTTATTTAAGAGTTATCCCTTTAATTTTCATGAGTCTCTCTTTTATGTGTGTAATAGTTTAAAAATTCTCATCCCCAATTTTCCCTTTATTTTAGTTAATGGCTAGAAATAGGTGGAACCAAGTCCACAACCAATGTTATGGTCAACATATTGACTATCCAAATGAGATAACCATCCATATGGGAGTAATATTTGGGAAACTTATGACAATACATACTCAATTAACTCAAGTTCTGAACAGAAACTTGAATCAGGGGGAAACCCCACACCCTCCTTTGAATGATCCAGTTGCAATTGTGGAATTTATGGGACAAAGGACTCTGATTATCAATGGATATTTGAATCCATTAATCATGGATAAATTTATCAACTCCATTGAAAAGATATTCTTTATCCTTCAATGCTCTCTGAAAGATAAGGTTTTGTTGGATGTTTATCAGATAGATGAAGAATATGATCAATATTGGATGTTAATCAAAAATATTAAACCTAAGGTCGAGAACAAATTGATGGAGTGAAAATAATTTTAGAAACTGTTTTTTGATAAATATTTTCTTCACACTCTCTAATGGAAAATAGAGATGGATTTTCTTATCCTTAAGAAAAGGTATGATGAATCCATTAGGGAATACAAGGTGAACTTCACAATAATTTCAGGATATTCCTTTGGGATTTTCATTTACCATAACAGTAAATTTAACCCCTTATTTTGTGGCCTAAATCCAAATCTACAAAAATATTTGGAAATTCAAGACTTTAATAACTATAAAGAAATTTTATGAAATGCCCTAAAATAAAAATGGAGATCATTGAATATCAAGGGTATCATAGGTCTGGATATAGGAAGTAGAGAATGAATTTTAATTTTGGGGAAATGATGGAGAAATATCATTATGGTAAGAAATTACAACATCCCACTTGTCAAAAGTGTGGGAAGAAGAATCCTAGAAATTTATTGTGAGGGTAAGGAAATGCATTAGTTATGGGAAGGAATGGTTCTTAAATAGGGAATACTAATTTAAGAAACCCACCAATTTCATAGAATAAAGGAATGATCCAATAAACCCTTATCATGTTATCCAATGTTTCAATTGTAAGGAATAAATAAACTATGTGAATCAATACACTAGCCAAGGGTTGTCAATTATAACTGATAAAAAAATTCCAATGCCTCAAGAGAAAGTTAAAGCTTATTCCATTACAACTACTAATGTGGATAGTAAAAATGATTTTGTTCTAGCTATTGTATTTATTCATTCAAGAATAGAAAATTAACCATTTTATTCTAGTTCTACTCGTTATTTCATATGAAGAAAGTTTAGTAACACTATTAAAACACATCCTCAAAACTTATAAGTAGAGCTATCAATGAAAATAAAAAATGGGGATAATATTTTATCGCAAGTATATAATTCATCCCTTATCTATATTTGTGGGATGAACTTCCAAATAAACTTTATGATACTTCCTTTAGTGTAATTCTATAAAATTATGGGTATGGATTGGATTTCTTTATATATATCCAACATAAATTTTTGAGATAATGAAATCACCCTTCATATAAAAAATCACCCTCTAATTCTATACAAGTGCAAGTATGAGGATGTATCTCATTTGGAATCATAATCTCAAGCATTCATATTGTTATGTAAAGTATATCTAGCTCAAATGATTAATACTAAGGAAAATATATTCCTTGATGACATTCCCTTTGTGAGTTAATACACTAATGTATTTATTAATGAATTTTCTAGTCTTCCCCATGCTTGAGAGTTTTATTTCTCAATCAAAATAATACTCAAATTTTTAAAAATATCTAGGCATCCATATATAATGGAAACAATTGAACTTAAAGAGTTAAATAAAAAAATACACGAGAATTTGGATAAGGTTTTTATACACCCAAGTGATTCACCATGGGGTACCCTATACATTTTATAAAGAATAATTATGGGTCAATTCACATCTTCACTTATTATCATAAAGGAAAAAAAATCATGATAAAGAACAAGTATCCTATTCCACAGATTGATGACTTGTTCAATCAGCTATGTGAATCCCAGTACTTATCAATGGTGGATATTCATTCAGGATATTATAATTTAAAGGTGAATAAGGAGGGAATCCCCAAGACTAATTTTCATAAAATTTACAATAATTTCATGTTCATAGTAATGCCATTTGGACTCACTAATGTTCCAATGATCTTCATCGACTTAATGAATAGATTCTTTAGGGATTGACTCAAAAATATTATGTTTTTATTTAAAGATGATATTATTATCTACTCCAAAAAAATGAGGAACATGAGTACAATTTGGATATTGTACTAAAGGCCATGTGAAAGAAAACTTTATATGAAAATTATAGAAAATATGAGTTTTGGATGGAGAAAGTAGCATTCCTAGGGCACGTTATCACCAATAAAGGGAAATTTATGGATCATTTAAAAATATAATCAATTAAATAATGGTATAAACCAATATATGTGATAGATATCTGTTGTTTCCATGGATTGGTTGGGTATAATTATCAATTTTTTAGAAACATCCCATGATTTTCAAGCCCAGTAACCAAGATAACTCTGAAAAGAGTTATATTTTTCTAGATTGATGAATGTGAGGATAACTTTAAAGAGTTAAATAAGAGGATAATCCTTTAATTTATGCTCACATTACCCATTAGTGAGGAAGGATTTGTGATCTACAGGGATGTTCCCAAAAAAGGATCGGGTTGTGTACTCATGGATGATGAAAAATTGATATCCTTTACCTCCTTCTAATTAAATATCCCTGAGATGAGCTACCTAACACATGATATTGAATTGGTTGCAAGGATATTTTCATTAAATATTTAGTGAAATTATCTCTACCGATAGAAATGTGACTTATATAAGGATCATAAAATCTTAAAGTATATATTCAAACAAAAGGAGATCAATATGTTCCAATTATGTTGGATAGAGCTGATCAAGGATTATGATTTTCCAATCCATTACTATCTTAGTATGGCGAATGAAGTGGTAGATTCTCTGAGTAGAAAGGATGATGAAACCCTATCTATGATGAGGATTGAGAGGGATCCAATATTATTGGAAATTCAAAGTATGGACATGGGAATAATATAAAGATCATCATCCAACCTAGTTCAAATAACTTCTTAACCATTTCTTCTTGAGAGGATAAAGGTAGCCCAAAATGATTATGAGGAGCTACGGAAAATGATAGAAATTATTTTGGAGTTTAACTTTGTTACAAATAGATTTATATGGTTTGGAACCCAGATATGTGTCCCATCAATACCAGAAATAAATAGGGAATTACTAGATGATGACCATATATCATATTTTTATATTAATCTAGGAATCACTTAGATTTATAGAGATTTGGAGATATAAATATTTAGGGATAACATGATGAGGTATATTGAAAATTTTGTATCTTGATTTTTAGTGTGCCAAAAAGTCAAGGATAAATAGTATAATTTTATGAGTATGATGAAATAATTTCCATACTAGTGTATATATTAGAAAGCATAGTCATTTATTTTTTTATAGGACCTCCTATGATATCTAAAGGAAATAACATTATCTGGGTGGTAGTCAATCGCCTTAAAAATTTGGCAGATTTCATTTCTATCATACAATATTTTTCTCTTTGCCAACTCACCATGATATATATATGAGAAGTGGTAAGACTACGAGTGGATCCACTCTCCATTGTATTTGATTGATATCTGATGTTTACCTAGAGGTTCTAAAGAAGCCTTCAACAAGTATTGGATATAGAGATAAGTTTCAGTACTTCTTATCACCCTCATATGGATGGTCAATATAAGAGAAATATTCAAACTCTAGATGATTTGTTGAGATAATGTTCAATGTATTTACAAGGATTTTGGATCCTTACCTTCCCATAATGGAGTTCTCATAAAACAAAAGCTTCCATTAAAAAATTTAAATTACACCTTATGAGGTTCTATATGAGAAAAGATGTCAGAATCCAACATATTGGGATAATGTTAGAGATCTGAATCTTATGGGACCTGATCGTTTCCTAGATATGATATATAACACTGAAACCATTAAACACCATATGAAATCCACACGTATTCATCATCAAATATATGCATAAAGTCATTGATGGGACCTAGAATTTGTTGTAAAAGATAAGTTTTTCCTTTGTGTATCACCATGGAAGAAATTCACAAGGTTTGGGAAGAATATAAATCCTAATCCAAGATACACCAACCCCTTAGAGATCCTTGATCACATCAGATCTATGATCTATTGACTAGCACACCCACCTAACTAATCCAATGTACGTGATGTGTTCTATGTATCTTTCTTGAGTAAGTACATATCCATACCCTCGCATGTACTTAATTCCGAGGTGGTACCCTTATATAATGATATTTCAAATTAGGATTATCCGATGAAGATTTTAAATCATAGAGACAAATTTTTATGAAACAATAAAAATCACCTAGTCAAAGTACTTTGGTATAACCCAAATTTTGAGGAAGAAACTTGGGAACCATAAGAGGAAATGAAATTGAAGTACCCTCATATATTTTTATGTATGAAATGAAATTTTTATTCATAAATTTTTAAATAGGGTAAGAATGTAATGACCTATACTTTTGTAAATGAAACTCCCTTATTTAAGGAATAAATTATTTATTAATTAATGTAGTTATAGATAACTGAGGCACTATTTTGGTTATATTAGACCATTATAAATAATATCTTATTGAATTTTAAAAAATTAAGTATCATAACCATTTATAATATATTTTCTGTATGATGACCATTAATATTAGTATATTAATTATTATGATAAATTTCAATTGAAAAATAATTAAGAAGTGGTGGCCTCGACCAGTAGGATCATACCCTATAAATCTATTTATTAGAGATTCTGAACTAGATGGAATCACTAAACATTGCCCTTAACCAATCCCAAGATAAGATTCAACAACCAAATATATATTTAAATAGTTTATGGAATAATTTTAAGCTTATTTAGATCACATCCCAAACCATATTCCTTGAACAATCCCAATAAAGAACAACCATTGCACACATTACTCTTAGGGCCTATGCTGGTGTAATAAGGGGTCATATATCTAGACCCTACTAGTATGAATTTTCATATTTTTATTTTTAATAAAATAATGATTATATTTATCTATTTTCATTACTATTATATATATATATATATTTTATTTGATGATAAATGGATTTTGATACGAAGTTTAAAGAACCCGACCCTAGTAGCCTGGAGTTGGTGCCTTACATTATTACATTGGTATGATTACATGGAAGTCATATCCTAAAGGACTGAATAGTTTATTAGTTTTATAAAACCATATAAAAACATAATATTTACATTACAACTTGAAAGTAAATGCACTATAGAAATTCCATTGGAAAAATCCATAACTTCTAGATTAACTATACAAGTCATTCATTAAATACCTCTCTGAAACCTAGGGAAAAGTAAACATATAAAAGGGGTGATCTCATATGCTTGGTAAGGGTAAAAAATATAGAAACATCTATAACATAAACAATTATACATGATCAATAAGTAATAACACATGTCATTAAAACATATTCTTGAGCATAATATGGCAGTAATAAAATCTAAATACATAATTCCATATAAATAATCACATGAAACCTCACAATGGATATTTTACTAGTTGAATAATCACATGATTTATCAATTAATAATATAATAATGAAGTAATTCATATGCTTTATATCATAAAAATTTCATCAAGTCCTCATCCAAGACTTTTGAAAATAAATGGTTAAGGCCTCAGCCAAAATCCATTTCTGTTTTGTCTCATGAGACCTACTGATGCATCGATGAGCAATAGCGGGCCCCTCCCATCACATACTAAGTCAAATGCATTAATCATATGTTAAATAAAATTATATCTTTAAAAAAATGTACCATTCCACTTTTTTGTATCATATATGAAATTAATCTAATAAAATCATTGAGAAATTATTGAGTAAAATGATCTTTAGACATTCCAAAGTGTCCCATACCACCTTGAAACATTTAAATATTAGTCTATTTTAATATTAAATGAAACTTATAATATTTTCAAAATAATGAAATTTATGATATAATATATCAAATGGAATTATATACACCACACACAATGAAATAGTGTTCAACAATGCATATATCTTGTAGAAGTAAAAGTGAGACGAGAAAACCCTTTTTTACTTTGGAAAGAATGGTTCTTTTGGAAAATCATTTGTATTTGTCATAAAATTTGATATTAAACATTTATATCCTAGAAAATAAAATTTAAGTGCATTTATATTATATTTTACGTATAAATGATGTCCCACTAAAGTTAAATGATGTAAAAACCTTTTTTAAGAAACTTTAGAAATAAAACATTTTACTACGATTTGAGGAAAATATTTAAGATATTTTAAAGTGAGAAAGAATGTTTCTTATCCTATAAAAAATGAACCAAGATATTTTTTCATGATAAAATTATTAATTTTATAAAAATAATGTTGGCTTAAAATATATTTTCGGGTGCACTTGAAAATGGGTAATAAATCTGGAAATTCCCTTGAATCAGGCTTGATTATCTGGAATAATTGAGAAGGGATCCTTTTTAAAACATGTATAAACCCATAAAATAAGGATTATATTATCTAGATATATGATTTTGGAACATATAAATATAATTTATAAGAAATATATAAAAATTAAGAATCATTATATTTGAGTAAATATGGATAAAGTGAAACTCGAAGGAAAAAACGGGGGTTCGGGTAAAATCCCTTACCACTTTGTAATCAATCGAATCATATGTACCAAAATTAATAATTATAAAATGATACATATAATAACAAGAAATTAAATAGATTCATTATATGATACATCAATGGTCAGTATACATACACTAGACATAATAATTAGTGATGAGTAAGGAATATCTCAAGAAAATGAAAGTGACTTGAGAAAATCCTTACCTTATATCTGAATGTGTTCTGTACTTGGCCTTAATGTCTTGGATAATAAAATTAAACACATTAATTAATTAATTAAAAACCTTATATATATTAATATTATTTAGTATAATTTTATTTAAGTTCATTTATGACCCTTTTGATGAGTAAAAAGATACAATTTTGTTTCTCGGGAGCATTTGTTTCCTTGGTTTTTAGGATCTGTATACTTGTATATGAGTATAGAAGTTCATTTCTCAAAAATTGAATTTATATGATATTAATTAACATACAGAAGTGTAAATGGTAATATATATATATCATTTGGTTATATGTTAAGTGAATGAATCATTATATAAATTTTTTTGTTGATAATCATTAGCATTATTACGACGGTTATTGATCATAATTAGATCATTTTGTTTTATCATTTAGTATTATGTAAATATGATACTTATTGGGAAAAAATCCATCAATGTAATATTGCATCATTTTTGGGATGGTAATGTTTGTTGAAAAAGTTGGTTTTTCATGGTGAATTGTTGTGTTACATAGATTTTGTTGACAATACATATTGAAAAAGATACACGACAAAGGAATGGAAGATCTAGAGGCGGTATAAATGAATATATACAAGGTGGCTCTTTTTTCCAGTGTTTTACAAATTTTGGGGGTCTAAAATTTGGGATTTGGTGAGAATCTAGAAAAGTGTACTTCCTTGAATATATCATCAAAATAAGGAAAATTCACGAGTTTCACAAAAATGGGCTTCATGAGTTGTATTTAACAAACACATGAAGAATATTGATGGTGAGCTCTGCGATTACGAAGAACTTTATGACCAGCAAATGTGAAGAGAATTGCGAGGGAGCACTGCAACAGTGGTGAAAAGGAATTGACAGAACTCTCTATGATTATGATGAGCTCAGTGATATGAAAATTTCTATAGTGATTTTCAATATAGTGAGAATTTCAGTAGAAATTTTAGAGCTCTGTTATTTGAGATGAAGTGGTGCTAACTTTGCGCGGAAGGTTCTCGAGTCGGTGGGATCGCTTATAAATAGGCTTAGACCCCCATTGAGAATATTAGATATTTTTTAAGAAAAATTTATGACTCTTAAATCGCAAATGATGTTCATAGAGGTACTGTGCTATTCCAAAGGAAGGATCTTTGTGGCGGATAATCTAGCTTTGTGAAAGAGGTGTGTTCTGCATTGGCTCATTATTCTTTACAAAGGAAGTAACTTTAAAAAGGATTAAGATCTACAATGGCCTATTCTCTATAAAGGATTGAGATCTACGAAGTCTTGAGATCTTCGAAGTGGTGTTCTCTGTGAAGGAGTGTTCTCTACGAAGAAGCGTGATCTGTGAAGCAGTGTGCTCTACGAAGCAGTGTGCTTAGCGGAGCAGTGTGCTCTATGAAGCAGTGTTCTCTACGAAGTAGTGTGCTATATGAAGTGGTGTGCTCTACAAAGAAGTGATATCTAAGAATGTGTGTGATTTTTGAAGAATAAGGGACTTTGAAAAGGCTAGTTTGATCTTTGAGAAATTGTGATCTTTGCAAAGTAGGGAGGTTTGTGAAGGTTTTTCCAAAGGTTTTTCCCAGTGATCAGTGGCAAAGGGTCATTCATCAGTGGATGAAATTTGGACTTCAACAGAGCATCTATATACAGCGATGGATTCATTTATTAGAGATAATGATGGGACCTAGAAGTCTTTAAACTATGATTTGGTCTAATGAAGTAGCAGTGAGAACACTTCAGTTGAGAGAGAAGGGAGCTTTCAAATTGTGATTGGTTGTAAACCATGAGGGATAGTGAGACCACTTCGAACTTAAAAATAGTAGTGTTCTTCTATTAGATTTGGTACATCGGCACATCACTGGTGTATGATACTTGGACGTAACCCAGTGAGGGTGATCTAAGTAAAAATTAATGTTTCATGTGTATTCTTTAACATTTGTTCATACTCTTCAATGGGAAGTATAGAGAAAATAGTTTGTTCTAACAAAAAACAAACAAGATCAAAATGGGTAGTTGTTTTAATCTCTCATAACCTGATTCCCCCCCAGTGTATCAAGCCTAGTGGACCTAACATTACTTATAGAACATAATAAAGGTTGTAATACATATATTATAGTCTGGTTTAACCATAAAAATGGTTTCATTTCTATCCTTTAAAGATAAATTGAATAATGAAAATAT
This sequence comes from Viscum album, assembly GCA_963277665.1. Taxonomy (NCBI): domain Eukaryota; kingdom Viridiplantae; phylum Streptophyta; class Magnoliopsida; order Santalales; family Viscaceae; genus Viscum; species Viscum album. The sequence goes on from OY728155.1 coordinate 44,604,593, forward strand.
GTCATCCACGAAGGTTGTAAATCAGCACCTCTTAGACGATGATTCTATTTTTAAAAATAAAAGAGAGAGATAATGGATTTTGAGTATGTATATTCCATTAAAATTATATAATTCCAGTATATAGAGTATAATGTATTTATCATTCTTATTTGGAAATAATAGGTGAGGAGAGAATAATAAAATAAAATAACTTGAAAAGAAATTAAAAGGAAAAGGAAGAGGATTCTACCTCTTAAATACTACCCCTTGAGAACCTCCTTAAGGGGATTGGTTTTTATCTTTTGTTAATAACATGATATAATGGATGTGGGGAGAGGATTAGGGAGAGTATTGGGAAGAAATTTTATAAGCTACAAGTCTAAGTGGTGTGAGGAGATGTGCTGGTGAGAGGTGGTATTTATAGTGGAGGTGAGGGGTGATTTCTCATTATTTTATTCATTATTTTGTTATTTTTCTCAAGATAAGAAATAGTGTTGATTATTATAACTAAATACAGTAATAAGTGCATGTTAGTTCTAACCAGGCATATTTACATTATCCAAACATCACTTATGACTCAATAAATCATGTATTTATCATTTATTGTAAATTATCATATTTTACTATTCACAAAAAAATCAAGTATTTTAGAAAAATCCCAAAAATTCACCATAACCATTTTCCAATATTTAGAATTCAAAATGAATTCCATTTTATGAAAAGAATTTTCAAAAAATGATAAATTTAATTATTAATTAAAATCATCATTTACTCAAAAAATATATTTTAAATTTATAAATGACTTTATAACACTTTCAAAAACTAACTAATGTCTCACAAAATTTTTCTAAAATTATTAGACCAAAAAATTTTAATTGAAGAATACATTTTATGAAAAGAAGTTTTCTTTTAAATCATTTTATTAATTATAAGATTTTAATTAAATATTTTTGACCTATAAAAATACAACACTTAATTTAATAATTTTTAAAATATTTCTTTACTTATACTATGATACAATTATGTCATACCTTCATTTATAAGATGCCTAAATTTTATGTATACATTAATGGGAGATTTTACTATTCATTTGGCCTTTTTACTATTCATAAGGGTCACATCACTATTTGTGAGTATAACAATACTATTCTGAAGGGTCAAGTTACTATTCACTAAAAAATTGTATTGATCCTATTAGACTCTAAATATCTTACTGACTGCAACCGTGTATGTTTATGTTTTAAAATTCAATTCATAGAATTGGAAAAATTGCGTTTAAAACATGTTCACAGTTATAAGGTGGTAAAAATGATTTTAGAAAAATATAGCCTTTTAATATGTAAAATTGAATTTATTCTTGTAAAAAAAAATTGGTATAATATATAAATTTTACAAAACTATTCATTCCCAAAAATTTAATTTCTAGGTTAGAAATTTCATTTTAAAATAATGAAATTTAATTTTTTTATCATATTTCGTTTAAGTTTGGTGTTGTGTGAAACTTTTGCTATCGATGAAATTGAATTTAAGAAGGGTCGTACCATAAAATATTTGGGTGTTACATTCTCCCTACTTCAATAAATTGCATCCTCGCAATTTCAATTTTCAATTTAAAGGTTGATACTTGAGAATTACCTTGCGGGTAACCTACATCGGAAATAAGCTTAGTAAAATATCCTCTTAAAAATATGTTAAGGTAAATGATGTGGTCACCACAAAATTATACTTTCGAGTAGGAGAATATTAGTGGGAAGTGAAAACATAGACATGAAAGATAAATATAAACATCAAGTTCTGATGGAGAATTATATATGACATGGTCATTAGAAATTTAATCATCACAATACCATAACCTGCAATTATGAAAAAGTTCAATGATATCATAAAAAAGTGATGATAATAGGAAAACATTTTTATTTAAGACTATTTCCCTAGATTTAAGGAATAATTTCACACTATAAGAGTATAAATATTTATTTCTATTTTATAAAAACAATCTTATCCTTTATTTGTGCCTCAAAATATTAATACTTCATCTCTTAGAACAAGTTGCATCATGTGGTGAAGTAATACATAAACCTCTAAAACCTCACACAACGATCAACTTAAACCATTTTATAAATGGTTAAACATTCCAAAAGATCAGGAACCAACACTTTAGAATCATTACCATAGTAGTTAGTACTATCCAATTTACTTTATCCATATCAATCATCTCTCCATACAACATCATTATCTGATCACCAAGAAAATTTTAAGGTTTATCATTCCCATAACCCTGTGTTTTACAATGTTTACCTTACTACCGAATCATTTTTCTTGTTACCAATCAATATATGACCTCAATTCCTTAATGAAATATTACTACAGGAAAATAAGTATATGTTCCAAAATTATTATAACCAGTACATCATTGAGAAAATACTCAAATGACATAATTCTTTAATCCAAACATAACCACATTAATCATTCATCTTCATTTGTGGTAGTAGGATAATCTTAACCATAATCCATTATCTTATTTTATGGGATATTTCATTGATGCATGTGACATTGATTTATGTAGTGTGTCATCTCTTTCCAATTAAAGAATTGAATATTGGAAAACTATTTCATATCCATAAAATCATGAGAATTGTGGTCTTTTCTCCACATTTCAAGAAAACGCCTTTTCCTCTTAAGATTATACTAAGGTTTTTTCTTCCACAATTATCAAATGTTGTAAAATAATTATTTCAATTGTTCCCTTTATATATATTTTTTCCAATTTTCCTCTTCTTATCTAGCTTCCTTCTGAAACAATAATACTTATAAAACTCTTTAACCATATTTTTTGGACATGATATTATCTCCTCATATGATGAGAATGTTTGAGAAACTATTTCCCTTCTAAAAACCGCATTAAACCCATCAAATAAATGATCATTCATACTCTTTGGATTTTGTGCATTGATTCAGTTGCCATTACGTTCAGTGGGCGCCATTTCTAAACAATTTCATACACTATATTTGATCATAATATTATAAAACATAATGTATAATCTCAATACTATTTAAATGTTTAACATAAATTGAAAATTTTATGTGTAGTTAATCTCATAATCATAAACATGGTTTCTTTGAGGAAATGTTTACATTTAAATCCTTTATAATGGTTTATAACGAAAATGGGAATTATATTAAGCATATCTTCTAGGAGTGCCAAACAAGGTGTCCAGTAAGGCTCGTTGTCATATACTAGGTTACCCCGAGTCTGGATCAAGACACCTTTTTGGATTTGTTGTTCTTAAGTACATGTGTTCTAGAACCAAATCCATTTTTAGTATCCAAATAGGGATATATTGTTATGAAGATCCACATAATCACTACCTTTCCAAAATTATAGGATGTTATTTTCTACTTATCTTCAAATTCTATCTTAGGTTTTTGTTCCCTAATCTATCTTTTATAAATCGAGTTTTCGAGGTTTCTACTAAATATCCTCTGATACCAACTGTAAATACCCTGACCCCAGTTGCCCAGAGTCGGTGACTTAGTTTATTAAAACGGTATAATTACAAGGAAGTCATATCCTGAAGGACCAAATAGTTTAGTAGTTTTGAAAATCCATATACAAACATAACATTTACATTGAAAATTGAAAAGAAATACACTATAGAAATTCCACTGGAAACAAACATAACTCCTAGATTAACCCTACGAGTCATTCATAAAATACCTCTTGGAATCTTGGGGAAAACGAAACATATGAAAGGGGTGAGATCAGATACTCAGTATGGGTAATAAGTATAGTAGAATCTATAACATTAAAAATTATCCATGAGGAAAAAATAATAATGCATGTCATTAAAACATAATCTTGAGCATAATTTGGAAGGAATAAAAGCTGAATAAATAATTCCATATAAATAATAACATGAAACCTTACCATGGATATTATACTAGTTAAATAATCACATGATTTTCTATTACTAATATCATAATGAGGTAATTCATATTCTATACAACATAAACCTTTTGTCGAGGCCTCTTCCAAGACTTATAAAAATAAATGGTTAAGGCCTAAGGAAAAATCCATTTCTTTTTTGTCTTATGAGACCAACCGATTCATGGAGGGGCTATAGTAGGCCCTTCCCTTTACATACTAAGTCCAATGCATACCTCATATATTTAATAAAATTATATATTTTAATCAAAGTCTCTCATACCACTTTTAATTATCATAGATGAAATTACTCTAATAAAATCCATGAGAATTTCTTGAGGAAAATAATCTTTAAACATTCCAAAGTGTCCTATACCACCTTGAAACATTTAAATATGAGTATATTTTAACATTAAATGAAACTTATAATATCATGAAAATAATATAATTCATGATATAATATATCAAAGGGAATTATAGAGACCACACAAAAGGAAATATGGTCGAACAATTCATATATCTCATAGAAGTAAAAGTGAGATGAGAAAACCCCTTTTTTACTTTAGAAATAAGAGTTATTTTGAAAATCATTTGTATTTGTCATAAAATCACATTTAAAAAATTTATATTCCATAAAAGAATATTTAAGGACATTAAAATTATATTTTATTCATAAATCATTTCCCGCTGAAGTGAAATCATGTAAAAATATTTTTAAGAAACTTTAGAAATAAAAAAAATTAGTATCGTTTAAGGAAAATATTAAATAGATTTTAAAGCGAAAAGTAATGTTTATTTTCATAAAACCATAAACGAACCAAGAATTTTTTTTATTATAAAATTAGTGATTTTATAAAAATAATATTTTCTTAAAATATATTATGGAGTGCACTTGAAATGTGTAAGAAATTGGGAAGTTCCCTTGAATCGAGCTTGTTTATCAGGAATAATTAAGATTGGAGCCTTTTTAAAACATGTATAACCCCATAAAGAAAGGATGATATGATTTAGATGTATGATTTTATAGTATATACATATAGTTTAGAATAAATATAAAAAAATAAAGAAGCATTACATTCGAGTAAAGATAGAGAAAGTGTAACCCAAAGAAAAAAATGACTGTTTGGGTAGAATCCCTTACCACTTTGTAATAAATCAAATCATATGTCTCAAAATTAATAATCATAAAATGATACATAGAATAACATTAATTTAAATATATTAATGATATGATAAGGAAATTGGCAGTATAAAAGCACCCCCACCAGAATTAGTGGTGAGTAAGCAATATCTCACAGAAATAAAAGTGAGTTGAGAAAACCCTTACCATATGTCCGAATGTGTTCTGTACTTGACATTAACATCATGGATAATCAAATTAAATACATTAATTAAATAATTAATAACCTTGTATACATTTATATGATTTATTATAATTTCATTATGTTTATTTATGGACCTTTTATGAGTTTTAAATACAATTGTTTTCTCAGGAACATTTGTTTCCTTGGTTTTCACAATCGGTATATTTGTATATGAGTATAGAAGTTCATGTGGAATGAGTATAATTCTAAATAATTTAATTTATATGATATTAATGAACAATTAGAATTGTAAATGGTTATATATATCATATGGTTATATGTTATGAGGTTGAATCATTAGATAAGACATTTAGTGATAATTGTTTGCATTATTACGACGATTATTGATCATAACAAACTCATTTTGTTTTATCGTTTATAATTGTGTAAATATTTTACTTCCAGAACATAATAAAGATTGTAATAAATATATATTATTCTTTTTTAACCATAAAAATGGTTTAATTACTATCCTTTGAGGATAAATTGAAGAATGAAAATTCTTCATCCATGAAGGTTGTAAATCGGCACCTCCCGGACGATTATTTCATTTTTAAAATAAAAGAGAGAGAGAGAGATAAAAGATTTTGAGTAAGTATATTCCATTAATATGATATGATTATATTATATATATGATACTAGAGTTATAATTCTCATTTTAATATAGGAGGTGAGGAAATAATAATAAAATAAAAGAACTTGAAAATAAATTAAAAGGGAAATGAAAAGAATTTTACATCTTGAATACTCTTTGAGAACTTCCTTAAAGGGATTGGTTTTGGCCTTTTATTAAGACCAAGAGATCCTGAACATATAGTAGAGGCTTGGTTATTGTATTGGGTAGAAATTTGACAATATTCAATGCTTACCGGTGTGAGGAGAAGTGGTGGTGATTGGTGGTATTTATAGTCGAGGAGAGGGCTAATTTATCATTATTTTATTCATTGTTTTATTATTTTTCTCAAGATAAGAAATAGTGTTTATTATTGTGAATAAATACAGTAATAATTGAATTTCAGTTAGAACCAATGTTTCTTACATCATCCAAACGTCACTTATGACTCAATAAATCATGTATTTATCATTTATCGTAAATTATCATATTTTACCGTTCAAAAAAAATTCATGTATTTTAGAAAAATCCCAAAAATTATTCCTAACCATTTTTTGACATGTAGAATTCAAAAATGAACTCCATTTTATGCAAAAAAAATCAATATATGATAAATTTAATTTTAAATTAAAACCATCATTTACTCTAAAAATCTAGATTTTAAATTTATAACTGATTTCATGAAACTTTCAAAAATTAACTAATATCTCATAAAATTATCATAAAATTATAAGGAAATAAAATTTTAATTTATGAATACATTTTATGAAAATAAGATTTCTTTTAAATAATTTTATTAATAATAAATTTTAATTAAATGTTAATGACTTACAAAAATACCAACCCTAAATTTAACAATTTTTTAAATATTCATTTACTTATACTTTTTTATAATTATATCATACATTCATTTATAAGATGATTAATTTTTTTATACATTCATGTGTGAGTTTTATATTCATTTGGATGATTTACTATTCATAAGGTTCATGTTACTATTCATAAGGGTAACATTATTATTCCTAAGGGTCCAGTTACTATTCACCAAAAATTATGTTGATCTTATCAGACTCTAAATATTTTACTAATCGCAAAAATGTATGTATATTTTTGAAATTCAATTCAAAGAAGTAGTAAAATTAGGTTTAAAACATGTTCTCCATTATAAGGCGGTAAAACTTCTTTTAGAAAAATATACCCGTTTAATATGTAAAATTGATTTTATTATTGTATAAACATTTGATATAATAAATAAATTTCATAATATGTTTCATTCCCATCAATTTAATTTCTCGGTTATAGAGTTTATTTTAAAATAAGGATATTTAATTTTTTTAACATTGTTTTTTTATGTTTGGTGCTGTGTGAAACCAATGTTGTCGATGAAATTAAATATAAGAAGGTTCATAACATAAAATCTTAAGATGTTACACAAAGAAACCAAAATCATATTTTTGGAAAAAAATATTGTTTTTCTCTATTTTAAAAAAAATCACGAATTTTTAAATAAATTTCATTTTCATATAATATCATATTAAATAATATTTATTTTCGTAAAATATTTATAATTAATGAAGTCCAATATAATCCTTATAAGGGTTAGATAACTGTTATTGTCGTAAAAACTAGTATTTTTCAATAAATTAGGATTTATATTTAAAATTATAAATTATCATATTTAGAGAATTATTTTCATAAATTAAATAATATATTTTAAATAATAACATCAAAATTATCTGATAGTAAAATTTTCATAATTTTATGAGATAGTCTAGTTTTTGGGAAAAAATTAAATACAATATGAATTGTGTAATCATAATAGCTAAAATGTGATGTAATAAAAACTATAAATGGAATAAAAGACCCATAATAGATTTCCTATATAATAAAATTTATTTTTATAGTTATTTTAGTAATTTTATAATCCTTTATTGAATCCTCCAAAACCTGTATTTTATTTTAAGGTTTTAAAATCAATTAATTATGAACATGACTCACTTCCATATAACCAATGGTATTATTTTAAAATTATTAGTTATTATCCTTATAAAATATTTAAAAATAAATCCTATTTGGTAGAGAAAATGGGAAAAACCATGTTAAGGTTTGTAGTTTTGATTATTTTTTCACATAGAATCCAAAACATTCATTTAGAAATTAATGGAGAATTCCCCTCTCTTTTGCTATAAAAACCCACCCAAACTTCCACTCCTCTTCACTCAAAATCCATTTATCATGGATTTAAGCTGCATATCCCTCTATAAATCTTTCCTAATGTTTTCCAAATATTTTAATAATCTCCTCCCAAATCATTCAGAAGCACCCTCTCAATGTAAGGGATATCACCTTCTCCTATTTATTCAATAAATTTCTTTATATTATACAATTTTATTTATAATCATTATTATTGGAATGTGTTTTTAGACATATATATTTCCTTACTTATTATTTCCATATAATTTTATACCACCTTTAACTCTCATTAAACCCTTATATGAATCATTATGTACACCAGTTATGCTACCAAAATTATCATATGATTTTCCATGCTAAAAATTTATGCAGTGAATACACATCCCCATTTCCAATAAAATGTATTCAACAATATTTAATAATCCTTAATTAATTTTTTAATTCCATGTATTTAAACTACACTCCTTAATCTTGTGATTAAAATTTATGAAACTCATTCTTATGTTGTATGATTTATGTGGCACACTAACGCATGTAAATAATATGAATGTGATGGATGGAACCATAATTATATATCTTTCCAATAAATTGGGTAATTTTTTTAATTCATTATATACCATATATAGTGTATGGGAGGTTATCTTAATAATAATATGTTATGATGTCTTTATCATTAGCCTTGACTTATTCTTATGATGTCATGTTTTTAATTTTTTCTGCATTCCTATGTTGTCTTGATGTCATCATCTTATATCATGATTTGATGTTCATGTTTAGAATATGCACCCCATTTATGTCACCTTGACATACCTCTTTAATAACATGTCTTACTTTTATGATGTTTTTCTTTGATTATTCCCTTACCAGGATTTATTGCTCACCCATTTTTTATGTATGTCCCTAGGTTATCCTCTGCAGTTTTAGAAGAGAGATGAAATTTTAAGATAATGTTAAAGAGTTTTAAATAATGTTGTTGTATCACTATTTTTAGTTATTATATTATGTATATAATTACCCAAATACACTATGACTTTCAATCTTTTGGGATTGTATTACGTGTGTCTTTATATAATAATTAATTAATTATGTTTTATAAAATATATGGGGTGTCATATATCCTATTTTTTATTCCTTTATTGAAGGGTGTTCACCTAAATTTCATACATCAATTAATTGGGGAAAATATTTCATTGATTGTACACCCTATATCTATATATTTTTAAAAATATATTCTTTATTATCTTTATTAAATGGTATTTACCTTTAATTTAACTTGAAGTAATTGAATACCCATTTAGTTTCCATGGGTTTATCATGTTTTGATTATTAATGGAATTATGAATGATTTACTTAGGTGAATCCATTTGAAAATATATAAAACCCATTTTATTTCTATGGGTTCTTCATAATGTGTTGAATGAAATCCATTTTATATCCAAGGGTTATTTATGATGTATGGAATGAAACAAATTTTATTTCTATAGGTTTTTTATGATGTGATAATTGATTGATTTCAAGTGGCCCTCATAAGTATAGATAATGAAATATGGGGTCCTATATCACCCTCTAATGCATTTATTTAAAGTTTATATCTCATGAGATAAGAATTTTGTATTATATTTTAGTTTCTCATATGCATGGGAATTGATGGTGTGTCTCATCAAAGTTATGTTCCCTATACTAATGTATGTTCCATATTCGAAATATGTTTCATCATTTTATGCTTATTATCATGACTATGTTATTATTTCATATATCTTATTTATTAACTAAATATTTTGATTAATGTCTTATTTTATGTCATGATTTCTTTCATAATTTATTTCATAATCATTATTGGGTATTATTTTCTTATATATCTTGATTATACCGATTTTATCATATTATTTTTACTTGTGACCTTTTATTATTATCATTTATGTTTACCCTTTCTAAGAATGTGAGATGACTCGTTTCTTATGTTTCGATTTCACTTGGTTATGAAGAGAATTAATATGTAAGATATGTATTTAAGGTTATCTTAGGAGAATAATTTTTGGGGGATGTTGAAGACGTATTATACATTAAGAGGTTCTTATCATAGTGGAACAAAAAATATCTATTACATGAAAATTCATGAGTTTTTTAATTTATTTTTTGTCTTAATTCTCTAAAACTCTAACCATAAAAGGTATTAGGGATGTGTTTTAATGAAATGTTTTCTTTAATTCATGTAATTATCAGATTATTAGGTCTAGGAAATAACAGTTTTTATCATAGTAGTGTTTAGATTAACTTTGAGACTAGGTTATTCTTAATTGAGGATAATTTGGGAGTTTAAAATGTCATCCAAGTTTGATATGTTAAATTTATTTCTAATTTCATTATTGTAGATAACCCTTTAGGTTAGATGAATTAATATAAAATATTTTAGGGATTAAGATAATATAAATTTAGTGAAAACCCTAGGAAAAAGTATAAATTATATTTCTAAATCTAGGATAACATCTTAAAATTTTTATAAAGTAGAGGTTGTGTGGTTTTCCTAGAAAATTGATCTATATCAAGATACGGGAAACTCGATGTAGGATCTGGCATAGTTTTACCTATGGGTAATAACCCCAAAGATGGAATGTAGGGTATTAACTCAAATATGACCTGGTGTATGATAAAGAGGCATAGCTGCACCCCTGGATAGACACTCCCATGGGATATACTTTGGTCAATCACTTTCTCTTTATGAACCATTATTAATGATTTATTTCCTAATTACATTAAGGGATTTAGTTAAAAAGTATGAGATAACAGAACTTAAACTAATCTAGGTTTAACCAAGTGAGTTATTGGATTAACTAAGTATGACATAGTTGAAATGAATTTATCATAGGATTAAATAAAGGTGTCATTGGAGAATACATATTAGAATTACACATTAATATTCATATAAAATTATTCTTTTTTTATTTTCATAAAACTTTAGGTTTTAGTATTTGGATGAAATGGGATCACAAAGATGAATTGGATAAAGGTATGTATACAAAAACCACTATGACATATAATGGAATAAGGGAGTATATTTAAGTGTCTGAGAATATTATTATATTCTTGTTATGATTAAAATGTTAGTTTCCTAATCTTATCTAAGGTAGTGAGTTTAATTCCATAATAAAAATTAATTTTTGATATTCTTATTTTTTCATTAGTGAGTGATATTTATCTATGGTAGTTTGGGGTGTTCTAAAATTTATGTGGGTTTTGTGAAACATATAAGTGTTTTTCTTCAATAGTTATTCTTTAATGTTTTTGAAACTTATATTAAATTGAATCAATAACCTTGAAAAGTAATTTAATGAAAAGGTTGTGTTTTGGGGTATAACTATTGATGAATGCATGATTGAGGTACATATAACTCTTAAGATTTATTAAATCTTGATGTTAAGGTAATAAAAGTTTGATTGATTATTAGAAAATTGAGTCACATTGTATTCGAATTTATTATTAATTTAAATAAAAAGTAAGCTGTGATATTTTTTGGTGATGTTTATATAATTTAATAGATTATGTTGTGTATTGACTAGTTTATGACCATATGAACTAGTGATTAAAATATATGAAGGTTAAAAATTGAGTTAATTTTTAAAATAATATATAATATCATAGTGGTTTAGTGTCTTTAAGATTCAAATGGTTTTGGGAGAGATATGTTATAGGTAATCTATGATTAGGTTATATACATATTAGGGTACCTGATTGTATGAATGATCAATTTTTTAGGAAAGATAAGAAACAGGGTATGTCATAAGAAATTAAGGTAGATGTCATATTAAAAGTTGTATCCTGAATTATTAATATGTTAAGAATACCCTGACCAACTTTCATTAGTTAATAGTAAGTAAAATTTCAAGGATACTATTCAGTTAAGATGGGATAATGTAAGGCCTTGGGTTTTTTTAGGAAGTATATTCTTTCTATAAAATATATGTTTACAATTATAAAATATTTTTGGGAATTAAAATTGTTTATGAAATAATACATACAATTTATTAATTAAAACTAGAAACAATTTATTCATTCATAAGTGTAGTTCTACAAAAAAACATATAAAACTAATTAGTGCACACTATGGATTTTTTCTCACTATGGATAAAATACATCCATTAAAAGTGCATAAATCAAAAGGGGAAAATATATAAAAAATAATAGAATATTCATGATTAAGAAATAACCAACATCACCATAAACCTTTTGGATCACCAATATCTAAATAAAAACTATAATGAGGAAGATCTCCTTGAAAGAAGACATTTTTGTGTAAAGTCTATCATATGAAATAATAATTATGCCTTGCGAAGTGAGAGTGGAATGAATGAATGATTTAGTAAGTCTATAAATAGGAATGAAATACAGTCATTATAAATATGATCCTTGAAAATATTGTTGTTAAAAATATGGTCATTGGTCACATATCTAGTATTTATACTAAATTCATACATTTTTAAGTAGTAAATTTAAAATAATATACTCATAATGAAATAAAAATATGATATGAAAATATTGTAAAAATATATATTTAATTATGTGTTATGTATAAATATTAAAAATATTATTATTAAAATATGATATTATGTATATATAATTAAAATACATATTTTAACATCTATTTACTTCTAAAATTAAATATTATAATACAAATAATTAATTGAATGATATTTGTTAAAGCGTATTTCATATAAAAGTAATATTTTTTTCAAAGAACCATTTTGTCATGTATTGTATATTTTATCATAATAGTTTAAATTAAACACTTTTAAAATATTATACATAAAATTACTTATTAAAATATTTTAAATTATAAATTGACACGAAATAATATTAATAACACTTAATGTTAAAAAATGCCTAATTTTCAGTAAAAACGGTTTTCTCTATATTTTATATTTTCACTTAAAAACTAAATGTATATATAATTTAATATCAATTAAATAAAAATAAATTTTTTTTATTTAGGATTTTAAAATTATATTAGCATGAATTTTTTATATTTTTCTAAAAATATTGATTTCTAGGTGAATAGTAAAAAATATCATTTTTATAAATAACATGGCTTTTATAACTTTATTAGTATATAAGTATGATTTATAAATTCATAAAATCTTTTTATAAGAGTAAATATGTATTTTATAAGATGCTTTATAATTTTAAATTTGTTTGTTGAAATTTATAAACCCATGTTTGACATTTTAGAATTTAAGTTATACTTTTAAAAAATGTTTATAAAACATTATATATTTAGTATTTTAAAATTTATTTTTATCAATTTTAAAAAATATATTAAAATTTTAATTTCAATTTTTTAATAATTAGTACAAAAATTTATAATAATTACCATTTTACTTTTGTATATAATGGATAAATTAACTAGGTAAAAGACTAGTCATCGTGGTGAAAACCAGAATAATAAAAATGAGTAATCTAATAGGTAAAGGGAAAATCATATTAGAAAAATGTTTCGATTAAGTGGTTGATGTGTGGATAAATATTATATCATTTATTCTATATTATTTCTCAATTTTTGATCCATTTTTCTTGAAAGTGACTTTCTATTATTGAAAATATTTATGTATTTTAAAAAATGAAACTCTTTTCACTTATAAAAGTGGATATCCTCTCCTCACTTCCTGACACACTGAAAACCCCTTTGTTCAGCCTACATGATACCAAAACCTATCCTAAAAACTCTTATATTCCTTAATTTTGTTTTTTCTTCTCAAAATTATATTATTTATAGGTTTAAACCCCTTCACAAAGAAGCTAACTCAAGTTGTGAGCTATAGATTTCTAACCACTTCTTCCCCTTTTATTTTTCATTGTGTGCATTTATTCATTCTCAAATTTATTTTCACCACTTAAAAATGATAAAAAAATTATACTTATTATACTGATATGTTATTATAATTATGGTATAAGCTTCAATCACCCTATCCTTTTTCCTTAAGAAATGAAAAAACAACATTTGTGTGTGTGTGGACTACTGCTTACGCAAAACGTCATGTTTAATTTTTAATAACCACATTACATAGATGGAGATAATTTTGAATTTAATAAATAATTGTGATATTTATAATATTATTTATATTCTTAAATGATAAAAAAATACTTCACAACTCGTTCCACAGGTCCCGTACCATGACTACCCCAAGCCCGCCTTCCATAGGATAGGGGTTGGTGACTAGCACCCGAAAGGCATATCCCAAAAAGGGAAGGCATTTCCTTCAAACCTATAAATACACAGATATGGAATATTGCACAAAGTAAACCACAAAGGAAAAAAAGTACCACTACCAAAAAGTAAAACCACTGAGAGTAAAAAGTGTAAACTAAAAGTAAAGGAGCCAGAATACAAACCCAAGAACCCGCAAAGTAAACAGTACTATCGATGTCTGCCTTGAAGTCACTACATATAGGGTAGTGTTAGTAAATCCTAAAGCTGTAGAAGTATGCCATGTTCTCTCCTACCTCACTGATCTCTATCGATTCCTTGACCACCAAGGTATGCGTCATAATGTTGGTCGTCTGCACAAGATACAACACATGTAGATGAAGCCCATGCAGGGGTGACTATAAGAACTCATCAGGGACCCTAAGACCCCCAATTGTCTCTCAGAAATCCACAAGGGAAAAAATACTACAAAGGAAATACCACAAATGAAATACCACCAAACAATATCTCAAATACATAACTGAAAGTAAAAGATATCTCACACTAGGTATAACATAAATACAGAAGTAAAGATGACTAGTCGTAAAGCGAGAGCATCTTATTCTGTTTGGGAGGCTCTGTTACAGATCCACAAAAGGTCTCTCTTCTACTGATCCACAAAGGGTCGCTCTACTGCTGATCTATGAGGGGTCTCTCTTTGGATTATCCATGATGGGTCATGCTACTATAGATCCACTATGGGTCGATCTCATGTTGATCCACAGAGGGTCGCTCCCATGCTGATCCACAGAGGGTTGTTGCTTTGTCGATCCATGAAGGTTTGCTCTTCATTCTTCATGTCACAGTTAACCACTAGATTCTTGCACTTAGCACACCTAATTCCAGGAGGATTTTCTCCTCAATCTATCTATCATACCTCAACCACCAGAAAGTCTCACATACAATAACCCAAAAGATCGCCTCATCGTAAGGGTCCCAGCACAACAGACGGTGCATCGAACGGACATCCGATCTGTAAGATATAGGCATATTATGTAAAAAGGAACCAGTTGAATTTGAGTCCGATAAATCCCATATGTATGCCAACCTCTTCCAAAACTTAATTAGAGTATCTTAGAAGGACTTCCTCATCAAAAGGGTCCTCATTTCGTAGACGGCGTGTCAATCAGACGCTCAGTCTGTTAGTTACAAGCATTTTAGTGAAATCGGGGTCGGTTGTTTCAGGTCCTAGTCCAAACTAGGCCCAACCCGACTGGGTCCGGCCCAGTCCAATTGGATGCAGGTCTATATCTGGGTTGGCCCTACTAGCCTCATGGGACACGTCCTACCCGCAACAAACCGTCTTGCTGAGGTGGGTCAGCTTCTCCATCCCAGACGCGCTTAGCCACGTCTGGTTCATCACCTGGCACCGCCAGCTGGCGCTACCACCCCCCATAACCGGTCCACACAACAGACCAGTTTGGTCAGTCGAACGTAGATCCTGGGCGTTTTTTGAGTCCCACATGGCCGGTCGGTCCACCTACACGTGTTCGATGGACCGCGTGCCTCTAGCCCGCTCGAGCAGCACGGGCGCGGGCCGTGACCTCCACGTAGCACCAGTCGGCGCCACACCTCCACACCACTATGGCCATCTGGTCATATCCCTCTACCACCATGACACATTGACATGCGTGCCACATCCCTCCACCCATGGCTGCAATTGATAGTTTCTTATGTGGGCCACCAGAGTTGCTCTAGTGGTCCATTTCTCAAACCTCCTGCACCTACGGGCTCCATAGGGTGTCACCATTACTACAAAGGCCTCAAAATTGTGTTTCCACAAACTTGATCATTCAGCCATGAATAATTCACAAGAAACATCCACAGCATAGGGACTCAAGCATTGTTATGTTAGCCCGCACCCTCTGCGTTAGAGTTTAAATATGGGTAAAAATATTAATAACCACACAACATATTGAATACCGCATTATAATCCTTCTACAAGAACGACAGGATCACAAATCAATCCATTTTTGGGTGGGTCCATGCTCATCATTAACATCAATAACGTGGAAAGAAACATCTATCACAAAGAAAGCATAAACCCCTACATGGATTGTTGGATCTGCTGTTGCTGATGGATGAGATATGCATCATCATTGTCGATCTGTGAATCATGGGCATTGGTCTCCATTCGCCGATCCTCGGATCTGATCCATTCTCTAGGTGTGTCATTATCACATTTCTAATCTCCTTTGTTTTTTATGGAGGAGGTTTCCTTCGGAATTTAATCAGAAAAATTCTGGGGTTGTTTGTCAACCGTGAATCCTTGATTAACTAGTAAAGAAAATGCATTGAGTGTTGTAGTTTCTCCACACTGTTTCATTAATGAGTGTAATTAATGAATGCAGCATCAAATCACATCTATGTCTCAGCATTGAAGAATTGTCTCTCAACATAAAGAAAAGAAAAAATAATATTTTATTTTTATTTTTATTATTTTTCTTCTTTTGGTCAGAAAAATTTACTTTTTTTGTTGACCCACGTTGTTCGATGTTGTGCCCCGTCTAGGCGAATCTCGATGTTGTGAGTCCAATAGTGCCTTCAGATTTCTGATCCATTCACCAGTTCAAAAGATAGGAAAACATGCCCGCATGTTCACTTAAGTGAACTTTACATAAGTTTAAAATTACATTTCGGGCACCCCGGGCCTCGGAATCACGTGCTGTCTCAACACCTAGTCTCGAAATAATTCCAATAAACAGTGAAAACGAATTATGGAATATTTTGTTTTGTTACATTCTCCCCGATTTAGGTATTTACATCCTTGAAAGCCAAAACAAGATCTAAACAAGAATATGGGGGTACTGAGCACAAATCAGAGCCTCCCACTCCCATTTTCTCTCTTGGAGATTCTCATGCTTCCACTGAATTCACACCAGATGAATTGACCATCCATGAAGGACCCTCTCCTGTTTATCGTCTAACTCCAATTGGTACTCTACAAAAGTAACCTCATCATCAATATCCTACTCATCATAGTTGATGATGTGAGAAGAGTCATGAACGTATCTCCCTAGCTGGGATACGTGGAATACATCGTGCACCTTATTTAACTGTGGCAGTATAGCTAAGCGGTATTCCACCTTTCCCACTCTCTGAAGAATCAGAAATAGTCCGATGAACCATGGTGACAACTTGCCGCCTTGGAAAAATCTCTACATTCGTCATTGAGGGGAGAACCATAATAATACTTGGCCCACCTTATGGAACTCCAAAATCCTTCATCACCTATCTTCATAGGACTTCTTCCACCTATGTGCAGTCTTCATCTGCTCCCGAATGACCTACACCTTCTCTATGGTAGCCTCTAATAGCTCTGGACCTAAAAGTGCTGACTCCCCTGGGTGTGTCCAGAACAAAGTTGATTTGTAAGGTCATTCATACAGTGCCTCAAATAGTTCCATACCGGTGGTGGAGTGTTAGTTATTCTTGTATAAAAACTCCACCAATTATAGGTGGTCCTCCCAGCTACGACCAAAATCTAGGACACAAGAAGAAAGCATGTCCTCCAAGGTCTTTATGGTCACTCGGTCTGACCATCAACATGTAAGTGAAAGGTTGTGCTCAAGCATAGCTGAGTCCTAAACTCTTCCTACAGTCCCTTCAACAACCAGGATGTAAATCGTGTTTCATGCTCTGAGAGTGTCATTTAAATCACCCCATGGAATTTCAAAATCCCCTGAATGTAGAGGAATCACAATCTCTCTACTAAACCCTTCCCTTGAATAGCGAAGAAGTTAGCCGGCATGCTGAGTCCATCAACAATCACCCAGATGGTATCATGTCCTCTATAATTATATGGTAAGCCCATTATGAAGTTGTTGACGCTCCTTTCCGTCACAGAGTCTAACGATTGAAAAAGGGGAATACTATAACACAAAGTGATTCATCCTTTGAAGAAACATCAAAAATTGATAAAGGAATGAACAAGGATTTGCTTCAGCAAGGGCCACACAAGTTCCAAGACGGTCGCAGAGGGTACCTACGCGCCACATACTAGGCACATGGTGACCTGCGTACCCTATATGATTTTCTACCAAGGTCTTCAGCAACCTATAAATACCCCTTGTGGGCCCCCATTTAGAGGAGGAAAAATCCAGAAACTCAGATTTGATCTCTCGGCGCCCAAGTCTCTTCTCGAAGACTTCTGAACACTTCTAAGGTAATTTCTTACCTAGAACGGAAGATCTAAAGAGGGGGAACAATGCCTAAGTGTTGAAATTCACCAACACCTGTGCGCCTAGGTGTCTAACCCTTAAGGGGAATGGAATCACCTGCGCGCCACCTTATCCCTTCAACAGAACCTGCACCCCACCCTTTTATAAGCCTTTAGGGATAATACCAAGGGCTTGAGCTAAGTCTCTCCCAATTATTACCCTATGGGTTGGCAGGCGCATAAGTACACATTTTTCGTGAAGGTATACATGCGCGACCAGTACCTGGGCGCCCCAACAGGACCTGCGTGCCTACCTCTTTTTGGGTGCCCCTCCTGCCTATTCACCTCTTTTCTTCAAATCCACCTCTCCTCTTCAAGACTTAGCCTTCAAAACCCTCTTCAAATCCATTTTTGGCATGGTTCCTTTTTTTTCTTCCTTATCAGAAAGAAATTATGTGGAACATATCTTAAAACCTAGTGATTTACATATCTTTATGTCACTAAGGCTAGATATTTAATTCATTCAACATCATCCGTCAAGATGAGAAGATCTTTAATTTCCGGCATCCTCCTTAGGAGTATTCCCCAAGTCCCCTAACCTGGGCCTCCTTCTCAGGAATAAGCCCCAGTCATCGAGTTCCCATATTTGGGCCTCCTTCTGAGGATTGAGCCCCAAATTCCAAATTCTTTTAACCTAGGCCTCCTCCTTAGGGGTAAGCCCCAGTCATAATTCCCCTTAACCTGGGCCTCCTTCTCAGGAATAAGCCCCAGTTCTCAAGTCCCTTTAACCTGGGCCTCCTTCTCAGGAATAAGCCCCAGTTCTCAAGTCCCTTTAACGTGGGCCTCCTTCTCAGGAATAAGCCCCAGTCATCAAGTTCCCAAATTTGGGCCTCCTTCTCAGGAGTAAGCCCCAAATTCCAGGTTCTCTAACATGGGCCTCCTTTTCAGGAGTAATCCCCAGTCATAAATTTCTCTTAACCAGTCTCAATTTAATTTTGATTTGGGCTTCCTTCTCATGAGTAAAACCCAATCATAAGTCCCCTCTAATTAGGGAATCCTTCTTAGGAGTAATCCGTAATTTACGTATCCAAGTCTCCATAAAGTACGTATACCTTTATGGACATTGTTCTCGGGTTTCTTCCCTGAAGTAAGTCCCAATCCTCATCTATCTGGGCTGTCATACATACATAATCCCCACATCATTTCTCAGGATTTCATATTTTGTGGCACAATTGTCAAGTTTTACCAATACCTCTTGTTTCTCACACCGAGCATGACTCATGTGATCTTCGAGCGTAAAAGTAATTATGACATCTTTATTTGAGCCATCAACCATGCATAAACCTCATACTTCTTTACTCGAACTACGTGGGTTCTGATTCCTTTTCTAAACAAGGATACGTAGGTAGCCCATCTGCAGGTACAATCCCAACTATGAAATAATCCATGTCCTTCTGAATGACAATAAACTTCAAGTGCCCTGCTGAGTGGCTTGAAAACCAGTATATTTATCATAATGACCAAGAAATTTCTATATAATGTGTTGAAGGATACCATTGAATAAGAATATATAACAAATACAGATGATTATTTATCAATGAAGAACCTCAAATACATATAAAAGACTCTCTAAACATCATACATATCAATCATTGATTGTTAGATCTAAAGGAAAAAATCATTTTCATACTTGGTAATTTAATAAGGATTCACGAACATAACTTAAATCTATAAAGAGAGTCCTGGAGTAGACAATAATTCCCCCCAAAAAGGGGTGATGAGTCCGACCTCCCATCCTCTCAACCAATGAAAATTCTTAAGCCTCATTGGTTCACAACTAATGAGCACCTACCTTTGGAAAGTGGGTCCAAATGGATATAAGAATCATTGGATGTTTCTGGTTCTACGAACAAACCCGTTAGAAAACGATTGGAATGTTTGAACCTTAAACAAATGAGGTTATCTCCAATTCCAGTGCGAAAGAAAAAAATGTTGAACCCGACATGAATCCTTAACCAAGTTAAAATGATGTTTTACTTATTTGTTAGGCCCCTATTTAAACTCAAAGAGAGGTCCAACAAAACAATCAATATCATATGTGATCATAGAAAAGATGTAGTGGATGAACTTATCTTGATTATGTATGTTATATCAAACAGACACTCTTTTCCAAGATCTTATGCATTACAGAAATGGCTTCTTTAAAGTTCACACTTGTGAATGCCTCTGCTGTGAATACCTCTGATGCTACTCCTACTGGATCATCGTCCACTCTGAGGATGACATCGCCTACTCAGCGTCTTCAACGCTGGGTATCAAATGAACTGGTTAAGTAATACCATTAACATGGTACCATTACTGCTCTGGATGCTGCTCGACAAGCCCTCCAAGTCAATAATTCACCCTGTTTTTCTGGACAACGATGACCAACGATCAAGAAGCAGGTGGTACCAACCACAGTCTCCAACCGTTTCGGGTCGTTATCCCCGGAACGCAATCACCAGTCCCTCCCATATTATGCGGAGGTGAATGAGAAGGTCACTAAAGGCCTTAATTCAAGGATAGAGGAGTCCTTATCGAGGGCTCCCACCAACAATCATTGCTAGACTCGTGTGGTAGTGCGCCCTCAACATGATGAGGGTGTCGTCTCTAGGCGTTCGGCTCAAGTTCCTCAAACCCAAAAAGGCAAGACGAACTACCAGAGGTGAAGACCGGTCAACAGTGAGTAGGTTCTTATCTCTTCCATTTCTGGAGAGGTCCACTAACCTAACTTGGTGGAAAGCAACGAGCGGGCACACACACCCGTCCGTTTTAATTTTGCTATCCAGCAGACTCATCTAGAAGAAACACGCCATTCCCACCAGGAAATTCTGGCAGAGTACTATTGACAGGAACATATACCGGTTTATAAATCATCAGCTAGTTAGTAGGCTCTCCTGACTACATACGATGAAGCCTGCCAACCCAATATGTTGACAACTGGTAAACAGGCACATACACCTGCTTACACTCGTCAATCTTGCCAGCAACCTTTTCTGCCAGTATTGAAGGAAGTTCATCAACCACGTTCGGCAGAGTGAAATCAACAGGCACATACACATACTAGTATTGATCAATCCTACCAACAGTCTCGTTTGGTAACACCTGGAGAAGTCAATTAGAAAGCCCCAATGACAAATAGGAGGCAGACTCAGCTCTCTGCCCCCACACATGAGTACTGTCAGAATCTATTGATAGTAAAAGGAGGACGAGAGCAGGCACATAAACCTACTCCAGATATATAATGTACATGTATCCCCGTTCTGGAAGCTAATTTCACCAAGCATATTCTGTCAATGTTGAAAGAGTAGAAGAAAATCTCTGCTCATATTCTGGATGCCTGTCAGAATATTATAACAGCTTCAGCAGCATCACAGGGAATGAAATGAAAATATATCCCTACCAGTGGAGTGACACATCAACATATCACTCTGGAACAGACACACACTAGTGTTCTAGTCCAAGAGGGTTGTGGGGAATACTCCTCCATGTCATACGGACAACCAAGTCAGGCACATACACCTGATTTGAGTGGAGATAATCAGCCTAACCTGACTATTTCTCCTGAGCAGACACATACCCCTGCCCATAATAACCACTTTCATCAAAAAGTGGTTCCTAAAGTGAGTAAGAAGGCGTCTAAGAAGAAGACTCATCCAACACAGTCAAGAAATCAAGAGCCGATCTGTAATAAGGCCTTGCTAGATGCTAGAGTTCTTGAAACCCTCAGAAAATTATCTGTTGAATTCATGATTCTACTCTCTCATTTCCCAATATTGGGAACATTAATTCCAAAGGTCTTCATCAGAAACATCCTCATGAAGGTTTGCTTCATGATAATTTGGTCGATCTCGAAGTATCATCTTCATATTAGAGCCACCAGAACCCTCTGTGTGGCCAGAAGACCAAGGATCAAAATGTTTCATTTTTTGCTGTAACCCACCATGGTGGTTCTCCCCATGAGGATGAATTTAGCAATGAAATTCCTCTTCATAGTAGTAATTCACATTTCCTGGAAAATTCTCCAATGGACAATGTAGTGACACAAAATCCCTCTTATCTTAAGGCACTTCCAAATGTGAAGCCAGTCATGTCTGATGCTTTACCGCTAGTAAGTGAAATACTTTCTCAATCAGATGATAGCCTGGGGTGTAGGTCATTATTTGAACCACCCCTGGGTCGTTCATCTTCGAGTTTGATCAGTGAATTATCTACCAATCTTGTTGAATCCAATGAAGCAATAATGAAGCACAAGTTCTGGTCTAATTAGGTAGAAGAATCTTCATTGAATGATAAAGAGGAAGTGCTGAATATGAGAAAACAATTGGCGAAAGGTGAAGTGCCAGTCATGTTTTGGTCTTTGGCTGACTCTCAGTATAACATTCCAGAGATGTTGATGGAAGATTGTATTCATGATATTCGTCTCAACATGTGGAAAAATCTTTTTCAATTGAAAAATAAAATATTATCTTATGATGAATATGAAAATCATGTCAAGATAATAGAAGGGTTACATTTCCAAATTGGCTTGGAATCTCTCTCAGCTTCTTGATATCCGAAGTCTGAAAAGCAACAGAGAGCCCTTCAGTGTTCATGCCTTGGCGCACTAAGAAGATTGCGCCAGTTAATTGCCAATGCCCCATATGGTATTCATATTAGGGGATGGGGTGTTCATGGAGAAATGCATTTTACTGTACTCTCCATTCAACAAAGCCCGCCGAAAATGGTCTCATGAAATATTATTTCCCATGGTTGGCCACAACCAATTGGCTTTGTTTGTAATCAAAGGCTTGCTCAAGAACAGGTCTCAACTAGTTCTTCCCAAATTTAGGCATACAAAGAATAAGTTGTCGAATTACTCTTGCATCAGGCAAATGAGAATATCGAACAAGCTTCTCGTTTTGAGAGAGCACATAATTAGGTGACAGAAGTGTCAGAAATCATCCAGCGTTCATGTGAGCTAGGTGATTTGAGTGGATGCGGGTTGATGCATCCAGCCAATTTCTGGACTAAAGTACGCAAGATCAAGAGAGATTTTAAGAAAGTCTCGGATGTAGCAGCTCAAGAACCACCCCAAGTTTCCAGATTGGGGACTCTTTCAACCCAAACCTATGAATCAACAAATATGATTCGAGGAGTTGAGCAGAAACAGCAGGAACAGCTCCAGTCCACCGGACTGGGGAATTTTTCAAATCCTCAATATCTTCCTCAGAGAAAATCAGTTTTCTCTTGATTAGGGAAGAATCCACAAGAGGAACTAAGAGCCAAATTATCAGGAGATTTCCTCCAAGCTATGGTTCGTCAAGAAGTTACTAAGGGATAAAATCAACAAAAGGCAATGTCTCATCAAAGACAGGAAAAAGACAATATCACAGAAATGCCGATAGAAGGGATGAAATGGATTATGCATCAATTAATGCCATCAATGTCGTTGTTGATGATCCTCCAGAACATGAGGCTCACTTAGAGGGATCAGATGAAGATGTTCCTGCTCAAGAATTTGTACACACAGATACAAATTAAGAATGTGTGCGTACACGAAATCAAAGGCTTACCCAGAATCTGGTTATTCCTTAAAATAACACACTTCCCCCTCTCCGAAAGGAATCCAAAAAGGGGAAAGCAAATAATCAGGTTACATACCATTCCTATGGAGAAGTCCAATAACTCTCACTAGAGAAAAGATTTGCACAATAGGAGGAAGAAATGAAGGAACTAAGGAGGTTGAATGCCGAACTACTTTAAGGTTGTCTTCCTCCTAAGCGTGCTGGAGTCAGTCAGCCGAGGGAATTTGTTGCAGCTACTGAGATGAATCAAGAGTATCCTTTTTTACTAGTACACCCTCACAGGTCTAATCCTATGGGTCATACGCAACAACAATCGGCGGTACTACCATCAGTTGCAGTACCAGCCACCACACCTGTATAAGATCTAGTTATTTCACCTGATCAGGTTCAAGCTCAACCAGATGTTTCTCAAAAGTTAATAACTACTATTGAGTCATTAACAGCTTTTTTGGAATCTATGGAGGGAAAACGTGCTCAATTTCAACCAGAAAAGAGAGATTACCCTGAATGGGTTGATGTAATTCCTCCCCCATCAAATTTTTCAAGTACCACATTCCCAATCATTAATGGTTCGGGAGACCCAGAGCAACACTTAACACATTTTGCTTCTTGTTGTGATCCTATGATGGGAACCCCTCAGCAACAGGAAGGAGTTGATCTCATGTGTTTTGTATAGTCATTACAAGGGCCTGCTTTTGTTTGGTATACAAGTTTTCAATCCCGGTCAATTACTGGGTGGGAAGATCTTCATCAAAGATTCCTTCTTCAATTCAGCTCAACATTGCCAAAGACAACAATTGTTGATCTTACAAATTGTAAGAAAAGGGAGAATGAAATATTTTCGGATTTCATTGTTCGCTGGAAGGGATTAACATATTCCCTAAGCTTAGCACTCCCTCAAGAAGAATTGTTGCCAATATGTGTGGCAAATTTGCGTGATGAGTTGCGCACACCGTTGATCCCTGTGAAATACACAGGAGGGTTTCGAGACCTTACTTCGATCGCTCAGAAGATCAAATACTCTCTTAAAAAGGCTAAGGATAAAACTCGTGTAATTCCATCAGCTCCAGGAAGGAGAATGGGTAGAGCATAGACTGCCATAGTTACGCTTAAACAACCACCTGTACCTACTTCCACTTCAAAACCTTCATCTTTTTTAAGGGCTCCACCTCCTAAGTGTCAACAACAGAGGCCGTTTCGTCAATATGATCAAAGATATCAAAGACGGAAATAATTTGAGGATCTGAAGAGAAAAGTTTACTCTTTCCGAAATGAACAGGTTTATGGTTACTTCTTTTCAGCTCTAGAGAATAATTTGTTCAATTTCCATGGCCCAAAAGGCCAAACAAGGAATGAGATGAAGAGCATCCCAACTATTTCCAATTTCATAAGATGTTGGGGCATCCCATTCAGGAGTTGTTTGTCTTCAAATACCTCCTACAAAAAATGGTGGACTCGGGACAAGTCAAACTGAAAGGTTCTTCAGATCATGTAGCATGTGTTACTGCTACAGATCCAGAGGAATAAGGCGAGTGGAAAGAAGTAAAAAGAAAAAATTCCCAGAAATATGATGATTGGATGGTCAGAAAAATGATCAACCGAACTCATGCCATTTTGCGAAGGCAATTGAAGAAACCAACCGTGTCTTCTGCTATGAATTCCACAGCAAAACCCCCTTCATTAGGGGGAAAATCTTCAAAGAAACGACATAATTCAAAGAAATAAGAGTAGTCAGAAGAAGATTAGATCGTGTCAAATCCCAAGTTGTCTTTGACTCTAGAAAATTTTATGCCATCTACTTCGAAGCCACGGGAACCATCCCACCAAATGGAACATCCTAATTTGGCTAATCAGAAAGATTCTTCATCAGATAAAGAGTTTATCTTTAGTTCTGTTTACATGATTCACTTAACAGATCCTTATGCCAGTCACAGTTTCAATCTTGATGAACCTGAGTTCCTTGTATCAAACAGAAGAATTAGAGGGAATTCTAGAGGTCTGGGATACAGAGGAACACGTGGATATCCCAGAAGCCACTATTCCAATTCTACCCCTGCTAGAACTGTATATGCAGCAGAAACTCGTGGCAAAGCCCTTCAGTGGGCTCAACAAGAACAAGAAAGTTCTTCCACACATGGAAGATTCATTCCTAGCGCAGTCATTCTGGAGGATCGGTTGGAGGTTAAACCTTCTTCCTCTCAGCAGGTAAATAGATATATTCGGTCTAATCTTCCAAATCTAGGAGTATTTACAACTCCTACCCCGATACAAGATGCATCTACTTCCAAAGCATCAACTTCTAAGGCACCTACAAAAACACATGTTCCTATTGGGAAACACAGACCTTTGGATCAAAAATATGATGTATTGAAACATTTGGACCAATTACTGGAAAATTTATAAATTCTAGATGCCTTGAATCTATCAAAGGATCTTCGAGAGGCACTCATCGAGGCTTTGTCAAGTCCTCGAAAATTCGAAACTGAAATTGTTGCGGCTGAAGTCTACCATGTAGAGAATGATCCTTCAGAATGCCATGCAGTGATATCTTTTACAGATGAAGATGAAGATGATGTTGTTCATGGAAATATTAGACCTTTGTATTTATTTGGAAAGTTCAATGATGTAGACATCCGAATATATTTTATTGATAATGGTTCAGGAGTCAACCTCATCCCCATTCGTAAACTTTGTCGATTGGGCCTCACCGAATCTGATTTATCTCCTTCTACTCTGATGTTGAAAGGATATGATAGAAATGAACAAGAACCTTTGGGTGAGATCACACTCAGAACTCGGTTTGGATATCTTGTATCCAATTCAGATTTCATGGTTGTTTATCATTACACAAATTTCAACATTTTGCTTGGAAGACCTTGGCTACATCAGCATGCGGCTATCCCCTCATCATACCATCAATGTCTCAAATATTGTTTCAATGGCCAAATTGGGACATTTTACGGTGATAAATCCCCATTCAAAACATGTGAATCTCAATACATTGAGAAGGAATTCTATCACATGGAGGGTAAGGAGAAATCCACAATAAGGGAGGTTACCAAAGTTAATGCTCCATATGGTTTGGAAAAGATTCCAGTAAACCCATTCATACATGTGAGTATAAAATATGTGTTTCCTATCAGTCAAATTGGCAGGATAGACCCAAGTCCAAATAATCTTATGGAAACTTCCATAATGTCAATTACGGAAATCAAGCCAGACAACATGAGAGAAATTGGTGATTCATCAGGCAATGATGAAAGCTAAAATGGATATGTCTTCATTTCATCCACTGAAATCCAGCAAGTCTATACTTTTCCAACCAGGACAGAAGAAGTTATATCAATGTTAGAGTTGAACGATGATATCGATTCTCAATCCACCATCTCCTCTTTATTACCGAAGGAAGACCCTTCATCATTAATAGGGTCAGAAATGGAAGCCTTTTCTTCATGATGTTCAAATTTTAACATCTCTCTTGATCCTGAAAATTCTGCTTCATAATCTACTATGCAAGTAGAAATAGAAGAAATAACACATGTTGAAGAAGAAGAACAAGATCTCAGGGATGCTCCTCCATCATTTGAAGAGGGTATCTCTACCACTGTGGATGAACTCAGAGAAATAAATCTGGGTACAAAAGAAGATCCACGTCCCACTTTAATTAGTGCGTCTATGACCCTTGAAGAGTAGGAAGTGTATATTTCATTTTTGAAGCAAAATCGAGATATATTTTCTTGGAATTATAAATAAATTCCAGGGATTGATCCTGATGTTGCTACTCATCGTTTGGGTTTTCCAGAAGAACATCAAGGATTTAAGAAATCCGCAAGAAGAACACACCCAACTTATGCTTCCAAAATTGAAGCTGAAGTGGATAAGCTTATCAAAGCAAACTTCATCAGAGAAGTTCAATATCCCAAATGGTTGTCTAATATTGTCCCTGTGAAAAAGAAGAATGTACAAATTAGAGTTTACATTGATTTTAGAGATCTTAATCGGCAATGTCCCAAGGATGATTTTCCAGTTCTGATCACAGAACTCTTAATTGATGCAACAGCTAGCTATGAAGCACTTTCCTTCAGGGATGAATATTTCGGGGATAATCAAATCTGAATGGATCTAGAAGATAAAGAATCTATAGCCTTCAGAGCCCCTCAGGGTGTGTTTTGCTATCGGGTAATGCCCTTTGGCCTGAAGAATGCAGGTGCAACATATCAACATGCCATGCATCGTATCTTCAAACCCTTTTTAGGGAAGTTTTTTGAATGTTATGTGGACGATTTTTTTTGGTTAAATACAGACGATGTTCTAATCACATCGATGATTTGGAAATCATATTCCACAAACTTTGAAAACACAATTTGAAGATTAACCCCTTAAAATGTGCTTTTGGGGTAACCTCAGGAAAATTTCTTGGCTTTGTGGTACACCATCGTGGTATCAAAGTCGAGCCTAAGAAGACAAAGTCAATCCTTGGTATGTCACCTCCTTGAAATTTGAAGGAATTGAGAGGACTTCAAGGGCACTTAGCCTATATTCGGCATTTCATCACCAATTTGGCAGGCAAAAGTTTACCCTTCACCAAATTGATGAAGAAGGGAGTCACTTACCAGTAGACTGAAGAATGTCAAGAGGCATTCAATATTCTCAAGAAGTATCTCTTGAGTCCACCGGTATTAATGCCACCTGTTGAAGGAAGACCATTTATCCTCTATGTGACAACTTTATAGCGATCATTGGGTTCCTTCCTTTCCCAGAATAATGATGCTGGGAATGAAAATAGTCTTTACTATCTCAGTCGGGATATGCTTGAAGCAAAAACCTGATATTCAGGTATTGAGAAGTGCTGCCTAGCATTAGTCTTTGTAGTTCAGAAATTTACACACTACCTACAACATCTTGAGGTCCAATTGGTATCTCGTAATAACCCGCTCAAATTCATCCTTAGTCATCCAATGCTTACAGGTTGTCTGGAAAGGTGGGAAGTTATTTTGCAGCAATTTGATATCCAGTATGTGTCTCAAAAGGCTATAAAGGGCCAAGCTCTGGCTGATTTCCTTACTGAACATCATTCAGTAGAAGATACATCTTTATATATTGAACTTCTTGATGAATAAGTCTTTTCTATTCAAGATAATATTTAACCATGGGAAATTTACTTTTATGGTGCTTACAGAAGTCCAACAGGGAAGAAAATGGAAGATCCTAAATTCAACAAAGTTGGGTTAGGAACTGTTCTCATTTCTCCAGAAAAGGCAGTGCTACCCTATTCCTTCTTATTGTGGGAAGGCGGTACCAATAATGAAGCAGAATACAAATCTCTCATCGCAGGATTGGAGCTGGCGCTTCAGGCACAAGTGAATAACTTAAAGGTGAAAGGTGATTCAGACCTGGTAATAAAACAAGTCAATGGGGATTATGCCATCAGAAAATAATAGCTAATCCCCTTGTATGATTACGTCGTAGAGTTAATGACCGAATTTCCTTCGGAACCGACATTTTCTTATGTCCCGCGATCACAAAATGTCGAAGCTGATGCACTGGCTAATATAGCCACAGCCCTGGAAGATCCAAATCGGGATGAGACAATCATCATTATTTCTCACCATCATACAATTTCACCTTATGTTCAAACCAGAACAAAAAAAAAAAATGAAATTAGTCCCATTTCTGAACCATATGGTCATACTACATGATGGATGACACCTATCAGAGAATACCTTAAAAATGGAACACTTCCACTTGATAGAGCTGGGAAAGAACAAATCTGGCGACGTGTGGTCAATTTTACTCTTTATGACAGCCCAGATCACCTAGAAAAAATTCTCTACAAAACAGGTTTTGATGGAGTTCTCTTCAGATGCATTGATGGTGAAGTGACAATGACTGTCATGAAAGAAGTACATGCAGGAGTCTGTGGTGCCCACCGGCCTGGATATAGATTATCTGATCAAATTCGAAGGCTTGGATACTTTTGGCCTTCAATGATACTAGATTGTGTTGATTTCATGAAGAAGTTTCATTCATGCCAAGTATGTTCCAACTTCATTCATCAACCTACAGAGTTTCTTCATACAGCTAAATACTCGTGGCCATTTTCCACATAGGGAATGGATGTATTGGGACCTTAACCTTCAACTAAAGCCAATAAATTAAAGTATATTATCACTTCTACTGACTTCTTTTCCAAATGGGAAGAGGCAATACCTCTCAAGGAAGTTAGTTATAAAAGCATTGTTAGCTTCATCAAGTCTAACATCATTACCAGATTTGGTGTCCCTCATACCATATTAACGGACAATGGCACCAACTTCTGTTCATCCGAGGTAAGGAAATTGTATCAAGAATACAACATCAAATCCAACCATTCATATTAGTATCATGCAGCGACCAATAGCTAGATAGAACCCTTCAATAAGACTATTTAAAATATACTACAAAAGATGGTGGACAAAGATAAGAAGTCATGGCCTGATAAACTCTTTCATGCTTTATGGGCTTATCGAACCACCACATGAACTACAACGTAGTCAACTCCATATTCATTGGTATATAGAAAGGAGGAAGTCTTTCCCATTGAATTTAAATTACCTTCTCTCAAGAGTATCCATTTGTGATCAGTCATCTACAAATGAACAATCTCAAAAGCGATTGGATAAATTGGAACGATTAGATGAAAAAAGATTGTGCACCGTACATCACTTGGAAGTCTATTAGAATTGAATAGCTTGAGATTTCAACAAAAAAGTTTGTCTTCGTTCATTCATTCAGGGAGAATGGGTATTGGTTCTCCGAACTCCAATTATACAAGGAAAGAAACCACCCAAGCATGAGCCAAAATGGGAAGGACCTTACTCAATACATAAGGTCTACTCCAATGGAGCTTATTCTTTAATCTCAATGGATGGAGAACTCATCATGACTCCAAACAATGCCAGATTTTTGAAGAAGTATTTTTTATAACACAAATACATCATTACGGTCTATGAATATGACCTTAAACTATTCGCACCATTGTCCAACATGACGTTAAACTGTGTCATCGTCCAACATGATGTTAAACTGTATTTTCCTTGCTGCAAGACTTTAAACTGCACGGTCCCTTTCTATCCAACATGATGTTAAACTGTGATGTCCTAGATACATAAAGCTAAACTGTATAGAAGTCTCTTATGTCTAACATGACGTTAAACTACATAACCATCATCCTAGCTATATGACGTTAAACTGTGAACCTCTTTGTCCCACATGACGTTAAACTGTTAAAAAGTCCCCAATACGTCCTAGCTACTTGACACTAAACTGTACCGCACTCCATCATCCAACATGACGTTAAACTGTATTGTCCCTTTTTCGTCCAACATGATGTTAAACTGTGTTGTCCTTACTACATGACATTAAACTGCACAGTCCCCAAAGTCCTTACTGCAAGACATTAAACTACATAATCTTCTTTTTTGTCCTTACTGCATGACATTAAACTGTATAGTCCCCCATTGTCCAACATGACATTAAACTGTGTTCATCCCCTTATACGTCCAACATGACATTAAATTGTGCATCGTTAGGGTTGTTGATACCTCTTATTTCTCACACCGAGTATGAATCACGTGATATTAGAGTAAACTTCAACCATAACACCTTCTATGGGCCGCTAACCATGCGTAAGTCCCAACACTTTCTTTTTAGATCGTTGTACTCAAAAACAACTTGATCACCAATTCATTCTTCAATTGAACTATGCGGACTTTGATCCTTTCCTTCTAGGATGGGTACGTAGGCAACCTTCCAAGGTTCAAGCCCAAAACCAATCTCTTCACATCGGTTCACCTCCATCTCATACGATTTTAATTCGTGAAGCCGCCCCCAGAATCAATATCTTCACATTGGTTCACCTTTTCCCTTGCTATATGACGTTAAACTGTACACCACTTTTGTCTTGTATGACAATAAACTACAACATTCTTCGACACCCTCACCTGAGAGGGAATCATTATTTACATTGATCTCCAATCATTTTATATTCTAAATACTACGTGCATACATGGAAATTCCTGAACCTTTTATCTTGGGTTAAACCATCATTGCACTAAAGTACCCTTTCACCCTTCATATGTACAAACCAAATATATACATAGGGTATTTCAAGAACTACGTGAGGATTGATTCCCATACTTATGGGATATGTAGGAACATTTGAGCGTCCCTCAAATCAAGCCCCAAGTCTTTAGGCCTAACCCCAAATTTCACTTTCAGTCCCTCAGCTGAAAAGTCCCCCTGTGAAAACATGAATGTGGTATAAAAACCCTGGTTTTCATTCACATCAGGTTTACAAATACACACTGTGTATTCCTTATTATGGTCCGAGCTCTATGACCCTAAACTAAGATCTCCTACACTCTCATCCCACATGGCATTAAACTATATTTCAAGAACAATGTATGGCTTCATTCCCATCCTTATGGGATACGTAGTGAAGTCCAGCACCTCAATTCAGGACCCATCCACAACATGATTATGGTTAGCATTGTTATGTGTATCTCTACATACATTAAATAATAACCATTTTTATGTGTCATACTCCTAAACTTAAATACTTTCAGATCTCCATAACTCTTTCTTGACTTCTGGTCACAAAAATGTCCAATTTTTTAGAGTTCTTTTACCTGACTATACAGCACGTGCCCTTAGGTGGCCTTGCATAAACAGTCTACATAACAGACATGTCACCCAAAAGATGCTATTATTTGACTATGCAGCCAATTCCCTTAGGTGGCCCTACATAATTCAACCCCCTAATAGGTTTTTCAAATAATGGTAACTTCATTCTTGGGAAGAAAACCTCTTTTGTCCTTATTTGTCTTAACAACAATATGTTGGGATCCGCAAAAATAGTCATCCTTAACATATCTTGTCCCATACTCTTTTTCATGATCTGAAAGTATTCAATTCTATGGTTTATATTTCCCTTCCCTACGTTTAGGTCATACCTTCATAGGAGTGACATTCATCCAATTCTTAGACAATCTTGATTGGAAATATCCTCTCCATATTCAAGTACCTCTCTCCATACAAAAAACTCTATGCTTTGGAAAATTTGAATCTCCATAAACTTTCACTGGCTTTTTAGCAGTAGAAAAGTAAATTTTTGAGAGTTCTTTTGCATGACTATGCAGCACGTTCCCTTAGGCAGCCTTGCATAAGTAGTCTACATAACAAACCTGTCAGCCAAAAGATGCTTTTATTTGAATATGCAGCCAATGCCCTTAAGTTTCCCTGCATAATTCAACCCCCTAACGGGTTTGTTAAATAATGATAACTTCACTCTTAGGAAATAATTATTCTAATGACTCTTAGTCCTTTTTCATATCATTCCTCATATTCAAAATTTCTTAAGTCATAGTTTACATATTTTCCCCCATTCTTGAGTGTGGTAATATGTTTTCAGATAAATCATCAAGGAATTGAGTCAATTTAATCCATTCGTTCAATGATATTTCAACCTTAAACATTATCATTTTTATGTCTGACGTGCATGAATTTAAACTGCCCACATAAGATAAGGGAACTCTAAACAAAAGTCAAGTCCCAACTCACTAAACATACATTTCGTATGATTTAGGTAATATTGAGCAATTAAAAGATTCAAAGTTTGTAGGGTTATTTTTATAATCTGAGTAAAAATCAATATATGCTTACTAGGCCCATTGGATTAGGTAAAAATTTAAAGCAGGTAGCAAGAAAAGGCATGCACAAATGATTAAGGTGAAAGTGTTTTTCATTGATGCACAAGAGTTAGAAGGACATCCACAGACTAGAGTCTCTTCTATTTTTCAGGAATTAAAAAATACTTCCAACATAACTATTCATTTTATTTACGGCATCTTGAGCTTCATCAGCAGCCTCCTGTAATTCATTCATTCAACTGGATACAATAAGAGATGCAGTGACACCAGCTCTTCTTAGAACAATTGTAAAAGGATGTTCTTGAGTGCGGTTTGAGAAAATTTTCTGCTGATCAAACAGTGACTCTGTTTCTGTCCAAGAGACTTGGAAGATGGATACATGGATTTGAGAATGGAGCATTGGAAGTAAAGAGATATTTGGAGAGAGTACTCTTTTCAGATATGGTTCTAATACCATGATATTCATCTCTCCACCAACCGGCAGCGGAAAATATTTCAGCCCATGGGTTTTCCATTTTCATATCTGAAAGGAAATGGCATGGATGAAAAATTTGAAAGTTCACACCATTGTTGTTTCTCTTAATGCACAGCATAACCGAAATAGAGGAGTAGCAGTGCAGCTGCATCTCGGGTAGATAATTCTTTGCATCTGGAATGTTGACTCCTTGCAGATGACCATGGCTATACAGAGGCAGGTAGATGCTCTGTGTGAAATTAAGATGATATTTCTTCAAGTACTTAGCCAAATCTGGGAGAGTTCTGTCAAAGATCTCATAGTAATCATGGCCAAAAATGTTCATCATGTCATCAATCCACTTGCTAGCCAGTTAATCAGCCGTTCTGATTCTTCTAGGAGCCATTGAATCTGCACAATGGTCGAATAAATTAACTCTTAAGTAAGTTAATTTTTCATAAGATTTTTGAAGAAATTCGAAAAAATGGATAAGGAATTAAGGCGTGCAAGTCCAAAGTTGGCGTGCAAGTGTAACTGTGTCGTGCAGGTTTTCGCGCGCAGGTATCACCGCACAGGTCAAAATACCTCTACAGCAGTGTGACACGAATAGAAGCAATGAAACCGCAGAAAATTAGCAACCTACATGATGAGAGAAACCTGCGCGGTGAGAGATCGAATTGTTCAAATCCGGGTACTTTGCGCAATAATGACCACATATTTATAGGCAAAGCCACATCCCTGCGTGCCTCTCAACTGCGTGCCGCTATCTGCACACTCTGAACTTGCGCGCCACCCTTCTTTGGTTTTCTTCTATACCTCAGAGTCACATCCTCATTTCTTTCGGATCCAACTCTGAGGGGGGACTTTTGTTGAAGATCCTTTTTGTCAGAGAGTCTAACGACTGAAAAAGGGGAATACCTTAACAAAAAGTGATTCATCCTTTAAAGAAACATAAAAAATTGGCAAAGTCATGAACACGGATTTGCTTCAGTAAGGGCCACGAAAGTTCTAAGACGGCCGCGCAGGGTACCTGCGCGCCACATACTGGGCGTACAGGTGAGCTACTCGCCCTATATGAGTTTCTCCCAAGGTCTTCATCAGCCTATAAATACCCCTTGTGGGCCCCCCATTTAGAGGAGGAAAAATACAGAAACTCGGATTTGAGCTCTCGGCACCCTAGTCTATTCTTGAAGCCTTCCGAACACTTCTAAGGTAATTTCTTGCCTAGAACAGAAGATCTAAAGAGGGGGAACAAGGCCTAAGTGTTTAAATTCACCAACACCTGTGTGACTAGGTGTCTAACCCTTAAGGGAAATGGAAACACCTGCGTTCTGCCTTATCCCTTCAACAGAACCTGTGTGCCACCCTTTTATAATCCTTTAGGGATAATACCAAGGGCTTGAGCCAAGTCTCGCCCAAGTATTACCCTATGGGTTGGCAGGCGCGCAAGTACACATTTGTTGCATAGGTATACCTACGTGACCAGTACCTGCACACCCCAAAAGGACCTCGCACCTACCTCTTTTTGGGTGCCCATCCTACCTATTCACCTATTTTCTTCAAATCCACCTCTCCTCTTCAAGACTTAGCCTTTAAAACCCTCTTCAAATCCATTTTTGGCAGGGTTCCTTTGTTGGATTCCTTATCTGAAAGGAATTCTTTGGAACATCTCTTAAAACCTGGTGATTTACATATCTGTATGTCACTAAGGCTAGAGATTTCATTCATTCAAAATCATCCTTTAAGATGATAAGATCTTTAATTCTGGGAATCCTCCTTAGGAGTAAGCCCCAAGTCCCCTAACCCGGGCCTCCTTCTCAGGAATAAGCTCCAGTCATCATGTTCCCAAATTTGGGCCTCCTTCTCAAGAGTAAGCCCCAAATTCCAAATTCCCTTAATCTGGGCCTCCTCCTTAGGAGTAAGCCTCAGTCATAATTACCCTTAACCTGGTCCTCCTTCTTAGGAATACGCCCTGGTTCTCAAGTCCCTTTAACATGGTCCTCCTTCTCAGGAATAATCCCCTGTTCTCAAGTCCTTTTAAACTGGGCCTCCTTCTCAGGAATAAGCCCCATTTATCAACTTCCATAATTTGGGCCTCCTTCTCAAGAGTAAGCCCCAAATTCCATGTTCTCTAACCTGGGCCTCCTTTTCAGGAGTAATCCCCAGTCATAAATTTCTCTTAACCAGTATTAATTTAATTTTGATTTGGGATTCCTTATCAGGAGTAAAACCCAATCATAATTCCCCTCTAATTTGGGCATCCTTCTCAGGAGTAAGCCCTAAGTTAAGTATCCAAATCTCCATGAAGTACATATACCTTTATGGACCTTGTTCCCGGGTTTCTTCCCTGAAGTAAATCCCAATCCTCGTCTAGCTGGGCAGTCATACATACATAATCCCTAAATCATTTCTTATGATTGCATCTTTCGTGGTACAATTGTCAGGCTTTACCAATACCTCTTGTTTCTCACACCGAGCATGACTCACATGATCTTAGAACGTAAAATTAATTATGAAATCTTTATTTGAGCCATCAACCATGCATAAACCTCATACTTATTTACTCGAACTACGTGGGTTCTGATTCCTTTTCTAAAAAATGATACATAGGTATCCCATCTGTGGGTATGATCCCAACTATCAAATAATCTATGTCCTTCTGAATGACAATAAACTTAAATTTCCCTGTTGAGTGGCTTGAAAACCGGTATGGTTATCCTAATGACCAAGATATTTCTATATAATGTGTCGAAGGATACCATTGACTAAGAATCTCTAACAAATACAGAGTATTATCTATCGATGAAGAACCAAAAATACATATAAAAGACTCTCTAAACATCATACATATCAATCATTGATTGTTAGATCTAAAGGAAGACATCATTTTCATACTTGGTAATTTAATAAGGATTCATGAACATAACTTAAATCTATAAAGAGAGTCCCGGAGTAGACAATAATTCCCCTAAAAAAGGTGTGATGAGTCTGACCTCCCATCCTCTCAACTAATGCAAATTCTTAAGCATCATTGGTTCACAACTAATGAGAACCTACCTTTGGAAAGTAGGTCCAAATGGATATAAGAATCATTGGATGTTTTCGGTTCTACGAAGAAACCCATTAGAAACCGATTGGAATGTTTGAACCTTAAACAAATGAGGTCATCCCCAATTCTAGTGCGAAACAGAAGTCCATCGATATCCCATCCCACTTACACTCTGGTATATCGAGGGGCTAGGTCAAACCTGCTAGTATCGAATGCTCAACCTTCACTTGTTGGCAAGTGAGGCACCTTGAAAAAAACTATAATACTTCCTTCTTCATCCTCGGCCACCAGTACTGACATCTAAGGTCCCAGTACATCTTCATCACTCTTGTATGTACCTACATGAGGATGTATGGAACTCCCTCAGCACCTCCTCTCGCAATGCCACTGGTACAATGGTGAACCCTCAGAAAAGGATGGTTCACTCACCTTTAGAATGTCCATCAGGTGCATTTCATGTGGATATCTAGTCACATGTAGTCTCACAACTGCTATCTTTCAGTTGTGCCTCCCTGAATCACTATAAGAGTGGATGGAAACTACCATCGACTCAAGGAAAACTGTCTTATCTCTATCCACAAAGGATATATGAAGTGAGGACAGCTGGTCTGAGGCCTCATTCAGTAACTGTGAACTTGATCTCCAACTGAGAGAATCTACCACCACATTCTCCTTCCCAGGAGTATAGACTATCTCAAAGTCATAGTCCTCAAGGAACTCTATCCAACACTGTTGTCTCATGTTCAGATCTTTCTACAAAAATATATACCTGATGCTCTTTTAGTTTAAGTAGACGATGAATCACTCAACCATTAGGTAGTGTCACCACATCCTCAGTGCAGAGACCACTACTGCTAACTCCAGGTCATGAGTCATATGTTTATGCTCATGTGGTATCAGCTTTCATGATCCACAACCAATCACTGAATCACCCTTCATTAAGACAAAACCTAGTCTGGTTCCTGATGCTTCACAGTATACCACGTATTCGATGCCCTCCTCTAGAAACCTCAAGATGTGAGTGTTGGTCAAGCTCTACCTCAGCTTCTAGAAGATCTGTTTTCATTTCTCTATTTGCACAAAGGGTTTTCCCTTCTTTTTCAAATATTTCATAGGTGTTTATACTCTGGAGAAGTTGGGTACGTATCTCCAATAGTAACATTCCATCCCATGGAAACATTTTACCTCTGTAACACTCTTGGGTGGCTCCCAAGAAAGCACCACCTTGATATTTGGTGGATCCACTGAAACTCAAGCCTCTTAGATGACATTTATTATGAAATGGACCGTCCATATCTAGATCTCACACTTTGAGAGATTCTCGAAAAGCTGGTGCTCTCAAAGCGTGTCTAGAACAATCCTCAAGTGTACAGTATACTCCTCCTCTGACACTGATTACACTAAGATATCATCAATGAATACTACTACAAACTGGTCCAAGTAAGACTGGAAGATCCTATTCCTGAGTCCCATGAACACTACTGGGGAATTTGTCATGCCGAATGGAAAATACTCGTAATGTCTGTATCGACATCTGAAGGCCATCTTCAGGATTTCCTCATCTCGTACGCAAAGATGGTGATAGCCTGATCTAAGGTCTATCTTTGAGAACCACTTCTCTCCATTTAGTTGATCAAAGAGGTCATGTATCCTCGGTAGTGGATACTTGTTCTTCACGATCACCTCGTTTAGGCAACGGAAGTCCATTCATAGCCTCAAGATCTCTTCTGCATTCTTAGAAAAAAACATTGGGGATACCCATGGAGAAACATTTTGTCTTAAAAACCCCTTCCTTTGCAAGTCCTATAACCATACTCTCGTCTCCTAGAGCACTGTGGGAGCCATATGATATTCAAGTGTAGATATCGGTGTCGTCCCAAGGTACAATCCAATGCAGAAGTCTACCTCTCTGTGAGGAGGTAGTCCTGGGACATCTATTTAAAAGACATCCACATACTCGTCCACCACTATGGGAAACTATGGACTCACCTCATCCACTGTATCAAAGGTCATTCTAGCCAACTGATGAGTGATGGTTCATACCGTCATAAGTGCCAGTCAATCTCATGTTTTCCTAATTTCTTTCTCACCTACAAAGGAAAACTGGTTTCAATATCTACATGTACACCACACTGTGTCTATATGTGCTACAACTAAAGTTGAGAAGACACAGATCGTACCTCGTATCATCTCAGGAATTTCTGGACCATAGGCCTATACTTCTTGAAGATGGGCCTACCCCTGTCCACATAATCTTGTATCCTGTGGTGGAACACCTGGTGGTGGTGGTGGTAGTGCCTCATACCTGCATCCACCTCGTTCCACTCATCCAACTCTCCTACCATGTCTTCCACCTACCTGGAGGCCCTTCTCCTACCTCCGTTATTGTCTCAGCGGCCCCTCAATCATATGTCAATAATTTGTGCGGGGAATCATATAGCAGTGAGCTATGTTCTCATGTCCACCATAGGAGTAACAAACTCTAGCCCTCAGCTGACCTCCTCTACCTCTCGATCTCCACACCTCTGACCATGCATCCTGGGCTCATCCTCTGGAAGGTCTGGCCCATTTGGGCCTCTGCGTCATCTACCTACTTCCTGTTGCAGATGACTCAGCCACCTGTCATCCATTGGTGGCTATCACCATCGGTGCCTTCTAGGCTAGGAAGCTCTCCACCAGTAGAGCTCACTCTAGAACTCCAGCCTATGTCAGGATGCTGAGCGAAATCATCGTCTCCCTGATCTCCCATCGGAGTCCCTGCTCAAAGTTTCAGGCCATGAAGAAAGGGTCTTGTACCATGTCGGTGGAGTAGCAGGAGAGGTCTTCAAACCTTGTTGAGTACTGGTCCACGGTCATGTTTCCATGTTGTAGGTTTTTTTATCTCCTAAATACGCACTGAGCATAGAGTATCTGGTATGAAATCCACCCTGAAGAGGCTCTCGAAGTCCAAATCGGAAAGGGCCACCTCCTTGTGTGTCTGGAGCGTCAAAATCCACCATCTCTATATTGTGACCTGAAAAAGGCTAGTGTCTAGGACCACCAAATAGTATGTGGGTGTCTCTACTAGGTGAAAAACACATGTAACTGCCTCCATCCAATCATAAGATGCCTGAGAATCTATCTCATCTAGAAATATCAGAGGCCTCTGTCTCTAGAACTCGTGCAGCATGCTCAGTCGGCGTGCACTATCCACTGTTGGGGCTGGTAGAAACTTCTTCTCTACAGGTGGTGGTGTTGCTGGTACACCACTCAAAGGTGTTATTTTTGTAATTGGTCCCTGCACCGATGCCTCATTTCTCAGTGGGCCATCGTCATGATTCCTCACTAGAATCCTGGATGGTTGTCTTTGTAGAGGCATCTTATAGGGAAACAAATACACCACAGTTAATAAGTTATATCTAATGAGATGACTCAAAAGAGATCAAGATAAAAACATTTCTAAAACACATGCAATCATTGTTTTTGTGTACCGAGTTGGAAGACAGAATTCAGGGTCCTGGTGTATGGATATGTCGGTCGCCGCACCAAAAATGGACTCCTAAAACTAAAATCCGAACTCAAGACACTTAACACTATTACACACATAGAAAATACAGACTCTTATTTCTTTTGGTAGAACTGATCTTCATTTGATACCATTTTGTCACAACCCATCCCTCGGGTCCCGTGCCGTGACTACCCCAATCCCACCTTCCATAGGTTAGGGGATGGTGACTAGCATTGGAAAGGAATATTCCAAAAAGGGAAGGCATTGTCTTTAAACCTATACACACACAGACCTGGCATACTGGAAAAAGAAAACCATAAATGAAAAAAAGTAAAACCACCATAATGTACCATCACTGAGAGTAAAAGGTGTAAACTGAAAGTAAAGGGGCTAGAATACAAACCCAAGAACCCACAAAGTAAAAAGTACTATCGAAGTCTGCTATGAAGTCTCAACCTGTAGGGTAGAGGCAGTAAAGCCTAAAGTTGTAGAAGTATTCCCCGTCTACTCCTGCCTCACTGAGCTCCATCAAGTCCCATTCAACTGAGGTCTGTTTCATAGCATCGGTCGTCTACGTAAGACACAACATGTGCAGGTGAGGCCCACACAGGCGTGAGTATAACAACTCAGTATGGACCCTGATACCCCTAAAGGTCTCTTAGAAATCCACGAGGGAAAAATACCACAAACAAAATACCACCAAGAAAGATATGAAAAACATAATATAAAGTAAAAGACATATCATACCATATATAAAATTTGTACATAAGTAAATATGATTAGTCGTAAAGATAGATCATCTTATTCTGTTTGGGTGTCTCTACTTCTGATCCACGAAGGGTCACTCTGTAGTTGATCCACAAAGGCTCACATTACTATTGATCCATGACAGGTCACTCTATGGCAGATCCATGATGGGTTTCTCTACTATTTATCTAAAAATGGTCACTATAATGCTGATCCATAGAGGTTCTATCTCATGCTGATCCATGAAAGGTCACTCCGTTGCTGATCCACAAAGGGTCTCTCTTCATTTTTCACATCATAGCCAGCCACTGGATTCCTGCACTTAGCATTCTTAATTCTAGGAGGATCTTCTCCTCATTCCATTGGTCATACCTCAACCTCTAGTAAGTCTCATATAGAGTAACCCAAATGAGCATCTCATCATAAGGGTCCCAACGAAACAGACGACGCGTTGAACGGACGCCCGATCTGTAAGATATGGGCATTTTTGTAAAAAGGGACCGGTTGGATTTGAGTTTGATTCAACCCGGTTGTATTCCAACCTCTGCCAAAACTTGCGTAGAGTATCTCAAAAGGACCAAATCATCGCAAATGTCCTCATTCCACATATTGTTCATCAATCAGATGCATGTTCTATCAGTTACAAGCATTTTAGTGAAACGAGTTCCAGTTGGGTCTGGGCCCGGTCTGACCTAGGTTTGGCCCACCTGGTGGGACGCGGCCAAGCCGTAGAAACCTGGAACATTGAGGTGGACTGATTTCTCTATCCCAGACAAGGCTTAGCCATGTCCGGTTCATCACCTGGCGCCGCCTCCCCCCATAACCAGTCTGCGTAGCAGACCAGTTTGGTCAGCCGGATGTGGCTCTGAAGCGTTCGTTGAGTCCCTCATGATCGGCTGGTCCACTTGCATGCGGTCGACAGACCGCATGCCACCAACATGCTCGAGCGGCCCGGACATGGTCCGTCACCTCTACATAGTTCTGTTCGGCACCACACCTTGATGCCACTATGGCCATCTAGTCACGGACCTCTGCCACCGCGGAGCGCCAATTGGCCCCCCGCCTCCCTCTGCCTACAGCTGCCGCCGCCTGTTTCTTCTTTGGGCCACCAGAGTTTTTCTAGTGGTCTGTTTCTCAGACCTCCTACACCTACAATATCCATAGGGTGTCACCATTACCGTGAAGCCCTCAAAATTTCATTTCCACTAACTTCATCATTCAACCACAACGAATTCATAAGAAACATCCACATTAGAGGGACCCGGGCCTTGTTCGTGTCAGCTCGCACCTCCCTATTAGAGTTTAAAAATGGGGGGAAATAATAATATACACATAGCATAATAAATCCCCATTTTCAATCCCATGTTACAACCCTCCCTCAAGAACAATCGAATCATAGATCAACCCATTTGTGGGTTATTCCGCATTCATCGTTAACCTCAAGAATGGGGAAAGAAACATCAATCATAAAGAAAGCATAAGCCCCTACCAGGATTGTTGGATCCATTGTTGATGATGGATGAAATCCACATTTTCATTGTCAATATGTGATTTTTTGGTGTTCATCATCATTCATCTTTCTTTGGATCTGATCCGTTCTACAGGTGTTTCATCGTGATGTTTGTAATCTCCATCGTTTGTCGATGGCGGAGGTTTCCTTCTACGTTTAATTAGAGAAATTATAGGGTTGTTTTTCAACCCTAAATCCTTGATTAACTAATAAAGAAAACACATTAAGTACTATAATGTCTCCACATTGTTCCATTAATGAGTTTCATTAATGAATTTGGTGTTTCCTTTTCATTGCGTCGTTGTGTTGACGAATCATCGCTCAATGGAAAGAAAAGAAAAAAATATATTAAGTTTATTATTTTTCTTCTTTATGTCCAAAAAAATTACTTTTCTAGATCACCCACACCAGTCGATGTTAGGCCCTACCTAGGAGAATCTCATTGCTATGAGTCCAACAGTGCCTTCATATTTTTGATCAAATCATCGGTTGAAAAGATTGGAAAACCCACTCACACGTTCACTTAAGTAAACTTAAAATAAGTTCAAAATTACAATCTAGGAACCTCAGGACTCAGAATCACGTGCCATATCAGCGCCTAGTCTCGAAATAATTCCAATAAACGGGGAAACAAATTTATGGAAAATTTAGGTTTATTACAAAATATTATGTATTTCACCCATTTGAAGGAAAATTAAATCACCAACCATGAATACGTGTGGACTACCACCTCCATGGGATGGTGGATTTCCATTTTTCTTTTCATCACCTCCATACATGGATGGTAATGTGAATGTTTTTAATGGATATATATGAATTTTATTATATCATTAATGTTATTGAATGAAACATTTGAGAACCTATTTATGATATTATCAAAAAATTATTATTATTCATTTAAGCATTTAAAACAAGCATATTGAGAGGAAAATATTTAATCCAAATTATATAATATTTTCATATTAATTGGTTATTACCATACTTAATTTATAATTATAATATATTACACTAATAAACACTAAATTATATCATTATAGTCCTACTGTAGTAATACTTTAACTGCCAAAGAGCCCGTACCTGAGTGGTAAGGGCTCCTGCTTGGCATCAAAGAGACCCAGGTTCAAAACCGGGTGGAGGCAAATTTCTGAGTACTATAACAGTACTATAACAGTTACTATTCAGTACTGTATCAGCCGAACTATTCACCCAATTTGGGCCTTCGGGCCACCGGTTTGGGCCTACGGATCTCAAGGGCCTTCGGGTCATCAAAGGCCTTCAGGACACAGAACCTTCAGGCTACAAAGACCATGGAGTAGCCCATTTCACACAGAACATGCCCCAGAAGAGGATCAGAGCAACAAGAGTAGTATCTACCAGATGTCGAGCTAACCGGATTGGAAGAATGAGAGGGTATGGCATCAGCCATCGGGACCACGCACCGTGCATCTTTGTACGGAGAAATGTTAGTCGATCAGCAATGCAAGGTGTGGAGCTAGGTGATCAATGACATAGAAGCTGGTGAGGGGTAGTTCAAGTGGGCTGGGCCTACGGGTCATGTATTGGGAATGGTATGCCTTTGGTCCTTTGGGTCATGTATTGCGAGTTAGTCGGGCTTGTTCCTTGGGCTTACAGGTCATGTATGAGTTCTGCTTCAACCCTTAAAAGGGGGATTATCCATAATAAAATACAAAATAAGGCCTTCAGGCCATTCGGAGTAGTAATACTTTAACTAAATCACCTCATAATCATCTGTT
Organism: Viscum album; assembly: GCA_963277665.1. Classification (NCBI taxonomy): domain Eukaryota; kingdom Viridiplantae; phylum Streptophyta; class Magnoliopsida; order Santalales; family Viscaceae; genus Viscum; species Viscum album. Next base: position 44,649,360 of record OY728155.1, read on the forward strand.
AAGCATGATATGTTCATGTTTGGGGCGGTTGGACCACCTACTTAAACGATGTTATGAAATTATATCATGGATGATTATTAAAGCTTAATTATTGGTATAATATTATATAAATATGTAATTTTTTTTTGTTTTTTAAAAAGAGACATCAATATTTTACTCATTAATTAATAAAACACCCTTAATAGTTTAAAAATCACTGAAACATGTTCATTGTCAATTTCATTTTCTTGGATAAAGAATAAAGTACTCCTGAAATGAAAATAAAAAATAAAAAATAATTATAGAGAATTTATTATAGTATAACTATTGAACTTTTAATGATTAAATTTGGGAGAATAATGAATAAAAACACCACTTTTGTGAAACAAGTTCAAAATGATCATGGTTACCCACACCCGACATCAAAAATACGTAATAAATAACTAATATAAATATAGATAATAATTATAAATGAAGTTTATAAATGTTTATTTGTATGAAAAAGGTTTTGGAATTAGTGATTAATATATTTATGTTTGTTATCTAGGAGTATAGAGTACATTCGACTAAGCACGGAAAAAAGGTAAGGGGTTCTTTGTCACAAATTTTATTTCTTGAAAATTATTTCTTATTGTGATCCATAAAACATTTAATATTGTGTCATTAATACCTAATGAATTTATTTTACCATATTAATTTAGTTTTTAGAACTATATTTTATAATTTATTTAAATTTCCATTGATCCAAAATATACTGATCTGGAAAACGGGTTAGATCAAAATGTTACTCAAACCATAAGGGTTTTGTTTCCAGTCTTATTTTTAAATAATGATTGCTTTTAAAAGATAATATATCTGCATAATTTGTATTCTTTTAAAACCACCAATCCTCTTAATTTCATATTCATGGGGTTTTATATATTCCATCAATATTTCATTTCCACTTCACTCATATGTTACCCAAAGTATTTCTTGTGAGTTAAATTGGCCTCATCTCTTCTTCTCAGTCCAAAACCCTCCTTTCTCTATATATGTATTCATTGGATGATTTTTTATGTTTCATTATCTATGTTTCAATAATTTATTTGGGTTATTTTATACTACTTGGACTTATTTTAAAATATTTAAAAAAATTTAATGTTATTTATATAGGTTGTTTTCATCAAAATGTGAAAATAATATCTTTTAAATGTTTACATGTGAACACATCACTTTTACACCTTTTATAATTTATATAATATTTTATCACTATATTTTCATGGGTTCTAAAAGAAATTTTTTTATTCTATATTTATAAAGACATCTATATTAAATTGATTTCAAAATATCAAGGATATTTCTTATTTTAAAAGTGATTTTCCTAATACTCTTAAATAAGTATTTTGTATCTAAATCATTTTTATTTAACATATATTATTCCTGATTGAAGATATTACTAAAATGGAACCATTCTACTTCTTTCTCTAGTTGGACTATGTAATAAAATTCTCTTTGTAGAAATAATCCATCAATTCCTTTTCTTGCCTAATCATTTTTTTTGTATAACTATATTTTTTATTCCAATTCCTTCCTCAATGAATAAAATATTTTTTATTCCTTGATTTAAACATGTTTACTTAGATACCATACATTGGATTATTTGGGAAATTATTATCTTATGTTTATTCCCTATATATATACTAGGTAAATACCATATGCTTTATTCTCTTGATTGAATGGCATTTACCCATAATATTACTTAATTTTATTAAATTTCCATATATTTTACATCATTTTATCATGTTATGATTATTGATGGAATTTTTAATTATTTCATTATGTGAATACCTTTGAAATGGATATGAAATCATTTTATTTTTATGAGTTATTTATAATGTGTTGAATGAAACCCATTTTATTTCCATGGGTTCTTTATAATGTGTTGAATGAAACTCATTTTCTTTACATGGGTTCTTTATAATGTGCTACGTGATTGATTTAAAGTGGTACTCATAAGTATAGATGATGACATGTGGGTCCTATATCACCCTCCAATACATTTATTTAAAGTTTATATCTCATTACATAAGTATTTACAAGTATATTTTAGTTTCTTGTAAGCAATGGAACTAATGGTGTGACCCATGAAGGTTAGATTCCCTATACTAATATATCTTCCATATTTTAAAGATGTTTCAAAATTTTATGCCTATTATCATGATTATTTTATACACTCATGGATCATTTTTTTTGACTCACCATTTTGATTCATGTATTATTTTATATATTTATTTATTTCATAATTTATTACCTATGCTTTGTTGGTTATGACTTTCTTATATATCTTGATTATATCAATATGCTCATCATATTCTTACTTATGAATACCCACACCCCTTTCCACTCAAAGTTATTCACCTAGTTGTAAAAATACATTACTAATTGGGTAATTCCATTTATGTAACCTTCATTCCATGATCACGATGTTAAAATTTATGAAATTTGTTCTTATGTTGTATAATCTGTGTAGCGCAAAAATTCAAGTAAATGAATTGAATGTGATGAGTGAGACTGAAATTATATATCCCTCCAATGCATTGGGTAATTCTTTTATCTCATGAGATTACATTTATGGTGCATTTAAGTTATTGTAACCACACTATGTTATGATTTATTAGTTGTTAACCTTGAATTATGTTTAGGATGTCATGTTTTTTTGTTATTGTCACATTCCTATATTTCCATGGTGTAATAATCTTATATCATGCATCGATATTCATGTTTATGATTGTCACCCATTTAATGTCACCAAGATATTATTCTTGACTAACATGTATTAAATTTATCATATTACTCTTTGATTATTCCCTTATCATGCTTTATATCTCACCCTTTTCTTATATACATCCCCAGCTTATCCCATGTAGTATTATAAGAGCAATGGATTTTAAGGGTATTTTATGGAGTTTATAAATAATATTTTTGTAGATGTGTTTAAATTTATTATTCCATGTTCCTAATTTCCCAAATACAATAGGTATCATGATCTTATATGATTGTATCATGAGTAGCATTATGTAATAAATTACGAATTAAATTTTGTTAAATATATCAGTTTTTATAGTTGGTATCAATGGAAAATCTTGTTATTTTTTATATAAAGGAAAAAAAACATAGTGAAAGGCTTGAGGATAAGACTAAACATTGAAAAATATCCCTATAATTTGACAAGGTATAGATTATATGGTTTTTAAGAAGATACATCTCTGTCTAGATATTACAAGTGGATGTGGCTCTAGAATATTTTTATCAAGGGGTAATAACCCTGAAAAGGGAGCATTGAGTTTGACTTAAACATCAATTGGTGTAGCCAAAAGAGACCTTAATTTACACCTAGTTTGAAAATACTTTGGGATGTGATTTGTAAAATTCAAAAGATCTCTATGAACCATTATTAAGGGAAAAAATGACCATAAATTTTTATGTTTTGAAATAGATCATGGATAACTTATATTGAAACCTATAAATTCATAGATTATGGAATATATTTTATTTTTGAGTTATCCCTTCAATGATCCTAATTTCACTTTTATATATTTACTAGTTTGAAATTTTTTATCCATAAGTCTATTTTGGATGGATTAAATGATTATAACCAGAATGAAATAGTGATAGGCAAGGTGATTGACCATCGTTCTACGCATTCTTTCATATCACACAAATTTAGTAGAACTATTATACCACTACCTTGAAACATGGAAGTTTATTTATCAATAAAGATGAAAAATTTGTCAATTATTACATCCCAAACATATAACTCATCTCCTATCAAAATGTTTGGGATGAATTCCCCAAAAAACCTTGTGAAACATCCTTTAGTGGAATTCAATGATATTCTTACGCATAGATTGGGTTTCCCTGTATATATATAACATAAATTAAGGATAGAAGGAAATAAAATTTCATGTCGCAAATCGTCCTATGATTCTATATAATTTTAAGGAGGATAATGAATCAACTTTAATATCATCATCTCAAGTATGGATATTATTTCTTTATGACGAAGAATATCTAGTTAAAATTATTGAGACTAAGGAAAAAATCATCCATGGAAGCAAAAATATTGTAAGGGAATTCACTGATCTGTTTCTCAATGAATTATATTGTCTTCCTCATAGGTTATTGGTTGAGTTATTAATTTAACATATATGTGGAGTTTTTATAATATCTAAGACTTTGTATCGATTTCCACATTTTAACTTAAAGAGATGATGAAGAGACTATAGGATAATCGAGATAAAGGGTTTATATGCCCAAGTACTTCACTATGGGGTACACTGGTCCATTTTATTAAGAAGAAGGATAGTTCAATGCACCACTACATTGACTATCATTAACTCAATAGGATCACGATAAATCAAAAGTATCCTCTTCCATAGGTTAATGAATTATTTGATCAGCTACGTGGAGGAAAATATTTCGTTAAGGTGGATCTTTAGTAAGGATATTATCAAGTAAAGGTGAAGAATGATGATATATCTAAGACTACTTTTCATAAAAGTTATGGGCACTATGAGTTCAAAGTGATTCCATTTGGACCAACCAATGCTCCAACTATATTCATGGACATGATGAATATAGTACTTAGGGACTACCTTGAAATTTTTTTGGTAGCCTCTATAGAATATATTCTTATCTACTCTAAAATCAAGGATGATCATGATGATTGTTTGAATGTTGAATTGAAAAAATTATGAAAGGAAAATTTAAATGTGATGTAAATTAAATGTAAGTTTTGGATGGAGAAAGTAACATTTATGGGGAATGTTATCACTATGAAATGGAAAACTATGGATCATTCTAAAATAGAGTAAATTAATAGATGTACCAAACCAACATCTACGATAGATATCCTTAGTTTCCTTGGATTAGTTGGGTATTATCATTAATTTATGAGAAGCTTATCATGATTTTCATGTCCATTAACAAATATAACACAAAATGGAGTGATGTTTTTCTAGAATGATGAATGCGAGGAAATATTTAAAGATTTAAATAATAGGATAATCACTACACCATATCTAACATTTACCTCTAGTTGGGAAGGATTCTTGATCTACTATGATATGTCCAAAAAAAGGTGTGGTTGTGTTCTCATGCATGATGAGAAGGTGATAGCCTATTCCTCCCTCCAATTAAATATCCATTAGAAGAACTACCGAGTACATAATCTATAATTGGATATGGTGATCTTCACACTGAATATTTGGAGAAATTATCTCTAGTGTTATTATGCATGATGAAAAGGTGATAGCCTATTCCTCCCTCTAATTAAATATACATTAGAAGAACTTCCCAGTACTTAATCTATAATTATCTATGGTGATCTTCACACTGAATATTTGGAGACATTATCTCTACATGGAGAAATGTTTCATATATATGGATCATAAAATCCTCAAGTATATATTCACATAAAATGAAATCAATATGCACCAATGAAAATGGTTAGATATAATTAAGGATTGTTATTATTTAATCCATTATCATCCTTAGGAGGAGAAAAATTTTTATTCTTTGAGTAAAAAGGATCATGCAACCCTATCCATGATGAGGATTAAAAGGGATTCAATATTTTTGAAAATGTAGAGTATAGAAAAGGGAATAATAAAATGTTCTTCATCCTACCTTACTCAAGTAACTGGTCAAACATCCATTCCTAATAGGTTCAAGTATTCCCAAAAGGATGATGAGGTGATATAGAAAAAGATATTGAATATTCCAAAGTTCAACATTTTTTAAGATAGATTTATAAGGTTTGGAATCTGGATATGTGTCCCATCAAAACCAGAGATGAATAAGGAACTTATAGATGATGCTCATAGATCTTTCTTGTCTATTCATTTAGGAATCACTAAGATGTATATAAATATGAAGAAAAACTTCTAGTCAGATAACATGAATAGGGATATTGAAATATTTATATCTTGATTCATACTATGCCGACAGGTCAAGGATGAACAAAAAAACGTCTAAGGGTATAATGCAACCATTTCACATACTAGTTAGGAAATGGGAAAACATAACCATGGATTTCATAATAGGACTCCCCAACATATATAAAGGTAATAAATACAACTGAGTGGTAGTCAATCACCATTAAAAGTCATCACATTTCATTTATATCAAGAAATATTTCTCTCTTAACCAACTCACCAAGATATATATAAGGGAAGTGGTAAGAATTCATGGAGTGTCACTCTCCAATGTGTCCGAATGATAACTGAGGTTTACCTTGAGGTTCTAGAGAAACTTTTAGCAAGAATTGGATACATAGAAGAGTTTTATTACTACATATTACCCTTAGACAAATGGTCACTTTTAAATAACTATTAAAACTCTAGAGGATATACAAAGATACTATTCAATATATTTCCAAGGATGTTAGGATCAAAACCTTCCCCTTTTGGGGTTCTCATATAACAAAAACTTCCATTATATCATTCAAATAAATACTTATAAGGATATTTATGGGAAGAGGTGTAAAACTAAAACTTGTTGGGATAAATTTGGAGAGTAGGAGCAGATGGGATATGATATTATACAAGATATGAAACAGACATCTTAAACCATTCATCATCATTTAAAATCCATAAAAATTTGACAAAAAATATATTTAGAAAATTTTCAAAGAATCCTAGATTTTCAGTTTGAAGATTATGTTTTACTTTATATATCACCATGGAATAAATTCATGAGGTTTGGTAATAAGTGGAAGTTATTCCAAGACACAATGACCCCTTTGAGATATTTTATCACATCCGAGTTTTGGCTTATTGAGTTGTACTCCCGCATAACCTATCTCAAGTATATGATGTGTTCCATGTATCCCTCTTGAGGAAGTATATACTTGACCCCTTACATGTATTGATTCTTGTGGTGGTACCCTTATAGAATGATTGATCCTATAAAGAGTGGTTGATAAAGATATTAGATCATAGATACAAAGTTCTACGAAATAAGGAAACTCACCAGGTTAAAGTGTTGAGGTAAAACTACATGTTTGAGGATATAAATGGGAAGAAGAAGAGGTAATGAAATAGAAGTACCCTAGTTTTTTATCATGTGAAATGCAATTTCGAGGGTGAATTTTTTGAAAGGGGGAAGAATGTGACTACCTGATCTTTTATAAATGAAATTCCCCTTTTGAATGAAAAATTTTCTTATTAAGTAATGTAGTTATTGAAAAAACATGCACTAATTTGGTTATTTTGGATAGTTACAACATTTCATATTTAAAATATAATTAAGTATCATAACCATTGATAATATATCCGTTGTACACTAATTATTCAATTTAGTATATATTAATGGTTGTGATAATGTCTAATTGACATGGACAGAAGAAGTGATGGCCTCGACCAGGAGGATTATATCCTATAAAGACCATTAATTTGACCTTATAAGGGAGATTGAATAACCGTGATTTTACCTTGACCAAGCCCAATACAATATTCAACAACTAAAGAATTATCTAAATATTTTATGAGAGAAGTTCAATTTTATTGAGATCACAACCCAAACCATGTTTACCGAACCACCCTAAGGAAGTGTCACCATCAGACACTATACCCTTTGGGAATATGCTATCATAATAAGGGAATATGTATTTAGAACATAAAAATATGAGTTATTTTATTTTATTTTTAATAAATTAATTATTATATTTATATCTTTTATAATTGATTATGATAAAAATTATATTTTTATATAAAGAAACCAGAATTGTATTTTTTTGGGAAATATTTATATAATTTAAATTAAGAGACACTTTTTGGATAAATTCAAGAATTTTTGAATTTTTTTGAATAAAATATTCTTATTAAATAATATTTATTTAAATATTAATGTAAATATAATTTAATGAAGTCCACTATAATCTTTATAAGGTTCATAAAACTTTTTTCATCACAGAAACAAGAATTTTTCAATAAAAAGATATTTTGTATTTCAAGGTATAAATTATCATATTTAGATAATTATTTTGATAAAATAAATATAATTTTTTAAATTATCATTCTGAAATTATCCAATAGTGATTTTTTCATAATTTTCTAAGACAATCAAATTTTTGGGTAAAAAATAAATATGGTATAAATATATGATATGTATTATGACATCATAAAAGATAAAAAGTGATTTTATAAATTCTATAAAGATTATCCATGACCAAAATTATCTCTCCCCTTTAAAATAATTTTTTTGAAGTTATTTTATTAATTTCATAACCCTAAAATAAATCCTCCAAAACCTGTATTATATTTTAAGGTTTTAAAATAAATTCTTTATGAACATGACACACTTCCACATCATCAAATATATTATTATAATGAGTTATGTTATTATAAATATAAATATTTATAACCAATCCTATTTACTAGAAAACCAATGAAAAATCCATGGGATGGTTTTGGATTTTGAATATTTTATCATATAAAATCTAAAACATAAGTTTAGAAATTAATAAAAAATTATCCACTATTTTGATATAAAAACCCATACAACCTCACATTATTCTTCCCTAAAAACCCTTTTATCATGAAGTTGATATAAATTTACCTCTCTAAATCCCTTCCAATGTGATCCCAAGATCTTAATAAGCTCCTCCGAAGATTTTATAAGTGTCATCTCAAGGTAAGAGATCCTCTCCTCCACCTCTTTATTCATGCAATTTCTTTGTATTATGCCTTGTGATTTATTTTTGTTCATGTTGGAATATGTTTTTACACATCTATATCACTATAATTATGATATAAAAGTAATTAGAGACCCCATTTCACACTCTTGAAAATTCTTCTATGAATCTTTATGTGCACCCATTATGCTATGGAAATTATACTTCTATTTTCCATGCCAAACATTTTTGTAGTGTATACCCATTTATATAACCCACATTACTAGATCATGGATATAAATATTATTAAAGGAGTTCTTATGTTGTATGATATATTTGGTTCAGAAATTCATTTACATGATATTAATGTTATATGTGGACCTTGAATAATATATCCCACCAAAGCATTGGGTAATGTTTTCATCTCATTTGATTCCATATATGGTGAATGTGAGGTTATCCTAATAACACTATGTTATGATGTCTCGTAATTTCTCCTTGACTTTTGTTAATGATTTCATGTTTTATTTTGTTTCCACATTACTATGTTTCCTTAGTTTTATCATCTTATATCATGTTTTGATTTTCATTTTTATGATTCTCACCCCTTTTATGTCACCTAGATTTGCCTCTTGACTAACATGTATTTTTTATCATATTATGATATATTTATTCCCTTATCTGGATTTATATCACACACTTTTCTAATTAACATCCACAAGTTATCCCATGTAGTATTAGAATATCAATGGTTTTTAAGGGAATGATGTGGATTTTATAAATATTGTTGTTGTACCCATGTTTCAAGTTATTGCGCTTTGTAGTTAATTTCCAAAAGATATTGGGCCTCACGGTCTTATTGGATTTTATTATGAGTATCATTATGTAATAAATCATGAATTAAGGTTTATTAAAGATACGGGTTGTGAAAAATTATTTGTACATCCCTCCCCAGAAGTTTGTGGTGACTTAAATATTTAAGATGAAATTATCCTATAAATCAAATTAAAAATCAATTAATGAAAAAATATAACAATCCAACTATTATATATAGATATAAATATAAATTGAAAAATTATCCAATACAAACTAAACTAAACTAAACACATTTTTATTTATATTTGTTTAAGTACTTAACTAAAATGATTAAAAATTCTGACAACATTAATGACAGATAAAATGATAAGGATACAAGAAAATAATTAATTAAAATATTATAAAAAATACAACCATTACATATAAATTTTTATAAAAATTTTAAAATGATACAAAAAAACAAATTAAAACTAAATAAAACACTCTTTATCATATTATTTAGAGTAGTTAAAAATAATCTTAAAAAATATACTGATGAATTTATGCAACATAAAATGAAATTGGTTGAAGAAAATAAAAAATTAAATGATTATATAAATCCAAATATTATATATAAATTTTAATAACAATTAGAAAATGATAAAAAAAAGTAAAAATATCTTTATCTTATTCTTTAGTAATTAAAAATGTTTAAAAAATACTAAAATAATTTATGAAAAATAAAACATAAGGTTTAGGGCATAGAAGATGTTCCAGTACGGCATGGCCAACTCATATTTTAGTCATTCTTTATTAATAATTTTTTTTACATGGCGAATGGATTCATTAACAATAGATTCAAATCATAGATTTCTTAACTTCATATTTTAAAATTCTGGAACCAAAATATGAGTGTCATCACATCTAATTTATAATTTATTTTTAAATGATATAGAATTACCTTGACCTGTAATTCTTCAATTATTGATTATCTGGTTGAATTGTAATTTACATTCTATATCTTGATTACATTCTTGAGATCTCACTTAGACTTCATATATTTTCTCTATCCATTGTGCATAACCAGTCTATCTTAGAAAAGGGATATAACTAGATATATATTAAGGAAAGTGTAGGGTTTTATATTTTCATATAAGACCTTTTAACATTTCCATAATTCTTAGTAAACCCCATGTATTAATAATAATATAATTATTATTCACTAGACATGTTCATAACCTAAAAATAAATAAAAATAATTTATATGATTTCCAATCAGCCCACTAAACTCAGTCCACTTATCCTTCTCTATATTTACTAAACCATGAATAATTACTATTTATTAAATAAAGTAAATTTCAATTCATCATTCTTCAATAAAAAAAAATATTATATTTTATTGACATGAAAATAAATACTTATTATTATTATTATTTAACTAACTTATTCATTAAAATAAATTCTGATAGAATCTTAGCAATCAACCAAACCAAAATAATATATTAAATCATAAATGAGGAATAACATTTATTATAACTTATTAAATTCAACATTATTATGAATCTGAATATACTTACCATGTGACACTCTAGGACTCTTTCACAGTGGAAATAAGTGGATATGCCTAAAGTACAATGTTAGAATCTACAAACATGATGAGAAACCCATAAAGAAATAATTTAATGTATCAATTACTTACAACCTACTATTAATTCTTACTATTTAATATAATCTATTTATCGTGATATTTTTAGTCAGGTAGGTTGCATGCTATATTAAATCAAATAACTTGTGATAGAATATTAGCGATCAACTAAACTAAAATAATATATTAAATCATAAATGAGGAATAAAATTTATTATAACTTATTAAATTCAATATTGATAAGATTCTACATATACTTACCATGTGACCCTCTAGGCCACTTTCTCTGTAGAAATAGGTGGATATGCCTAAAGTCCAAGGTTAGCATATACAAACATGCTAAAGAACCCATAAAGAAAGAATTTAATGTATTAATTACATACAATCTACTATGAATTCATACTATGTAATATAATCAATTTATCATGATATTTCTAGTCAGGCAGGTTTCATGATGTTTTCATCAACCTATATGCTTGCAGTCTCTTTCTTTGACTTTCTAAAAATTCACTTTACCCCAGAACACCATAGCCATGGATTTATCTAGTTATTTATATTACCATCAAATGGCCTAAGATATCAACTTCTGTTAATATATAGAAAGGGATAAATCCTTTATTGCATTATCTAGTAATGAAATATCACTCACGATACACCCAACGTATCCTACTTATCTTTGAGAATATATATCTACGGTTTTCATCAATACATCAAGGAACGTGACTTTTGGTATTCACTAATGACAGTCTTAATATATAATGATAAGTACTGAAATTATTAGATAATTACATTAAATTACACATATAAATATGGATTTACTATTGGTGGGTCTCTTTCTCCTAATCTACTGCTCTAGAAATTTACAAGGTCACACACTATGAGAGGGTTCCTCAAATTCCTATGAGTATTCATCCCTAATAGCCTGTATCTTTTTTTTAATGTCCAATGATATTATCTGGATACATAACATATATATTCAAGAATACTTTCATGGGACCTATATGTTCTCATCATAGAAGAGAATTTATATGACCTTTTAGTGTGATATATATTCTAAAGACATTATCACATACTATGTAATGTAGAGGAACAATCATTTTGTTATAAGAAACTTTATTAATATTCAAGACAATGAATACAGGTAATCATCAAGTACTTAAAAGTCAGTTCTAGCACACTAAATCCAACAAAAATAATATGTACACAAGATAACAAAGATTAAGTAATAATTTATTCAAATCCAATAGTTACATATAAATTTGAATGATTAAACAATGATATAAACCCAACTAAATTGATCTAAATAAAAAATTTATCATATTTATTAAAATAAGTGTCTTATGTTGAAAAAATTAAATATGGAATATCTAACATTTTATGAAATTTAAAAATGTAAATATTAAATAAATATATATTACATATAATATTAGGATATTATTAAAGTATTTTTTTCTTATATCCCTTAATTATGACCAATCTTTAGTAAATAAACCATTTTATGATGTGGTTATCAATATTATCTGATAATATTTTTTGTAGAAGTAGGTATCTTTCATAAATCATCATTATCATAAATGTTTTCATCCCAAAATTATATTTTTTCCATAAAAAATGATAGACCAGTGTAAATTTTATGGATGAAGAACATATAAAGTAGTTTCTCATGTGTTTCCAAGATAAAAGGGTCATCTCTGTATTCTAATCTATTCAGATTTATTACTATCATACTTAATTCAAAGTGTTTGAAACTATTATTAATCACAATACAAGTGTTATTAAAAATGGGAAATCAATATCTAATGTGATTAATCTCCTATATTTCTTCAATAACTCAATAATATACACTTTATGTAGAGGTTGGGTTTTTGTCTTTTTCACTCAAAAAATGAATTGCTTCTGTGAACACCAATACAGTAATATTATTAACTACCCTTTTTTTCATGATCTTTAGTATAAAATATATAGCCATTAATTTCATACCCAAACAATTTTATCAAATTTAAACAAGGGTCACCTAATCACCATCTCAAGGTTTCGGATACATCTGATCTACCATTCACAGTCTTTTTAAACCCTGAAAATAAGTTTTTATATACTCATTCAATATCCACATATATTTCTTCTTTGGATAATTTTATTTTAACACATTAATATGAAATTTCATATATATATATGATCATCACTTATATTATTCAAGATGTATAAATTCACCTTCATTATTTTTCACATATCTATTATTTTACTTTCAAGACACAAATCCTTTCCCCCAAGAGCTGACTCATTCATGGTGAGATATAAGTAAACTGGTGTTCTCTATTTTAGATAGGAAGTTTCTAAAAAACTCTGAAACCTTCTCAAATATATTTATCTCAATAAATGTATTATTCTATTCAATATAGATTCTAAACATATCCCTTCAATAACATCATATTCCTTTGAATCAGCTGCATCCAATGTAGATATGTAGGACCACAAAACATTATTTCCCACACTAAATGAACCACTAAATTCACCATGATATCAAAAAATATGGTGGAAATTATATTTTAAATTTAAAAGGTATAATGTATATACCATTATCTAAATTGTTCAATGAATTTAGATTCATCAATTTATTACAAATAGAATTGAAAAAAACACACATTCATAATATTCATTATGACACAGATGGGTGGTATTCCATGAAATGAAAATAGAAGGATTCATTGAATAATGACATTAAAAGGATGAGATTTCATTCTTATTAACTTTAAATAGTTTAGTGACACAAAATATTTTACATTTAAAGACCAACTATGTGGCACTTTGATGCCATGGAAGTATTGGAAAAACTAAAAAAATTCTCCCACTTAGATACTATATGAAAATCCATAGGTAGTTATTTCCATCTTCCCTTTGTATTGGGAGAAAAATAGAAATATATTCCCATTGAAAATAAGTCTAATATTTCATTAAATGTATATTTGGGGGGGGGGATATCTTAATTCATAAGAATCCTCACAACAGTATATATTCAGAAGAACGTCCTTCTAAATTATAAACTTCTAAATATCTACTCAACCCCCTTGATGTTTCATTCTATAACATTGATATATACAACCTAGTATCTAAATGAAACCACCATACACACACAATTACTAAATTAAAAAAATTAAAGAACACGTAAATAATATATGGTTTGGAAAAAATTCATGCATCCATGGGAGAAAATTGTAATCATAATGATAAAAGAGTAATAGAGGTTACAATCACCCTCACACTACACTCACTCTATACCACATCTCAAGTACCCAAACATTTTATATTATATATGTCTTATATGTCTTATTATCTAGTCACACCTCATATTTATAGAGTTCTATATCCAGTAAATCGATTCCATCGGCCTTTGAGATTCGTGGTTGTCTTTTTATTGAGAGATACAACCTCTAATACTCTGCTAAACTCTATTTTAACCATTGAAAATAATTTAGCTTTGGTAATACCCAAGTATTAGAACTATCCTTCCAAAATTTTCTCCAAAAAATCAAAACAATATGAATTTAATAGATTCCTTCCATATATTCTGAGGTCCTTAGCTACTTCTAAAAACATATTATAAAGAACATCCCTCTAGAAATATCCTTCTATAAGACCCATTGTAAAAGATGAATATAATTAAAAAGTCCCAAAAATATCCCACTTAAATAATTATTTAGGGATTCCAAACTCCTTTTATATTCATTAGTTTTTTCCTCCCAATGTATTCAGTGTTCTCCATCTTCATTTCATTCATCTAATTATATCTAAGACATAGAATACCTTTGTAAACATGTCAATAGGTTTTTTTTCAACCACATTCTGAAGTTACAAAACTCTTTCTTCTATAATATTACAAATGAAGTGAAATTTCAAGTCAATGTGTCTTTTACTTTCATGAAAAAATGACTATTAGAAAAGTGAATGAAACTATGATTATCATAAAATAATATTCCACCTTTTTATTAGTTCCCAAGTTCCTTTAGAAATTTCATCATCCTCACAAAATCTTTTCCTAATTCTATAAAAGAAATATATTTTTCTTCCATTGTTGAAAGAGTTAACATAAACTATAGATGAAACATCTAACTAACGTTTATCCTTTAGAAATTCAAGTCAAATCCTATTGTGATCTTCCTAGACTCCATGTCTCTAGAAGATTCAATTTCCAAAATATCCTATAATGGATCATTCTCACTGAAACATAATGATGTATATTCTAAACCTTTCATATATAAAATGATCCATTTAGTATACACTGAATTCCTCTTTTCAGGATTTGATATATAATGACTCATAACTACCATTGAAAAAGTGTTGGATCAAAAGAGTATAAAATTCTACAATAGGGCGTGAACGGTAGTTTAAAACATTATGATCGAGAAATCACATTTCATCATTAAGTAAAAATGATTGAACACAAACATTTTCTGATGATCATAGTAAAAAAATAATAAATAAAAATTGTCTGATTATAGTAGAGTATGTTTATAAATATTACAGAAACA
This sequence comes from Viscum album, assembly GCA_963277665.1. NCBI lineage: Eukaryota > Viridiplantae > Streptophyta > Magnoliopsida > Santalales > Viscaceae > Viscum > Viscum album. The sequence goes on from OY728155.1 coordinate 44,664,958, forward strand.
CTGATAAAATAATTTATTTAGAAAGATAAGTATTCAAATTGAATTTCTAATACCAGTACCGGGGAAAATAAATCTTATAAAAAAAATAAATAAAAAATATTATAAAATTAATAATTAATTACAATATTAATAACATATTTTACTCTTTAACCCTAATAGTTAAGGAAGACTTAAAGTATCTACAGTTCCATACCTCCTGTAAAGGTCTTCCTTTTCTTTCCAGAAAATTCCTCGATATGATGATTGGTGTGGCTCTATATTATAGTCTCTTAGAATCCCTTGATATGATGATTTGTCTTTGTCTTACCACATTTTAAATCCCTTGATCCAATTGATCAGATTCTCTATCTTCGTATCCCCAAAAGCCCTCGATCAGTAACATGGTCAAAAAATAAATACAATCGAAAATTGCTTCTAAGGAATATACAATCCTTACAAGGATTCCTTAGAATTTCAACTCTCTAAATAATTATACAGACTATTAATGAGGTTTCCAATCATAGTAATACTGACACAACTTGAGTTTTGAATAAATCATCATAAAACTCTTCAAATAACCTATTATTTATAAAAAAATCTCCAATGATGATATTTTACAGTTAGTTGCAATAGACTTGGATATCTTGCACTTGACAGCTTGTGGTGATCTAGATTAACGGAATGTATGATGTTATTTTTTTAGCACCATTATAATTTTATTTTTTATTCCAACCAATAGAAACAAATCTATATACTCATATTATAAACCTTGGATATTTTGATGCACTTTCTTATTGAATTTGAATCTAATAAACTGAATGAGGGTCAGTTCTATGTATTAATACCAATTTCACTCTAATGGTCCTGAATTTTTCAGTATGATAGAAAAGACATAAGTCAAACCATTGGTCCGAATAATATTTTATCTCATTAATTAGATGCACCTTCTGTCTGAGGGATTATATTGAATATTAAAATTTTATATTCATAATATATTATAAACATTTCCATGTACGGTATAAAGTATTTTTTCCTATAAAAACAATCTAAAACCCTTTTTAAATATAAATTTAGTAAACATTGTTTTAAGAAGGTGTTTTTGATTTAAAAAACTAAAGGAATGAAAAAAATTATAAAGTAAGACTTTGACCTCAAAAAATATCCCCCTTTTTCAAAAGCACAAAACTTAATACTTAAATAAAGACAATAAATTTTAAATACTTATATACCTTTATACTTTTAATATCTTCAAATATATACTTTATATCTTAACTCCCTTTATGTTTATAACTACTTTATAATCAAATGGAATTTTTTAAATATTTGGATTCTTCTCCTTAGTAAAATTATTTATTAGATATTTTTTCCTTTTAGAGAATTATCCTCCCTAAACAAATAACATTTCCAATAATTTATCCCCTTAAACTTCTCCCTTTATAGATTTCTCCTCAATTATAAATTCCTCAAAACCTTCTCCCCCATTTTGATTTTCTAAAAGTATAGATAAATTATATCACATGAAATTTTATAAAATAAATAACATGAGAAATAATTATAAATAAAATAACTACTCATCCAAGAAGTAAAAGAAATAACATACAATCAAAATTATTTGGATAAAAGTTATTCAAATTCAAAAACCATTCAAAATATTTGAAAATATTACATCAAGAGTTCAAAATGAATTTTTTTAATATTTATTCACCAAAATTTTCCCAATTACCTTAATCTTATTAAACTCTTTAATCATAATGATACTCTACTATTGAGGATTAGAGCTTCACAATCTGGTCTTCCATCACTGTATGCCTCCAAACTTATGATTTAATTATTTCGACTTCATCGGTAATCTTTTTATTTTCTTCTTTGATAATAAAAGTTTATTTTTCCCAATTTTTTTTCTACTATTCTCTAAATCAAAATTGTGAAGTTTTTTGTTGAGAAATTTTACTTCCTGAGTACATTCATCTGCCATATCCCAAAACTCTTCCAAAAACTTCACAAGATCTGATACATCTGTTGATAATTTTTCAAAATAATCATCCATTTCTAAAGATAGTTTATTTACTTATTTTATTTAATCATCATGTTCCATTAGATCACTCTCAACATGGTTTGATCACTTAACCATTTGATTGTAGGATCACTTATATAACCTTTTCTTTTCTTCAAAACGTTTCAAGTTTTCCTCAATATGAACTATTGATTATGTGAGAACTTTCATAGAATATGGTTTTTCATTTAAAATATTCTGAATCATTTTACATATCTTTTCTATATTTAGAATATAAGGAATTGAGTCACTTAGTCTTTTTAAGGTTTGGAAAATGAAATCAAAAACCTATCGGTGCAACTATTATTTCTAAATCCGATGATCCTGAAGAAACTTTTGGATCATTTTGTCTCGATGATCCATCATCAAGTTTTTTCTCCTAAACTTTGAATTTTCCTTTTTTAGAAATGTTCTCATCCTAAAAAAAATTTATAATGTTGGATTCCTTATCTGATTCAACTTTTTTAGAAACTTTCTTATGGTATTAATGGTATTATTATTAGTTCTTTGAGGATGACTTTACTTCCTTTTATGATGAAGATTTTTCATCTTGTGACCCTTCTAAGTCATCATCCTTATCTGACTGAGAAGGTAAAGAAGACGATAATGATGATAACTCTGGATTTTTCTTCCTTTTTAACTCTTTATCAGTCTATGTTTATTCATCATCATTTTCTTCTTCTTACTTCTCCTCTTCTTCTTTCTCTTCTTCTTTTTCTTATTTTTCTTCCACTTATATTCCTTATTCTTTATCTTATTTTTCTTCATCGAGTTATTTTTTAAAATCCCTTGTATTTTTCATTACTTCTTGTCTAACCATTTTTGAAACCTATTTTTTTCCAAAATTGATTCTATTACTTCTTAAAAAAATTATCTTTACCTTTATCAGTAACTAAAGGATCTACTAGATGAATAGATGAGTTTTAAATAAATTCTAGACTATAATCTAGAATAATATAATCAGTGTGAGGAAAATTTTCAGTCTAAATAAGTAATTTCTCCACTGATATTGGGGAAATTTATAACACTAGATTTTCAAATGACTTTTCTACATCCTCTAATAAACATTCTACAACTTGTGCTTATAAAAACCTATTATTCTATTTATTAATGTTATCATATTCCTTTAACTGATTGACTGTCCAAAATTTCAATCCTTTAGATTCATCCTTATCAAGACCAAAAGTAGGATCCCCTAGTTTCCTTTTATCCTTCTGATCTATGAATTCATTGAACTCTTTATCTTTCATTATCTTTTCATTATTTTTCTTTTTTGGTAGAGATGATTCAACGTTTATTTTTTTTCTTTCACAACTTTTACCTTTATGGGTATTCCAACATCAAACACGGTTCTTTCAACCCTATCAACAAACTTCTTTAACTTTGAATAAAATACTAACTTTATTCTTTAGATTATTTCTTCTCAAATTAATGAAATCTTTTATCTTATCGAAAAAGTTTTGTTATCAACCTTAAATATTTCCATAAACTTCACAAGAAAATTAATTATAAAATAAGGAAACATCAAGATATTTAACATCATTGAGGAATTATTGATTACTTCCACTGTAATTATTACAAATTTAACTAAGTTTACTGGCCTGATGTTTATGAAATAATACAAAATAAATATGTCAGAAACATTTACGGTGTCCCTATCACCCTTCCTCAGTATAAGGTATCCCTAAATCCATAACACGACCACACAAGAATATAGTGATAAATGAAAACCTTTCTTAACTTTCTCATAAGATGGAAATAAAGAATCTTCACCCCCATATATTTCTCAAAATATCCATTCCAATTAGGTAATTTATGTGAGGGTAGATAAGCTTCACTTTAATAAGAAACACCAACTAAATATTCTTCTCATTTGTATAAAATCTTGTAATTATAAGAAAATAGAGTAAAATAATATTTATCCATTTCATCTTTTGATAAAAACTCAAATTTTGCATAGAATTATCTTACAAATTTGTGGTAATGTAAGACAAATTCATTATCAGGATTTTCTATGAAAACATTCTCTCATCCTTGAAAATAAATATTCCTTTTGGGAATAGAATCATACTTATCATACCATTACCTCTTAACAAGTCGTTCTATGAATAATTATTTTTTCACAAAATATTCTTTAGTGGACACCATATTTAGACAAGTTCTATTTTTTAGATGAATGTCAAACAATTAAACTAGTCACATTAAGGAGTGGAGAGATTTATGAGAAAAAGTTCTTGAGATCAATTTGGGACACCCAGTGACCCACCTTTATATAAGTGCAAGCAGTGACTATTAGAATTCTATAAAATTCAATGGATGGTATTAAAAGTCCTTTTATAGTACAATAATAAATATTTAATGGAATAAATGATTTAGATATAATTTTAAACTATCAATGTTTTTTAAATAAAAATTTTCAATGGAGTATAGAATATTCTGATTAGAAAAATTTCATGTTTGAAAACAAAAAAATGTATTAAAACTAAAAGAATATGTACAACAACAATTATAAGACACATTAATTAATAATTAAAAAACTAAATAAATAGAAGAGTATATTTTGGAAGAGAAATGTTTTCATCTGTATGAGTAACCTATTTTAAAAAGTTTCTAACAAATTTTTATTTCAAAAAATATTTAGTTTTGAAATAATTTTTATAATAAAAGATTTTTCCATAAAATTTAAAAAAAATTGTGTCCTTAATATTTTATAATATTTTTTTATTCTAAAAATATTTGACTCCAAATAATATTTTATAAAACATTTGGAGTCTAAATTTTTTTATGAAAATAGGACTCTGTAAATTTTTTAAAGTTTTTGAGTCCGAAAATGTAAGAATGAAAAATAAAATTTTAGAAAACTCAAAATTTTATAAGACTAATTTTTTTAGAAAACTAAATTTTTTTTGACTAAAAATTTTTATAAAACAAAAACATATATACTCCCCCAATGAAAATGAGTTTATTAATGTAAGGATATTGATAAAAATGAACTAGATATAAATAATCACCTAAAATTGATCATTCCTAACTTCTGTTTAATGTATTCAAATATATCAGAACAAAGGGGTTTTGTAAAAATATCAGCAAGTTGTTCTTCCACTCTAATGAATTTTAAAAATTATATCTCTTTTAAGTGTGTAATACAAGATGAAATGTTGTCTTATATCTCTGTTCTTAACATATGAGTGATGTGCTATGTTTTTACTTAAAGCAATGGAACTTGTGTTATCAAAATAATTGAGTTTTGGTAAAATTCATTCCACAGTAAATGAGTGTGTGTTACATCCAAAATGTTTGAGAAAAACAACTTTCAGCTACCACATATAAAGATTCATCAGTGGAATTTGGTACTAAGTGTTTTTTCTTAAAAGACCAAGAGACTAAATCTTCTCCTAAGAAATTAATTTTATAGGAAGTACTTTTCCTATACATTCTATATCCACAAAAGTTATCATCTTAAAAACCTTTTAGTACAAAATCATTTTCAAAAGATTATAATAAGCCTAAGTATATAGTTATCTTATGAGAAAAAATTGTTTTATAGATTTAAGAATGGATTTTTTTGATTTTCTTGGTATCTAACACATAAGAATAATGAAAAAATTAAAAATGGATAATTAGCTATCAAGTATAGTAATATTCCAATAATTCCTCTAAAATACTTTTCATCTAATGGTTTCCCAAGGTCATCAAGATCTGAAGTATTGGAAGTTCTGATAGGAGTACTAATAATTTTATTGTTTTCATAACCATATTTCTTAATAAGATATTTTATATACTTATGTTGAGATATGGAAGTTATTTTTAGTTTTTTTGACATTTGAAAACCTAGAAAGTATGTTAACTCACCCAATATACTCATTTCAAAATCATACTTCATAAGATTAAAAAAGAAAACTACTAAATATTTTTGAGTTGAATCAAAAATAATTTCATCAACATATATTTGTAAAATTGTAATGTTTTTATTAACTTATTTTATAAAAAGAGTTGGATATGCAGCTCCCTTAACAAATTGTTTTGTAAAAAAATCCTAGTTAACATGTCATACGAAGCTCTATGGGCTTGTTTAAGTATATAAAGTGCTTTGGAATGTTTTAAAAAAAAAATTGGATGATTTTTACTTTCAAAACAAGGATGTTGTTCTACATAAATTCCCCTTGAACATATCCATTAAGGAAAGAACACTTCGCATCCATTTAAAAGTGTTTGAAATTTAAGAATATTTCATAAGATAGAAGTATACCAATAAATTCAACTCTTTATTTCAAATCATAATTTTCTTCATATTCTATTACCTCTTTTTTATTATAATAATTATCAATAATTAAATATTTATTTATAACTATTCTTCCATTTTAATAACATTTATTCTAAAATCCCCATTTTACTCCAATTAAATAAGTATCTTTTGATTGTTCAACAAAATTATATACTTGATTCATTTCAAACTCATTGAGTTCATAAAGCATTAATATTATCCAATCATCATCACATAAATATTCATCAGGATTATTAGATTCGAATTGAGATAAAAATGATAGCTGCTTAATTTCATTTCTTAAAGAACTTCTTGTCCTAACTAGTTGATCTACATAACCAATGATATTATCACTAGGATGATTCGTATGAAACAAATTATTTTTTGGGTTTTCAAAATCTGTTATTCAATAATATGTTGAAAATATTATTCAGGATTAACTTCATAAAATTATTCTTGAGTTATTTTCTTATGAGAATAACTTTCTACTATAGGTTGAAAATCTGTTTAAGAATAACATTTGAAGATGTAGGTTGCAGTTGTTTGAAAACAAAGGGATCAGTTCTATAAAATATAACATGCATTGTTTCTTAAATATTTCTAGTTTTTTTATTAAAAACTCTATAATCATTACTAGTTGTGGAATAACCTAAAAATATTCCTCCATTGTATTTTGGATAAAATTTATGTGAATTACCTTTACTATTCAAGATGAAAACATTTCATCCAAACACTTTGAAGTAATAAACTTTTTGTTTTCTACCTGTCCACAACTCATAATGAGATTTATTAATAAAAAGACTAATTAAAACTAAATTTATTGTATAGTTGGAAGTATTATCCACTTCAGCCCAAAAATTCTTAGAAACTATATATTCACTCAATATGGTTCATGTAACCTCTTAAAAAACTATATTTCTTATTTTGACTACACCATTTTTTGTGGAGTTCTAACTACCAAAAAGTTATGTATAATATATTTCTTACAACAAAAATTTTCAAAATTAGAATTAAAAAATTCTTCACTTTGATTACTATGAATAGTTATTAAGGAGATTTTTTTTATCAATTTTAGTCCTGGATACAAAATTTTCAAAATATCTAAAGGATTCATGTTTTCTTATTAGAGAATAGACCCATTTGTATCTAGTGTAATCATTAACTAAAACAAATACATAGTATTTTCCACTAATAATTACAGTTTTTCTAGGACGAAATAATCCTATGTGTACTTACTATGAATCATTCAAAGTTTAGATGTCACTAATAGATTAAAAGTATGACTTATTTTTTCTACCAAATTTGAAAAGGATCAAAAACTTTTGAAGTATCAATCATAAGTTCTGGTATATCCTTAACAATTTATTTCTTAGTCAAATTATCTACAATTCTAAGGTCAAAGTGTCAAAACCTTCTATTCCATAACCAAGATTGATCTTCTATAGAACTAATTCAAGGTTGATCTTGGATCATAATGTATCTTATTTTAAGCTGTAAAAATTATTATGTTGATTGGTAGAAAGAATAAAATAATTTTTCGAACTATGAACAATACATTTTTCATTCTTGAAGGATCCAAGATAACCTCCATCACACAATCAAATTATTCTTATAATTTTGTTCTTAAGTACTAAAACAAATAAAACATTTAGAATTTATAATTTTACATGAATAAAAATGTTACATATTCTAATAATCTCTCATAAATAATTTCTTCAAAAGTGATTTTTTCACTTTTATCTTTATAATATTCTTAAACAAATTCTTGTAATATGTTTGGAGAAACCACTATCCATGTACAAAATATTTTTATTGTTTTTACTTTCTCGATTTTCCTAAAAAAGGACATTATTTTCTTAGAACCTAAACATTATTAGGTCTCGTATTATCAGAAAATATAATTTTAGGTAACAAAATTTGTCCAACATTATGTTTTTTGAGAAAATGTCATTTCCTTGGAAAAAAATTCTTTATGAAAACCTAGATATTTAACTCTATTTAATGAAAATTTATTTTTCAAATTTTCATAACTTTTACACTTTGTAAAAAATGGATCACTTTTAGGAACAAAATAATTATTACTAAAAATAGGTTTTTTGGTTAGTAAAACCCATTCTGTTATTATTACTATAAGGTCTAATTTTATTATACATTTTATCTTCGTTTTTCGTACCATTGGTAAACTTAGATATAAGTATCTTTAAGATTTAAATATTATAATTTAGTTTTATAACTAAATTCTTATCCTCATTAGTATTAGTATTAAAACTAAGTTTTACAAAATCTTTTTTAAAATTAGTTTTCTCAAAAATTGATAATTAAATATTGTTATAAAGATTTTCCTTTTCAAAATTAGTTTTATCAATATCTTTAGAAAAATCTGATATTTTAGTAGTAAAGTTAGTTATTCTTGAATATTCCTTTACAATTTTTTCCTCGTAATTATAATGTTTTTTACAAACTTTTTAAATTTCCTTTTATATAAGTTTAACAAGTTTGGATACTTCTTAATAACTATGTAAAGTATTATATTAATCACCTAAGGAAGATTATTCATCTAAAGATGTAGAATTTTTATCATTATTACTTTCAGGGTTGTTAGAATTTAAAGAAAGATTGGAAAGGGAATAAATAGTGTATGCCATAGCCATAAGACATTTAATTACTAAAGGTATTTCTAGAAATAATCCAATGTTCCTCTATATAGAACACTCATTATATGAAGAACTATCTCCTCCACTTGTACTCCATGTATAAGAATCTTCCAAACTCTTTATGTTCTTATAATTATAATACATTTTTTCATTTATATATGAATTTAATTCCTTATTATCATTCCTTTTGAGATTAGGACAATCCAGTTTAATATGTCTTGTCTTCAAATATTCATTAAAAATAACTTCAATAGAGTATTTATTTTTGATTTTATCTTTATGACTGTTTTTGTATCAGTATTGAAATGTCATCTTACTAGATATATTATTCATCCTTCAAGAAAGATTCTCCAACTCATTCTCAGAATGATATAATGGACTATAATAGGATTGAATAACAACATTAGTCTTCATTAAAAATTTCACAACTTTATAAACTAACTAAAAATTAGTAGTAACATTATATGTTTTGCAAAGGAAACACGTCCATTATTATTTTTTATCTTATCATCATCTCTTTTCAATTAACCTTCATATTACATTAGGGTACCAATAAGATCATTTAAAGTGAGATTAGTAATCGTTCTTGTATCATCCAAGGTAGTTATTTTAGATTCCAACTCATTTTTCATGATCTCTGTAATATTTTAATCTAAAATATTATCTTCAAGCCCTTTCTCTACTAGATATTGTAAACTATTTATAATAGTCATAAACTTTTAGTGAATCTTGGAAACTGTCTCTCTCGATATAAAATCAATGGCTAGATAATTTTCACAAATAATAGCTCTTCTTGCTTTGATAACTTTAGAAGTTAAAAAATGTGTTACTTATAAATGTTTCCAAATTCTGCTGTAAGATTCACATGATTAAATCTGAATATATATGTTTCTTATCAAAGAACATAAAAGTGTGTTCCTTACTCTAAAATTTAGTTAATACAAAAACTTTTCTTCATTTGTAAAGGTTGTAAAATATTTATTAGAAATATTGAAATTACCAGTAAGCATAAAAAATTATATACTCAGATATTAATAACTAAAGTATTCATCTAATCTTCCCAATATTCCTAATCAGCACCATCAAAGATAGGTGGTCTACTTGGATTCATCTGTTCAAGGGTCTCAAAATTTAACCCTACCATCTTATCAAGAATTGAAACTATTTTTTACAAAAAATTTAGTGTAACAAGGTTTATATACCAATAATTTATAATAAAACATAATAAAACTTTAATTTTATAGAATAAGTAAAAACTCAAAAATTATATTGAGTAGAACTTTCTCTTATGCCAATTTTTTGTTTGAAAGAGTATACAATGGATACGAGAGGGGGTGAATTAAAGTTTAAAATAATAAACTAGAAAAAAACACATTACCTATTTAAGTAAATATTATCAAACAAAAAGATCATATAATGATCAAAGTAACAAAATTGGAATTTGAAATTGATTGATTACGACCGAGTATGTTTACCGATATCACAGAAAAACTAAAAAAATAATTTGTTTCGAAATATATGTATTCAAACTATCTTTATCATACATGTACTAAAGAAAATAAATCATTCACAAACAAGAAATAAAAAATTTAATAAAATTAAGAATGAATTACAAAATTAATAAAATATTTTACTCTTTAACCTTAATAATTAAGGAATTCCGAAACCCTGAAATAAAGTATTCATATTTTTATACCTTATGTAAAGGTCTGTCATTCCTTACCAGGAAATCCCACAATATAATGACTAGTAAGGCTCTATCTCCCAATCCCCTAGAATTCCTCTATATGATGATATCACTTTGTCTTCTTAGTTCTATAATACCTCAATCTAATGGATTAGATTCACCATCTTCCTATCTTTAGAATCCCTTAATCAGTATTACAGTCATATAAGGATAAAAAAAGAAATTTTTTTCTAAGGAATATACAATCCTTACAAGGATTCCTTATAACTTCAACTCTCTAAATAATTATATATACTAATAACGAGGTGTTCGTGATAAGAAATATTTAGATGACTTGATTAGTGAATGAATCATCTCTTAACTCTTTCAATGACCTTCTATTTATAGTAAAAAATCCAACGGTCATATTTCAGAGTTGGTTTCAATGGCCTCAGACATCTTTCACATTACATATCATAGTGATCTGGATTAACTGAATGTATGACGCCATTATTTTAGCACAATTACAATTTTATTTTCTATTTCATCTGATATTAAAAAAATCTATATACTCTTATTATAAAATTTGGATATTTTGATGGACTTACTTATTGATTTTCGATCCAATAAACTGAATGAGGGTCAGTCTAATGTATCAGTATCAATGTCAGTTAAATGCTTAAGACTTTTGTTATTCTGATAAAAAATACACAATTCTAACCACTAGTAAGAAAAAAGGTCAATCTGATTAATCAAAAATACCTTCAGTTCAATGGTTAAGACTTTTTTTTCCGATAAAAAATACATGAGTCTAACCACTAGTCAGAACAAAGTTCAATCTGATTTATCAAAAATATCTTCAATATGATGGATTGGATTGAATAATAAAGTTTTATATTCATCACACATTAGAAATATTTCTATGTATGATATAAAGTAATGTTTTCAATAATAACATACTAAAATACTTTTCAAATATAAAGTTAATATACATAGTTTTAAAAAGGTTTTTGTGATTTATAATACTAGAGGAATGGAAAAATTAAAATTAATACTTTCAAATCAATAAAAAGAAATATCAGGTCATGTGAAAATCATTTTATACATTAAACTTCAGATGGCTATAGAATAAGGCATGTTTTCCTTATTCAGAACTTCTTCTGAAGAATGTGAATGTTACTTTGTATGTTTTAAGTGTATAAAAAGGGGATTTGATATAGGGATACATTTAGTTATTTAATATCTTTAAATTATTTTTTTAATGTATTATAACTATAAAAACACTAAAGTTATAGCTTTATTATACCTTTCAATTTTAATCCTTATGATTTTCTTGGCATGTCCAAAATCCTTCAACTCAAACCTTCCACCAAGTTTCTTATTCAACTATTAAATCCATTGAATTTAATGTACCTAAATAAACTTATCATCTATATACAATTGAATTAAAATTAACTATACATTATTTCATTGTTTATAATATAAAAAATGATCAAAATCATACCGAGTGAAACTTTCTTTAAGCATGAAAGTATCAAACAACCAATTAAAACTTTTGGGATAGTAGTGTGCTTGAAAGATGGTGAAAACATATCTAAGAAACCAATTCATTCATTTTATTTTAATATTTTCACCACTATATATTATTTTTACCTCCTACTTATACCATCTTATTACTTGAAATGGAAAATCCATTTGTTATCTATAGCTTGTTTTCATTTATAATGATCTTTTATCCCTCACATTTTATTGAGCTTCAAGGAATTAATTTTCTCCTTCATAGAAAACCCCCACTTCTCTGATTCAGAAAGGATAGTTGATTCTTATATTAATTCTGGTTACCTATTATCTAATAAAATAATAAAATTAATATCATCCCTAAACATTTGAACTAATTCCCTAATTCTAGTTGATCACCTCAACTGAATTGGTTGTTCTATACAACTTAGTTTCAAACTTTATTCCTAAACTGTTGCTTTTGGTGCTCTCTCATGTTCTAGTACCTTATTAAATTTATAATTTTCATAATAATTTTTCTAAAAGTAGTATTCTTTTTATAATCTCATTTTTGTAAACTTAAACTTATATAATTTATTTTTATTTAACTTCTTTCTCTACTAAGTTCTGATCTTTCCACATAAGTTTTTCATTGAAGATAAAATCTCTACTTTGGATGATTTTCTTCTTCTCATCATACTAAAAAATTATATCCAATGTTTTCATTAACATATAGAAAAAGAAAATAAACTTTGGATTTAGCCTCTTATATATCTCTATTCTTTGAATCAAAATTATTATATTCCACACTTCTGAAAGTTTTGAGATGGTTTACTTTCTGTATTCTAAAAGGCCAAAGTTATTTTTCCATAGCTAAATCTATAATTCTATTGATCAACTAAGTGTTCATGTTTATATCTTCTACCCAAATTCTTTTAGGCATTATAAAATTAATTATCATTCATCGACCCTTTTCTTGAAAAGTACTATTCATTCCTCTAGCTACTCAATTCTATTTGGGAGTTCCAGTAAATTTCTTCTCATTCCTAACTCCCTTCTTCCTAAAAAAATTTAAGAAGTAATTTTAGGTGCATTATCAACTATTTTATATTCAGAGTCATTCTATATTCCTATCACACCACATTTCATCCAAATATTTCTAATGAATAAACACCTAAAACATCAAATTTATTCTTTATAAAGTAGTTGTAACATCCTAATATTTTATAAAATATATTCTTTCAAATTAATTTAAAATTATTTAATGGATTTTTTTACACACAAGACATATTTTATCTTGAATCATAGTAATACCCAGTTTATCTTGTGTGTCATACAACATCGAGTCCCATTGATGACTTATGTTACACACAATCCTGAGTCATACTAGACAAAAATATACTATTAATATTTTTATGATAATTATCACCTAGGCATTGGAATTGATGGAATGAAAGAGATTAAATAAATTATGAAATTTTAGTTCACACATGCTGATAATATGAATACACTGGTTACCAATTAATTATAAATGAAAATAAAAAACCAATTTAATATAGAGGATGTAGCATCCCAGGTAATGATAGTATAAGGCTTTTACATATTTATTAATATTTATGAATTAGATATTAATTTTACCTTAAAAGGGACACTAAATCTAATAGAATAGCTGAAACAAAACAATGAGTTTCTTTTAAATCTTATGTTGCATGAAATACTTAGTTATACATAAGAATAATATACTTTTAATATTATTTTTTAATATGGCCATTTTTCCAATTTTTAATAGAATACATACTTTGAAAATAAATTTTGAAACTTTTATAATTTATATTTGAAATAAATACTTCATTTTTTAAAGAAAAATATCAACATTTAGTTTGGGTTAATATTTGGTATTTTTCTAGGAACTTTCTTATTTTGATGAATAGTGAACATTACTGAATTTTAGTTCAAAATTGATCTTTCATACAATTTATTTATAAAGATAAATAATGTTTTTAATTGATTTTACAGTATAATTAGATATATTTTATATCATTTAAACCAATTTTGGTCATTGTAGACAATTTAACATTGAATTTAGATATAATAACTCAGCAAAATTTTGAACATTTTCACTGTCAAAACCGGCTTCGTCATCCCGTCTATGGGATTAAATTGAAATTAATTTCTACAACTTATATGATTGGAATTTGAAAAACTAGATTAAATATTTGGAATAATAAAATATTTTAATTTATAATAAGTTCAAATTAGTTTTTTTCCATAAATATCAGTGTAAGTAATTAAAATTAATTACATTGATTAAGATGAAAATTAGCTTAACAAGGGATAAAACCATAAACTTAAGAGCCAAAATAAACTAGAAAATTTTCCAAAATACATTTCATGTTATTATTTCTTTCCTAAGATCCCTTGTTTCTAATTTTTACAATTATTGGAGCCACGCGACATGGGAAAAATATGGGTGGAATTCCCTCTTCAAAAGTTTACAAGAATATCACCCCTCCTTCACTATAAAAAGGCATTACCCCTTCACATTTATTCACACCTCTCAATCCATTTTATCTAATCTAACCCATTTGAAAATAATCTCCCAACATACCACCCCTCACCTTATAAACCTAAACTTGGAAATAAATTCAAATTAGAAGTTCTTTGGTGAAAACCTAAAGGAGTTACCTAAAGAATAGGTAACTTTCATCAATATGAATTTTTTACATTATTTTCATATCAACTACCTTAATTTGTTATTATTACATGATTATATTATAACATAAATATACTTAATATAATTTTATTCTTTTTTTAAATTTTTCTACCTACACCTACACACACTTCCATCTAATGGGTAATAAAATTATTGTTCATGTGCAGCGAACTACCGCCTCTCGTAACGATGTCGTTCATTTTTCATTTACCACCCCTCATGTTTGAGAATTATGATGAAAAAAATATTTATATATTATATATATATATGATATTTATGATGTATTCATACTTATTTAATTATTATATACACATACTTTCATGCCTTCCATTTTGTGTCAATACAATTACATCGTTTGTGGGCGTGTGGACTACTGTCTCCTCAAAGCAATGTGATATGTTCGCACATTACATAGAATTTATTAAGGATAGGTTTAATTAAAAATATGTGACATAAATATCATATATAATATATTTATGACATAATTAACTCTCTATAAATATAATATATTTTTTTCTTTATTACCCTTTCACACACAGAAAAGGTGATAACGTCGTTCGTGGAAGTGTGGACTACTACCTCCTCGACGTGATGTGATTCCTTTTAAATCATAATAATTATATATATATGTAAATATTATTAAATAAAATTATATTTATGATATCATTTTCATTCTTTAAATATAATTGTTACTTAACTTCTTCCCATAACGATCATTGAAAAATGGAAATGTTACTCATGCATACGTACGGCCTACCGTCTCTATGATTGTAACATTTGTTCATTTTTCATAACCATCTTTATTTATTGGTTTTAAAAGTATAATTTATGTATAAATATGATAATTATTTAATTATTATTATTCTATATATGTTTATTTAATGACCCCTTTAATCATAGTTAACCTACCACTATCGTTTTTTACACATAAACTGAATATGGTCAAAACACCCGATGTAAACTTAGTTGTTTAAGTTGTTATTTAAAAAATTATAATAAGTGAAATAAAAGTAATTATAAACTTGAGAATGTTTCTTGAATAAAGTGAACAATTAACATAATTTTATTATTGAGGTAGGTAAAGACACACGTGATAAGTCAGACTCAAGGTAAGATATTTTCACCTCACTTTATACAACTGTGAGATACATGTCATATTCCCCACTTAAATTTTTATGTGGTGTATATAATACCCCTTTTGATATATTATATCATTAATTATTTTATATTCATGTTATTTAAATGTTTCATTTTATGATAATTATTTTTGGGGTTTCCAATTCATATTTCACCACTATTGTAAGGGATTTCATCTCAATCTCCATTCATTTAGGCATTTCTTGATGATATGCACCTTCATTATTTTATAAGGTGTCTATACAACCCCTTTGAAATTATATATCCTTGTTTTATATATTCCCATTTTATTTAATTAATTTTTAAATGTTATAATTTCATGGGGATTATGACTTAAATGTTAAAAGTGGTATGGGACACTTTGAATGTTTAAAGATTTAATTTTAAAATATTTTCTCTATGTAAATATTTGTGATACTATTTTACATAATTATTAATATGGATACAATTTTATTATAAATGATATTTTTTTATAATTTTAATTTCATTAAAATGTTTTCAAAAGGAACCTTTTTATGTGTCTTAAAAGTGATGTTTTGAAAAATGAAAAATGAAATTTCCTATTTTGAAAGTATGGTGATAATGACCATTCATGTCATTATTACTTTTATTTGATTTCTAGATTAATTTAAAATATTAAATGTTTTATTAAATGAAAATCCTATTCCTTTTTATTTGGTTATTTTTATATTGAAAATGGGTTTTCAATAAAAATGACATTTGAGTATTGAAAATGTGTTCTCAAAAGAGAAAGGGTATTTTTATCTTAATCTGTTTTTATATGAATTTATAAAGTGTTTTTAATGGGTTTTATGATGAGAGATTTTTTACCATTGATATGGTAATTGAGAATTATATTAAATGGGTGATCCCAATACAAATTATATGAAGGGTTGATCCCCCTTATAGCTCACAGGTGATCTTGATATAGGTTTTTTTAAGAAATAAGGATTATATTAATGGCGAATATCAGCAACCGTACATAGGCAGAGCCAAGAGGGGAAATTTTCCAGCCATAGTTGGTTGACATCGAAGGGGCCTGAAGCCACCATCTGATGGGCCACATTGTTTCCTTCCATTTTGGTAAAGGAGAAGGTGTAGCAAGAGAAGCTGTGACGCAATGATCGGATTATTCTAACGATAAAGCCAAAGGCCTAGAGTCCAGAATCACTGTGGTTAATAGTATTGATAACCAAAAGGCAGTCAAACTCGATGATGATATCGGCCCATCCACGTTCCATAGTGAGCATCGTCCCTGCAAGTATGGCATAGGCCTCAGCAACAGCCGGTTCCCAGAAGGCATGATGTGGTTCATATTTTGCTGCAATGATCTGCCCTAGATGATTTCGAGCCAGGAGACCGAGAGAAACAGGCCCATCCTTGGGGAGAGAGGCATCCAGGTTAATCTTAAGACTCCCTTCCTTTGGGGGGATCCAGTGAGGGGACCAGGAGGGAGCAGCGCCTGGCATAAATTGTCCTTCTCGGTCCTTCCATCCCTCAATCCATGAAGTGGCTCGTTCAATCCAGAACTCGGGAGGCTGATGAACATGAAGGAAAACTGAATCGTTACGCCGAACCCAAATGATCCAGGCCAGGGTGCAACGAGAGCTTGCCTCAGACGAAGAAAGAGAGGAACACCAGCGCATCAAAAGATCGGGGAGGTCAGAGGCAATGTCCAGTGAGGCATCCAGAGTCGAACCCCATTTATTCCAAATTTCCTTGGCTCCCAGGCAGTGAAAGATGGCGTGCCAGGGGGTTTCATGAATATTCGGGCAGAAAGGGAAGGAGTGAGCACTGTCCATATGACGGTAAACAAGGAGGCTCATGCGAGGGAGGGTGCCCGTGCACACCTGCCACCAAAATTGGTGAATTTTTGGGGGGATGTTGAGCTTCCAAACTGAATTCCATGGTCCCTCATCACGTTCAAGAGAGTGAAAACCAAGAGCCAGTCTGTATCCGGATCTCACCGTGTAGTCACCTGAAACATCATATGTCCAAAAAAGATGGCCAGGGCCTGCATCAGGGACACAGGGGGATGCTCTAGATAAGTCGTTGGTCTCTATCATTAAACCATTCCTGGTTCTTTTCCATGCACCATCCCGGACCCTGGTCTGAGAAAAGGTAGTTGACAGTGGCATCCTCCAGACCTGGTTCAGCGGGGGATGTGGCCCACATACCATCCTTATCGATAAGCCAGGGATCGGTCCAGATGTTAAAAGATGATCCATTTCCAATCCCTTAGCCCACCCCTTCTCCCAGAGATTTCGGGCCCCCCAAATACTTCTCTAGAGGAAGCTAGGATGGGGGGACAAGGAAGGATCCAAGGAAGTCTATGTGGGGAAAGTACTTGGCACGGAGTACCCACGCACAAAGAGATGAAGGACGGTTCAAAAGGTGTCATCCTTGCTTTTCCAACAGAGTGTTATTGAACAGAATAATATTTCGGAATCCCATCCCTCCCTTCGACTTGGGTTGGCAGAGTTTCTCCCAGGCCACCCAGTGTGGTCTATTTCTTCCATCGTTTTCCCCCACCAGAAGTTGGCAGTATGAGAATGGATCAGTTTGAAGATTTCCACCAGGAGCTTAAACATAGACATAAAGTAGCTGGGGATAGACTGAATGATAGCTTTAATGAGGGTTCCTTTTCCAGCTTTAGAGATGTTTTTTGGTGTCCAGCCTTGAATTTTTTTCTCAATTCTGTCCACCAGAGCTGCAAAAATTCCTTTTTTGGATCGGCCAGTCACCGTAGGGAGTCCAAGATACTTTTGGTGTTTATCGACCATATGGATGCCTGCAGAAGCACAATGCTCGGCTCTCTTGGCAGGAGGCACCCCTGCACTGAAGGAGATCTCTGATTTTCCGTGATTGATAGACTGTCCGAATGCCCACACATATTGCTGAATCGCATGGCTGATCACCCGACATTCATTAATAGTGGCTCTGGAGAAAATGAGGCAGTCGTCAGCGAATAAGATATGTGACACTTCTGGCCTTTCATGGTATACCTTTTCTCCATGAATAGACCTAGCGGATGCAGCCCTGGAGATAAGGTTAGAGAAAACATCTGCCACCAAGATAAAGAGAAAAGGGGAGAGAGGATCTCCCTGGCGCAGGCCTTGGGTTGGGGCGAATCCTCTAGTGAGTTCCCCATTTACCTTGATTCTAAAAGAGACGGTCGAGATGAAGTGAATGACAATATCTGTCCATTTAGTGCAGAATCCCATTCTCAACATCACAACTATTAGGAACTTCCATTGCACTTTATCATAGGCTTTAGTCATATCTAGTTTCTAGGCCATAGTTTCTTTTTTCATAGTGGAGCGCATGTTCATAGAGTGGAATACTTCATGGGCCACAATTGCATTATCAGTAATCATCCGATTGTTCACAAAGGTGCTTTGGTTTTCAGAGATAATATCAGGAAGATAAGGACGCAACCGATTAACCATGATTTTTGAGAAGATTTTAAATGAGACATTGCAGAGGCTGATAGGTCTAAAATCCGGGATCACCTGAGGTTTCTTGATTTTGGGGATAAGGACGAGGATAGTTTCATTGATGTCGGAAATACTTGTGTTCCCCACCCAGATGTTTTTAATCATTTTTCATATGTCAGGACCAATAATTTGCTAGTATTGTTTAAAAAATAGGGCGTGGAAACCATTTGATCTCGGGGCCTTAGTGGGGTGGATTTGTTTCAAAGCCAAGTGAATCTCACCATTCGTCACATCTTTTGTAAGCTTCCAGTTAATGTCATTAGTAATCACGGGTTTGATGCATTATTCCACTTCAGCCGACATAAAATGAGTACCTGTGGAGAAGAGGTTCTGGAAATAGCCTACCAAAGCTTCGTGAATGCCGCAGGTTTTAGAAACTTTGCTTCCGTCAGGTTGTGATAGGCTCATGATAGAGTTTTTCCGATGCCTAGATGATTCTTTCAGATGGAAATACCTTATATTAGTGTCGCCATCTTTAATGTGGATGTCACGCGCCCACATATCCCAGAATCTTTCCTTAACACAAAGGTCCACGTTCAACTCTCTTTGAGTAGCACCAATCCTGGAGATGTTTCCATTGGATGAGGGTTTCCTGAGTAAGTTGTGAAACTTCTTTTCAAGGACATCGCAATTCCTATCAGGTTGGTGGAACTTATTGTAACTCCAAGCTCTCAGGACAGATGTAACCTGTTAGAGATTGAGGCTAACGTCTTCTTGAGAACTTTTCCAGCTTGATCGGACCACCTCTTCACATTCCTAGTCTTTTGACCAGAAGCTCTCAGATATGAAGGGTCTGCTGAGTTGTCGTCGTCGTTCGCCTTGCAAACAGTCAATGAGAATAGGGCAGTGATCCGAACAGTTAAGGTGCAAGTGGACAACATGAAACATGTTGAACAAAGTAATCCAATCAGCAGAACCAAGAAATCTATCAATCCGCTCAGCGATGCGGGTGCCTTCAGTGTTGCCGTGAAACCATGTAAAAGTATTACCTGTGTACCCCAGATCGATCACGTCATGTGAAATGAGTGAGCCTGATATAGATTATATGAAGGGTTGATCCCCATTATAGATCAAGGGTGAGACTAATATATATTATTCAAAGGGTGATCCCCATTATAGATCTCCAATGATTTGGGTAATGATAATTTTGATAGTTGGCCTTATGGTTATTCTAATTAAATGGATTTTGAAAAGGTTTTATGTATATGATTATCTAAGTCACCAAAATAGGTTTAACTGATTATTATGGGTTTGAATTATTTTTCTTGTGAAAAAGTGTGTTTTTTTCTTTTCAAAAAAGAAATATTTCATATTCTCTATGAAATTTTAATATAAAGGTAAACATTATACGAGTTTTTATGTTTTTTCAGAACTAATTTTTTCCGTTCTTTTTATATACCTTAATGAGATTTTGTATCCATATCAAGTTTTTTAAATGTTTTCATGGGGTTTAAGGATTATTAAGGGAAAATAATAAGTCAAGTTGGAAGTCGTGGATATTTTCCATGAATATAATTCATTCTTTATTTTAAAAAATTTATATTATTATAAAAATGGGTACTAATTGGAAGTGTCCAATTTTTATTTTATGGTTGTTTATGTATTATTTATGGCATAATTCTCTAAAACTCTAAACCTGAAAAGGTTCTTAGTATTAAAGAATGTAATTTCTTATATAAAAAACTAGATTATGTAATATTTATGGTTGATTCCTTTTAGTTGGTATTAAAGGAAAGTTTTAGATAACTTTAGATGTAAGGATAGTGTTAATATAATACCCTTTGAATAATTTACATTATGGTTAGGTTAAAATTATATAGAATTTAATATTTCCATATTGATTTATCTAAAGTATGTTTTTTCATAATAGTTTTCCATAGAGGAAATAGGAAAGTTGTAGTGGGAAGGCAATAAGAGGAAAATATCCTTCCAAAAAAGCACCTCGAGATGGTTGGAATTGGAACTGAATAGTTTGATGCAATGATGGATCAGTTGAAACAAGATATAAATGGTGTTGGTATCCATAATAAAGATAAACCCAACCTATTATAAAGGAACATGATAATAGTGGATCATTTCATGAGGCAACATCCTACATAATTCAGTATATCATATGAATTAGTGGTAGTCAAAGGATGGATCAATTCCTTGGAGAAGATATTTGAAGTGATTGGATTTTTGGAACCTTAAAAAGTAACTCCTATCATATATTGTTTTGAAGGTTTATTTGATCGATATTGGTATTTGGTTATGAATCCTAAAGATAAAGAAGATCTTGAATTCATGGAATGGTAAACATTCAAGGACCTTTTATATGAAAAATATTTCCCTAAGGTTGTTCGGATTAAGATGGGGAAACAATTCGTGGAGTTAAAGCAGAAAGATGAAGATTTTATGGATTCATATGAAGAAAACAACAAACTATTGGACATCTATTTTCTATATTTTGTTTGAGACATTCAAAGTAAAATTAATATATTTTAATTAGGATTCAAATGAAGTCTACAAAGATATTTTTCCTCTTTAAAGTTTAAAAATTATGAAAAAGTTATTTGTTGTACTGAGAAAGTTGAAATGTATTTTTTTGATACTTATGTTCCATGAGATGAAAACAGTAAGAAATGGTGAAGGTGGAAGGAAATAGAGAATCATATAACTAAGAATTCTAGGGTTAAGCCTAAAACTTGTTCCATGTGTGGTAAAATACATTTTGGGAAATGTATGTCAAGATCTGGAAAGTGTTACTGGTGTGGTATGTTTGGTAACAAGGTTCATGACTGCATGGAAAATAGTCATGAACAATCCAAAAATGAGATGATATATATCTAGTCATTTGTAGGATTATTTAGCTACAATGAGTTGGGGCATTATTCTATTGTGTGTCCAAATAAACTTTCTCAGGTTGTAAATCATCATGATCAAATGAATAAGGTATGTAAAAACCATTTACTACTTCTACAGTTGATGTTGGGTCATATAGTGAAGTAATGGAAGCTCCAGGGAGTTATATATTTTTTGAAGGTTGATCATAATCACAATGTATTAGGATCCCCTATTTTAAAGTTTTAAATAATGGAAATAACTTGGGATACATTTATTGATTTTTTATAGATTCTTGAGGTATATGTTTAAAAGTTATTTGAGGAATAATACCTCTACTTGTGTGCATGTATTTTTAATGGTATTAGTGACCATTAGGGTTATATATATATGGAATTATTTAGTTTAAACTTTGGGTATTACTATTGAAATTCATATATTAATACATTATCATAAGAATATTTGTTCTAACAATTTTTGGTTTGGGTTAATCTCTAAAGATAGGAGGAATATCATGTTATCCTTTTGAGGATTATATGATCCATGAAAAGATGATTCTAATGCTTCAATCAGGAAAAGTCCTTTTGGATACTCATTATTTGGAATAAGAGATGAGTCTGTGGTGGAAATTGATTAAAGGATGAATCTATAGTCATCAAGTAAGTATATTTCCTTATGATCTTAATATAGATGGTGAAGGAACCCTTCAACTTTAGGAAAAGTATCTTAAAGAAATAAAATGCTATCATATTACCAAATTTTATGTTGAAATCAATGACATTTTCCACACCAATTTGGTATGAGTTTTTTCACCATTGACTTCCTATTGACAATTTTATATATCACTCAATATTAGTCCTCACGAATTAGTTTTCCCTTCCAAATCAATCTTTTAATTTCCAACCAATGTTCTCCCTATGTGGAATCCTAGTTATGTGCAAATTCAGGTGACCGTTATGTTTTCGACTTTCCATTATTAATAGTATGTTTTGTGTACCCTTTTCACGATGTTGGTATTAATTAATTAACTCCATAAATGTTAATCATTTGATAACCAAGATGAATTTCGAGGGAGAAATTCATTTTCAGGGGGTAAGATGTAACATCCCAATATTTTATGAAATATATTATTTCAAATTAATTTAAAATTATTTTATGGATTGTGTTACACAAAATACATAGTTTATCTTGAATCACATGAAATACCATGTTTATCTTGCATTTCACAAAACATTGACTCCTTTTGATGACTTATGTTACACATAATCCTTGGTCTTATCGGATAGCAATATACTATTAATATTATTATGATAGTTATCATCTAGTCATTGGAATGGTTGGAATGAAAGAGATTAACTAAATTATGAAATTTTAGTTTATAAATTATGATAATATGAATTCATTAGTTACAAATTAATTTTAAATTAAAATAAAACCAATTGAATATAAAGGATGTAGCATCCCAAGAAATGATAGAATAAGTATTTTATATATTTATTAATATTTATGAATTAGAAAGTAATTTTACCTGAAAAGGGATTCTACATAAAATATTGTACCCAAAACACAATAATTATTTTCTCTTGAATATGGTCTTTCACGCAAGACTGAGTTATATCGAATAATAATATACTTTTATTATTATTATTTAATATGGTCATTTTTCCTCCTTTTAATGGAAGAATTACATTAAAACTAAATTTTTAAACTTTTATAATATTTATATGACAAAATAAAATTCATTTTTAAAATTGAAATATCCAAATTTACTTTAGGTAAATTTTTGGTATTTTCTCTAAAATTTCATATTTTGATGAATAGTAAACAATACTGAATTTTAATTTAAAACTGATTTTTCATCAAAGTTATTTATATAGATAAAAAAAGTTTTAATTGATTTTAAAGTATAATTAGATCAATTTTATATCATTTAAACCAATTTATTTCATTGAAAACAATTTAACTTTTAATTTGGATATAAAAATTTAGTAAACTTTTGAACATTTTTACTTTAAAACCTTCTTCGTCATCCCTTATACGGGATTAAATTTAAATTAAAGTATACCCTTATATGATTAAAATTTGGAAAAATGGATACATTATTTGGAATAAAAATAATTTATAATTTCTAATAAGTTTAAATTATTTTTTGACCAAAAATATAAGTGAATGTAATCAAAATTAATTACAGTGATTTGGAGGAAAATTAGCTTAACAAGGGACTAAACCTTAAACTTAAGAGCCGAAATGGAATATAAAATTGTCTCAAAGCCATTTAATGTTCATATTTCATCCCTATCATAACGTTTCTCAAATTTTTACCATTATTTTAGCCACTTGACATTGTAAAAACGTGGGTGGAATTCCCTCTTTGAAAATTTATAAGAATGCCACTCCTCCTACACTTTAAAAAGGCACTCACCCTTCTCATTTATTAAAACCTATAAAACCCATTTATTTCATCCAAAATCGACACCAATATTTTTCCAAAATACCTCTCATAACCATAGATGAATCACCTTGGTAATAAATCTAACTAATAAGTTTTTTGGTGAAAACCAAAAGGAGTTACCCGAAGAAGATGTAACTTCCATCAACATGAATTTTTACATTTTTACCTCTAAAATCCCTTAATTTATTATTATTTCATGATTAAATAAAAAATAGTTATCCTAAATGTACTGTTATGTCATTATTTGAAGTTTTATTTGTAAAAATACACACACTTCCATCAAATGGGTAACAAAACTACCATCCATGTACAGCGAACTACCGCCTCACGTAACGATGGCATTAATTTTTCCTTTACCACCTCTCATGATTATAAATTATGATGGAAAAAATATTTTTATATGATATATGTATATAATTTATAATTTATTCATACTTATGTAATAGTTATATATGAATACTGTTTCTGACGCTTTCGTCGGGGCGTGCGCATTCATCACACAAAGGACGCACGGTTGTTGCCCTGCATTCCCACTTTCCAAAGCCGGGAGGCATCCGCTCCTTATTCAGGGACGTCTGCTCCTTGATCGAAATGGGATTTTGGGATGTCAGTTCTTCCTTCCATGGATTCCTCCTCAGAGCTCGTCACCTAGTCCTGGTCTCCCTCATAGATTTAAGACATTGTTCGTGAAACTATTCCCGACACCATATCTTCTTGGACATCAGTTAAATACACTGCTTCTGTCAGGACATTCCAAGGAGTCTGGTCAGGGAAGCAACCTTTGGTTAGGAGATTAGTCACTTTGGGCACCACTGGCGTGTCTTGACACTGGGGGATTAATGTGTTTGTCTTATGTTCCTTATTATAGGGCTTCTCGAGGGCGCAGAAGCCCGAGGCATCCCACATCGGACGTGGGGAATCATATTCCATGGGCATGTATCTGAGGTTTTCCTCATCTTCCCATGTTTAACACGGGGTATTCCACAAGTTTAACATCTAGTGGGGCTGGATCAGACTGATCAGAACATTGATTAGACTGGATCAGATTGAGGAACCCCCTGGAGGGAACACCGATATTGGGGTCAACACATGGGTGGCTTCCCGAATGTTGTCTGATGGAATGGGGAGTGGAGTGGAATGATCTCACCGAGATGTGGTGGCCCAGATAAGAATTAGTATGGGTGATGGCTTTGGGCTTGAGCCTCGAAGAGACTTCTTACCCATCCCCATGGCAGGGAATCAAATTCTGCGCAGTTTGATGGGACGATGAGACACCTGAAGAGGCGACCCATGGGAATGGACGCATGGATGGGACCCAGAGGAAGTGGAACCTCTAAGTTAGGGCATGATCTTCCTGAGACACATAGGCTCGAGGTACATATCCGGATGGGACATGAGTGATGGGCTTGAACCTCATGAAGGATTCCTACGTATCCCCATTGCAGGGAATCAAAGACCATGTAGTTCAGATGGAGAATACTGTTTAACATCATGTGGAATGGGGGAGAACTGACATGAAGGTGGTCGGAACAACTGGGTGGTGGGCTTGAACCTCATGGAGGCTTCCTACGTACCATGCCTTGACATGGATCAAAGTCCTCGTAGTTTGGGATGGATTGAGGCTTACACTCTGAGGCATCGTAAGGTGGTGGGGCTTGAACCTCGTGGAGGATTCCTACGTACCATGCCATGACATGGATCAAAGTCCCCATAGTTCAGGATGGATTGGGGCTTACACTCTGAGGCGGCCCAAGGTGGTGGGGCTTAAACCTCGTGGAGGCTTCCTACGTACCATGCCTTGACCTAGATCAAAGTCCCCATAGTTTGGTATGGATTGGGGCTTACACTCTGAGGCGGCCTAAGGTGGTGGGGCTTGAACCTCATGGAGGCTTTCTACATACCATTCCTTGACATGGATCAAAATCCTCATAGTTCAGGTTGGATTGGAGATTACACTCTGAGGCGGCCCAAGGTGGTGGGGCTTGAACATCATAGAGGATTCCTATGTACCATGCCTTGACATGGATCAAATTCCCTGTAGTTCGGGATGGATTGGGGCTTACACTCTGAGGCGGCCCAAGGTGGTGGGTGTTGAACCTCGTGGAGGCTTCCTACGTACCTGCCTTGACATGGATCAAGGTCCCCATAGTTCGGGATGGATTGGGGCTTACACTTTGAGGCGGCCCAAGGTGGTGGGGCTTGAACCTCATGAAGGCCTCCTATGTACCATACCTTGACATGGATCAAATTCCACGTAGTTTGGGATGGATTGGGGATTACACACTAAGGCGGCCCGAGGTGGTGGTCATGCCCGGTGATTTCTCTAAGCTCACATGAGTCATGCTCGGTGTAAGAAACAAGAGGTACCAGAGGCCTGACAATCACATTGCGAAAGTTGAGTTCATGGGATGTGGAGTGGGTCTTACGTGTGGAGTGGCCCAAAGAGGAAACAGGGGCTTATGCATGGTTAGTAGCCCAGGATGTCGGGGCTTACTCCATGATGGAGGCCCGTGGAAACAAAGCGCAGCGGGGGAGGGATTTGCGACCGAAGAAAAGAGGATCCATGTTCCCTATCACGCCCTCCACTAGCCTTGTGGACCGAAGATGAAAGGAGGAGCAGGGATGCTGCCTCCTAGAAGAAAAACTAGGGGCTTACACCAAGGTGGCAACCCTTCCCCGCGGACAAACACCACTCCAATAAGGAGGATATCATCCCATGTGAGGGGTGATCACATCCCCGTGGAGACGAGTGGGCATGGAGAATGTCCAAGGTGGGGGGACCCTGCGTGCGAGGTACGGGGCCAGGTCACAATTTAAAGTCATGTGCTGAGGACGATGGTTCTTGGCAGTTAAACGTCCTGCAGCTCGGATGAGGTGGGATTACTCCACACCCCTAGGACGTACATAACAGGTACCCTCTACTCCTTGTGGGTGGGAAGGCATTGTCAACGCCGTATCAAGGGGGTTTCATGGAGTGAACGATCGAGGGGTCCACGTTAGCATGGATATGCAAAGAATCAATAGCTGTTAGCATGCCAATGCGAAGAAGA
The DNA here is from genome assembly GCA_963277665.1 of Viscum album. NCBI lineage: Eukaryota > Viridiplantae > Streptophyta > Magnoliopsida > Santalales > Viscaceae > Viscum > Viscum album. Next base: position 44,692,740 of record OY728155.1, read on the forward strand.
ATTAGGCAAAGCAACGCAATAGGTGGTATCATCCAAGGGACTTTGAAGTTACTTCATACGAGCCTAGAAGGTCACATGGGAAAACGCACATGATGTGGATTTCCAGGGTGTGAGAGACACCTGTGAATGGCATCCATAAGAATAACATCGGGCGCCCATGCAAGGAGGTGCCCAGGGAGCACTGAGGTGAGGGGTCCCGGGGAATTGTGCACAACTTTTGAGGCTTGCGCGCGAAATAAGAGCCCTGCGCGAAAAACACCAGGCTGGCGTGAAATCAGTGATTCTTGTGCGTAATTAGGGCTGATGTTTTTGCACGCAACTAGAAGAATTACACGCATGGGGTGGAAATGCACGCAAGGGGGAGAGGTTGTGCGCAATGACAGGGGTGCGTGCAATTTGAAGGGATAGCACGCAATTAGACGGCCTGCGTGCAAGGGAAGGGATTGCACGCAAGGGGTGCACCCCAGAGGGATTGAAATTCAGTCTATACCATGGGGATCTCGTGTAAAGGGGGACCCTGGGGCGACTTTTCATGAAAAGAACCGTACCTGAAGGCCATATTGCGCACACAGAAGATGGATTTCGCGCATGAGAACCGCTTCAGATTATTCAGCCCCGAAATAGAAGGGGGTGCCTTCTATTTATTGGAGTCAGGTAGCGCGGAAACCAGGTTAGCGAAAAATAATTGGGCATCGGAGGTCGGTGGTGAGAAATGTCAACTGCGCAGGGCGGGGGCGTGAAATTATTTCACGCCTGCGCCGAGGTCTTTTTGTGAAACCCGAAACATTCCGCGAAGGACGCATTTTTTTCGCGCGCCTCGGAATTTATTTAGTGTGGCCCCTCTTGTCTCCCCGGATGGGGTCCCCAGGTCCGAATATGACTTCTCTTTGTCGTTTTGAAACCTTCTTTAGCACTTGAGCACTTTTCGGCGTCTACAAATCCCCCCCCCTCGGAATTGGATCAGCGAAGGGTCGCAACGGTCAGATTCCGAGGTAAATGCTGAAATGCAGGGCTCCGTGGGGTTCATGCGCGCAAAAATTCGAAGCAGCGTGAAAAAATTGGGAAGGCTCGGAATTCTCATTTCTCATGGGCGCAGAACCCCGACTTAGACTATAAAAGCCATCGCGGGTCCCATGCTCCGTACTAATTTTCTCACATGACAAGCTTCGAGCTCTCGTGCGTGAAATCTTCTGCTCTCGTGCACAAAATTTTCTCCGGCCCTATGTGAAAAACCGCTCTGGCTACATGTAATTCCACTAAGATTAGGCGTCATTTTACGTACAAACTCAGGGTTTTTCGTGCCGCTTTCCAAAATTTCGTGATGCCCGCGGATTTTATGCACCACACTTTCTAATTTCGCACCAACCCCTCGAACACTTTTCTGAAGGAGATGGCCGCAAACCGGGATGGTGAGGGAGAATCAGCTGCTTTAGGGCTGAAATGGTTGCAAACCCAGAAGTTTATGGCGCCAAAAGGATTGCCTCCAAAAACCATACCCTCTTCAATTTGCTAACCCCCTCCCAAAAGGAGTATGAATTGTCCAATAATCTACCACTGTGGGACTTCGACATTCTAGAGGAGGTCCCTCTACCAGGCTTTGAGGTGGATACGCCACAGTCATAGTTGACCCTTGAGGATGACCTTACTCAAAACAAAATCACCGAAAACGGTCATCCTTCTAGAGAAACCAGGCACATGGACATATATGTCCTGAATCCCAGGACTATGACCATTACTAGGGGGACCTTGTTGTGGAGAGATCCCCATCCCTCTACGCGAGCACCTTTCGTTAGAGCATCACTCATGAGACCAAAGGTTGGCTGCAGGACGGGGACCTGCGGTCCGGAGGCAATTTCACCAGCGAATGGGCCGGGGCGTACTGGTTTATCTATATGTGTAACTAATTTGGGTTCGAGCTATGGCATATTGGTTTATTTCAGGTGGTATGGACATCACAATTCCACTTCTACCGCCAGCACGAGCTCGGGCCAGAGCTGTTCACCCGGTGGTCCCCTCATACCAACACATTCCATCTCCATCATGGGGTAGTCGGTATCAGCCTTTGGGACATCCACTGCATCAAGGGTATCCCATTGGAGGACCATTAATACGAAAAATTCCTTTTGCCGATGAACACCTAGGGAGACAGATCATGGACCCCCATACTGACGTGGCACCTATTGGAGCTGGCCAAGGAGAAGCTGGGGGTCAAAAAATTCCTGAAGGACATCCCCTAGAAGGAATGGTTTAGCCTGTTCCTAGAGAGGGATCCGGAAGTCAAGATGCCAGGGTGGGGGAGATGATGTCCAAATATGGCACAGAGGAGAAAGAGTGGATCATACTGGAGGATCCTGGAGGCGGGGCACTACCAGTCGTGGGGATACAGCATAAACGAGAGTCGGGACCCGAATGTTCGATACGCAGGATTTATCACTACATTCCTGAGCGGGTGGCTCTTTCCGGTGAGGGACGCAAGGATAGGTGTCTGTCCAGCGACCCTGTTGATGGGTGGCATCATGGCCACCAACAAGAGGTTCAACCTAGGGGTCCCCTTGTTGGCTCGGTTGTACACCATCTTTGGATGCATCTTGAGAGGGGGATCACCTAGGAGAGTCTGTGGCCCCTTCCAAATTTTTCATGGCTGGGTTGCGGCTCATTGCAGCGGATACACCTTCCCAAACGCCATATGTCCTCCAGGAAATGGCCTGCGACCCTCTCTACTGAACATCACTCGGGTCATGCCATTGACACTCAATGAGGAGGGAGTAAGGATCAGAATTGTTAATCATTCCAACTTCACATCCAGCCCGTTCCCCAATCCAACTGGCCAAATGATAGAAAATGGGCAAGGCTCACTAGAGTAGGAGTACTTCCAGAGCATCAGAGGTGGGGTGCTTGTGGACTAGATTGATGGGAAGATATTCTACGAGCATTATGTGTCATCCAAGTTCTCCAAGCAGTTTGGGTGCCTCTAGTGAATGCCAAAAAAAGTATACACAGACGTCTGGGAGGAGAGGCATCCCTGTGCTCTTCGTCATTTGTGGCTGATGTTCCCGACCTATGGCTCTGGTTACATCATCACCTTTCCTCCCACCAGAGTCGACTCTGGTCTTTCAAACGATTATGCCGAACATTGGGCCATAACATACCCTAAGGGGATTTTGTGGAGGCGAGTTCGGTAACTCAAAGTTGCCAATGTGGAACCCGGGCGACGAGAGAGAAGGCAGGGTGCCACTAGAGGGGGAAGATTAGAAGCGTGTCAGGAAACGGGGCCCGCACAGGCCCAGACCTCAGCAGTGGGGGAATCGCATGGAGTGGCCATGCCCTCGTCGCCGAGAGGAGGTTCCCATGGGGAAGCCAGAGAAATTCATGAAAAGAAAATAAGATACCTGCTTTAACCTTCTCAGGATTCCATTTTCCCTACACTATAGTTGGCTTGGCTAACCGTGCGACATTCAGTAAGTACTGAAACCCTCTGGCAGAAGATAGTGCGAGACGGGATCCAGCTAACAGAAGTCGGGCTCATTCGGGTTGTCGACAAAGTGAAGTTCCATAGACGACACGCTTCTCTGACATCCATGGACATGTACGCATGTCAATGGGGTCGGCATGTGGATCCACCTCTCTTGGTGAAAGTGATGCTCGACCAAGAGCATGATCTGGAAATGATGTCACCAGGGGATGATGACAGTGATGATGAGTCGGAGGGAAGAGAAATAGAATAGGTGGCAGAAGGAGAAGGTGAAGAAGAGGTGCTCGAAGGTGAAGGGTCTCAGGGGGCGTCCCACCAAGGGAGCCCCCGGGAGAGCGGCGAGATCGTCGGCTCCGATATGGATGTGATTGAGCTGCTCGAGTTATGCTTCGACCCTTATCTACCATCCCCCTTTTCTCTGATTTCATTTTCAATCCTTAATCCAACTCCCTTATCTTACTTAGAAGCATATTGGTGTTGATCAAGCGTCTCTAGCCGGAGGGGGGGAATCGTCAATGGAACACAGTGGGGCACCGGCGCTCATTATTGAGCTGACAAGCGCCAAGGGATCCCCTGCTATGACAGCTCCTATAGTGGCTAGAACACTGGAGGCTGGCGCCTTTGGTTCTTGTAAGTTCCTTGCTTCTATACCGGTATTCACTGTCAGAGGACTCAACTAATTAGGGTGATCCTTACCATTACAGTGATCATGGCATTGGAGGCTCGTCGGGCCACTGACCCTGGATCATCCATAGGAGAGTCAATGGAAAATGTACTGCCCCATCCAAAACATGCCTCCCAAACCAAGTTGCCCCCAGCAATTGGTGAGCAGGGAGTGGCGGACACCAGTGGAGTTGCTGTCGGGGCAGGGCCAGAAGTTGACGAAGGTGCCACCAGGGTCGAGGTGATAGAGGAAGGTCGCTCAGATGCTGAGGAGCCTATTCCCCCAGGAGGAATCTCTGAGGAAGACCCTATTGCTGGCCTGTTGGCTGTCTTCCCTGTCTATCGGCCCGCTGATCCCAAAGAAATCGATGATTCAGATTCGGAAGAGGTCGAGGAAAGCCGGATGATGCGACGTAAGGGATGTAAGTGCATCTGGAGTTTTCTCAGTTATCCTCGGGAGGAATGGCTGAAGCAGATGGGGTTACTCCACACCTGGCTGTGTTTCCTCTGTGATAGAGGGGAAGATGCTCAATGCCTTCATGTGATGGTCAGTGATTACATGGACAAGAAGATGTGTGAGATCAACCAGTGCTCCGACGTCACCCTGTGTCGGGAGGATTCGGGGAGTACTCGAGAATTTCTAAGGGCGGAGAAGGAGGTCCAATGCCTCGAGGAACAGGCGAAAGAACATGAGATATTAATCACAAACTGTTCTGAGCTCGTGGAGTAGTTGAGGGCCCAGTTGGAAGATGTCCAAGAATAACTAGTGGAAGCGAGTCACGAGATGGTTGAGCTCTAAACTAAACTAGTGCGCGCACGGGCTGGAGTCAGCGAACTGCGCTCTGTGGCCGCTGATGAAGAAAGATTCCTCATGGGGCGAGTGGTAGTCCTAGAGGCCACCAGCAAAAAGGTGGCGGCATTGGAGAGACCTATCTAAGAAGTCGACCCTTAAGGGACCTGTTTTGTCCGAACCCATAAACTTATCTCACCTTAATGCTTTATGTTTTTTTTATGTATGGACAAATATATTTACTTGTCCCTTTGGTTTAACGTGATCAACCATAATCCCGAAATAAATAGAAATCCATTCCTAAGCTCATGTGGGTCATACCCGATGTGAGACACAAGGGAGGCTCATACTATCACTTCATTTGATCATGGGAGTGTCAACCAAGATTTGGGCATTTGTAATTTGAATCCAGATTTCCGAGGAGAAGAAGGAGGCCCAATAAAAGGAAGAGGACCTCAGACCGATCGATTTTTCGTCTTCTCAATGTGCTTTAGCGCATGATCGGGGAAATTCCAGAGGCATTGGAATCAGTCCGAACAAACGGGAATGAAAAATGTGAGTCACGTTACCCAAATTCAGAATACTATGGGAGGGGCGTGGCAATAAAGGATAACTATTGACCATGTTCAAAACACAACATCCATATCGCGTTAGCCTAAAATTGGGACAACAAATGAGGGTCGATCGCTGACCATGTTCGCAACATGGGTCCTAACTCAAATATCATCCATCAGTCTTTTGGAACGTTGGCTCAGGACAGCAAGCGGACCATAGGTCGAGCATCCATACTGTTACAGGGTCCCTTCAAACGTGAAAGAGGATGTGGATCCGAATAAAGGGTAACACCAAGCATGGAAAGTGAAGTGGTGGTTTGTTCGAACAGAATCCAACACACTCAAAATTACACCACCGTGGTGGAAGCACATTAGGTGGGTGCATTAATCTGATCATGGATCATCCCTAATTTTAGACAGGACCACTCTGGTGAGGGAAATTTCACTTACCAATGTCATTATGGGGCATCCTAAACTTGTTCAGGGTAGATGTTTTAGTTACGCAACTCCCCGGGGGGTCAGGCCAAGGGGCCAATGGTGGGGTAAAGGAGAGGATTTGTGATTCCTAGGGCTGGACCCGAGACGAAATGTCTAGGTGTTTCTACGTATCCCATAAGGACGAGAGTCAAGCCACACGTAGTTCTGGAAGGGGTCATAGTTTCAGGTCTTAGAACTCGGAACAAGGTTCGACAAGGAATGCATGATGCACATGGCAAGGTGATTATGAAACCCGACGTGAATGAGTATATAAGTCCACCTTACCATGTGTTCCTTGGGGAAGTGTTTAGGTTAAGGGACCGAACACGAACGGTTGGCTGGGATCATGGGGGAAGCGCCCAGGAATTCCTACGTATCCATAAGGAAGGGAATCAAGCCATACGCAGTTCTGAGAAGTAGCATGGTAAGGTACCGGTGTAAAGGATGAAAGGGGCGTGCGGGTCTGGACCTCACACCAAAAGAAGCAGTATTTGATGTATCTTGTTTTTCCTTTAAGGTGAATGGTTTTTTTATGAAGCGACATGCCTAGGGTAGAAATTCCTGGCATCGCCTCAAGAATAAATCCATATACAGGTGTTGACAGATGGTATGGTGGATGACTGATACCCAGTGTGATGTCCCCTATGACGAGGTCCTCACAATGCAGTGTCATTTTTCATCGTGCGGCCGAGATGATACTATAATAGTTTAGGTTCATGTGATTGGACCTGACAACACAGTTTAAGGTCATATGGCTTTGACCTGAGGGAATGTGCATGAAGCGATAAAGCATACCCAAGGAGTGTCAGAGGATAAGGGGAATGAGAAGCTAGCTCCCAGCTGAGCTGGACCCAAAAGCATGATGTCAGGGTGATACTACGTACCCCATGAAGATGAGGATCCAGATGTACATATCTCTTAGAGAAGACCCCAGTTTATGGTCTTAGTGCTCGGATCGTAGGAGCCCCGAGGGATGCCGCATTGCCGCTTTGTTTACCTGATGTGCGTAGGTGCACTGCGGGATAGTGCCAAGAGTGTTGAGATTCCACCTGGACATGATGGGGTGGAACATAATTTGAATCATGTAACCATCATTCAAGGCCTGAAGGGGATGGTGTGATGGTGGAGGATTTCTGTTGACCATGTTCGAAACACAACATCCTATCGCATTAGCCTGAAATGGGGACAAACAAATGAGCATCGACCGCTGACCATGTTCGCAACACTGTATTTGTATCAATTTGTTGTCTGAAACCCTCGGGGGCGTTGGATCGTAACGGTAGGAGATCCCTTAGGCCTAGTATCCATGCTGTTTTTGGGGGTCCCTTTGGGTGTGAAAGATAACAGGGGCCCAAATGAAGGGGAAAATGAAGCTTGAAAAGTGGATGGAAACTTTCCCTAGTTGAATCCAACACTCCAGGTCCTAGACCAGAGTACTCTTAGACACATCGGCGAACCACTGCAAAGGGTCAAGGGGCTCAACTTGAGAGTGTCCAAGAGATGGAGAATTCTCAGGATAAGGGGGGTATGGTGCCAAAAACCCAACATGAAGGAGTTCATAACCCTATACCACACCTATATATCCACCTCATGGAGAGGAACATGCCAAGGGGCCTAGGTGACCGAGAGATAGGGAGATCTCTAAGGGATGGGGATGGACCTGAAATCTAAATGTTCAGGTGGTCCTATGTATCCCATAAGGATGGGAATCAAGCCAAACGTAGTTCTTGAAGATACAGTTTAACGTCATGTGGGATGACATACAGTTTAATGTAATGAGGAACGAGATACAGTTTAACATCACGCGGGACGACATACAGTTTAACATCATGCGAGATGACAAACAGTTTAATGTCATGCGGGACGACATACAGTTTAACATCATGTGGAATGAGATATAGTTTAAAATCATGCATAAAGACATACATTTTAATTTCATGTGGGACGATATACAGTTTAACGTCATGCAGGACGAGCGTGTAGTTTAGGGTCATGCAGGACCGACAGTTTAAGGGTGTGTAGGAACGTAATCCAGTTTAAGGTCATGGAGGATCTAGAAGGGCCAGGAAAAGTATTTTTTAAGGAACCTGGCAGTGGTGGGAAGAGTTATACGCTCACCATCCATGGTCACCAGTGAGTACGCACCATTGGGATAAACCTTATGAACAATGAAAGGTCCTTCCCATTTGGGCTCCAACTTGGGTGGTTTCCTGTTGGGGATCATTGGCGCTCTAAGGGCAAATACCAAATCTCCTTTCAGGAAAGAGAGGAGGCAAACCTTCTTGTTAAAAGCCTGATCCATCCTACTCTGATTCCTTTCTAGGTTTTACAGGGCATGGAGCCTATTCTCGTCCAATGATTCCAATTCAGCTAGATGGATTTCAACCACTCTATCTGGTGCTTTCTAGTCATAGACCGTTGTGCACAATGAGGGAAACTGAATCTCAATGGGTAGGACAACCTCAGTTCCGTACACCAAGGAATATGGGGTCACCTGGGTTGAGTTATGATTCATCGTCCTATAGGCCCAGAGGGCGTTGGGGAGCTTATCCAGCCAACTATTCTTGTTCTGACCAACCATTTTCTGCAGAATGTTAGAGAGGGTTTTATTGAACACCTCAATTTGTCCATTTTCCTATGTGTGATAGTGGGAGGTATGGTTAGAGAGGATGTTGTACTTGGCGTACAAGCCATTATCTGTGAGGATAGCGTGAGGAACCCCAAGCCGATAGATGATATTGGAACTCAAGAAGTCAATGATAGAACAAGCCTTGACTTCCTTGAGTGGAATTGCCTCTGCCCACTTGGAAAAGAAATCCATAGCGGTCTGAATGAGTTGGAATTGGCGAGCCGTTGTCGATGGGTATGGTCCTACGATATCTAATCCCCATATTGCAAAGGGCCAAGAGTACTTGGTAGTGTGGAGATGCTCTAATGGATGAGGCACAAAATTAGCATGAACTTGGCACGCATGTCACCTCTTGGTGAACTTGATGTAGTCATGGATCATGGAGGGCCAAAAGTACCCTAGTCTTCGGGTCTAGTGAGATAGTTTTGGCCCAGCCTGATGGGCACTGCAGGAACCAGCGTGAACCTCTAGCATGACTTGTTGAATCGCAACCCCCTGAATGTAATGGAGGAGAACACCATCAAATCTATTCTTATAGAGGATTGGCTCAAGGCTGGGACCACTCTAGAGGGTAATCTACAGCGCACGGCGTCGGATTCGCTCGTGCTCGGCCCGGTCTGACGGGAGATTACCATGTTGGAGGTATTCAATCAAAGGTGTCCTCCAATCGGCAACCATTTCGATCACTGCATCCGGACGACCCGGGGTTCCTGATGCAGAGGCACCGGTCGTAATATGGCTTACTTGTGGGATGTCATCGCCATCTGGGGTAACAGGATCTATGAATCTCTGATGCGCCATGTGGATAATTAGATCATCCTATTCGGGCTCTGCAAGTGATGCAGCTAAGCTGGCCAAAGAATATGCTCGATCATTCTGTGACCAAGGGACATGGATAACCTATAGACGAGAAGGGAACTGGGATATTAGCTGGAGAGTGCGTTCTAGCAACGGAATGTGATCTGGCTTCCTGACAACATAGTCACCATTGACCTGCTTACTAACTAGCTCGGAGTCCCCTTTCACATGCAAATGGGGCATGTTGATCTCAAGGTCCAGCTCAAGACTAGTAATGAGGGACTGATACTCTACCTCGTTGTTAGTGCAGCCTTCTGACAGTAGGAATGAGTATGGAAGAACGACTTCCACTAGGGTAATAAAGACGATACCCATGCCTACTCTGTTGAGCCTAGGATCATTGATCCTCCTACCGATGGGGCTTCAGGAGGCACCATCAAAGTGAATCTGCCAACACAAAATGGCTTGATCGACTGAGAGGATTGCCTCATCAGAAAAATCCAAGTATAGGGACTAATCTACGGAGGTTGGATGGGCAGCTAGAAAGTATTCTAATGCCTTTCCCTTAATAGTCTTATGAGGCACGAACCTGATGTCGAACTACTAGAGGATTACCGCCCATCGTGCTAGTCGGCTAGTCAGCATGGGACGACCTAGGATGTACTTCAACGGGTCTACCCGAGAGACCAGTTGTACCTCATGGTGATACCGGTAATGCCGTAATTTCTGCATAGAGAATATGAGTTCAAGGCAACTTTTCTCGATGGGGGAGTACCGGGTCTCCGTATCGACGAGCATGTAGCTGAGGATTAGAGGTTGTTCTCTGCCCCCTCATTGTTCTTCTGGGCGAGAAGGGTGTCGAGGGACCATTCCAGGGCAGTGACATAGAGGACCAGCGGCTTCCCGGAGATGGGTGGCATCAAGACCAGAGGCCAGAGCAGATACTGCTTGATTTCCTCAAAGGCAGTCTAGCACTCTACATCCCACTCATAAGTGGTTCCCTTCTTCATTAGTTGTGATAAGGGATTACACTTACCGGCCAGATTCTCAATGAATCGGCGTATATAGGCCAAGTGGCCTTGGAAACCTCTAAGCTTCTGAATATTACTTGGGGGAGGCATCTGGCTGATGGCCTTTATCTTGTCTGGGTCGATCGCAATGCCCCGGTACCTGACAAAAAAGCCAAGGAACTTTCCATAGGTGACCCCAAAAGCACACTTCAATGGGTTCATCTTCAGGTAGCGAGAACGGAGGAAGTCGAACACTTTCTCAAGATCCTTGATATGGTCATGGAACTGGAAATATTTGACTACCATATCATCCACATAGCATTCCACCAATGTCCCAAGGATTGTCTTGAAAATGTGGTGCATGGCCCACTCATAGGTGGCACCTGCATTCTTCATGCCGAATGGCATAACCTGGTAATAGAAAGTACCTTTGGGTTCCCTAAAAGTCGTGGACTCCTCGCCCTCAAGGGCCATCCAGATCAGATTATATCCAAAGTAACCATCCATGAAGGAGAGGGCTTGTAACCCCGTCGTAGCGTCAATCAAAATTATGTCACTAGAAGGGGAAAATAATCCTTCGGACAATGGCGGTTGAGATCTCAGAAGTCGATACAGACTCTGATATGTCCATTCTTCTTCCTGACTGGTATAATGTTGGCTAGCCACTTGGGTTAATGGACCTCCTTAACAAAGTTTTCCCTAATGAGATTGTCAAACTCGACCTCAAACATGGAATTGTGAGAAGGGTTCATCTTTCTGGGAGGCTTCTTGAACCCACGATGATTTTCCGGAAGGACGAGGCAGTGGAAAACTACCTGAAGATCTAGTCCCAGAATCTCATTGTAACTCCAGGAGAATACATCACAGTTCTATTTAAGGAAGCCTACGTACCACTATTGCTCATCAGGGGACATAGCGGCACTGATGAATGTGGGTCTTGGGTCTGCCTCGCTTCCGAGGTTCACCTGTACCAACTTGTTGACCATGGTGGAGACGCCTTCCTCAAAGGCAGGGGGCGTCCTCTATGTCCTCTTCTCCACTTATGGAGGGATCCCCCATGGGGGAAGCTGCTTCTGAGTTACCAGGCCTTGATGGTAGGCTGGTACCAGCTTTTGTGGCAGTGGTTACTGCATTGGGGAACTCTGGCACTGCCGAGACCATAGTGACGAAGGCTGTCAACCCGATGCCATCTGGTCTCCATCCCAAGGGGTCATGCTTGACAATATCAAAGCAGTAGTGGCGCATCGGCCAGAGTCGGATTATTATAGCCCAACGAAATAGGCAAGTATGACGTACCACCATTTCCATAAGTCGGACGTCCTGATACCTGATGAGAGTGGGAGGCTCCGGGATCACAGGAGCCTGATTCGTATAAGAATATGAAATGATCATCTGATGCCCCCCGGATCTGGGAGAATGGTTCCCACTTTTCTTGGAAATGATAAAACATTTCCCTATATTGGGGGTCGTGGCCTCCAACTGATGGATTGGGAAGACATAGGCGTCATTCCGGCCTGCCCAAGGGTCGGTCGTAGTAGTGACAGGATCAACTTCACTTGCCTGGACTTGCTTATCATTTCTCTTATAATAGTCAGCATCCAAGTATTGGGCTTCAAAAGAGGTGAAAGGATATGCACACCTTGGAGTACGCCCACTTGACCATTAAGGGAGTACTTGAGGCATTGGTGATACGATGAGGAGACCACCGCATGCAGGTGAATCCATGGCCTACCCATCAATGCATTATACACGGTGTCCTGGGAGACAACCATTAACTCGGTGCTGGCCACTGTTGTACCCCACTCTCTTGGATTTTAATGATCACAATCACTCTCATCGTAATCTAATATTGTTTCTAGTGTTTTTGTTAATAGACATGCTTTCAGGAGCAAGAAGTGGCAAAGGAGGAGTAGTGGACTGTTTTCATGTCCACCGGCCAACCGGTGGCCTCAGCACCGGCCAGCCGGTGGAGGCTGGACAGAAGGGTCTTCCCTCTGTCAAGGCCACCGGCCAACCGGTGTGCCACCACCGGTCAGCCGGTGTAACTCCAACAAGTAATGAGACCTACTGCCTCACCACCGGCCAGCCGGTGGCCTCCTCACCGGCCAGCCGGTGGAACTCCTTGGAATAGTGAGACCTACTGTCTCACCACCGGCCAGCCGGTGGCCTTCCCACCGGCCAGCCGGTGGCTCCTGGGCAGAAGCACTCTCCACCTACCAAGGCACCGGCCAGCCGGTGGACAAGCACCGGTCAGCCGGTGAGCAAAGTCAAACTAGCCGTTGGAGCTTGACCAGACTTGCCCACTTGATCCCCAACGGCTCCGAAAGCCCTCCAACGGCCATATTGAAGTATTTGGGAGTATTTCTCCTATAAATAGACGTCCATGGATGCCGGGAAGACTACCGATCATATACCAAAGCATACCAAAGCTATTTTGATCATTTGAGGCTCCTACGACAATTCTCAAAGGCCACTTGAGATTCAATTGCCATCCTTGAAGCTTGGGCTGCCTCTACATCAACTACACTCACTTCTTGGCGCTCAAGGCTTCCTCTAGTTTGTTCTAACTTATTTACTTCAATTGTTTAGTTCTTAATTGGGTTTGTATTAAAACAAACCACCCGTTTTCTTTCTTCTTTCAATTTGGGTTTCTTGCTACAACCAATATAAAAAAGCAAGCTGTAAGAGGGTGATCTAGCCTACCTTAAAACGGCTAGTGGGTTTCTTGCTATAACCATTAAAAAGCAAGCGGTCGTATAAATCTCCCAACGGTTGAGTTGGGAGCGGAGACGTAGGCTTGAGTTTAAAGCCGAACTCCGTTATCAATTGTGTCTTGCCATTTTACTTTCCGCTGCATTTAAATTTGTTTTAAATTGTTAATTAATTTTAAAAAGGCAATTCACCCCCCCTCTTGCCATCACCTCCGACCCAACATTTGGTATCAGAGGGAGCGTTTGTGTAATACCTTAACCGGTTACAAACGAAAAATCCATAGTGATGACTTCTTTCTCACAAGCACCCGAAGGGTATTCCATGACTCGGGCTCCATACTTCGATGGAACCGATTACACATATTGGAAAACACGAATGATTACTTTTCTTAGAAGTATTGGCTATCCTATATATAGAATAGTTATGCAAGGCTACACTCTTTCTAGTAAGGATGAATCGAAATGGACCCCCGAAGATATTGCCAATTTTGAGCTTGATGGCAAAGCCATGAATGCTCTTCATTGTGGGTTAGACCGTAATGAGTTTAATCGTATTTCTACTTGCACTACCTCACACGAAATTTGGAAACTTTTGGAAGTGACCCATGAGGGCACTAACAAAGTCAAAGACACTAGGTTAGATATGTATCGTCAAGACTTTGAGAGTTTCACAATGCACCCACACGAGTCAATCACCGAAATGTTTACTCGTTTTACTGATGTTTGCAATGGGAGAAAGTCCCTTGGTGATGATGTTTCAGCAGAAACAATGGTGAAGAAAATTCTTTGGGTCCTACCAAGCTCTTGGGCACCAAAGGTGACGGCAATCCAAGAAGCGAAAGATGTGAAGAAGATGCCGGTTGAAGAACTCATAGGGTCACTCATGACTTATGAGATTACCATGAAAAGACAAGCCGATAAAGAAGGAAAGATCTTCAAGGAGAAAAAGAACATTGCTTTCAAGGCAAAGGAAGAAAGCTCCTCCGATGATAGTGAATCCGAGATGGCTCAACTAGCAAGGAAAATGAGTAAGTTCATGAAGAAGAAGAAGAAATTTCAAAAGGCACGAAAGGAAGAGCCAAAGGCGGAGAAAGAAATCACCTGCTTTGAATGTGGAAAGAGAGGCCACATCAAACCGGAGTGCCACATTTTCAAGAAAAGGTTAAAAGAAAAGAAAGAAAAGAAAGACAAGAAGGCCTTCAAAGCATCAACATGGAGTGCAAGTGATGACTCCATGTCATCAAGCGACTCAAGTGATGAAGGTGGAAAATGCCTAATGGCATTTGATGAGGTATCCTCTTCTCACTCTTCTTCTCACTCTTCTTCCTCATCTTCTTCTTTTAATAATGATATGTCTTATGAAGAACTCCAAAATGCAAGAGATCAATTAGAGGAAGGTTTTCACGAACTTACCTCTAAATTTTTGACCTTAAAAAAGAAAAACAAAACTCTTATTTCCGAAAAAGACAAACTTCTCAAAGAAAATGAGGAGCTTGCCCTTAAAGTCAAAAATATTCCAAATGTAGATTCTTTAAATTCTACTATTAAGGATTTGAAGGAATCTCTTGCCAAGTTCACCCAAGGTGAACAAAACTTAACTAAATTGCTAGGTTCTCAGCGTTCGGCTAGAACCTCACATGGACTTGGCTATAACAAGCAATCCACTTTTTCTAGGGCACCCACTACTTTTGTAAGGGGGAGCTCTCAATACAAATTTTGTAATTATTGTAAAAAGACCGGTCACATGATTTATGAATGTGATTGTAAAAATGCTAGGTATGGAAGACCCAAATCTATTACCTACTCGGATGAGTATCATAGAAGGAATCCCTCTAGAACATTATGGGTTCAAAAGTCTCTTTTTGCTAATCTTTCCGGACCCAAACTTATATGGGTACCAAAATCTCTTCTCTCTTGATTTTGTAGGATAAACGCCAAAAGAGTAAGACCTCTAAAGGGTCGTGGTATCTTGACAGCGGTTGCTCAAGGCACATGTGTGGCGATCCCTCCGAGTTCAACTCACTTGAAGAATTCGATGGAGGATATGTCACCTTTGGTGATAACTCAAAAAGCAAGATCGTCGGAATAGGTACCATTGGTTTTGGTAG
The DNA here is from genome assembly GCA_963277665.1 of Viscum album. Lineage (NCBI taxonomy): Eukaryota > Viridiplantae > Streptophyta > Magnoliopsida > Santalales > Viscaceae > Viscum > Viscum album. The sequence continues at coordinate 44,707,952 of OY728155.1, forward strand.
CTCCTCTTTTATTAAAGATGTTTTATTAGTTAAAGGTTTAAAGCATAATTTAATTAGCATTAGTCAACTTTGTGATAGTGGTTTTTCAGTCAATTTTCAAAATGATTTATGCAATGTGTTTGATTTTCAAAACAAGTTGATATTTTCTGCTTCCCGTTTTCAAAATGTTTACATTATTGATTTAAAATCTCTAGCTAGCCAAAATGTTAAATGTTTAAGTGCTCTTGACAATGAGTCTTGGCTTTGGCATAGAAGATTGGGGCATTGTAGCTCTCATTCACTTCTAAAGCTTAATAAGAACAAGCTCATTCGTGACCTTCCTAAACTTAAATTTAAGAAAGATTTGATTTGTGAGCCATGCCAACTTGGTAAGCAACACAAGTCGTCTTTCAAATCTAAGAAGGAAGTGTCTACCTCAAAATCTCTTGAACTCCTTCATCTTGATCTTTTTGGTCCTACTCCCGTAGCAAGCTTAGGTGGAAAATCCTATACCTTAGTTATTGTTGATGACTTTTCTCGTTTTACTTGGGTTTTCTTTTTAGCCCATAAGAATGATGCCTGTAAAACCTTTTTGAAATTCTCTAGGAAAGTAGAAAACGAAAAAGGATATAAAATCATATCTCTTCGTAGTGATCATGGTGGTGAATTCGAGAACAAAGAATTCGATGAATTGTGTTCCTCTCAAGGATACAATCACACCTTCTCTGTCCCTAGGACTCCTCAACAAAATGGAGTGGTTGAAAGGAGAAACCGAACTCTCCAAGAAATCGCTCGAACCCTCCTTAGTGAATTCGACCTCCCTCAATATTTTTGGGCCGAGGCGGTAAACACTGCTTGTTATACTATTAATAGAGTCCTTGTAAGACCCCTTCTTAAGAAAACCCCCTATGAACTTTGGAAAGGCAAATTTCCCAAAGTTGGTTATTTCAAAGTGTTTGGGTGCAAATGCTTCATCCTTAACACAAAAGATAACCTAGGGAAATTTGATGCCAAATCCGATGAAGGTATTTTTCTTGGGTACTCCAACTCAAGAAAAGCCTATCGTGTCTTCAATAAACGTTTAAAAACCATCGAAGAATCATCTCATGTCAAATTTGATGAAACTCTTCCAAAACCTCACCCGGTCATTGAGGATGTTGAAGATAAGCTTGGTAAGCTTCATTTGAATGATTCCTCTTCTCCTCTCAAGGAGGATGACCATCAAGAACCCTCTTCACCATCTTCGCCTTCCACCTTGCCTAAGGTTTGGAAACCTTCTAGAGACCATCCTTTAGAAAATGTCATAGGTGACCTTCAAGCCGGTACTCGAACTAGAAGATCTATCCTCAATGAAGTTGAACATCAAGCCTTCATTTCTCACCTAGAACCTCAAACCGTTAATGATGCTATTAATGATGAGAATTGGGTTCTTGCAATGCAAGAGGAACTAAATCAATTCTCTAGAAATGATGTTTGGACTCTTGTTGAAAGACCCAATGATCATCCAATTATTGGCACTAAATGGGTTTTTAGGAACAAACTTGATGATCAAGGAAACATAACCCGGAACAAGGCTCGCCTAGTAGCTAAGGGCTATAATCAAGAAGAAGGAATTGATTATGGTGAAACCTTTGCCCCCGTTGCTAGGTTAGAATCCATTAGGATCTTGTTGGCATTCGCCGCCCACTTAAATTTTAAGCTTTTTCAAATGGATGTTAAAAGTGCTTTTTTAAATGGTTTTATTTCTGAAAAAATCTTTGTTGAACAACCTCCCGGTTTTGAAGATCCAAAATTTCCAAATCATGTTTTTAAGTTAACCAAGGCTCTTTATGGCTTAAAGCAAGCCCCTCGGGCTTGGTATGAGCGGTTAACAAAATTTCTTTTAGAAAATGATTTTAAAATGGGTCAAGCCGATTGTACCCTCTTTTTAAAACACACTTCAAAAGATCTTTTAATAGTCCAAATTTATGTTGATGATGTTATCTTTGGTTCTACCAAAGAATCTCTTTGTACTGATTTTTCAGATTTAATGAGAAAAGAATTTGAAATGAGTTTTATGGGAGAATTGAAATTTTTTCTTGGTTTTCAAATCTTTCAAAATTCAAATGGTATTTCTCTAAGCCAAAGCAAATACACAAACGAGCTTCTAAGTCGTTTTGGTATGGATCAAGTAAAGGAAATTAGTACACCCATGAGTACTTCATGTAAGCTTACGTTAGACGAAGCCGGGAAACCGGTGGATAACAAGCTTTATAGGAGTATGATCGGGAGTCTACTTTACCTAACTGCGACCCGTCCAGACATCATGTTTAGTGTTTGCCTTTGTGCTCGTTTTCAAGCCAATCCTAAAGAATCCCATCTTAAATCGGTCAAAAGAATTTTTAAGTATTTAAAAGGATCCAAAAATCTTGGTTTATTTTATCCCTCAAATACTTCTTTTGAACTATCTTCTTATTCGGATGCTGATTTTGGCGGATGTCAATTAGATCGTAAGAGTACTAGTGGAACCTGTCATCTGCTAGGCAAGTCCCTTGTTTCGTGGAGTAGCAAGAAGCAAAATTGTGTTGCTCTTTCTACTGCCGAGGCCGAGTATGTAGCCGCTGGCAATTGTTGTGCCCAAATTATTTGGATGCAACACACTCTCTTGGATTATGGTCTTTCCTATGATCATGTCCCTATTCGGTGTGACAACACTAGTGCCATTAGTATCTCTAAGAATCCAATACAACATTCTAGGACAAAGCACATAGACCTAAGGCATCATTTCCTTCGTGACCATTTTCAAAAAGGAGATATCACTTTGGACTTCATTTCCACTGATTTCCAATTAGCTGATATTTTTACCAAACCGCTCCCGGTTGACCGTTTTGATTTTATTAAAGGGGAGTTAGGAATGATTCGTCAATGAGCACTATTAAATATTTGACTTTCTTGGCTTGCTTATATTTGACTTTTATTAGAATTTTTTTTTTTTAAACTTTTTTCTTAATTCTGTTTTTTATATTTTTTATGACTTTTAGTTCCACCGGTCAACCGGTGGTACATCACCGGTTAACCGGTGGTGTCGGGTTTTGCTTAATGGGCCGGCCGAGGAAGGGTTAAAATTGATTTTAAAACCCTTCCTCCCTCATTTCTCTCTTCTCTCTCGGGCTGCTCCTCCTAGAACCGCAGGTCCTCCAAACCCTAACCTCCTCCTTGCTCTCTCAAGCTCCCTCTTCTCTCAATCTCTCTCTTTTTGCTCCTTTTGCCATCATGGGACCTCGATCTTCACGCAAAGGCAAGGGAATCGCTCAAGAAGCTCCTCCTCCTCCTTCCATCCCTCAACTCCCGGACTTTTGGCATGACAAAGTTATTCTGCCGGGTAGGGTAATTGATTTTTCTTGGTTGTCTACTGCTCGTCTTGAGCTTTTCTCGATTATTGAGTATCAACATTGGCATTCTTTCTTTGAACCCCCTGAGAAGGATGTCATTTATCCTCTTCTAGTCAAAGAGTTTTATGCTCATTTGACATGGTCCGTTTCTGATGACATTGATACCATCTCCTCCACTGCTCTTGGGCAACCCATCACTATCACTTCGTTGGAGATTGCCCGGATGCTCGGGATTCCTCATGTTGGACCCCATGCTTTTGCTCAGGGGGAGTTTCCTAGGGATCGTGAGTTTGATATAGCTGAAGCCCTTGAGCATCTCACAGGGCAGCCCTCAAATCCCATTGTCAAGCTCTCCCAGCTTTCTCCTAATCATCGTATTATTGAGCGCCTCATCCAAACTTCCCTTGCGCCCCGTATCGGGGATCATGATAATGTCAAATTCATTGACATTTATCTTCTCTCATTTATCACCCGAGGCATACACTTCAATTTGATCCGGTTTCTGTTCCGGGCCATGACATATGTGGCTGAGCACCCACGCCGGTCCAAAACTCTACCCTACGGACGCCTCTTGACTAAAATCTTTTCATTTCTTGATGTGCCTCTTCATGCTACTTCCTTCGAGCAGCCAACGAAGGATAGCATAGTGAATTTTATGATGGTGCAACGAATGAACATCCGTTGGCACCCTTGGCGTCAGGAATGGATTGTGGACAAGGACGGTCTTCTCAAGGCCTATTCTCCTCAGACTCATTCCCATCCTCCTGCCAATGCCATGCCTCCTGCTATCGCCGCTGCCTATCCCCTTTCAGACAGTGAGGATAGTGATGATGATGAAGAGGAAGGCAGTGGTGACAGCGAAGGTGAGGCTGATGCTGCTGCTGATGAGGAGGCTGGAGAGGGTGATGATGCACCTGAGCCTGCTGAGGCTGTGCCCCCTCCTGCTGATGCTGGTGGCTTGCCGGTGACGGCTGACCAGTTCCTACGCTTCCAGGATCAGATTGAGAACCGGCTGGACTTACAGTTCTCCTACATCAGCTCTCAGTTTGATCAGCTTCACTCACGGATTGATTCTCTAGATCGTCGCTTTGAGGCGGTCCAGGCTCCTCCGGCTCCTCCGACCTTCAGGCGCCGCCGTCACTCTCGGCCCTCTAGGAGTGAATAGAGCCGTTCCTGTTTTTTGGCTTGTATTTGTATTTGTATTTGTTTTTTGAACTTCCTTTATCGTTTCATCTTTTATGGAATTCAAGTTATCCTATCTTTCCATCCTTCTTTGTCATTCCTTATTAGTATTTTTTCTTTCATAATTTTTCTCCTATTTTGATAATCCCAAAGGGGGAGAAAACCTCTCTATTACATAGCTTTTTATTAAAATTCTCTTTTTACAAGTTCCATTTTAAGTTTTTGATGTCATCCAAATCTGTTTTAAATGGTTAAGTATGGTTAAGTTATTGTTTTCAATTGATTTCTTTACAAATGGCATTTGGTTGCAATTTCAAAAAATGACCATCTCTCAGTATTTCAATACTTTCAAGATCATTATATTTGGCACGTCTCTACGTTTTTAAAGTTCAAATTGTTTATTTAAGTTTTCAATTGACATACCTTTTTTTTTTTAAAAGCTTTCATACCTTTTTTTAAAAAAAATTTTTTGTGATTGTGATCATCAAAATAGGGGGAGATTGTTGTACCCCACTCTCTTGGATTTTAATGATCACAATCACTCTCATCGTAATCTAATATTGTTTCTAGTGTTTTTGTTAATAGACATGCTTTCAGGAGCAAGAAGTGGCAAAGGAGGAGTAGTGGACTGTTTTCATGTCCACCGGCCAACCGGTGGCCTCAGCACCGGCCAGCCGGTGGAGGCTGGACAGAAGGGTCTTCCCTCTGTCAAGGCCACCGGCCAACCGGTGTGCCACCACCGGTCAGCCGGTGTAACTCCAACAAGTAATGAGACCTACTGCCTCACCACCGGCCAGCCGGTGGCCTCCTCACCGGCCAGCCGGTGGAACTCCTTGGAATAGTGAGACCTACTGTCTCACCACCGGCCAGCCGGTGGCCTTCCCACCGGCCAGCCGGTGGCTCCTGGGCAGAAGCACTCTCCACCTACCAAGGCACCGGCCAGCCGGTGGACAAGCACCGGTCAGCCGGTGAGCAAAGTCAAACTAGCCGTTGGAGCTTGACCAGACTTGCCCACTTGATCCCCAACGGCTCCGAAAGCCCTCCAACGGCCATATTGAAGTATTTGGGAGTATTTCTCCTATAAATAGACGTCCATGGATGCCGGGAAGACTACCGATCATATACCAAAGCATACCAAAGCTATTTTGATCATTTGAGGCTCCTACGACAATTCTCAAAGGCCACTTGAGATTCAATTGCCATCCTTGAAGCTTGGGCTGCCTCTACATCAACTACACTCACTTCTTGGCGCTCAAGGCTTCCTCTAGTTTGTTCTAACTTATTTACTTCAATTGTTTAGTTCTTAATTGGGTTTGTATTAAAACAAACCACCCGTTTTCTTTCTTCTTTCAATTTGGGTTTCTTGCTACAACCAATATAAAAAAGCAAGCTGTAAGAGGGTGATCTAGCCTACCTTAAAACGGCTAGTGGGTTTCTTGCTATAACCATTAAAAAGCAAGCAGTCGTATAAATCTCCCAACGGTTGAGTTGGGAGCGGAGACGTAGGCTTGAGTTTAAAGCCGAACTCCGTTATCAATTGTGTCTTGCCATTTTACTTTCCGCTGCATTTAAATTTGTTTTAAATTGTTAATTAATTTTAAAAAGGCAATTCACCCCCCCTCTTGCCATCACCTCCGACCCAACAGCCACTAGGCCACCGAACTGGGTCTTTAGACAGATCTTGCCGACCTGGGTCTTCTCGGTCCTGTCATATCTCTGGATTCTTAAATCGGAGGGAGTCTGGTCATCTTCAGATAACCCTATCTTTCGTAGTTTCCGTGTCAGGATAAGGTTGATCCTGGATCTGGTGTCAATGAGACAGTGGCGAACCTCCACACCGTTAAACTGGTCGGTGATATAAAACGGGAAGATGTTCCCTTGTATGGGGGAGCATTCATCCTCTATAGATAATGAAATGATGGCCTGACATTCGGCATCCTCAACTGTTTCAGCATTGAAATATTCTACAGCTTCTACCTTCGTCTCAAACTGGAGGGGGTGCCTTAAAGCCTCGACAAGTGCTTCACGCATATCTGGTGAAATGTGAAAGGCTTAAAGGATGGAAATCCTCACTAGGATACCAGCGAGGTTCTTGAGAAAATATTACTTTTGTGCCAATCATGAACTTCTGCTTGCAGGGAGCCACTCTATGATGGAAGGCATGGCAGGCCCTGCCAGCGAGACCGGCACCTGACTGGTACTAGGAATATCCCACTGCTCACTAGTCGAAGCCCAAAGAGTAGATGTTGGATGAGGACCGAATGACTAAAATCAGCCTGTAGTGGGGAGAAGCTAGTCGCAGCATGTCCTAAGTGGTTATGCCTGATCCAGTAGCACAAACGGTGGTGGAGGCGGCCCTGTTGACACTGGATGAAGAGGTTGTGCGTGCTGAGTTTTGTGTTGGGCCTGCTGTCTGGTCTTAGTGGCATGCACAGACTGGCTGGAGGTGCCAACTGACGTTCCTCGACGACCCATATGGCCATGGCTCCGCCGATGTTGGCATCGGCTAGGGACGTTGGGGAGGTTCGCCTGGTGCTCCCCCTCGTCGGGAGTCATATAGGGGTTTACCAACTCAACGGTATTAACCAAAGTGTACCCTTAACTATCACTTGACGAATCATCCACCACTGGGCGTATTCTAAGGGGAATCCCCATCTTGGGGGGTTTAAAGTCACCGAGAGTGCGGGATGACGACGACATTGGCAGGGCGCATTGCTTTTTCTTGCGCCGCCGATGATTTCTCCTCTGGGAAGAGGTCGGCTGAGATGACGATAAAGGAGTTGTGGCTGCAGCTTCTAAAAGCTCCTGCTGATTCAGACGTGCATGGATAATGCCATGGGTGCGAGCAACCATGTTTCGAGCCATCCAATCATTATACTTCTGGGACCCATGGTCAGTCGCCTACTGCCACTCACCTTCGTCGTCGCTACTGCTATCTGACCTCACAAAGACACCCACCACTTGTGTCGGGGCTGGGCCCAACCTGACTATGTTTCTTTCAATTTGTTCTTAGAGACAGTCCTTGAACACATAGCACTGATTGATGGTGTGCCCCAGGATCCAGTGATAAGGGAAGTAGTTGGGGTGATCAGTGAGATGCACCTCCTCTGGCTTTCTGCTCTCAGGCAGTCTTACAATCCTCTTCTCTAAGGTACTGTGGAAGTAACCAAGGACCTGAGCCTCGTCGAACGAGTAGGTCTGATTCCTTCTGTCTGGAAAGGGGGCTCTAGGAGCCTGATTCTGACGGGGGGGGGGGGGGGGGGGCAGAAGAGCCTGTTGAGGAGGCAGAACTTGATTATCTCACCTAGGTGGTGGTGGCGTGTTACGTGGAGGAGCCTTCCGATTTTTAGGTGGTCCCTACTGGGCTGGAAACTGTGCTTATGGTGGTGGAACTCTATGGGGATGTAGAGCTAGATCCACTAGTAGAAATTCTAGCTTCCTAGGGGCCTCTACCTGGGCCACCATGGCGGGCTCGGCACTGGCAGGCCTCCTTGATGGGATTACAGGGGGCAGCGGACTTTCCTGGAAGACCTGTTACAGGGATTCGTCGAGGCGTTGAGCCTTATCTAAGAAGTCTCAGAACCCTCCAGGATAGTTTTGAGTAATCAAGGAGGGAACCAGTTTCGTCTTGACATTATCCATGCACATCGTCAGTAATTTCTCTTGAGTTAGTGGCATGTCAAGTGAGTATGTGAGCCCCTTCCACCGGGCAACAAAGTACGCGACTCTCTCATCAGGCATTTGTTTTCACTTGAAGAGGTCTGCGATGTTCGTTTTCTGGGTGCTAGATATGAACTGGTAAAGGAACTGCCTGTGAAGTTCCTCCCATCTAGTCATGGATCCGACAGGGAGTTGGTTGTACCAAAGGAATGCCAGCCCCACCAGTGTCTGAACAAAACAGCAGAGCTTGGTGGCCTCCTGCTACGCTGGGGTCCCTAACATAGGCCCACACCATGAGTTAAAGTGGATCAGGTGCTGCGGCGGTTCCCCCATCCCATTAAATGGGGAGAAGGTGGGGTTTTCAAATCCCAGGGGTGCTGGCATGTCATCCACCCATGCCGAATAGGGCTTGCCATCCGGTGGGATGACCACCTGTCACGTTTCCAAATCCTCTAGGTGGATGATGAGTGTCTCCCGTGGATCATCCATATGGGGGTCCCTATCTTGACAGGGGTCCCTAACAACGAGCGTGTTGTCGAGCTCTTCAATTAGGTAGACATGCTCAGTGGATCGTGGAGCGGTTGGTGGAGCAAATCATGGGTCTTCCGGAGGAGCCCAAGTGGGGTTACTTGGATTGTCGCGCCATTCAGGAGGGTTTGGTGAGACATACCGCACCCTCTTTCCATGGGCTCTGGCTTCCACCCTATCAGCGAATGCAGAATGATCAGGGTAGCCTGGTGGAATCTCGCCAAGCGGTAGTTGTTCATGCCCCTGCTGCCCCGGCCTAGGATCACTGTAGTCGGGTCATCGCTCTGTAATGCGTTCAGCCATAAGTTCGTCGACCAAATTCTTCTGCTCAGCAAGCTGCTAGTAAAATGTGGCCTTCTTGGGGTCCTCTTCCATCTTTATCACTGAGGTGGATGGGACGGATTGCTTGACAGCTCCGACGTGCTCCTTTTTTTACTAACATTATGGCTGAGTACCAATGCCTCGGTGGGCAGACGGAGACCTAGGAGGTTACTCTGCTGACAAGTAATCCTCCCTGATGGGTCCAGTAGTGGTGGCATTTCCTCATGGAGGACGTTCCCATAAAGAAGTTCAATATCATTTTCCCCTCCCAACAAATTGGTCATGTTTACCGCAACCCTTCTCGGGGGCATGTCTTCAATGTCGCCTAGTGAGTCGGGTTGCCGGCGAATTGCACTAAAGAGGAGGGCATCATACTTCCCCCAGCCGTGGACTTGCGCGTGGGGGGTATCCTTCTTAATAACTTTGCGGGGTACTTGGAAACTCTGAATGCATTGCTGTTGGAGGGCCTAGTGGTGACTAGGTGACTCGGTGTGCTGGACCACGGGGAGTGTGGTCAGGTCAACCAGATGGAATTATTCACTGATGTCTTTAAGGTGCACTTGGCTCCCAGGATAAGTCACTCATCAGTGGAGAAGACGGAAGTGAGTCACCCAGAGGGTATGGAAAAAACATTCAAACTCCTCCGGGGTGATAGATTCCGGCGTACAAAAACTCGGTCCTATGAACGGCCAAAACTTCACAGGGAAGTGGCCTGCTGCAAGGATAGTCCAGAAGCTCCTCAGCTCAGATTCAGGGTCTGGCCTTTGATTTCCCCACTTGTCAACTGAGGGTGGTTGAGGAACTAGTGGAAGCACCGAGGCAGACCACTGGGACAGTGGGCTGGCCGGTGGAGAATACAGTGAGCGGGCTGACTGGTCGCCGAATCTTGGGATGTCCTCTGAGGGTCATAGTGACCTGGCCGTTATATCACGATAGGATGGACCGGCGACCAAGGCTCTTGACACAGCATCAGCATCTTCCGAGGGTGGTCTATGTCACAGCTCTTCCTCCATTGACCCCCAAAATAGCTCTTCATAGTCCCTCGCCGAGGTAGAGGGCGCTTCCAAAGATGACGGTGGCGACTGTGTGGTCAGTCCCTAGGGACACGCCAGGTTCTCATCCTCCTGGATATACCATTGGATGGAGGCAGGGATCCTATGGACCTCGCATTCCAGGAGTACGAGGTTGATGCGCCTCATTCCTGCCCCATCCATTGACTCGAAGGACTAAGGAGAGGGCTCCCATGCTGAGTTGCACTTCGCCTCAGAGTCTGAGAAGTGGACTGGTCTAATTCCTGTTAGGAATTCCACAGGATTCCTCTTGCGGCAGTGACGACCCACCTTCCTGCCCCTGGGTGGCTTCTCGGGACAGGGCTGATTTCTGACATGGGGTCCTCTAGTCGCACTGGTGCTGGGGCAGAGAGGGTTTCCACCCGAGAAAGCCGGGGTGCGAGGAGCACCAGGAAAAATGTTGAAAGGGACACAGGGAGGACTTCTATGTTGGGAGTTGGTGAAGTGAAGTCAGCCTCCACCTCTCCGACCGCTGGGGCAAGGAGGACCTTCACTGATTGTCATGGGGACATGGGGAGGACCTCCATGCTGGCGAGTGACCGAACATGAAATGTCTCCATATCCACGGTCTGTGGCAGGGGAAGTGACCCCATACCTAGTGTAGTGAGCGGGGGAGATACCCCCATACATAGTGTTGCTATCACGGGGAAGACCCTAGCTTCGGTTGAAGGTGGCGCGAGGTAGACCTCCAAGCCGAGGTTGGAAATAGGGAGGGCCTACACCTTCCATAGTGGCGGCACATAGTGGGCCTCCACACTGGATGGAATTGCTGTGGATTGGTCCATAGCGGCCATAGCCTATACCGATGACCGTGAGAGTCGACCAAACCTGCCTGTGGGGCGGTTGGGGCCTCCATCCATGTCGGGTTTATAACTGCCCCTGCTCAACGTATAATGGGAGTTAGTGATATGAGTCAGCGGTGGCTCGGGCCATAGTAGTCACTGACGTTGAGGCCCCATGGCAGGAGCCCTCTTCCATTTGCGCCCGATGCTAGTGTCAGGTCAGATGAACTGGAGCCGGTGGTGCAGGTGAATGGCTTACCTACTCCTTGGCTCGAGGAACCGGACAACGGCACTGACGCGGCCTGGTGGGAGCCCTCACTAGGATCCCTTGAAGTGGGACTCTGATTAGGCCAACCCATACATCCCCTACCTCGTCGGAATAGGGGAGGGAGTTGTCAAGGCGTTTCGGGGACAAGATCCCGAAACAATTGAATGTTGGGGTGGGGACCAGTGGCTCACTACGTGGCCCTCAGGGGTGGCGTTGATGGCGAGGTGCAGCTGCCTCGAGATCCAAGAGGGCCATATCCCTCGTGGGGATGATACCCTCCTCCTAGTACCTGCATACAAGGTCATTAATTACCCTTTGATGGATAATTTCTGATGGGGAGAGGGGGCATGGGAGCCCAGCAGTCACGGCAGTCGAAGCTGTCATGGAAGAGGTAGAACCACGCGGGGTATCCGTGTTGATGTTGCCCCTGCCCCAATGCTATTCCATCTTTCGTGGCCGGTAAGAGGGATCCATGCTGACAACGTCACAGAACGGAATGCTCAATGTCCTGACTGTCCCCACTCCTAGTGAGTTTCAAGTTTGGCCCACTATTTGTTTGGGGGACCTGGTTCTGGGTGACTGGGTCTGATGACAAGCTAATCCATTGGTGCCTCAAACGCTACTAGTCTCCATGCTGAGGAGAAGATCTTCATGTCAGGTTCACCATTTCTATTTCTAACTCTTTTGTTGGGGTGCGCGCATCTGTCACGTAGAGGATGCGCGGCTGTTGCCCCGCATTCCCGCTTTCCAAATGTGGGCGGCATCCACTCCTTATTCAGGGATGTCTTCTCCTTGATTGAAAAAGGATAATGGGATGTTGGATCTTCCTTCCATGGATTCCTCCTCGAAGCTCGTCACCTAGTCCGGGTCTCCCTCATAGTTTTAAGACATTGTTCGTGAAACTCTTCCCGACGCCATATCTTCATGGACACCATTTAATTACATTGCTTTTTTCAGGACATTCATAGGAGTCCAGTCAGGGCAGCAACCTTTGGTTAGGAGAGTAGTCACGTTGGGCACCACTAGCGTGTCTTGACGCTGAGGGATTGGCATGTCTGTCTTCTGTCCCTTATTATCGGGATTCTTGAGGGTGTGGAATCCTGAGGCATCCCACATTGGATGCAGGGAATAATATTCCATGGGCATGTATCTGAGGTTTTTCTCAGCTTCCCATGTTTAACACGGGGTATGCCGAAAGTTTAACGTCCATCGGGGACGGACCAGACTGATCAGAACACTGATTAGAGTGGGTCAGATTGAGGAACCCCCTCGAGGGAATACCAATATTGGGTCCAACAAGTGGGTGGATTCCCGAATGTTGTCTGATATAATGGGGAGTGGAGTGGCATGATCTCACCGGGATGTGGTTTCCCGGGAAAGAATCAGGATGGGTGATGGATTTGGGCTTGAACCTCGAAGAGACTTACTACATATCCCCGTGGCAGGGAATCAAAGTCAGTTTAGTTCGATGGGACTATGGGACACCTAAATATTCAACCCGTGAGTATAGACGCATGGACGAGATCCAGAGGAAGTGGAACCTCTGGGTTATGGAATGAGCTTCCCGAGACACGTAGGCTTGAGAGAGAGATCAGGATGGGACATTAGTGATGGGCTTGAACCTCATGGAGGATTCCTACGTATCCCCGTGGTGGGGAATCAAAGACCACGTAGTTCAGATGGAGAATACTATTTAACATCATGTGGGATGGGGCGAACTGACATGAAGGTGGTCGGAATGAGCGGGTGTTGGGCTTGAACCTTGTGGAGGCTTCCTACGTACAATTCCTTGACATGGATCAAAGTCCCTGTAGTTTAGGATGGATTGGGGATTACACTCTAAGGTGGCCCAAGGTGGTGGGGCTTGAACCTCTTGGAGGATTCCTATATACCATGACTTGACATGGATCAAAGTCCCCATAGTTTGGGATGGATTGGGTCTTACACTCTGAGGCGGCCCAAGGTGGTGGGGATTCAATCTCGTGGAGGCTTCCTATGTACCATTCCTTGACATGGATCAAAGTCCCCGTAGTTCGGGATGGATTGGGCCTTACACTCCGAGGTGGCCCAAGGTGGTGGGGCTTGAACCTCATGGAGGCTTTCTACGTACCATGCCTTTACATGGGTCAAAGTCCCCGTAGTTCGGGATGGATTGGGGCTTACACTCTGAGGTGGCCCAATGTGGTGGGGCTTGAACCTTGTAGAGGCTTCCTACGTACCATGCCTTGACATAGATCAAAGTCCCCATAGTTCGGGATGGATTGGGGCTTACACTCTGAGGCGGCCTAAGGTGGTGGGGCTTGAACCTCTTGGAGGCTTCATAAGTACCATGACTTGACATCTATCAAAGTCCCCGTAGTTCGAGATGGATTGGGGCTTACACTCTAATGTGGCCCAAGGTGGTGGGGCTTGAACCTCATGGAGGCTTCCTACATACCATGCCTTGACATAGATCAAAGTCCCCATAGTTCGGGATGGATTTGTCCTTACACTCTGAGGCGGCCCAAGGTGGTGGGGCTTGAACCTCGTGGAGGCTTCCTACATACCATGCCTTGACATGGATCAAAGTCCCCGTAGTTCGGGGTGGATTGGGGCTTACACTCTGAGGAAGCCTGAGGTGGTGGTCATCATCGGTGCTTTCTCTAAGCTCACGTGAGTCATGCTCGGTGTGAGAAACAAGAGGTAGAATTGTCCTGATGATCACGTTGCAAATGATGCGTCCATGGAATGTGGAGTGGGGATTACATGTGGAGCGGCCCAAAGAGGAAACAGGGGCTTATGCATGGTTAGCAGCCCAAGAAGTCAGGGCTTACTCCAGGATGGAGGCCCGAGGCAAAAAAGCGCAGCGGGGGAGGGATTTGGGACCGAAGAAAGGAGGAGCAGGGATGTTGCCTCCTGGAAGGAAAACTAGGGGTTTCCACCAAGGTGGATGCCCTTCCCTGCGGACAAATGCCACTCTGATAAGGAGGATATCATCCCATGTGAGGGGTGATCCCATCCCCGTGGAGATGAGTGGGTGTGGAGAATGTCCAATGTGGGGGGACCCTGAGTGCGAGGCATTAGGCCAGGTCACAGTTTAATGTCATGTGCTGAGGAAGATGGTGCTTGGCAGTTTAACATCCTGTAGCTTGGATGAGGTGGGTTTTCTCCTCACCCCTAGGACTTACATAACCAGTACCCTTTGCTCCTAGTGTGAGGGAAGGCATCGACAATGCCATAGCAAGGGGGTTTCACGGAGCAAACCATCGAGGGTTCCACGTTAGTGTGGCTATGCGAATAAGCAATAGTCGTTAGAGTGGCTATGCGAAGAAGCATGAGGCAAAGCAATGCAATGGGCGGTATCGTCCAAGGGACTTTGAAGTTACTTCGTACAAGCCTAGAAGGTCGCATTGGAAAATGGCGCATGATGTGGATGCACGGGGTGTGAGAGACACCCTCGAATGGAATCCATAAGAAGAACATAGGGTGCCCACACCAGGAGGCACCTGGGGAGCACTGAGGTGAGGGGTCCTGGGGAATTGCATGCAACCTTTGAGGCTTGTGTGTGAAATAAGAGCCCTGCATGGAAAACATCGGGCTGGCGTGAAATTGGTGATTCTTTCACGTAATCGGGGCTGATGTTTTTGTGCACAACTAAAATAATTTTGCATAAGGGGCGGAAATGCGCAAAAGTGGGAGAGGATGTGCTCAACGACAGGGGTGCGTGAAATTTGAAGGGATAACACGCAATTAGACGGCCTGCGCGCAAGGGGTGAACCCCAAAGGGATTAGAATTCATTATAAACCATGGGAATCTCACGCGAAGGCGGACCCCGGGGTGACTTGGAACGAAAATAACCATACCAGAAGGCCATATTGTGTGCACGGAAGACATATTTCGTGCATGAGAGCTGGTTTAAATTCTTCAGCCCCGAAATGGTAGGGGAGCCTTCTATTTATAGGCGTCTGGTGGCACGGAAACAAAGTTGGTGTGAAATAATTGCACGTTGAAGGTTGGTGGTGTGAAATTCCATCCACACGGGGTGGGGGCGTGAAATTATTTCGCGCCTATGCCGAGGTATTTTCGCGAGACCCAGAACTTTCTGCGCAGGACACATTTTTTCGCGCGCCTCAGAATTTATTTAGTGCGACCCCTCCAGGCCCCCCGGACGGGGTCCCCGATTTTGAATATGAATTTGATTTGTCATTTTGAAACCTTCTTCAGCACTTGATCACTTTTAGGCGTCTTCAAATATGTTCATTCTTTCCATTTTATGTAAATATAATAACATCGTTTGCAGATATATAGTCTACCGCCTCCTCAAAGAGATGTTATATGTTCACACATTACATGGAATGTATTAAGGATGGTTTTAATTAAAAATATGTGAAATAAATGACATGTATATGATATTAATGACATAATTACCTCTCTATAAATATAATATATAATTTTCTTTATTATCCTTTCACACACTGAAAACATGATAACATCGTTCATGGACATGTGTACTACCACCTCCTCAATGTCTTGGGATTCCTTTTACATCACAAGAATTATATATAAAATTATATATGATTAAATAAAATGATATTTATGATATAATTTTTATTCTTTAAAGATAAGTGTTACTTACCTTATTTCCGTAAGGATCATTGAAAAATGGTAACGTTACTCATGCCTACGTACGACCTACCGTCTCTATGATTGTATCATTGGTTGATTTTTCTTAAAAATCATTCATGATTGGGTTTAAAAGTATAATTTATGTATAAATATTATAATTATTTCATGATTATTATTCTAGATATGTTTATATAATGAACCCTTTGACCATAGTTTACCTACCAAAGTCATTTTTGACACATAAACTGAATATGGTCAAAACACCTGACATGAACTTAGTTGTTTAAGTGGTTGATTAAAAAATTATAATAAGTGAAATAGAAGTAATGATAAACTCGAAAAAAAAATTGAAGTAATTAAATAATTATCATAAGTTTATTATTCATCAAATTAATTACACATGGGGAAATTTATACTCAAGGTAATGTATTTCATCACACCTTTTACATCTATGAGATAAATGTCATATTAACCACTTAATTATTTTTTGTGGAATATCTACAGCCCCCATTGATATATTATATCATGAATTATTTTATCTTCATGGTATTTAAATGATTCATTTTATTATAATTACTTTTTGGGTTTCCAATTCATATTTCACCACAATTGTCAGGGATTTCATCTCAATGTTCTTTCATTGAGGAATTTCTTGATGATACGAACCTTTATTCTTTGATAAGGTGTATACAAAACCCCTTTGATATTTTATATCCATATATTTATCTATTATCATGTTATTTAATTATTTTTTAAATTTTATTCTTTCATGGGGCTTATGATTTATATGTTCAAAGTGGTATGGGACACTTTGAATGTTTAAAGATTTAATTTCAAAATATTTTCTCCATGTCAATAATCTTGGTATTATATTACATATTTATTTATATTTATATAATAGGATTATAAAGGATATTTTAGGTATAATTTTAATTCCATTAAAATGTTTTAAAAAGGAATAATTTTATGTTTATTAAAAGGAATGTTTTGAAAAATGACAAATAAAATGTCCTATTTTTAAAGTACAGTGATAATGACCATTCAAGTCATCATGAATTTTATTTGATTATAGGCTTCCTATATAAGCTTACATATTTTATTAAATGAAAAACCCTATTTTATTTTATTTTTTTATTTCTATTTTGAAAAAAAATCAAATAAAAGGTTGTTTGGGTAATGAAAATGGGTTCTAAAAAGAAAAGGTATTTTTATCGAAATGTGTTTTCATATGGATTTAAAAAGATTTTTTAACGAGTTTTATGATGAGAGTTTTTTTACTCTAGATATGGTACTTGATCATTATATGAAATGTTTGATCCCGATATATCTTATATGAAGGGTTGATCCCCATTATATCTCATAGGTGAACCTAATATATCTTATACGAAGGGTTGATCCCCATTATTGATCATGGTAAATGGGTGGTCTGGATATAGCTTAAAAGAAGGGTTGAGCCTCATTATAGCTCATGGGTGAGATAAACATAGAATATATGAAGGGTGATTACCATTATAGATCTATAATTAATGTGTAATTATAATGTTCGAAGTCATCCTTATGGTTATTCCAATTAAAAGGGTTTAGAAAGTATTTTATATATATGATGCTCTAAGTCGCCAAAATAGGTATAATTGATTTCTATGGGTTTTAATGATTTTCTTGACCAATATGTGTGTTTTTCATTCATGTGAAAATATTTTATTTCATATTATCAATGAAATTTGAATATAAAGTTAAACATTATATAAGTTTTCATGTTTCTACCGAACTAACTATTTCCTTTATTTTTATATCCCTTATTGAGATTTTGTGATCATCCCATGTTTTCAAAAAGTTTTCAAAGTGTTTTAGGATTGGTAAGGGAAAGTATGAAGTCAAGTTGGTTGTTGTGGATATTTTATATTAAAATAATACATGCATTTTTTTAAAAGTTTTATATTATTGGAAAATGGATACTTATCAGAAGTTTCCACTTTTTATTTTTATGGTTTTGTTATGTTTGAGTTATGGCCTAATTCTATAAAACTATAAACTGGAAAAGGTCCTCAATGTGAAAGAAAGTAATTTATTGAATAAAACTCAAGATTATGTAATGTTTCAGGTTAGGGACTTATAGTAGACATAGATATTCCAAGTTGAATCATCAATAAAATTCATAAATTAAGAGATCCTCTATTAGAATTCTTAGGGTTAGGTCCCCAACATAAAAATGAAAAAGTACCATCTTCTGATTTATAGGTTTATATTAATCCAAATTAAAGGAAACATTCTTCTATTTACTAATAATATAACTATAAAAACTTTTAAAATTAATGTGGTTAAGTTTAATTATACCCTTTGTAGACATAACTTTGATATTATCCACACTGATATGGCCATGTCTATACTTTCATACCTCGGTATCTTCCAATTAAGTTCTTATAATCATTGTACCATCATCTTTACTACCAGTATCCATTATTCACCCCATGAGAATTCACCATAGATATTATGGTTGTCTTTCATACTCTATTTGAGAAAGTGATTATGAAACCTTCTTCATCATGTCATAAAACTGATATGATGCTATTTCAGAGACCTTGAGTGTGTCTTACATCATTCAGATTTAAGACACTTCCATTATTCATCTAAATATTGAAATTTCCTTTACAACTATTTATATAGCTTCATCATCTATCAAACATACTCTTCCTAAGATTAAAAATATATATTCCACCATACACCTCCAATCAACAATTTAATTAAAATATATACCCAAGTAAATAACCCAATATTCTTCTAGAATATTCACCACACCAATATATTATTTCCTCCTTCTATTATAATGATAGAATTTATGCTTCCAAAACATAATACCTTATCCTTAAATTCCTTTTTATTTCTATTTTACATGTTGATATGTCCATTATTTATAAAAATCCACTAAGTATGGTCTTGGACATTTGATCTACTTTTACTTCTTCCTTGGGACTTATCTTTTGATAATTTCTTCTAATTACCCTTCCATTGAGGTTATCCTCTGTATCCACCATCGTTAAGAACACTTATATAGGGTTATTTTATTTCTTTTCAACTCAATTATTCATTATGATTAAGATTATGAATATCATAAAATACAAGGTCCATCTTTCTCTTCATATTACTTATTGTTGTCACAATGGTATCCCAGCTTTCCAAAAGTGAATATAGAACCAGCAAAGTGATATGTATATCTTGTATCCATATTTTCATGTATTTTTATATGTGTATTAGTTGAAAACTATTTTATTTAATATAAGATTCATTCTTGATATCAATTTTTTATTTACTTTTATGTGAAACAAAAAAAAATTAACAATATAGAGGAAATCATGGAAATAAAGGAATAAGAGGACACTTCATGCCATGCTGCAAAGCGGAATAACATGACAATGGAAAATTAAAATGAAGATAATATTTAATATTTAAGTCAAACATAGAAATATTTATATTTAAATATGGTTCTCCATGATATATTATGTATAAAGGATGTTCTAGAGGCTTGAAACTGAAGAAACGAGGCAAAACAGGGGTTCCAGCACTAGAAATTGAAGATTCACATCATGCACTAAGTTCATAACATGAAAAACATAAAATATATGAAGGTTTTACATAAAATAAAGAGAATAAAACATGTTTATAGGGTTGTCTATGGTTTTCATATCATGAACACATATTTCATATTGTGAAACATGCCATGTTTGTGAAGAAATTATGTTTATGCATATCTTTTTGATGGGAGACCAGTCATATGACATGGAAAACCCATTAAATTATTTGGATAGACTAGTAAAACCCTAGTATAAATTCTAAGGTTATAAATAAAGTTTTCTAGTCATAAAAATGTTATTCATTCAAGGTATGGGGGTTCAACCATCGGGTGGCTGCCGCTAGGGTCCTGACCTCGAGATTTCCCACCATAGTTATGTTTTTCTTTATTTTTTGAAGTTTTATATTCTTTTTTATTGTTTAATTATCTTTAGTTTAATTATAATCTACATTACTAATTCACATTCTCATTATTATTCTCTAATATCTCCACTATGGGTATTGTTTTTTCATCACTAATGACTATGCGATTATGATTAGTTAAACCCTATAGGGGAGAGTGGAATTGATTAAAGGGGGTGAATACCAAAAAAGTATAAGTTTCCTTTACTCGTAAGTTATTTATATTCAATATTATTATGGTTCTCCTACTAATTTATTTTACTCATCTTTTATACATTGAAAATATTTCTTTAGTAATGAATGAACAACAACATGTTTAAAATAATTTATTCTCCGCCATTAAAATTAGGTTATTATTATACTTTTTTAAATATGATCTTAATGTGATTTATATTTTTTGGTTCTCCTATCCATGATGAATTAATATACTACGGAATATTTATTTTGATTGATCACTTTTCATATCAATTAAAGTTAATGGTTTTGCAGCTATTTAATATGATTGTTTTTCAAGAAAAGTTGAATTAATTTAGTTAATAAAACTATCCTTGGAAACTAATTCCTATATCTTATCCCTTTTATATCTTTCTACCTACAATTTAATTCTATAAATTATATCATTTAATTAATAAAATAAACTAAAATTTAGATAACCCAGCCTTTGGTTGATAGTTTTCTTTACTTCATTCCTCGCCCTTGTGGGATCATCCCCGTACTTCCACAATGTTAAGCCTTTATAACTAGTATAGTTTGAGATATTTTACTTTTATAATTTGGTTTTTCATGAGTATTTAATGATTTACTTCATATGCATAAACTTTTAGTTTCACTTTCAGGGAGAAGTGGAGTGCAGTTTTCGACTTTAGACCGATTGCTTAAGTCAATGAATTTTATTATCAGGTTTTTGTTTAATTATTTTAGTTTAAGTATTTGTTTTTTATTTAATTTATTATTATTATTATTGGTTAATATTAAGAACTTGGTAGTGTTTGGTATTTTTTAGGATGGATAATTTGATAAATAATTATCTTATTGCACCACCACTGGACTACATTTAATATCGAATAGAATTTACTATATGGGCAGTGTCGAATTACAATGGGTGGTCACCATGGAACAAAACCTACCACAAAACTTATGGAGGAGATCCTAATTATCAAGGATACTAAGGTTATTACTAGTTTTATTAGTACACTCATGAAGAGCCCTACTTTCAATAAACTAAAAAGCAGAATCCTAAAGATAGACTAAATGGAATACTGAAAAAGTATATTGATGTGATAGATAAAAGGATGGGTTATCATGATTCTCAAATAAAAGAATAGGTAAAATTTATTACTAACCTTTCTCAAATTATTTCAAATTTAAATTACCTTTTATACAAATTACCTTTTAATTATAATACACAGAATTATTGGTTTGAAGAATGTGATTAGGGAGAGGTGGTTGAGGAATTTAATGTTGTAAAAAAATGAACAAGTTAAGGATGAGGATATCAATAAATAATTATCAGATCATTTTGAGATCTCTGAAAGTGATGAAACTCTATCATATGAAGAATAATAATCAAAACCCAATTCATCCATTCTATGCATAATACAAGACCAAGAAGAACAAAGAGAATACCTTTTTTGATTGTGAGAAGAAGAAGAAACATGATGGAAATTTTTGATTGGATGGTCGAAGAGGGAGAGAATCAAGAGGTTTAAGCAGTGCAAGAAATTGAATTTAAGAAGGAAAAAATAAAATTTAAAGGAAGAATATGTTGATCACACATTCATAAACCTCATTGTATTTCTAGATACTAAAGAAGAATGGGACTCCCTCCTATGAGAAGAAGAGTGTAAAAAGGCATCTAGAATTCAGGGAGTCATTCTAAAATTTGAATCTAATGGAAAAATTAAAGACGAATTGGGGGAGAAAGGGAGATAAAAGATCTGTTAGGATTTTAAATTTTTTATTCTTTCATTAAAAAAATTCAAATTTCTCACTCCATCACATGATTTTTTCAAGAAGTGTAAGCAAAGGAGGGAGAAAATAACTACCCCAAATGCAAAAAAAATAGTCAATGGTCGATAAATCCATGACAGTTAACTTATATCATGTTCTAATTAGCTAAATAAGGTAAAGTTTGATCTAAAAGACCATAAAAATGAGTATCTATATGAAGGAAACCATAATTTTTAAATAGATTTTTAGGATATAGATTTATTTATTTTAGATTAGTTTAATTACTCTCCTTGTGATCAATATCATTATCTATTTGATCAAACTATTTTAAATTTTAAAATGAATTTTAATTTCACTATTTTCTTTTATTTTTAGGCCCATGGAAGAAATAATTTGGAGTTAAATGAAATTTTTTATACAGGACCAATTCTCATTGTGAGTCTAATTCACATCATGAGTTCAATTCATGTTGTGAGATCACAGTTGACATCGTGAACATAGGTCATACAAAATGTAAAAAACTCATTCAAAAGTGTCAATATAAGGTGATTACTATTTTACATGTTTATATTTTTTCATCCCTAGTTTTTTCTATAACATAAGTTTTAAAGAAAAATAAAATAAAATGAATTTAATTGTTTCATAAAATGAATTGAATCAGATTCTCCCATAAAAATGATTGATTTTTTTGTCTTTCAATAACCAATCTAGGAGAAATAAGCACCTAGGAGAATTATATTCATATGTTGAAAAAATTTAAATATCATTACCATAAATTTTAGATATATAAATGGAAATTTTAAAACTTTCATGCTTATGTCAATTTGTAGTTTATTAAAAATTACTATTGATATGATTTCTTTTATCGATGTTGATTACTAGAAACATGCTTTGAGTAAACTAATTGTTGATATACATTCCATGAACTGAATGAATTATATTTTATTCCCATTCTTGAGAGTATTCCGGACAAAATATTTCCTATTATTTTCTGAGCATATTTCTTGAGTGAAACTAGAGGCATGTAAACCTATAAGAACTTGCATTGATATCTTGTCGAAACTATGACTGAAAAATTAAATTTTAAAATGATTGAAGAAATTTATTAAAGATACTTTTATCCTTGATATCCACTATTACATTTTTCCTAATTATCTTTTAAAATAAATGTCTAACCTTTTTTGGATTGAGCCGCATTACAAGCTATTATTTTCTTTTCCTACCCAACTCTTTGTATTTTTCATGATATTCAGTTGCATGAGTGTGGGGTAGGGGTTGTTCATGGTGGATATGGAAGGTTTTATCTTTATAGGATACTTCATGTTGTTTTTATGAGGTTTTGGGGGATGAGGGTTGTGATTATACATTCATTATTTTCATTATTTATCCATATTTTTGTAAAAATGATGAAAAAATGGGTTGTGACATGAGAGAATAAAAAATCAACATTGCCATACTAATGATTTTTATCATATGTGGTTAGATGGTGGATGTGAGGTTCATTCCAATCATGATATTCAATAATAATAATAATAATAAATGGGTAATTTCTCAGGAAGGTCAAAAACCACCATTATCAGACTGATGATCTCAAAAATCATATTTTGTTAGGTGGTGGATGTGAGACTTATCATGGGTATAAATTTTGAAAAAAAAAGAAAAAAATATATATATACAACAAGGGTGGAATTCATTCATTATGATTATATTGTATGTTAGCCTCTACATTGTGATTTGGTGGTTGTGCAAGATTAAATTATATTTTGGTGAGGAGAATTTCAATGAGATTTTATTTTGAATATAATTAATTATAATTTAGATTTTATCCCCATTTTTTAGGCTTAATTATTTTCAAACATCAATACCTACCAAAAATTAGCCTCATACTCATTTGATCCAAATTGTAAGGCCCTCATGATTAATTGTGATATTTATCATTACATAGTGGAGAAAATAGATTCAATGTAAGTTTATGGTTAAGTTCATGTACTTGAGGTATGATAATAAGTCTATTAAATTGTTACCTTGATTTATAAGAGGAAAAATTCATATTGAGTTAAATCATAAATGGATTGGGTGTTAGTGAAAGGTTAAAATTAGTTATAACTTATTTTTATGAGCATCATAATTTGAAAATTTATTTTCTAATTTATGGACCCTTGGTATTTCACTGTTTATGTTTTTCTCAAGGATGAGAAAAGATTTTAGTCTGGGGGTATTTGATATCTCTATTTTTTAGCAATATTTTCATGTGTTTTTATATGTGTTTTAAATGAATATAATTTTATTGAATATGATATTCCCAACTAATATCAATGTTTTATGTATTTTTATAGCAAAAACACATTTGTTACAATATAGAGGAAATTCTGGTAATAAAGGAACATGAAGACACTTTGTGTCATGCTGCAAAGAAGTCCGGTGCGACAATGAAAAATGATGATGAAGTTGATATAGAATATTGAAGTCAAATGGATTTATATTTCTATTTAAATATGGTTTCCCATGATATAGGATGTCTATTGGATCTTTTAGAGGCTTGAAACTAAAGAAATGGGGAAAACAGAGGTTTTGGACTTGGAAATTGACAATTCACATCATTTACTAAGTTCAGGGTGTGAAAACCCTACAATACGTGAAGGTAGTACAGAATGTGAAGTGAATAAAACATGTTTGGAGGATGTAATATGGTTTTTATAGAGTGAAAACATATTTCACACTGTGAAACATGCCATGTTTTCCTATAGAGTTATGTCGACATGTATCTTTCGATGAGAGAGTATTTGTATGGACTAAAATGGCCATTAAGCACTATTTCCAACCTAGGGAAAGACTAGGATGACTTATAGATTTATAAATAAATGGTTTCAACCATAAAAAATGGGATTCATTCGACACATAGGGGATCGACCACCCGGAGGCTGCCACTAGGTTTCCAACCTGGAGATTGCTCAACGTAGTTAGTATTTTCTTTCTTCTTTCCAATTTTATATTCTATTATAATGTTGAATGATATTTAATTTAATTAAAACATCTATTATGCATTCCATTTCTTTTTATTTCTTTTTTAATCTCTCTAATATGGTTATTGGTTTATTCTTCATCAGTGAACACATATTTATGATTGGATGACCCCATTGGGGAGAGAGAAATCGGTTAAAGATGTGCATACTAACAAAGTCCGATTTTACATCACTTGTAAGATAATTGTATTCAATAGTATTATGTTACACCTTCACATTTATTTTATTCTTCACTGAACATATGTATTCAATAACGAATTAACACCAAAATTATTCAGATAATTTATTCATAAACATCAAATTATATTATTCTTCTGCCTTCAGCAATATGATCTTAGTGTGACTTAGATATTTTGGATTTCCCAACCATGATGAATTTAGATAATTAGGTATATTTATTGGGATTGATCATTTATCATATCAATAAAATTAAATGGTTTTGAATCTATTTTATATTATTGTTTTATAATAGAATTTAAATTTGATTTATTTCGTAAAACTACCCTCATAAATTAGTTTGTCTCTCATCTTCATTTTTCGTCTTTCTATCTTCATTTTAATTATTTACTTTAATTATTTTATTTAATAAAAACAACTGAAATTTGGATGACCCAGACATCCTCTACATTCCTCGCTCACTGTGGGATCGACCTTATACTACTATTATACTATGCCTTTATTTCTAGTGTAGTTCATGATATTGTAAATTTCTAATTTGGTTATTCTGAACAATTTGAAAATGTCATTCAAATGTATCAAAACTCCCATACATCATCTATGAAATTAACCTTAAATAATTCAATATATCCATGGATCATATTGAAATCATTCAGATGGTATTCTATCAGTATTCCTTTTGATAGTATCAAGCTAAATAATCACTGCATTATAATGACTTTGTTGAGAGTCATTAGTTTCTTATACATTTAAACCAATGATTTCATAAATTCTTTAGTGATTTTATTCTATTGAATATTGAAAGCTACATTCCAAGCAAGATATATTCTTACTAGGGCTAGATCCTTCCTATTGATTAGGTTTATTCTAGTTTCTCTATATTCTTTGTACATTTTATAGATAAAAGAGCATCATGATCTTTCTATATTAGAAGATATTCCAACTACGACATCTTGAAACCAAAGTCTATCCCATTGAACTTATCAATATGGATCTTTCCTTCATATAATTCCATTATTTTAACTTCCATTTTTGTATGAATGAACATTCCTCTGATACCACTTATTAGGGAAACAACCTAATTCAGAAGAATCCTCTCATCTATAGAAATTTGAAAGAACATCCTTTTGAATGTTAACCTTACAAATATCTAATCATCCCCCATGGATCCATGTTTTAGAACTAGGATATATAAAAACTAATCATTGCATGAAATCACCATACATAAAAAATTTTAGAATGAACGGAAATAAATTAAAGAACATGTAGGAATTATGTGGTTTAGAAAAAATTCCCGCACCCATGGAAGAACATTTCAATGACTATGATAAAAGAGTACAACAGGTTATAATCACTCTCACTCTAAAAAAACTCTATACAACTACTCAATTACTCAAACTTATTTTATTTTTGTATGTATTTTATATATCATTTATTGGTCACAACTCATATTTATAGATTTATTCATCTGGTAAACTAGTTCCACTAACCTCTGAGATTCATGGTTGTCCTTTTATTGATGAAGTAAACCTCTGATATATTTTTTCACCTTCTGTTTGACCACGGAAAAACAATAAAATTCCATGCTACCCAAGTATTGGAACTAAATTTCCTATAATTTCTCTGAAACATATGTAAAACATGATTTTTATTGATTCCTTCAACATATGTTAAGGTCCTTATCCTTTATTAAAAAATTATTTCAAAAAAGTTCCTTTTGGAGATATTGTTTTGTAAAATTCCTCTAAAAAATGAAGTAACTTCATAAATCTTGAAATTTTTTTCCTTTAATATCTATTTTTTTAATAAAAATATCATAGATATTATTCTTAACATTAATTAAATAAATTTTATGTTTTACCTTTTGATATATATAATATATAATCTTAAAAATTATTGATCATATGTTCCATATATTTCTATTATTATCTTATTTTTCTATCTTTTTGAATGTTTTATTGATATTTTTCACCCTCTCAAAATATTGATAAGTTGAAAAAGGTTTTAGAGAGATATAAAATTTATATGTGCTATTGTATTCCTTTTTTAACATTATATAATAGTAATCCATAGAGAGAAAACTTAGATGGTCTGTTTATACTGTTTTTCTCCCTTATTGTAATTGATAATATGGAGTCCCTTCTTCACAAATTAGAGAATATTTATTACCCCAAACATAGTATCCATATAAATTTCCATATAACGCGAATCCTTTTTTAGTGAACATAATAATTGTGTTTAATTGAAAATATTCAATTTTATAAGAATCAAACAATATGATTCCTTCCTCTCATAAAAGTTTCAAATCATCAGTTAATGGTTACAAGACATCGTTATCATTTCTAGGTGGTTTTGATCCAAAAATCATTAAACTCAACATGATATAATTCCACTTCCCAAAAAAATCATGAGATGAGTTATTCCATTAACTATGTTTTCTAGTAAGGATCCAATATGGATTCATTCCATCTGTGCATAGTCCAATTCTAAGATTTCTAAAATCGTTTCCAAAAGTAGTAAACTATTTATCACTTTTTTCACAGTGTACAATCAGCTGGATAACATAATTTTCCATCATATATTATCTAATAAGTATTACATGTTAACCTTTATACATTATTTCAATTTATAAATAAAATTTTTAAATGATTAATTATAGTAAGATGCTAAATTTCCTTAGTAGGAGTCTTGGTAATTGCTAAATCAACCAGTGATTTGTCTTTCAAATTATACTATGAAGACCCATATTTAGGACACTCTTATAGAACTTCATATTCCTTACCATATAGTACAAAGTCATTCAAGAATTCATTTATCTTCTTTTACCCAAAACCCATTGATCATAATATTTTCTTCGCATTATTTTATGAATATTGAAGATCATTATCTTCAGAAATGTTTTCTTAAAATAGTTGTAGTAACTCTGCAGAACTCTTGTCACTCCATCCATCTCTAAACGTTAAGTTAATCAATCATAACATCATTTATAAAACTAAAAATTTCATATGACCTTGATAAAATGGTCTTAAAAATCACCATATAGTCACTCAACCATTGATTCTTTCTAATTACCACTAAATCAATATCATGAATCAATTCTTCAATTTGATTAAACTTATCATCTTGAAAATATTAATCAATAATAGATTTTTAATTCTACCAAATTTCACCATGCTAAATCCAAGGACTATAGCGCGGATTATAACTATGTAAAATTAAATGATCTTTTATTTTTTTACTTTAAAAAACTTTCATATTTAAACATTTTAATCATGGAAATAAAAAATGGTTGTTGTTTAGAACATTTTATTTGGGAATTTCCAAAAACAAATCAAGTACTTACTTATATTAATTATTAATTCCCCATGAATTAGTTAATCTATAAATAATTATCATTTATCACAAATATAAAGTATTGAATATTAGTTATTGTTTATCAAAATTTAGTTTCAAATTTAATTTTATAAATAAAAATACAAACAAATAAACACAAAATATTTGACAAATAAAAGAAGCGCAAGAAATTTCTTCAAAAATGTATCACTTTATAATCCTATATTTTAAATACTTTTTTCACTAGTGGTTACCTTATAGGTAGGACCTATAAGATATTTCTAGATTTATATATCTGATTGAAAATTGTTCTCAAAGAGAGTCATTCAGAACATCTGAATGTAAATATTATAGATGTTAGTTTTACCAGCTCGAATTCATGGGTATTGGATATCAGATGTGTGTCACACATTTGTGTAGATAAAAATAAAATAGTATATAAGGTGGATTGAAAAGGGTTGAAGTATATCAATGAGTCAGTAATAGAGAAAAAGTTTTTGTATTATAATTCAGTGCTTAAGATATAATTTTACCAAGTGTATTAATTCAAGAATTGGGGATATTTTATTACGTTCCTATCATATATAGAAATTTTATTTCTATATCTTATTTAGAAAAGAAGTGATTCACGTTCTCTATTAAGAACAAGAGTTTATGTGTGTGTGTGTGATGTTTTATGGCATTTGGAATGTGATAAATAGTTTATATATTCTTGATATGGATAATCCTGTCTATAATATTCAGAATAAGAAGTTCATGGTTTATTCTATCTCACATACATTTTGCATTCTCTCCTTATGCATGTAAATTAGAAAAAAATCCAAACTCTCCATAGAGATGGATTTTCAGAACCATTTAATTATGAATCCTTTTAAAATTTTCAATCATATTTATTTTGTAAAATAAAAAACTCCTTTTGGTGGAAAAGTTTACAGGGATAGTATATTTTAGATCTCATATATAGTGATGTATATAAACCAATAAGTACTAAATATAGTGGTGGATTTAGGTACTTTGTTACTTTTACTGATTAAATTGGTCAATATTGTTATGTTTTTATGTTGAGACACAAGTATGAATTTTTTTAAAAGATTAAAGAGTTTCATAATGAATTAAATAATCAACTAGAAAAATGTATTTATATTATTTTATCAAATCTTGGAGGTGAATACTTGAGCTAAAAATCATTGATCACCTAATAGATTGTGAAATTGTTACAAAAAACACTCCTCCTGAAATGACATAATGTAATGATGAGTCTTAGAGGAGAAATTGCTACATGTTATATATAGTTCGATTAATGATGATTCAGTGTGATCTTCTTATTTTATTATAGGGTTATGTTCTGGTGACTACTCCATTATTACTTAACTGAATTATATCTAAAGTAGTCACAAAGACACTATATGAGATATGGATTTAGAAAATTCCTAATATGTATTTCATGAATATACTGGGTTGTGAATAATATATAAGACATTTGGATTCTGAAAAAATTATTCCTAAATATGATAAATACTTATGTGTTGGTTATCCCAAATAGACTGTGGGTTATTACTTTTACAATCCTACTAAACACAAAGTGTTTTTTCACAGATGTGGTGTTTTCCTTTAGAAGGAACAAAACATTTGAGGAGTTAGTAGGTGAAAATTTGAACTTGGAGAAGTTCAAGACCAAAAAATTGGAATTGTTCCTAGGGTGGAAGATGATTCGTTTCCACAAAGAGTTGTGGAAGATGAAACAACTCAAGATAAACAAGAATATTGAAGGTCTAGTAGGATTATTCAAAAGATCACATGATTTGGATTTATCATAACAAATAATTAAAAATTAATGCTAATAGGAGATGATCTTACTAGCTACTACGAGGCTACTGAGAGTTTTTATTTCAGGAAATGGATAGAATGAATGGAATTTATTAGAACCCGAGACACCCTATGGGGGGTGAATCAGGTTGTAAACAAATTTTAAATTATTCATTTCACTAATTAAAAATCATATTCTCACATTAACAGGAACTACATTCGTCTTGTTTCCCGATTACTCTATTTTCTCACAGGCTCACCAAACATATATTGAAATAAAATACATGCATGAGATATAAAATTTAATTAGTTCACCCAAATGGTCTACCCTAAGAATAACATAATGATGTTGTGTTGATATAATAAGAATTAATACTACTCACATTCTTAATATAATTATTTATAGGGGTTTACTATCGATCTAAGGGAACTCCATCTTCTTCACTTTTTTCACGGCTTCTATGAAGGATAAATTTAGTTTATAGTGTAACACTCGAAGGTTTTTAAAAAAATAAATGGAAATGCATGAAACTTTATTTTAAGTATATATTTATAACTAGCCTTTAAAAATAATGTTTCCATTTTTATGTTTTGAATTTCGAAAAACGGTCAACTACAATTGTGTTCATTAAGTTATTTAGAGCCTAATGGAACCAACTTGTTTTTTGGTGAATAGTAATATACCCTTATAAATAGTAATATGAATATTAATATAACCCTAATGAATAGTAAAATGTACTATTATTTTATTTTATTAAGTCTTTAAGATAATGATTTTTTTTTAATTTTTCAATGTGATATAAAAGTAGTTATAGTTTTAAAATTGTTAATTTTTGAATTAAGTAAGATTTTATTTAAAAATTAAATTAATAATATTTACAAATTTATTTTAAAAAAATGGACTTCATTTTTGAATTCTACATGTCAAAAAATGGTATGGTTTAATTTTTGGGATTTTTTTGAAATTCTTGAGTTTTCAATTAATAGTGAAATACGGTAAAATATCGTATAATCAAATTATCAGTAAAATATAATATTTATGACCTCATAAGTGATGTAAGGCCACTTCTTTTTAAATCACATTCCATTATTATTATTTGGGGTCACATGAACTAATACTATTCATAGTCTTGAGAAACAATATTATAATAATGATTAAAATAATGAAAAATACCTCCTCTCATCCACGATAAATACCACCCTCATTCCCCTCTTCCTCCCACACCTCTAAAGCCTTTATCCATACCTATGCTCTTTCCAGTTCTCCTCCCAAGGCTATTACCCACGTCCTAGAGCTTTTGGTCTCACCAAAAGGCCAAAACCAAATGCCTTAAGAAGGATTTCAAGGAGAAGAGATCAAGAGGTAAACATCCTATTTTGTTTTCTTTCATTACTTTCATTTTATGTTATTATTTTTAATTTGATTTGGATTATGTTAGGATATATAATTACATATTACCCTTACTGAACATATTATTTTAGAGTTATTAGATACCCCTTTCTCTCATCAAACTATTTTATGAAATTTTAAGTGACGTTGTTAGGCTGCCGAATTTCCGTGAGAGATTTCTCAATTTTTCTTTTATTTTGAGTTTCTTTCTTATTTTTCCTCACATACTCTTATCCAAGAGGCATGAAATCTCTAAAATCATGTATATTATATATTTTTGCAAGTTCATGTAAAATTACTCATCAATATTCTTATCCTCTCTCACTTATACAGGGAATTAAAAACATTGTCTGTGATGTGTCGAATTACCAACATCATGGACGATGTGATTTAAATTTTCTTTAATTACTTAAAATATGGTTATGAAACCATTTTTAGGGTTGAACCAGGTTATAATACATGTATTATTTCTCATCCATGGTTCTGTAATTCGTTTTTACACGTGGTTTTAATTTATAAAAAAATGAGGTCTTTATTATCAAATAACCACTAAAATGATCTAAACGAACATCATTAATGTTTTAACTTATGAATCATCTTCATTTAAGAATTAAAATTGATAAACGGTATAATTTATGGTTCTGTAAATATTTAAAAACTTATCCATTATAATTCTGGAGTTTCACTTGAAATTGAAAAAAACAACCATCATGAACCAATCATAGAAATCATGTAAAAAACTCACCCAAAAATAGTGCAAAGAACAAAATACTGACAATTAAAGGGTGAAATGATGTAATGAAATGATCATATAAGGTATTATAAATATGGATATATTTCTTTAATATATTAATAACACTCTTTTAACCATTATACAGAAGTTTCAAACAAGATTGAAGTAAGACAAGCCTGAGGTAAGAGAATTTTTAACCTGATTTCCATTCTTTGGGTTAACAATCTACTTCATTATTTATGTGGTATTAAAATTGTTTGTGTGATGGTTTCTGTATATAATATGTTTAATTTTGTGTATTTATAGTGTATGTATATATTCCATCCACTACTAATTCTCACTTCAATTATATGATATTTATAACGTACTGTCCTTTTGAAATCCTCTTTTAAAATTCTGTTTTACCTAATTCAAAAGAAATATTTTTATGATATTATTAATGTTGTATGATTATGTTCTGGTTATTTTTAATTGTTTATGATGAAGTTTGGTACCTATATCTCACTCCAATTCATTGGTTATGAGTATGTTGGATGTTGGATGTATGGTTACTTCATGTGTAACTGCGATGGTTACACAAATTGTAAGGTAGCTGTGAGGGTTACAAGTTATAAGGTAGTCGTGAGGGTTAAAATATTATGTAAGTAATACCCCAAGATACCTTTATGGTTCCATTTATATTGTTATGTTTTGTGGGGATCTTTTGTAAATCTCATGTTACACAAAGTAAGTATATATGGGTGACAAGTATTCCTTTTGAAAAAAAATTCATATGTTACAAGTATTCATGGACTTTCCTTATTTTTTATATCCCTTACTAGGATTTTGTGATCATCCCAGGTTTTTAAAATATTTTCATAGGTTATAATGATGTGTAATAAAAATAATTAAGCCAAGTTAAATGTTTAAATATTAGTCAAAGAAATCATGTTTTATGTAAAAAAAATTTATATTTTTTCAACAAATGAATATTGTTTTTATGGTATCCACTCTATAATAATGTGTAATTTTGTGAATGTATTATGTCCCAATTCTCTAAAAATATAAACTTTATAGGATCCTCAATGTGAAAGGAAGTTAATTCCTAACCAAATTCAATATTATGTATGTAATAAGGTCGGTTCCCTATAGTTGGTTTCGAATGATGGTTTAGATAACTTTAGGGGTTAGATGATGTTAAAAGAATACCATAAATGTTTTTTTACTAAATGGTCAATTTGAAATGATATTTCATTTAAATATTATCATGTTGCTTCAAATAAGATATGTTTTTTCAAAATTGTTGTCCATAGAAGGAATGAGGAAGCTGAATAGGAGAGGCACCAACAGAATGACATCCTTCTGAATCTGTAGTCTGAAATGGTAGGGATTGGAACCGAGCATTTTGTGATAGTAAAGGCTCAACTAACTCAAGAAATAAATGTTGGTGGCATCCATGCTAGATAGAAACTATATGTACCACAACATAACATGAAAATAGTGGAACATTTTATGAGCCAACACCCTCCGACTTTCAATGGATCTTCTAACCTAGTATCGGTTGAATGATGGATTAAAGCCCTTGAAAAGATATTTGATGTTATGGGATGTTCAGACAATCAAAAGGTAAGTCTTTCCATTTATCATTTTTAAGGTGAATCTAATTATTGGTGGAAAATGGTAAGGAATATTATGGTTAGAGATGATTTTGATGTCTTAGAATGGGATGAATTTAAAAGTCTTTTCCTTGAAAAATATTTTCCTAAGGTGGTGCGACTTAGGAAGAAGAAGCAATTCCTTGAATTGAAGAAAAGGGAGGAAGATTCAGTGGTTTTGTATGAAGCGAAATTCACTCGACTAGTGAGGTATGCTTCAAATGTTATTCTAGATCTTAATATCAAAATCAACCACTTTCACTCAGGACTAAAGCCAAGGTATCGAAGGGTGTTAGCCTCCTGTGAACTCAAATGTTATGAGAAACTTGTCTGATGTGCTTAGAGGGTAGAGATGGAGGTTGTTGATGATCACATTAACTTTGGAAACAAGGAGAAGAATAGGTCCAGATGGCAAGAGATGGATAAGAACCAACCAACGAAATATAATGGTAAGAAAATCCAGTTTCCAGTTTGTGAAAAGTGTGGCATGAAGCACCCAGGTGAATATCTTAGAAATACTGGGAAGTGTTTTAAATGTAGTAAGTTTAGACATATGGCATGAGATTGTAATGAAAATTATCTTAAGACTAGTCCTGATAAGAAAATGGTAAAGTGTTTTAAACTTGGTGAGATGGGTCACTATGCAAATTCCTACCCAAAGAGAGATCCAAATGATGCAAAGAAACCAAACTATAAGTAAAAAGGTGTAGTGAGATCTTTTTTCACTACATCAGCTGATGAAAATCCATCCAATGAAGTCGTATCAGGTAATTTGTTTGTTTAATTAGATTTTTCTAAAGTTTTGTTTGATACGAGGTCTACACATTCCTTCATCTATGAGAAATTTTACGGTAAATTAGAAATATCACCTCAACCAATGATACCAAAACATGTTATTAAAATACCATGGGGAAATATTATAGAGAAGAGGAATTATGAGAATCTTTCTATTGTGGTCTGTGGAAAGACTTTACCTGAAAAACTTGTCGTTTTACCATTAGTTGAGTTTGATCTTTTTCTGGGAATGGATTGTCTTTCTGTTTATCATGCTAAGATTGACTGTAGAGATAGAGAAGTTGTTTTTTAGAAATATTTTTAGTTTTTATACAAGTAAGAACCCATACAATTGATAACATATCAGGAAGATGAGAAACTATTGAAAGATGGAAATGAAATTTATCATGCTCATATTGTTGAAAACAAGGGAATTGTTCAGATTAATGATGTGTCAGTGGTAAATAAATACCTTCATATTTTTCTTGATGAGTTTCCCAATGTCATACCTGATCGAGAAGTCAAATTGACAATTGACTTAGTTCTTAATGCTAAGCCAATTTCAAAACCCCCTAATTGTATGGATCAAATAGTACTTCTTGAATTGAAAAATCAATTGCAGTATTTTCTTAATAAATGCTTCATTCATCCTAGCACTTCACTATGGGGAGATCCTGTTTTGTTTGTTAAAAATAAGGATGGTTCCATAATACTATTCATTGATTATAGAGCTTTGAATAATATCACTGTTAAAAACAAGTATCATTTGCTATCATCAATGAATTGTTTGATCAGATATAGGGATCTTAGTACCTTTCCAAGATTGACTTGAGATCTGGATACCATAAAATGAAGCTGAAGTAGGATGAAATCCCGAAAATAGCCTTTTGAACTACATATGGGCATTATGGATTTGTTGTTATGCTGTTTGGGTTAACTAATGCACCATTGTATTCACGAATCTTATGAATAGAATATTTCATGAGTTATTTGATAAGTTTTTGGTTGTGTTTATAAATGACATTCTGGTATTTTCTAAAAATAAAAAGGATAATGAAAACATCTAATTGTTGTTTTACAAACCCTAAAAGAAAAAAACTGTATGGAAAATTCAGAAAGTGTAATTTTTGGTTACTGCAGATTTCTTTTCTTGGGAACATTGTAAATAAATAGGGAATAACAGTTGATCCTCCCAACACAAGATTTTTTGATGAATGGATAAGACCCAAAAATGTTACATAGATTCGTAGTTTTCTTGGATTAGCAGGTTATTAAAAATGTTTTGTTAAGAATATTTCATGGTTATCTGCCCGATAACTAAGTTAACACAAAAAGTGGTTAAATTTATTTGGATAGAATAATGTGATGTTTGTTTTCAGGAACTGAAGAACAGATTGGTGAATTCTCTAGTTGTTTCCTTTCTTTCTTGAAATGGTGAGTTTGTAATCTATAGTGATGGTTTATTGAAGGGACTTGGTTGTGTTTTGATGCAGAATGATCAAGTGATTTCTTTTTCTTCAAGACAACTAAACCTCATGAGTTAAATTATCCCACACATGATTTGGAATTGGAAGCTATGATTTTTGCATTTAAAATTTGGAGTCATCATTTATACAGATCCAAATATCAAATATATACAGACCATAAAAGTATGAAGTATATATTCACTTAGAAGGAATTAAACATGAGGCAGAGAAGATATATTGAATTGATAAAGGATTATGATTGCATGATCAATTATCATCCTTCAAAAGCAAACAAGTGGTGGATGGCTTGAGTCGAAAACATCATGCATCATTAACTGTATTACGTTTGGAACATGATCCCTTGATTAATAATTTGATGAATTTTGGATTAGAAGATGTTGGTGCAAGAAATACCTCTTCTTTATTTTAGGTTTTTATGCAGTCATCGTTATTCGACATAATTAAGAAAGTGCAGAAGGAAGACCATGAGCTACAAAAAAGGTAGAATTGGTTAAAATTGGTAAGTTTCTAGAATTTAGTATTGATAATGATAGTGTTTTAAGATTTGGAAAAATGTTGTGTGTTCCTTGTGATTCTCAGTTGAAGAAAGATTTGTTGTGTGAAGCTCATAGTTCTCCATTTTCAATTCATCCCGGCAGTACTAAGATGTACAAAGACCTTCAGGAGTATTATTAGTGGGATGGAATAAAATAATATATTGATGATTTTACTGTGAATGATTGACATTTCAATAGGTTAAAGTAGAGTGGCGGTTACAGAAGGGGATGATTCAGCATTTTCCAGTGACAGAGTGGAAATGGAAGAATATATCCATGGACTTCATGGTGGGACTACCTAAGACATCTCGAGGTAACAATGTGATTTGGGTTATTGTTGATAGGCTGACAAAATCTGCACATTTTATTTCTATTTGAGATACAATGTATTTGGATCATCTTTCTCGATTATACCTCAAAGAGATTGTTAGGTTACATGGAGTTCCTCTTTCCATTGTATCTGACCGGGATCCTGGGTTCACTTCTAACTTTTGGAAGGGACTTCAGAAGTTGTTGGGAACAGAATTAAATTTTAGTGCATTTTTTCATCCTCAATCAGATGGGCAGTTAGAACGAATGACTCATACTTTGGAGGATATGCTTTGAGCTTGTTCAATGGACTATTAGGGAAATTGGGATAATTATATTTATTTAGTTTAGTTCTCTTATAATAATAGTTTTCATTCCAGTATACAGATGGAACCTTTTAATGCATTGTATGGAAAGTGGTTTCGGACTTCAATGTTTTGGGATGAAGTCGGTGAAAGAAATTTGATGGGGCTAGAATTAGTAGAAGAAGTGGCTGAGAAAGTGAATATGATCTAGCATCACATGAGGATAGCTTAGAGCAAGAAGAAAAGTTATGTAGATAATAGAAGGAAAGACTTCTCTTTTGAGTTAGGTGTCCATTTCTTCCTTAAAATCTCTCCTTGGAAAAGTGTGATGCATTTCGGTAAGAAAGGGAAGCTAATTCGGTGATTCATTGGTACTTTTGAAATCCTGGAGAAAGTTGGACAAGTTTCATACCGATTAGCTTTGCCTCCGAGTTTGTCTCATGTACACAATGTTTTTCATGTTTCTATGTTAAGGAAGTATGTGCCAGATTCATCACATGTCTTGAGCCTATAAGTAGTTCAGCTGGAAGAAAAACTTTCTTATGAAGAGAAACCAATTCAGATCCTTGATCGAAGGGAACATGTATTAGGGAATATGGTAATCCACCATGTAAATGTTTTCTATAGAAATCACATGGTAGAAGAAGCAACATGGGAGTCTGAAAATGTTATGACAAAAAGGTACCCTCACTTGTGTAATAAGTAAATAAAATTGCAAGGGAAGAATTTTAAGAATATACGGATAATGTAACACCCCAATTTTTTTAAAAAAATAAATGGAAATGCTTGAAACTGTTTTTTAAGTAGATATTTATAACTATCCTTTAAAAATAATTTTTCCACTTTTATGTTTTGAATTTTGAGAAACGGTCATCTACAATTGTGTTCAGTAAGCTATTTAGAGCCTAATGGAACCAAATTTTTTTGGTGAATAATAACATACCCTTATGAATAGTAATATGAATAGTAATATGATCCTAATTAATATTAAATTGTACTATTATTTTATTTTATTAAGTCTTGAAGATAATGCCATTATGGTTAATTTTTCAATGTGATATAAAAGCAGTTATAGTTTTAAAAATGTTAATTTTTGAATTAAGTGTGATTTTATTTAAAAATTAAATTAATAATATTTAGAAAATTATTTTTAAAAAATGGACTTCATTTTTTAATTCTACACATCGAAAAATGGTAAGGGTGAATTTTTGGGATGTTTCTGAAATTCATGAATTTTAGATGAATAGTGAAATACGGTAAAATACCGTATAATCAAATTATGAGTAAAATACACTAATTATGACATAATAAGTGATTTAAGGCCACATTTTTAGAATTCACATTCCATTATTACTATTTGGGGTCACATTAACAAAGAGTATTCATAGTATTGAGCAAAAATATTATAATAATGATTAAAATAATGAAAAAACCTCCTCTCATCCACTATAAATACCACCCTCATTTCCCTCTTCCTCCCACACCTATAAAGACTTGAGCCTTACCTATGTTCTGACCAATACTCCTCCCAAGGCTCTTCCCCACTTTCTAGAGATTTTTGTCTCACCAAAAGGCCAAAACCAAAGGCCTTAATAAGGATCTCAAGGATAAGAGATCAAGATGTAAACATCCTCTTTTGTTTACTTTAATTTCTTTCATTTTATATTATTCTTTTTAATTTGATTTTTCTTATGTTGGGATATTTAATTACATATTCCCATTACTTCCCATATTATTTAATAGTGATTTGATACCCCCTTTCTCTCATCAAACAATTTTATGAAATTTTTAGTGACATTGTTAGGCTCTTGAATTTTCATGAGAAATTTCTCAAGTTTTCTTTTATTTTGAGTTCATTTCTTATTTTTCATCACCTCATTTTATCCAAGAGTCCTGAAATCTCTAGAATCGTTTATATTCTGTATTTTATCATTTTCATGTAAAACTACTCATCAATATTCTTCTACTATCACACTTATTCAAGGAATTGAAAACATTGTTCGTGATGTGTCGAATTATTGACATTGTGGATGATGTGATTTAAATTTGCATTAATTCCTTAAAGGATAGTCATGAAACCATTTTTATGGTTGAACTAGGTTATAATATATGTATTATGTCTCAACCATGGTTCTTTAATTTTTTTTTACTCATGGTTTTAATTTATAAAACAAAATGAGGTTGTTATTATCACAAAACCACTAAAATGATCTAAATGAACATCATTAATGTTTTAACTTATGAATCCTCTTAATTTCAGAATTCAAATTTATAAATGGTATAATTTATGGTTATTTAAATATTTAAATACAAATTAATTAAAATTATATATTTTCACTTGCAATTGACAAGAACAACCATCATGAATCAATCATGGAAATCATGTAAAGAACTCACACAAAAACAGTGCAAGGAACAAAATACTAACAATTAAAGGGTGAAATCATGTAACAAAATGATGAAATAAGGTATTATAAAGATGGATATATTTATTTAAGATATTAATAAAACTCTTTTAACCATTATACAGGAGGTTTAAACAATTTTTAAATAAGACAAGCCCAAGGTAAGGGAATTCTTAACCCGATTTCCATTCTTTGGGTTAACATTCTACTTCATTATTTATTTGGTATTATAATTGTGTGTGTGATGGGTTTTGTATATAATATGTTTAATTATGTGTATTTAAATTTTTTATACATATTCTATCCACTCTAATAAGTCTCACTTCAATTATATGATATTTATAACGGACTTTCCTTTTAAAATCCTCTTTTAAAATTCTGTTTTACAAAATTCAAAAGCAATGTTTTTATACTATTATTCATGTTGTATGATTATGTTATGGTTCTTGTGAATTTTTTATGATGAAGTTGTGACCTATATATCACTTCAATGCATTGGTTATATGTAATTTTGAGGTCATTCATATGGTTACTCCATGTGTAACTGTGATGGTTACACAAATTGTAAGGTAGCCATGAGGGTTACAAATTATAAGGTAGCTGTGAAGGTTACAATATTTTGTAAAAAATGCCCCAAGATACCTCTATGGTTCAACTTATGTTGTTATTTTTTGTGGTTATCTTATTTAACTCTCATGTTACACAAATTAAGTATATATGGGTGACAATTATTCCTTTTGAAAATGTTTTCATATGTTACAAGTATTCATGGACTTTCCTTCTTTTTTATATCCCTTACTGAGATTTTGTGCTCTTCCCATGTTTTTAAATGATTTTTATAGTTTATAATGATGTTTAAGAAAAATAAGGAATCCAAGTTAAATGTTTGAAGATTAGTCAAAGAAATCATGTTTTCTGTGAAAAGTTTTATATTTTTGTAAGAAATGAATATTGTTTTTTTGGTATCAATTCTGTAATAATGTGTGATTTTATGAATGTTTTATGTCCCAATTATCTAAAGCTATAAACTCTTAAATATCCTCAATGTGAAAGGAGGTGAATTCCTGAATAAATTAAATATTATATATGTAATAAGGTCGGGTCCTTATATATAGACACGATGGTATCTTTAAGATAATCATGTTAACATGAATTATTTTCACCTTTAGCAGTATGTTGCTCCATTTGTTCTCTAAAACATATGGACTCAACTTTTAATGAATGAGAGTAAATATTTCACCTTTATTATCACTCCAATTAATCCCTTTCATCCTAGATATTGATAAATCTAAAAAAATTATGCTTTTATATTACTAAATTTTCTATGAAAAAGAAAAAGTATAGTATATATAGGATTCCTTATCATAACTATCTCATCTTAAATATATCATAGATTTTTCTACTAAAAATACACCATGGGTCCCTATTATTCCTCTATTCATATAGAAACCAAATATTTCAATATTTATAAGCTCATTTCTTATTCTTACTTATTTTAATATATCAATATAGTACACCCCTCTCTCTTATCCTTCTTATTCTATAAATATTTATATGTTGTGTGTTCTCTCTCTCTCTCTCTATTCTTATATCTTCTTTTAAAATCGATATGGATATTTGGAAAATGAATCTTACCTCTTCCCAAGACTAACTAAAGAAATATTTAATCATGCACACATATTTCCATGGACTATAATGAATGACGTAGATTACACTGCAATTCTATGTGATTCTTAGTCTTTTCTAAGTATCCCATGAGATTTTATGTGGTCAACAAAACCACTATAATTTGAATAAATACTCTAATAATACCTCTATAACCTTATACTTTTAGATAAAAGAATCAATATTCTTATTTCTTATCCATATTCCAGTTTATTAGTCATAGGTGAGTTTAAATAATAATCAAATATATGATCATATAATCTATGAAAATATCCTTTAAATCTTTCCTTTTCTCCTCTCAAATTCTCACGTCAAGATATCTCCATCTTTAAACCCACTGACTATTTTAGTGTAGAATACATTGGTTTCCAAACTTCTAAAAGAAATTTATCCATATGAATCCCATAAGTGTATCTTTATAATAACATAAGACAATCTTTATGATCTTTCGGATCATATTTACGAATATCACTTCACTTTACTAAAACTAGTGTTGAAAAAAAACTAAAACTTGTTTCTATTCATCACAGTATAGAAAATATCTTTATAAAAATAATTTTAATTCCACGATGTCGCCTTATTTATCTTCCAAAGTCATCTAAAGCTTCAACCAACCTAATAAACTATCTACAATTCTAACCAAATCTTCATGAAATATTCTCTAGCTTTGTGATGAAACTCATACTTGCATATTTATGCTTCAAACAATATAATTCTTCAATAGATCTTCATTTAAACTGGTCTTTGAAAATAGTTTCATCAGGATGTGAATGAGATCATCTCCAGTTGATTAGATATGTCATCATCTTTATCTTCATGCATTAAAACCTTTAGTAAGGACTTTGAAGATGAATATAAAGATTTCATCTTTGATTTACATAATCATTTTGTTATCTGTGAACAATACTCATTTTTTCATGATCCCGCATCAAAAAATCCATCATAAGTCTATGTGGTTTATTATACAGGTCACTTTATAAGAAACTGTTCAAATCCCATAGGGCCTCCCCACCTATAAAGTCCACCATGCTACCATGTATGAGTTACAAACCACCCTCCACTAGTATCCCTTGATGTCAATAATTGAAGATAAAAATGACCTTATAAGCCCACCTCTAATAGGCCATGAGTTGGAAACTAACACTGATGGTATAAAATACATACAAATGGGAGGAATTTCCCTTAATATATAAATTTAAGGAAATAGATAAGATGAGATCCTCTAATCAACTCTAAAGAAAAAAAATAAAAAATCATACTAATACATTAATGATGTAACACTCAGACTCTAGTAACTAAGATTTAGTGGATATTTTACTACATTGGAAAAAAATAAAAGGGATCACATTATAAATTATCAAATAGATTTAGAAGTCTTGGGAGACTATATGAATACATGATTCTCACATTAAATATGAAAACATGAAATATAACTTAAAAATTATAGTGAGGAATTTATTTTTTCTTATAATAAATAACTAAAATCATTTATAGATCCTTTATTTGTATCCTGGGGAAAGGAAAATATAATAAAGGGTGAGATCAGATTATCAGTAAGGGAAAGAATACAATATAATCTAATATAGAATAAATATTATAGTAATAATATAGAAAAGATAATTAATCATCAATATATCATATAACTAATATCATAAAAAAGGTAATATACCAATTTAAGACATAACACCATAAATAATCATGTTTTTAACAATATCTAGTTTCATAATTATAGAATTCATAATGTTGGACATCATAATCTTACCATCAAGGCCCTGTACCAAGACGTCATATATAGATGGATAAGGAATACACGAAATACCCAAATAAGTTTGTATCATGAGACTTACTAAAGCATCAAGGGACTATAATGGTCCTCACCCATCAATTAATAATTCCAATTCATTCATCATATGAAATAATTGAATTAAAATTCAATACATAATCAAAAAAAATCATATTGAAAAAATAGAAAACAAAATGTTAATATTTTCCCCAATCAATAAATAGAAAAACATGATCATAAGCCATCTAGAGTAATATGGTTGATTGTATTAATATATTTTATCCTTAATAAATCATAATATTTATCAAATTATGTGGGCATAAATAAATATACATTATAAAAATTGAAGATTTCTTAAGGAAAATACCATTTTCATTTTGAAATCACTTATATTAAAATATTAAATTTTCTAGAATATTAGTAAATTAATTTTTTTGAAAGAACCATGGAAACTTGTAAGGGAATCATAAATTCAAATAATATTCATGATGGTAGGATATTTTGTGTGTGTGGTAAACATTAAAAACAAATATTTG
This sequence comes from Viscum album, assembly GCA_963277665.1. NCBI lineage: Eukaryota > Viridiplantae > Streptophyta > Magnoliopsida > Santalales > Viscaceae > Viscum > Viscum album. Next base: position 44,751,534 of record OY728155.1, read on the forward strand.
TTTCACACATTTGATAAGAATATCATTTAGAAAATGAAAAGAATATTCCTTTTAACCATTTCTATATAAAGTAAAAAATGGGTAAAAATTACATCAATAAATCATTATATTATTCTAAAAAAATCTTGAAAACATTTTAAAGAAAATATGGTCATGTAAAAAATCATATTGATTTGATAGATTAATAATATCAGTTTTCCTTAAAAATATTCCTTTAGGATTATGAGTACTTAGAGAGAGTAAAATTAAATTAAAACTAGTAATTTATAGAAATAATAATGTGAAAGGAAAATAAATAGGTTTTAATACCCTCAAGAGAAACATAAACATAAAAAATCTCGAATAAGGATTGATTTTGAAATAAACCCTTACCTTAGGACCAACTTGCTTTGTAAGTGCTTTTAAACTCCTATATAATATTTTTAAATTTATTATAATTATATAATATAACCATAAAAATAATTATAGTATCTTATATTATCTACTTATAACATTTCAACACCTATTTATAAATAATTATTTATTATAATCATCATTTTTGGGTGTTAACTATTTCATTTTTCAAGAAAGTTTATATTCGATAGTTTCAATACTTTTATATTTCCCATGATTGCATCACCTCCAGAATTTTAATCATGATATAAATATAATATATATTCATTATATACATATTTATTATCATTATTCAAATTACTACAAGAAAAATTAATCGTATCACTTCATGGAGGTGGTAGTCCACAATTACACATGAGCGACATTATCATTTTGTAATAGGGGGGAGGGTAAGAAGTTAAATGACATAATATATTTATAAAATCATGATTATGTCATAAATATAATATATAAACATTATATCCATCATAATTACCATACATTAACTATGGTTCTGAAAAAATAAATACATCACTTCGTGAGGCGGTAGTCCGCACGTATGCACGAATGATGCTTTTGTTTCCCATTTAATAGAGAAGAAGATGAGAAAAGGTTGGGTCATTAACATAATAAAATATTTTTATATGGGGGATAATTATGTTATTATATCATCATGGTTATCATATAATTAAAGGAGTTATAATAATAAATAAAATGAAAATAACCAGTTAAGAGTTATACCTCTTTTTTGGACAACCTCCTTCGGCATACACCTTAAGCCTTATAATGTTGGTATTTTGAACAACCCAGGACCACTAGATCATGATAAGGGATGTTATGAATGGATTTGGGTAGGTATTAGATTAGATAATATGTTATTTTATTTTGTACAATAGTTTATATGTAGGTTTAATTTATAATTTATGGATTGGGAACATTGAAATATTTCAAAAGATTACAATATATTAATTTATTACACAAGAAAAATAGCTCCAAAATGAATCAACTTCAAAGTGGCGATGATATAGGATCAAAATATGAACATCCAATAATATTTAGTGTAAAAACCCAAAATTATAAAAGAATAATGTAGCATCCCATCTTTTTATCACATAAACTTTCATTACATTTTACAAAACTGGGGATCTTTAAGGTTTAGTGTCTTGGAAACCAGGAACTTAAAACCTGAAAACATAAAAAATTCTTCTTAAAAACTTGAAAGGCTTATCCTCATGTTCACCCTAGGTTCATTACTGCATCTCATAACCTGGGGACATTCATCAAAAGAAAGGGTGAGCAGAAGGCCCAGTAAGGGAAACAAGAGAAACATTTTACATGTGAACTTGAGATACTTCAATAAGGTCATGAAAAGAACTTTAAGGCATGATAAAGAAATCATGAGATATATCATAATAAAAATAAAATTTTTCATAACTTTAAAATGTGGCTACATCATTTAACATAGAAAATCATGAACATATCACCAAGGTCCATCCCTAAGGTGTCATTTGAAAATTACCAAGGTTATTCACCAAGGTATCGTGGAAATTGTAATCTCTAGTGGTTACATCATTACCCAATGCATTGGAGCGCTATCAGGTCGCACCCTTAAATTTGACTTTATTATCATGTGAGACACATATATCATTATCAAACATTTCATAAATAACCCATATAGCATAAAATAAATGGGTTTCATTTCATAATCATAACGTTTTAAAAACTGCTTTAAAGACATGATCTTAATGTCACTTTAAACCCACGGAAAGGAAAAGTGGGTCTCATGTATGTAAATCCCAGAATTTAAAATAGAACATTTTGATATATATGTGAATACCCTTTTAGAAATAAGAGATTTTATTATTCACTTTATAACATAAAATAATTTTGAGAAAAGATAGAGGCATTTTGAGACGAAAATTCTGCAGCATAACAGCTATGTTTCGGGGTTTTAGAAAACATTGAAAGGAGAGGGGAAATGGGTAAAACATTAATAAATGACCCATAACACAGTAGAGGGACATAATATATAGTATTTGAGAACATGTTAATTAAATTTGGAAGATATACCATATGAAATGACGAACATGAAAGGAAGACAAAAATAAGATTTCTCTTATGAAAATTCGGCAGCCTAACGGCGTCACATAAACTTCAACCAAAAATGAATTGATGAGATCAAATAGGGTATCTCATCATATGAACATAAAATATCAGTATGATAGATTTATATATCATACCCCAACATAATAAAAAGGAACTTGAAAGACTTTACATGAAAGTAGAACTTGAAAACGAGAAGGGTGAAAGAACCACTTAAAAATTCGGCAGCCTAACGGCGCCACTTAAAACATAAAAATACTGAATTGGAGAGATAAAATAGGGTCTCTCGTCATATGAACATACAAGTTAATTATGATAGATATAGAAATCATACCCCAACATAATAAAAAGGAACTTGAAATACTTGACATTAAAGTAGAACTTGAAAACGAGAAGGGTGGAAGAACCACTTAAAAATTCAGCAGCCTAACGGTGCCACTTAAAACTTCAAAATACTGAATTGAAGAGATCAAATAGGTTCTCTCATCATATGAACATAAGAGTTCAGTATGATAGATATAGAGATAATACCCCAAAAAAATAAAAAGGAACTTGAAATACATGACATGAAAGTAGAACTTGGAAAATGAGAAGAGAGAAAGAATCTGTTACAAAAATTTCGGCAGCCTAACGACGCCACTTAAAACTTCATAAAACGAAATAATGAGAGTAAGAGGGGATCTCTCATTATATGTACATGAAAAGGTAAGTAATATTAATATAAAAGAACATATTTTAACATAATAACATGGAGTATAAAATAAATGACATAAAAGAGATTACTTGAAAAGAAAGAGAGAGGTCGTATCCCTTACCTTAAAATGTAACTCTTAAAACTCAATGGTTTGGACCTTGAGGGCTTGGGGGAACCTTGGGAGGACTCCTTGGGAGGTAAGGAGACCAGAACTTCGTTTAGGATGGTTTTGGAGTCGAATGGATGAGAGGAGGGCTTGGTATTTATAGGGAAAGTGAGGGGACAAGGCATTAATGGCCAAGGGACACCTCAAAAGTGGTTTTCTCAAAACCATGTGCTCTCCCATGATATTTCCCATGAAGTTAGGCCACATGGATCCCCCAATACAATAATTCATCACCTTTGGCCGGACAACCCTTAAAATATCTCATGACATCATCATGACACAGTTATGATGTCATTAAACATACCGAAACCCTAAAACTGTATTTTTACTATTCACTAAAAATTCAACTTTCTCAGAAAAATCCCAAAATTTCACATTAACAAAATATCAATGCTCTGATTTCAAAAATTAACTCTATTTTATAAAAATAATTTTCTAAATATTTTGAATTTTAATTTTTAAATAAATACACTATTCACCAAAAATTCATTTTTTCAGAAAAAACCCCAAAAATTACCTTAACATAATATCGATGCTCTGAGTTCAAAAATAAAATCCATTTTATAAAAATAAATTTCTAAATATTTTTAATTTAATTTTTAATTAAAAAACACTATTCACCCTAAAAAACTAATACTTGAATAATAATTTATGAAACCGTTATTTAACCATTTTATTGAATCACATTACTTAATCAAGGTGCCTATATTATATTAATACTTTCTTTAAGTGATATTACTAATCCATTTGGACACATTACTAATCCAAATCATAAAATAACTATTCATAGTTTACTATTCATCAAAAATCAAGTTGATCTTATTAGACTCTAAATTTTGTACTGGACATAATTGTAGAAGACCATTTTTTGAATATCATTACACATTTTTAATTATTTAAGGTTTACATAAACATTTTTAAAATATCCTTTTTCTAAAATTCATCAAAAATATGCATACTATATTTATCTGGTCATTTTAAAATTCATAAACTTCATCATAAGAAGAAATCCCAATTTTTATTTAAAACAAGGGATTACACAAGGCAGTTACAGCCTCCATACATAGCCCCTTATCACACCAGCATAGGACCTAAGTGTAAGGTGTGCTAAGGTGAGCGAATCCAAGGGAGGCTCGACCAACATTGCACGAGTAGTAATTTCTATTATTTTGAACATCTCGCAAAGGTGATTCCGTTCTAGCTTCACACGATGAAGTTCTGCTAGGGTTTGGTCCAGAGCAAAGCCCAGTGGTGCTACCTCCTTCCCAAGTTCTGTTAGATGGGCTTCGATCGGTCCAAGACTACTGGGCGAGGCCATCGAATCTTCTTTCTATAATAATTAACCAAGATTACTTGTATTTAGAGACAATAATCAAAACGTTTAGTTTCTAGCGGTCATATTGACCAATGGTCATATAACAGTCAAACCCAACGGTCTCATTTTAATTATACTCATGTTATCAAATGAAACATTTTTGTTGAGTATAAAAATAAAATAAAATAACACATAAAATTAGGAAACAAGATTTATTCAAAAGTTCGGGTCGTTACAATCTTCCCCCCTTAAGAAATTGCGTCCTCGCAATTTTTAAAATTGGGTTTTGAAATTTCATTTAAAGTCCCACATCGGAAAAGGAGTCAGTAAAAATATTACTTTAAAAGAAAGAAAGGGAAGTACAAAGGTCACTCGAGTTATCCCACACTAGGATTCCATGTAGGAAGACATGGACATGGAAGAAAAACAAGGGGTCAATTTCTGAGGGAGAGTGATAGAGAACATGATTAGGAGAAAGTTAACCATAAGAAAATCTCAAACTTATGATGTGTGTAAACGGTCTTTGATTACCTAGTAGGAAACGTAAACCGACAACGTTTTTGTTTTACGTTCCTTTTCATAATTTTGAGCAATTCATTTACTACATAGAACAGAAACAGAAGAAAATATACCTACCTTCAAGTATAGTTTCTTCCTTTAATAAGTCTCTACCAAAACTAATATTTTCTTCAAATGATGAGAATTCAAAAACACTTGGTCTCATCAAAAGCACAAGAATCATCTTCTAGAGAATCATATAATCCACAAAAGATTAACTATCTATTTCTTATTTCTTTAAACATTATCCCAAAAACAGAAAGGGTAAGGTAAAACAACTCTTCAAAAAGAATGAATCCCATAGGAATGGAAACTACTTTTAAATCTTCAAAGTTCCATGGTACTACCCAAAGCTAATAATATACCATTCCATAAATAACGGTCCTTAAAATTCCTCAAAATAAACCAAACTAAGATTGAAACCCAAATACAAGAAGGATTTGATAACATAGTCTTCCAAAATAAACTTCATTGTTCATCTCCAAACAACATCAACCACTCCTAACATTTATAACAAAAGTAGCTAACCTAAACATATTTTACCTAATATAGGTTAATCATTTCCATAAGTAACCTAAATTACTATAAGACCACCTTAAATTCACCGATTCTTCAAAATATAAGTCAATCTTACTCCTCAATGAAAATACCATAGTAATCTATTTACCTCGATCATATAGGGTCCCCAAAATAGTGAACGTCTTCAAAAATAATAATCATCTTTTAATACCCTAATCATCTCTGTCATATTAATACGACAATCATTGCATTTCCTATCACATTGGTTGTTGGGACATGTTCTTCCATTTCCTACCATTAACTAAGAAGAGAAAGTATAATTAGGGGCTTAAATACTTATCCAATAATCATGAAAAAGAACTTAAGGCATATAAGGATAACTTGTAGAAGAAAAGTATACCCTAACTTTTGATACCCTAGGTTCGCATGTAGGTTATCAATGATCATATATTCTTATGTGAATCTTTATTTTATTTTATCTTTGTTCCTTTAACAATGGTTCATGCTAAGCTTATGAATTTACCAAAGCATATCCCTCGGGAGTGTCGTAACCAAGAGTGCAGCAAGACCCGTTGTCGTGTACCAGTTCTCGTTCGAGTCTAGCTCAAAGTGGTGTTTTCGGGTTTTACCCCTATGTACATCTGTGCCAGATCCACCTCCACCTGCTCGTATCCAGACATGGATGTATTTTCTTGGAAACCCCTTACCCAATACTCACCAAAATACCAGGAAGATTTCCTATATTTAAAATTTTCTATAGGGTTCTTCCTAATGTTTTCATATCCTAATTTCCAAAAATAACTAAACCATCCTTTGATACCAACTGTAGCATCCCGTCTTTTTTATCACATAAACTTTCATTACATTTTACAAAATCGAGGATCTTTAAGGTTTAGTGTCTTGGAAACCAGGAACCTAAAACATGAAAACATAAAACATTCTTCTTAAACACTTGAAAGGATCCTCCTCATGTTTACCCTAGGTTCATTACTGTATCTCATAACCTGGGGACATTCATCAAAAGAAAGGATGAGCAGAAGGCCCAGTAAGGGAAACAAGAGAAACATTTTATATGTGAACTTGAGATACTTCAATAAGGTCATGAAAAGAAGTTTAAGGAATGATAAAGAAATCATGAGATATATCATAATAAAAATAAAATTTTTCATAACTTTAAAATGTGGCTACATCATTTAACATAGACAATCATGAACATATCACCAAGGTCCATCCCCAAGGTGTCATTTGAAAATTACCAAGGTTATTCACTAAGGTATCGTGGAAATTGTAATCTCTAGTGGTTACATCATTACCCAATGAATTGGAGCGCTATCAGGGCGCACCCTTAAATTTTCCTTTATTATCATGTGAGTCACATATATCATCATCAAACATTTCATAAATAACCCATATATCATAAAATAAATGGGTTTCATTTCATAATCATAACGTTTTAAAAACTGCTTTAAAGACATGATCTTAATGTCACTTTAAACCCACAGAAAGGGAAAGCGGGTCTCATGTATGTAAATCCCAGAATTTAAAATAGAACATTTTGATATATATGTGAATACCCTTGTAGAAATAAGATCATTGAGTATTCACTTTATAACATAAAATAATTTTGAGAAAAGATAGAGGCATTTTGAGACGAAAATTCTGCAGCATAACGACTATGTTTCGGGGTTTTAGAAAACATTGAAAGGAGAGGGGACATAAGTACAACATTCATAAATGACCCATAAAATAGTAGAGGTACATAATATACAGTATTTGAGAACATGTTAATGAAATTTGGAAGATATACCATATGAAATGATGAACATGAAAGGAAGACAAAAATAAGATTTCTCTTATGAAAATTCGGCAGCCTAACGGCGTCACATAAACTTCAACCAAAAATGAATTGATGAGATCAAATAGGGTCTCTCATAATATTAACATAAAATATCAGTATGATAGATTTAGTCATCATACCCCAACATAATAAAAAGGAACTTGAAAGACTTGACATGAAAGTAGAACTTGAAAACGAGAAGGGTGAAAGAACCACTTAAAAATTCGGCAGCCTAACGACGCCACTTAAAACATCAAAATACTTAATTGAAGAGATAAAATAGGGTCTCTAATCATATGAACATAAGATTTCAGTATGATAGATAAAGATATAATACCCCAACATAATAAAAAGGAACTTGAAAGACTTGACATGAAAGTAGAACTTGAAAACGAGAAGGGTGGAAGAACCACTTAAAAATTCACCAGCCTAACGACCCCACTTAATACTTCAAAATAATGAATTGAAGAGATCAAATAGGGTATCTCATCATATGAAAATAAGAGTTCAGTATTATAGATATAGAGATCATACCCCAACAAAATAAAAAGGAACTTGAAATACATGACATGAAAGTAGAACTTGGAAAATGAGAAGAGAGAAAGAATCCATTACAAAAATTTCGGCAGCCTAACGGTGCCACTTAAAACTTCATAAAACGAAATAATGAGAGTAAGAGGGGATCTCTAATTATATGAACATGAAAAGGGCAGTAAGATTAATATAAAATAACATCTTTTAACATAATAACATGAAGCATAAAATAAATGACATAAAAGAGATTACTTGAAAAGAAAGAGAGAGGTCGTATCCCTTACCTTAAAATGTAACTCTTAAAACTCAATGGTTTGGACCTTGATGGCTTCGGGGAACCTTGGGAGGACTCCTTGGGAGGTAAGGAGACCAGAACTTCGTTGAGGATGGTTTTGGAGTCGAATGGATGAGAGGAGGGCTTGGTATATATAGGGAAAGTGAGGGGACAAGGCATTAATGGCCAAGGGACACCTCAAAAGTGGTTTTCTCAAAACCATGTGCTCTCCCATGATATTTCTCATGAAGTTAGGCCCCATGGATCCTACAATACAATAATTCATCACCTTTGGCCGGAAAACCCTTAAAATATCTCATGACATCATCATGACACAGTTATGATGTCATTAAACATACCGAAACCCTAAAACTGTATTTTTACTATTCACTGAAAATTCAACTTTCTCAGAAAAATCCCAAAAATTAACATTAACCAAATATCTGTGCTCTGATTTCAATAATTAACTCTATTTTATAAAAATAATTTTCTAAATATTTTTAATTTTAATTTTTAAATAAATACACTATTCACCGAAAATTTATTTTTTAAGAAAAAACCCCAAAAATTACCTTAACATAATATCCATGCTCTGAGTTCAAAAATAAAATCCATTTTATAAAAAGAAATTTCTAAATATTTTTAATTTAATTTTTAATTAAAACACACTATTCACCCGAAAAAACTAATACTTGAATAATAATTTATGAAATCGTTATTTAACCATTTTATTGAATCACATTACTTAATCAAGGTGCCTAGATTATATTAATACTTTCTTTAAGTGAGATTACTAATCCATTTGGACACATTACTAATCCAAATCATAAAATAACTATTCATAATTTACTATTCATCAAAAATCAAGTTGATCTTATTAGACTCTAAATTTTGTACTGGACATAATTGTGGAAGACCATTTTTTGAATATCATTACACATTTTTAATTATTTAAGGTTTACATAAACATTTTTAAAATATCCTTTTTCTAAAATTCATCAAAAATATGCATACTATATTTATCCGGTCATTTTAAAATTCATAAACTTCATCATAAGAAGAAATCCCAATTTTTATTTAAAACAAGGGATTACACAAGGCAGTTACGGTCTCCTTACATAGCCTCTTATCACACCAGCATAGGACCTAAGTGTAAGGTGTGCTAAGGTGAGAGAATCCGATGGAGGCTCGACCAACATCACACGAGTAGTAATTTCTATTAGTTTGAACTTCTCGCAAAGTCGATTCCGTTCTAGCTTCACACAATGAAGTTCGACTTGGGTTTGGTCCAGAGCAAAGCCTAGTGGTGCTACCTCCTTCCCAAGTTCTGTTAGATGGGCTTCGATCGGTCCAAGACTACTGGGCGAGGCCATCAAATCTTATTTCTATAATAATTAACCAAGATTACTTGTATTTAGAGACAATAATCAAAACGTTTAGTTTCTAGCAGTCATATTGAACAACGGTCATATAACAGTCAAACCCAACGGTTTCATTTTAATTATACTCATTTTATCAAATGAAACATTTTTGTTGAGTATAAAAATAAAATAAAATAACACATAAAATTAGGAAACAAGATTTATTCAAAATTTCGGGTCTTTACAAATAACATTGTATACAATATCATATATGACACGCCACATCGAAATTAAATAACCCACAAAATATATTTCACTGAATTTTTTATAGCTTGTAGAACATGAAACCCCAAGTATAAATGAACTATAATATGGTATAGCATTATAACATAGAAATTAAATTGGTGGGTATGAATATTACTACCAAAATTTTTAAAATTATATGTTTTACACATGTAAAAAAAATTCATTGGTTTTATATTGATTATGAATAAAATAAGAATCATTTGAAAGAAAAAGAAATATTTTCTAAAAAAATATTTTTTTTCTAAAATGCACTTCAGTCACGCTTTGCACACATAATTTAAATTATTTTTTACCAATTTTAGAAAGTTTATTTTAAAAAATAAACTATATTTTTTAAATAGTAATAAAAAATATCTTAGGGTGAATTTTAGGGATTTTTATGAAAGGTTTAATTTATTTTATTAATAGTGAAAAATAATGAATTTTAATTGAAAACTTATTTTAATTGAAATTATTTATAATGATAAATTATTTTTTGAATTATTTTTAAAGTAAAATTAGTTAAATTTAATTTAAATTAATTCAATTTATTTTATGGGAATAATTTTCATAATGAATTTTTATATAAAAACTTTGTAAGCTTTTGAACATTTTCTCTTTAAAAATATACTTTCTCATCACATCTGTGAGATTAATTTTAAATTAAAATTGTCAAATTATGTGAATTTATTTTTTATAAATGGATTCAATATTTTTAATCATCATAATTTATATTTTATAATAATTTCAACTTATTTTTTGACCAAAATTAATAGTGAAAATAGTACAAATTAATTATAATGGTTAAGGTAAAAATTGATTTACTGAGCGGTTAAACTAATAAGATAAGGGTTAAAAATAACTTACCAAGTTGTCCAAAACACATTTTAGGTCCATATTTAGACCTTATATCTTCTTGGTTTGATAATTTCTCATTTTTAGGAATTTTAATTATAAAAAAATGGGTATGATTGAATCCTTTCAAAGAATTACAAGTGTACCACTCACCTCACTTATAAAAGGCCACCAACTATCCTCTATTATTCACACATTAAAACAATTTTGGTTCATCAAATTCCTAATAAAATAACTTCCCATATTCCCTCATCTCATCCTAGAAGCCTTATTTTGGTCATAAATTCCACCTATGAAGGATTTGATGCAAACCTAAGAAGGATACCCGAAGAAGAGGTAATGTTCTTCCACAAGCGCTTTTATTTTTTTTCTTCCTACAAATACTTCAATTATTAATTAAACATGCTGATATTATAAATTTTATATTACATATAATGATATTTTTTATGTTAATTTCATGAACTAAAATAATCCCCACTTCTGTCAAATAGGTTATAAAATCATCAATCATGTGTACGGCGGACTACAGCTTTACGAGCTGATGTCATTCGTTTTTCCAATACCACCTCTAACAATTGGGTTTGATGATGGATAAAAGGTATATATATGAAATTAATAACATATTTATACCTTTTTATTCATTATATAATATATAAATTTTTATCTTCCATTCTGTAGGGGATACAATAACATCGCTCATATGTATAACGGACTATCATCTTATGATGTGATGTGATTCGTCTTTCACTAATGATTTACATGGAAGGTGATAAGGATAAAGCTAATAATTATATTTGATATAAATTAAATAATTATTACATTCATGAAATATTTATCATTTTAAAAATATAATATATATCATTTTCATTCTTACCTTTTTACGTGATAAAATATGATTACATCGTTCGTATACATGTGGACTATCACCTTCAAGAAACAATGTGGGTCTCTTTTCATCATCACACCACATGGATGATATTTTTAATTATATTTAAAGAAATAATATGTTACATATTATATTATTATCATTCTATAAATATATTATATTTCTTTCCTTCTTTTCATAATGACCATTGGAAAATTGTAATGTTACTCATGCGTACGTATAGGCCTATCGTCTCTATGATCATAACGTACTTAATTTTTAAAAAACATGCTTAATTATTAGTATTAAAAGTATAATTGATGTATAAATATTATAATTATTTCATTATTAATATTCTTTATATGATTAAACTATATAATATACACAATAATTGGAACTTTCATGAAAAAGCATGAATTAGAAAACAACGCAATTAAAACCCAAAACAATGAAACTAATTAAATATTATTAATGAAGGGGTTATAAGATGTTATAAAAGGATCATATTTGATATTATAAAAATTAATATGGTTCTATAATAAGTTAATAACATTTTTAAAACCAATATACATTATTTTAAATCATGTTCAACCAAAAAGAACCACGAGGTAATGTATTTCTTCCCAATTTCATTTCATTGAGGCATATTGAAATGTTATAGGCCTAATAAATTTTATATCATGTATATAATTCCCATTTTCATGTAATATAATGAATACGTAATTATTAATGGTATTTTGAGTTTCAATTAGAGTTAATTAATCTAAGGGTATTTGAATTAAAAGTTACCAGGTGTTAAAGAATTTTCAAACTCACTTTCTTTTCATTGGGTTATTTTACTTATCCATTGTCTTTGATATTATAATATTATGTGTAATAACCTGTATTTCCCTAGGCCATTTCCTTTGTGAAAATACAATGTTTAGGGTGTTCTAGGAGCCAATAATGGCTCATTTTAAGAGATTTCTAAATTTCCAGTTTTTGGGTCGGCAAGTCGGTGTGATGGCATGTCAGTGCATAGGCATATTAGTGTGTCGGAATGTCAGTGTGTTGGCATGTTAGTGAGTTAGAATCGGTGAGTTAGTGGTTTCAGCATCAGTTATTTAAGGGTGTCATCATCAGTGAGTCAAATGGTGTTTTCATCGGTAGATCGAGGGCATCAGTTTTGATGAGTCAAAGGCATCGGTGTCAGCAGGTCAGGATGTCAGTAGGTCGTGGAATCGGTAGGTCAGGGCATCAATAGGTCAAGACGACAGTAGTTTGTTGTGACATTTTCTCATCCTTGGTAGGTCGCATCGGTATCTCACCCATTGGTGGCTCAGCGTCAGTTAATCACCCATCGGTGACTTATTTTCGGTTTTTCCAGTTTCTCCCCTGTTAAGTGTTTATCTTTTTGAAATAGTAACATATCAACTCACATCCATGCATTGGTCTGTATCCACCATTTACAAAGGTAATTATTAATTTCCTTGTATCTTTTAACATCCCACTATCATTATAACCACTGATACATGTGTCTATATGACTTCTAAAAATCAGGTTTGTTGGTGGTATTTGTTTGTGAACAAGTGATGTTCTATTTTGTTGAGATGCCTAAACAATTACTCTAATAATAAATCTGCTTAATCATGTATATTTGGTAAAATAAATGAATTCCCCAGGATCAAGCCTATTCTGTGATAACTCTTGTTATAATCTACTGTAATTAGAGAACCTCTTCTGACTAAATATGATTGTATACACATCCGGTTTATAGGTGTGGTTTATTGTTATGTTCTATTGAGTTTTGTAACCTTGTGTGAGTTGTATGGTGATTCTTTTGGGAGCACGGTTATATGTACAAGGTTGCACATAGGAGTTGTTTTTGTGAGAAGAGAGTTCTATGGGGGTGTAGTGGGGATATGGTTAAAATGATATTTACAATGGGATTTGCGTGTGGGGTGGTATAGGAGAAGTGTGATGGAATTTCAATCTGAGATATTGATTTATTGTGGAATGGATGAACTTTTAGGAAGCTGAACCGCCTTTTTATTGTGTTATGGTCATGAAGTGACATCGGTCAGTGGGACTGCGGTGTGGTTATGGACTCGTTATGCAATGGGACTGCATTTGGGAATTGTTTGGTAAGAGAGACTATGCAGCTGGGTTGTGAGATAAGGATTGTGTGGTATAATTTTGAAGAATTATTATTGTAAAATGGTGAACATGTGTCTAGAAAGATTTTGGGGGTTATTATAGTGGGACTGTAGATCTGGTTTTGTTTTTTGTTTGGATATTTTTATGGTTGGTAGTTTTCTGTTTATTTTGGAATAAATTATAGTGAACCCCTTACTTAATAAATTGAAATTTTTTAAATAAAAAGGGTTCAGGTTCGTGTTTTGGTGTGGATGGTTGTGCATTTAGGGGTGGAAGCAAAGGTGGTTTGTGTGGGTTGGTTTTTGTTTGGAAACTCGTAGGTTGGGATGAGTGTTTTCTTACCAATATATATATAAATTGTAGTTTCTTGTGATTTCTATATGCACCCCACCCTTGTTGAGCACTATGTTCTGAACACCGCCATTTCACGGGGGAGGGTGTCGTTCCAAACATCCCAGTGGGAGGATGGATGAATGGTTACTGACTTTCTTCCTCACACCCTCTTTTGAATCTTGATTATCGAGTGTATCTGGTTAGGCGGTAAAGGGTTAAGGCTTACCATAGTCCAAGATTCTTTGGTAAAATGTTTGTTTTGTATGATAGGCCTAGGTTTTTATGGGTCGGGTTTATTTTCCCAAGTATCTTTGGGATGAGGCCCATGCGTCTTTGGGTGAGTGGTGTGATTGTTGTGGCCCAGGTGTATGCAGGTGGGATTTTGTGTGGTTGAGGCCCAGGTGTGTGTAGGAGGGTTGTGGCAGTGGGAATGCATATGGGAAGAGTGGTAGCATCAAGACATTTTCTATTAGGGATAAACAGTCAACTCGAGGGAAAGTGGTGTGGGGTACCCCAATATTGATGTTCAGATACTATTTCTTTACTTGACTTGTGTTATTTGGTGAGGGGGCCTTGGTGAGGTTGTACTAGTTAGTATTACTTGGTAGGTGATTTGAGGCTCTACTATTTTCTCAAAAGGGAATTATTATGTTCCCCCACTTGTGAATGGGTATCTTTAGTTTCTCTACTAAGTATACTTGTATGCTCATTCCACGTTTATAAAATTGTTTTCAGGTTTCTGGGAGGACTTTGAGGACTGTGTTGGACCTTACTAGATCATGTGTCATGATTTGTTACTATTGATACTTAGAATCTTTTCTTTTGGTACTTTACTTTGTATTTTTCACTAAACCTTATATCAACTTCACTTTTGAACATGCATGTGGGGATGTATTTTGGATTTACTTTAACATTTAGTACTTGGGGTTGTTTGGGATTTACCATATTATCTCCCAATGTTGTTCTATAAAAAGGATAATGCCTTCTATTTCTATGTGAGATTATATACCCTTGGTGCTAGTCTCCACTCCAGGGCCTATTGAATGGGGGAATTGGGGGGTCATTATCTCCCCTTAATCTTAAGGAAGGGCCTAACCGTTTTCTGTTTTTTCCCTCATCTTAGAGAAGGCGGGTCATGAAAAAATGGTATTACAGGGAGGTTTTTTTTGTGAGTTTGAGAGATAGTATGGAGTTCAGAGATAGGAACAGTGAGTATTGCATGGGATGGTAGTGAAATAGTGTTATCCAACTTTGGTACGTGAGATAGGCTAGGGAAGATTGTCTAGGACACGGGATTTTAGGGCCCCCCATTATCCGATGTAAGGACTCTAGGCCTACCGAATGACCAAGAGAGGCTACAACGATTGCAGGGTAGAGAACCTAGGAAAGTTAAATGCATCATAATGAATTTTTTTCTTGTTTTTCCTTTCTTTTTTGGGAATTTAAAATAAATAAAGAGTTAAAAAAATTAAAAGAAATTTTCTACACTACCCAGGCTTAGGAGTTCCTTGTTTCTCTTTTCATCTATGGCTCCCGGATGTCGCCCCTATGTGATACGAGTAGTCAAGGCCTGAAAAGTTGACATGGTTGATTAGTGGAGGGATGATCTAGAAGAGTAGTATGACCACTGATAGAAGACTCTTTGTGCCTTCCAGCTGAAGACTCTAGGAAAGTATAAGGATAGTGTCTCATACATGGAGATGGAGAGTTGGCTCTAGGAGCTGGTGATCGCTTTCATCTTGATTCGAGCTCTGCAAAAGTATTGGGTTCCTCTAGAAGTTAGTAAGATATTAGGATTAGTGTGTTAGTGGTGGACTCTTTACCTTTAGGATAGGAAAGAAACTAAGTTTTTTTGGGATGACTTTAAGAGGGAGTTCCAGGCGGAATTCCTTTCTTCCATGATAAATGATAAGAAGAGACAGGAACTACTCTCCCTCCAGCAGGGGAGTATGTCAGTAAGGGAACTGGGGATCCATTTTAAGGATCTCCTATGCATTTCACCGGATCTCTTCCCTAATGAGGAGTCCCAAGAAGGACGCTTAGAAAAGGCACTCTGACTATCTCTTCAGTATGATGTTACTCCTTTCACTCCACTGACATGCTGAGAGGTTCAGAAGAAGGAAGAAGTAGTGGAGAGGATGAACACGTTGGGAGGTGTTCCATGAGAGGGGATCCAGCCAAGTTCGTCAAAGGTAAAGGTCTTTATCAGTAAGTCTCCAGTGTTAGGGTCTTCCAGGTTTCGGCCAGCGGGGAGTAGGCCTCAACAATTCCAGCTTCGATCTCTAGGACCTCACCCTTTCCTTATGGGCCTAGGACTGAGGTTCTTTATCTATAGAGGTTGTGTAAATCTTCATAATTAGTTCCCAGTTTGAGTGTCATATAGTGAAGGTGGTCAGGCCCAGTGCCCACCTCAGTAGAAGCAGTTTCCTGTCAGGCCCTTCCAACAGCAGGAGCAGCAGGCTCCCACTCCACCGAGGGTAGATTGTCCTAGGGGAGGTTGACCCCAAGGTGATATTTAGGTACCTCTAACAAGGTAGGGTTGGGGAGGAATTTGACAACATATAGGTATAGGAGCTTGTCGTGGGAAGTTACATGCCATAGAGGTAGAAATTATAGCAGGGCTAGAGGTTGTTCGAGGTGTGATCAGTCTGTTTAGCACTCTTGTGTGTGGCTTGTTTGATTTAGGAGCCTCACACTCCTTTGTTTCACCCATTCTAGACCATTATCTGGTAATTGAAGTAGAGAGACTTCCCATTCCCTTGGTGTTTAGTATTCTAGTTGGAGGACAGATCAGTCTGTTTGATGTTTGTTGAAGGTGTTGAATGAAGCCTGGGCCACATCAGTCTAGTGGGGATATTCTTCTCCTACAAATGAAGCCATAAGATGTCATCTTAGTAATTTACTAGTTGTTTTCTATTCACTTTGTTTCCAACTTATTCTGGTGAAGGTTCGTTTTCTCAGATGTGGGTATCCAGCATGTGATTTTAATTGGTGGGTGGAGTTGTCAAGAGGGAAGTTGGCGTGTGGAGCCTCTTATTTCCTTATTAATCGAGAATTCAGTGGGATCAGCAAATACAGAGATGGTGGAAGTTCTGGGGGTTGTTGGTGAGTTCCCGGATGTCTTCCCTAAGAATTTTGTGACTCTAACCCCTCTACGTGATGTTGAGTTTGGGATAGACTTGCAACCGTGTGCTCATATGATTTCGATGTCTCCCTATTGGATGGTGCCTTTTAGTTGTGGGAGTTGCGGATCTAGGTTGACGACCTGATGAAGAAGGGTTTTATTTGTCCATGTGTGTCACCGTGGGGCGCTCCATTCTTGTTCACAAAGTAAGTGGATAGTGTCCTAAGACTATGCATAGAATACTGGATGCTAAATTAGGTGACAATCAAGAAAAGTTACCCCCTCATGAGGATCGAAGATCCTTTTGACCAGTTAAAGGGTGAAGGTTGGTTCTCTAAGATCGAACTGCGGTCTGGATATAACTAGTTGAGGGAAAAGGAGGGTGAAATCACAAAGGATAATTTTAGTTGAAGGTATGGGAACTTTGAGTTCGTGGTCATGCCCTTCGGTGTCACGAATGCACTAGTCATGTTCATGGGAATCATGAACTCTGTTTTCTGTGATTACCTGGATCAGTTCATTGTCGTGTTCATCGACAACATCATGATCTACTCAAGGTATGGGTAGGAGCACATTTTTTATCTAAGTATTGTCTTTGAGGTCCTCTGGAACCACCATCTATATGGAAATATTTCCAATTTCAAGTTCTGGATATGATAGGTGCACTTCCTTAGACACGTAGTGTCTTCTCAAGGGATAGTGGTGGACCTATAAAAGGTCCAAGTAGTCTTTTCTTGGTTAGAACCCAATAATTTGGCAAATTTTCACAGTTTCCTGGGTCTAGCAGGCTATTAACAAAGGTTCGTACCTTACTTATCTCGAGTTTCAGCTCCTTATACAGATTTTACTAGAAATTATCAGGCCACCGTATGGAGTGACCAGTTCCTAGAAGCTTTCAGCTATCTGAAAGGGAAGCTGGTCAGTTCCCCAGTTCTTAGGTTTCCATAGGAAGGGGTGATGTTTGAGGTATTTTTTGATGCTTCCAGCCTAGGCTTGGGATGTGTTCTAACGTAGCAGTAGGTTGTAATCTCTTTTGGGTCTAGGAAATTACATCCTCACAAACTTAATTATGCCACCCATGACCTAGAGCTTGTAGCAGTCATGTTTGTGATGAAGTTGTGGTGGAATTACCTCATCAGGGAGAACTTTGTAGTCTTCATGGATCACAAGAGCCTGAGGTATATATTTTTCCAATGGTAGATGAACTTATGGAAATGACGGTGAATGAAGTTCCTCCAGGATTAAGACTTCAAGATCTCCTACACCCTAGGGAAGGGGAATGTATTGGCTAATGCCTTGAGCAGGAAGTCACAAAAATAGGCAGTTCAAGAATCCATGAATTCTTTGAAGGCAATGGAGGAATTGGACGCTTTTCACCTAGATGCTGGGGTAGATAGTGGTAGGGGATATCTGTTTCACCTGATAGTGTAGTATTCCTTGGTGCGTCAGGTAGAGGATTCTCAGTGAGGAGACTTAGTGGCTTAGGTGATGCATGATCACATTGTCTTGGGTGATGCTCCAAAGGTATGGTTAGAGGATATCTAGAATCGGATAATGTTCCATGGGAATCTATTTGTCCCAATGGAAATACATAAGGGAGTTCTCCGTGAGTTTCATAGCTCACCCATCACTGTGCATACAGGATTCTCTAAGATGTAATGAGGCTTGAGGTAATAATTTTGGTGGCTCGGGGTGAAGCAGTCGATGATGGAGTTTGTGGTAATATTCATAGTGTTACAGCAGGTGAAGGCTGAGCACCGTGTTCCCGATGGTCTGTTGCATCCCTTACACATTCCCGAGTGGAAGTGGGATGAAATCTCAATGGATTTCATCACAGGTTTACCTAGATCTTAGGGAGGATGCAATTCTCTTTGGGTATTTGTGGGTTGATTGATGAAATTAGCTCACTTCTTGGAAATCAAGGAGACAAGCACAATAGATTCCTTGGTAATGAGGTATGTGGATTAGGTGGTGTGCCTACATGGAGTTCAAAGATCCATATTATCAGATTGAGACACATGTTTTACCTCAAAAGTCTGGAGGGGATTACAGTATGCTTTTGGAACGTAGTTACACCTTAGCACTACTTTCCACCCTCAGACGGATGGGTAGGTAGAGAGGACCATCCATATATTTTAGGACATGTTTCGGGTGTGTTTCTTAGACTTAGTAGTATCGTGGGTATGACACATTCCTCTAGTATAGTTTTCTTACAACAATAGTTATCACTCTACCATTGGCATGTCCCCATTCGAAGCCTTGTATGGAAGACCGTTTCATTCACCCTTGTGTTGGAAAGAGGTAGGGGAAACAAATCTTCTTGGACCAGAGGTATTGCAGAGCACAATGGAGAAGGTTAATATTGTGTGTGAGAGGATGAAGGTGGATCAGGACTAGCAGAAGTTGTATTCTGATCATAGGAGGAGGCCCTTGTAGTTTGAGGTTGGGGACCATGTGCTCTTAAAGGTCTCCCCTCAGCGTGGACAATGAATTTTTTTCATGTGGAGAAAGATTTATTCTAGGTTCATCAGACCTTTCAAAGTGTTGGGATGAGTTAGCGAGGTGGAATATCAACTGGCATTTCCACCACGGTTTGAGAGGATCCACTGCGTCTTTCATGTCTCTCAACTCTATTGGTATCTACATGTTGACTCCCACATATTAGAATATAGAGAATTAGATATCTAGGATGATGCGATGTTCATGGAGTGTTCAGTAGGAATCAAGGATCATGAGGAGAAGGTGTTGTGTGGAACAACC
Source organism: Viscum album (assembly GCA_963277665.1). Taxonomy (NCBI): domain Eukaryota; kingdom Viridiplantae; phylum Streptophyta; class Magnoliopsida; order Santalales; family Viscaceae; genus Viscum; species Viscum album. Next base: position 44,771,625 of record OY728155.1, read on the forward strand.
ATCCCCTTGGTTCATGTGCTCTGAAGGCATGGTGTCTTTGAAGAGAGTACCTGGGAATAAGAACCACATATGTGTGCCCAGTACTCAGAGTTGTTCTGAGTTTTGATCTTATGTCTGCTTTGTGCCTTAATTATGATGTAATGTTTTACCTCACTTACTATATGATAATTTTTTTCTATGTTCTATGATTTTTTGGGAAAATTCCGGACTAAGGGTATGGTATAACCTAATCCATAATCAAGATTCATTAATATAGATGTGATTAAACCTGTTCGGGCAAGTCAGTGTCGCACCAAGAGAATAGTATCTTGACATGGACGAAGTAGATCCCTAATCCATGTGTCTGGATGGGGTGACCTTTGGTATTTGTGTGGTTTCTTGGGGTAGTTAAGAAGTTTTTTTTCTAAATTTTTTAGGAGATAGATGATAAGGAGGTTTTCTATGATGTCGAGGTTTTCACTCGAGATTTAGAACAACACAAGGTGGTTTACTCATGAGAGGTATCTTAAGGAATGGTTGTTCATACCTCTTTCCTTCTAGGTTTTTTTTTTGAATTCTTGAGGACGAGAATAGTTTGAGAGGAATCTAATGTAATAAACTGGATTTTCCCAAGCCATTTACTTTATGAAAATACATTGTTTAGGGTGTTCTAGGAGGAAATAGTGGCTCATTTCAAGAGTTTTCCAAATTTCCAGTTCTTGGGTCGGCATGTTAGTGTGTCAATGTGTCAGTGTGTCATCATGTCAGTGCTTTAGCATGTCAATGTGTCAACATCGATGAGTTAGGTTTGTCAGCATCGGTGAGTCAGGGGAATCAGCATCAATGAGTCAAAGGGCATCGACATCGATAGATCGAGGGCATCAGTGTCTATAGGTCAGGGTTTCAGTAGGTTGTGGAATCGGTAGGTCATGATGTCGATAGGTCGTTGTGTTGGTAGATCAGCATCGGTAGGTCACATCGGTAGCTCACCCATCGGTGGCTCAACTTCGATGACTCACCCATTGGTGACTCATTTCCAGATTTTCCAATTTTCCCCTATTACGTGTTTATCCCTATGAAATGGTAAATTATCAAATCACAGTCATGTGCTAGACTATATTCATTGTTTTTTAAGGGAATTATCAATTTCTCTGTATCTTGTAACATCCCAACAACCTTGTAACCACCAAGTTGCGTGATCAAACCACGATCTGATTTTCAAGTACTTTGAAATCGTCTCCCTGATTTTTAGGATCTTACCCTTTTATAAACCAATATATCTACCATCCTTTCCCCAGGATCAAGAATGTTTTGTGATCACTCTAGTTATAATCCAGTAGAATTAGAGAACCTTTTTTGACTAAATCAAAATGTATACACATATTGTTGATAGGTGTGGCTAATTTTTGTGTCCCATTGAGTTTTTTAACCTTGCGTGAGTTGTGAGGTGCTTCTGTTGGGAGCACAGTTATAGGTATAAGGTTGGACAGAGGAGTTGGTTTTGTGATAAGGGGTGGTATGGGTGTGTAGTGGGATTGTGGTTAAAAAATAGTTACAATGGGATTTGTATGTGGGGTGGTACAGGAGAGGTGTGATGGCATCTTAGTCTGAGAGATTGATTGATTGTGGAATGGATGAACTTGTAGGCAGCTGAACAACCTTTTTCTTGTGTTATGGTCGTGAAGCGACATCGAGCAGTGGGACTGCGGTGTGGATATGGACTTTTTATGTAGTGGGACTATATTGGGGAATTGTTTGGACTATGGGGATATATGGATAGATTGCGAGAGGAGGATTGTGTGGTATAATTTTGAATAATGATTGTTGGAAAAGGCTGAACAGATGTCTTGGAAGATTTGGGGGTTTCGTATAGTGGGATTGTAGGTCTGGTTTAGTTTTTTTTGTTATGGTTATGGTTGGTAATTTCCCAATAATGCCGGAATAGATTATAGTGAACCCCTTACTTAATAAATGGAAAGAGGTTAAATAAAAAGGGTTCAGGTTCATGTTTTTTGTGGTTGGTTGTGCATTTAGGGGTGGAAGAAAAGGTGGTTTCTGTGGGTTGGTTGTTGTTTGGAAACCTGTAGGTTGGGCTGAGTGTTTTATTACCTATATATATAAACATTTTAGTTTCTTGTGATTTTTACACACCCCAACCTTGTTGATCACTATGCGATGAATTCCTCTATTTCATGGGGAAGGGTGTCTTTCCCAACATCACAGTGGGAGGATGGATGGTTGGTTACTAACTTTCTTCCTCAGACCCTCTTCCAGAACATGCCTCTCGGGCGTATCTGGGTAGGATATAATGGTTTTAGGCTTACCATAGTCCAAGATTCTTTGGGAAAAGGTTTTTTTTGGATGAGGGGCATAGGTAGTTGTGGGCCGGGTTTTTTTCCGAAGTATCTTTGGGATGAGGCCCAAGTGTCTTCGGGCAAGTGGTGTGGTTGTTGTGGTTAGGGTGTATGCAGGCGGGGTTTTGTGTGGTTGAGGCCCAATTGTGTGCAAGAAGGTTGTGGTAGTGGGACTACATATAGCAAGAGTGGTAGCATCAAGACATTAGCCATTAGGTAAAATCATTCAGCCAGTGTAAAAGTGTTGTGGGGTACCCAAATATCGATGTGCAGATACTATTACTTTACTTTACTTGTGTTATTTGGTGAGTGTGCCTTGGTGAGGTTGGGCTGGTTAGTATTCCTTGGTAGTTGATTTGAGGATCTTCTATTTTCTCACAAGGGTATTAGTATGTTCCCCCACTTGTACATGGTAAGATTTAGTTTCTCTATTGAGTATACTTGAATTCTCACCCTACATATATAAAACTATTTTTAGGTTTCCTTGAGGACTTTGAGGACCTCACTAGACGTTACTAGCTCGGGCATTAGGATTTGTTGCTGCTTCTACTTTGACTCTTTTCTTTTGTTACTTTACTTTTCATTTTTCATTGTACCTTCTATTAGCTTCACTTTTGTACATGCAAGTGGGGATGGATTTCTGATTTACTTTTACTTCTAGTACTTGGGGTTGTTTGGGATTTACCATCTTATCTCCCAATCTTGTTCTATAAAAAGGGTAATTCCTTCCAGTTATGTGTGAGATTTTATACCCTTGGTGTTATTCATGTAACACCCCAAGCTTCCATGGTATGTTTCTCTTTTAATAATACAATATCTTGCATTGTATGCAACTTAGACTTCTAGCACACCACAACCAATCAAACTAGTCGTTTAAAAAAGCAATTATGAATAGTAATACCCACTTTTTGAAATTTATAAATTTTATTTTTAATAATAGACTTCATTTTTGGATTCAGAATATCAAAATTAGATTAGGGTGAATTTTTGGCACTTTTTTGATAACATTCATATTTTTGATGAATAGTGAAAAATACTCAATTTTAATTAAAAACAACTTTTTTAATCGAAATAATTTATAATGTTAAATTATAAATTTGAGTGGTTTTAAAGTATTATTAGATTATAGTTTTATCATTTAATGTAATTTAGTCATTAGATATAATTTCATATTTAAATTGTAAATAAACACATGTCAATCTTTAGATAGTTTTTACTTCTTAAAAACCCGCTTTTTGGTTTTGCAATATGAATTAATTTTAAATTAATATCTGAAACATCTATATTTTGAAGTTGGAAAAATTTATTCCATATTTGGAATTATTAGGTCCAAATTTTGTAAATAGGTACCTTTTATTTTTAGGCATTATGAATAGTAATTTCATTAAATATTTTTTTTACCATGGTTAGAGGGTAAATATGGTAAATAAGAGTAAAAAATATTATTATAATATTAAATCACCCTAACCCATGTACTATCCCTATTGGATGATACATGACCAATCATGGGAATCCTTGGGTCAATTTGGGGACCCCATGGAGCCACTTGTAAGTGAAAATGACACTTTATAAAAATTAATTTAAAGTTAAGGAAAATATAACATAAACAAATATCTTATAGTAAAAAAAATTCTATGAGGTTATATAATTGATATCTTTAAAAATAAATAGTAATTAGAAATATAAAAATATTTCCTACATCATGATATTTTATTTATAGTTTTAGACTTAAAATAAATATATTTATTTATGACAAAATAATGACGCACTTTTTTTTCAGAAAGCGGTGACATGAATTGGTCACCCAATTCATGCCCCAAAGTAATTTATTAAAAGAACAAGTAGAATTACAAGCACAATCTGTAAAAAACTTACACCAGTAGGGATAGAGAGGGAAACAAGCTAAGATACTCGAGGTAAAAAACAAGCAAAAGCACCGGAGTCATACATGATCGAAAAGACATGACATCCAGTGCATTATCTCCATGAACAGTTGTATTGAAGACACTAACCAAGAAACCTGCAAGTATCCATCAGACCTGAGAAAGACCTTGGAACTCTTCCGCATTTGAGGATCCATAAACTATGGATCATCAAAGCTTGTGTCCTAGGAAGCAAATTATCATAGCTGGATTCCACCTCCATGGATTCCACCAAGCGGTGATGTATTTCCACCTCTGCTGCCACAAGCCAAAATCTCCACAAGCTACATAGAACTATAGAAATAACAAAACTAAACCCACATCTGTCCAACAATAGCAAGCAGGAACGATCAAAATAGCTTTATGGATAAAACAGAAAAGACACTAGACAACTAAAGTCAAAGAAGATCCAAGGAATCTAACTATTTAGAAAAATAAAGAATCATTTCCATGTAATGTCCTTGTAGTTAAAATTAGGATTTTGTTTATATTCCCCCACCATCTTAATAGACATTCATTTTCTAAATTGAATGTAAGAATCTGCAGTAATTTCACCAGCTTTGTATCTATAGTAAACAATTGTATCTTGTTCATATAACCATGAATCCAATTCTTCCTCCAAATCCTCTTGATATGCTTATCTCATAGCAGGATCAACTTCATCATCACAATTGATGCCTTTCAAATCAACAAGGAACTCAACAGATAGGGGTTGTGGTGGGGTGACTGCATTTTCAATCCTAGAGGCCCCAAAGGATCTAGTGACAATTGTTCTCTCAAGATTAGAGTAATCTCTACGTTTTAGAGACTTCTTGGGATTCAGAGAAATGAAACCACGTTGGTCAACCATTGCTTTTTTTACCTTTTCTCACACTCAACTTCAAGTAATACTCCTCAATTTGATAAACTTTCTCATCAATATCATGTAATACTTCATTGGAATCAGAGTAAACATTTTTATCCTCTTCTTATGATGGTTGTACAACACTTGTGATATCAACAACAGGTGGTTCATTCTTGTCAATATTCTCTTTGTCCTTATCAATGGATTGATAATTCTGAACAATATCCACTCCATGGGAGTTTATAGGAAAGAGAATATTTTTTTAGGGTCCAACTATATTCTGAACAAGATCCCCAAGATGATCGGAGGAGACAACCTCCATCCCCTTATGCTTCCCTTTTTTAACCTTTTTTCTTCTAGAAATGGGGATGACCTTGTTTGTTTAAGGTTCAAACTTTCCAATCAGTTTCTAACAGGTTTATTCATATAACCGGAAACACCCAATGATTCTATATCCATTTGGACCTATTTTCCAAAGGTAGGTGCTCATTAGTTGTGGACCTATGAGGCTTAATAATTTTCATTGGTTGAGAGGATAGGAGGTCAGGCTCATCACACCTTTTTGGGGGGGATTATTTCCTACTCTGGGTCTCTCTTATAGATTTAAGTTATGTTCACGAATCCTTATTAATTCACCAATCATGAAAATGAGTTTTCCTTTATATTTGGTAATCGATGATTGATATGTATGGTATTTAGAGAATCTTTTATATGTATTTTATGTTCTTCATCGATAGATAATCATCCGTATGTATTAGAGATTCTTAGTCAATGGTATCCTTCAATATATTATATAGAAATCTCTTGGTCATTATGATGACCATACTGGTTATAAAGACACTCAGTAGGGCACTTGAAGTTTACTGTCATTCAAAAATACATGGATTATTTCAGAGTTGGGATCATACTCGCAGATGGGCTTCCTACGTATCCTCATTAAAAAGGAGTCAAAACCCACGTAGTTCAATAAGAAGGATTTAGTTTAACATCATATAGGACGGAAAATAATTAATAAATGATGGTCTTGAACCTTATAAAGGCTTCCTACGTAATCTACTTTTAAGGTAGAGATCAAATTCAGTGTAGTTCGGGTGAAGAAATGTGGGGCTTATGCATGGTTAATGGCCCAAAAAGATATGTTGTGATTACTTTTACACTCTAAGCTCATGTGAGTCATGCTCGGTGTGAGAAAAAAGAGGTTTTGGTAAACTTGTCGATGGTTCCACGAAAGATGCAGTCATGAGAAATGATGTGGGGCTTACGTATGAATGACTGCCCAAGTAGATGAAGACCAGGACTTACTTCAGGAAAGAAGCCCAGAAGCAAGGACCATAAAGGTATTTGTACTTTATAGAGATTTGGAGTTTTAACTCGGGGATTACTCCTAAGAAGGAGGCCCAAATTAAAAAGGACTTATGATTGGGGCTTATTCCTGAGAAGGAGGCCCAAATCAAAAGAATTTAAGAGTAGGTCTTGCGCATGTGGAGGATTCCCAATGTTAAAGGAAACTATGACTGGGGATTACTCTTGAGAATGAGGCCCAGGTTAAGGGGACTTGTAACTTGGGGCTTACTCCGGTGAAGGAATCCCAAATTAAAGTAAATTATGACTGTGGCTTACTCCTGAGAAGGAGTCCCGAACCAAGGGAACTTGGGGCTTACTTCTGAAGAGGATTCTTTAAATCAAAAGATCTTCTCATCTTAAAGGATGAGGTTATATAGAGGAAACCTCTAACTATGGTGACATAAAGCTTGTAAGTCACCAGGTTTAGGGAGAGGTTCTCACATAATTCCTTTCATAAAATGAAGCCAACAATGGAACCATGCCATAAATGGATTTGAAAATGTGTTCGAGGGCTAATATCTAGAAGAGGGGAGGTGAACGGGAGAGAAGCACACAAATTAAGTTGGCACGCAAGGCTTGGCATGAAAATCATTTGGTGAACAAGTCTTGGTCGCACAAGTGTACTTGCATGGCATGGGTTCACCTGGGCGATAAAGGATCTGTAGGGTAATACTTGGGCGAGACTTAACTCAATCCTCTAGTAAGATCCTAAGATGTTTCTAAAAGGACGGTGCACAAGTTTCATCGAAAGGGTAGGGAAGAATGAAAGTGTTTCAAGTTTTAAGGAGTTCTAGACACATAGGCGCACAAGTTTTGATGAATTCTAAACACTTAGGCCTTATCCTACTCCTTCAAGTCTTCCATTCTAGGTAAAAAGTTGCCTTAGAAGCTTTCAAAAGAGTTGAGTTAAAGACTTGGGTGACCAGAGCTTGAATCTGAGTTTTGGAAATTCTATCCTCGAAATGGGGGGCCCATAGGGGATATTTATAGGCTATCGTGTACCTTGGGAAAAAATCAGATAGGGCGCACAAGTGACTTGCACGACCCATAGGTGGCGCGCAAGAGACTTGTGCGATGTAATCCAAATGAGATCATGGTCTATGCCTTTGTCAATGTTTTGGATTTTCTTCAAAGGGTGACCCTCTTTGTGCTTAAGGTATTCCCCCATTGACATTTGTTGGACTCTATGATGGAAAGAAGCATCAAAAAATGCCCCCCCCCCCCCCCGTCATAGTTGGATCTGAAAAGGAAAGAGGATCTGGCTCTGAGGTAAATCTAGGGAAATCAAGGGTCTGTGGCATGCAAGTTCGGCATGCAGCTGCTGGGGTGCAAAAGTTTGGCGCTCAGGTGGTCTGGATCGCCTATATATACAGCTTCACTCTCGCGTAAACTCACTCTGCTTCCAAAAACTTGAGCTCTCATCGTGCAGGTGCTTTGGTCTTTGGTGAATCACTTTTTTGGATTTTTTTCACTTCTGCAGAAGGTATTTGACTTGCGCGCCATGACTAGGGCGGCAATACTTGCGTGACCGGGCTGACTTGCGCGACAAGTTTGGGACTTGCGCGCCTTAATGCCTTTTCCATTTTTTTGATTTCCTTCATCAAAATTTCACAAAAAAAAACTTACTTAAGAGTTGATTTCTTGATCTTTGTGCAGATTCAATGGCTCCCAGAAGAATTGGATCAGCTGATGAGTTGGCCAGCAAGAGAATAGATGACATGATGAATGTCTTCGGCCATTACTATTATGTTATTTGTGACAACACTCTCCCAGATTTGGATAGGTACTTGAAGAAATATCATGCCAATTTTCCATAGAGAATCTACTTGCCTTTGTATGGCCATGGTCATCTGCAAGGAGTCCATGTTCCAGAGGCAAAGAATTACATCCCTCATTCCTAGTTTCAGACCTACACCAACTTCTATTCGGAAAATATCTCAGTTGCAGGATCATTTTCCAATGCTAGGACATTGGAGAAGGTATACATATTTCATCATAGCCCATGTGTTATAGATCTTAAGCCTCACATGCCTGAGCTGCAGCTGCATTGTTATCCCCCTATTTTCTGAAATTCTCAGATGGACCAATCTAAGGGATGGAAGAAGAGTTGGGATTTCCATCCTAGAGGAGGTGTGAAGCCGACTTGGATGTGGGAAAATTGGGTGCGAAAAACCTGTGCAGAATTTTTTGATGATTTGAAGGGAGCTGCAATATATGAAGCTGTCTGGGCTGGGAAGACATATATCTACAGGAATGACAATTTCACGCCGGAGTTAATCAGTAATTGGATCCTGGAAACTAATTCATTCCATATGACTCATGGAGAAGTAGGAATCAGTTTGTGGGACGTATACAAGATTTCAGGGGCTCCAATTTTGGGAGATATGTATGATGAATTCGTCCCCCCCCCCAAGGTGACCTGGAATGATTTGGAGAAGTCTCCAGCTTTGGATCAAGAGTTAATGAATTTTTTTTACAAACTTAAGAATAACACCACCATGAGAACCCATTCCAGAAAAGATATCCATCAAGAGGAGTGGATGGAAATGTTTCTAATTAATAATATAGAGGAGGTACCTTCCCACACTCTTCCTACTAGTTTCCCTAGAGCAACAAAAAGGTTTGCTTCGGGCACATTTTGGCCAATTATGGAAGCAAGAGAGTTTGATAGGTGGGGGTATGAAGTGAACCAAAAACTTCTAGCGAAGACCCGTATGGAAGGATTTTTGGCCTTGTGGCTCAGTGTTTACCTTTTACCAGGTTTGGGATTCAAAAGGAGGTGTGAGGCCAGGGACCTTTTTCCTTGCAGCCAAGCTATCTAAAAGGAAGATTTTTGGGTTGGCCACACCAGTTTTGGCAAAGATTCATAGGATATTACTTCATGTTAATATGGGTAAGTCTTCTCTAAGAATAGTGGGACCATTCCAAGTTTTATGGGGATGGATCACCACCCACTTCAGGACATATGCTGTACAAAGTGGGGTACTGGTTCCTGGAAGTTCTTTCCTGCCATCTTTTCAGGACTTTTCTAGAATTTCTCCCTTATCCCTCAATGCTTATGAAATCAAAATAATGCTGAGCATGTTCAAGGAGTTTCACTTTTTTCCTTATGGAAATCCACCAATAGGGTGATTTTTTTATGATGGAACAGCCAGCATGGAGTTAAGGGCATATATACTGGCATGTAGAGATGGTACACTGGCCATGAGGATTGACAGGGAAATTATATGTGAGGCCTATGCTCCATACATATTCTCACATCAATTCAAATGTCTGTAGAAAATTATTGTATCCCCTCCAGTGCATGTCAAGTTAGAGAAGCATCTGATGGTTTCCCGTCAACTATGGTTGCTGACATCTATGGAGAAGACTGGGGCAGTATTTTATCTACCCACTGTTGGAGTGGAATGTTGATTGAATACATGGTATTCTGAGAGTTGGGTAGCATCATACCTTGAAGGGGTACTAAATCATTCGGTCCCTCGAGTGGGAATAAGGAAGAGAATCATTAGGAAAGAATCTCTTCATTTGGAAGGTGACTCTTCCTCATCACCGGATTCCTCACCCAGAGCTGATTCATCAGATTCCTAGGATGGGGATGATGAGGCTCAAAATGCATCAAAGTAGCCTTGTGCTAGATATAATCCACCAGCCAGAGTTAAGAGACCTACTCCATCGACTCCTAGTGAGTTACATTATTGAGGCAATTTAGTCGCCATTATTTTAAAGAGAAACAAGTTTCATTTTCTTATCCTTTATCTGTGATTGTAGGAGCTATAAAGAAGTTGAAGTCCCAGATTGCAGGACCCTCCTTGCGGCCTTCTAGTGCACATTCTGAATATTTACGACCAGATTCTATCCAGACATGGCGGAGTTTATATTGTAATGATGAAACCACCTGGATGGACTTATGCAAAGGGCTGCATATCCCAGGAGTGGGGAGTATTCAGGCTTCCTCTGACATCCGTTTTGAGGACAACCCCAATGAAGTGAGGGATTACATCAAAGAGATGGAAATGCTTATATATTCCACTGATAATTCAGTTCTTGTCACCAAATGGGTGAATGAAATGATGGACTGTGGTACCAATGAGGGGATTTGTCCTTCATTAGATGAAGAGTGGCATGATTACGTGGCTCATGAAGATGTAAGTTTTCCTTTTTCTCATATTTCTATTTACTTTTCAATTTGAATTTAGTCAAAGCTTTGTTAATTAAGGAAATAATATTCTTCATCTTGTAGCTTATAAAGGAAAGAACCACTAAAATCCCTTCACCATGGTATAGCCCTGGTGGCACTACTCTTGGAGCCACTGAATCTCCTCGTGAGCCGGGCGAAGTATCTCCAGGCCAGCAAGTCATGGATGAAGATTTAGAAAGAGAGTTATTGTCTCTCATACCTATTTTCAGAGATGATGACGGCAGTCCACCAAAGAAGGCCAAGAAGTAAAGGCATCGAAGAAAGAAGACCACAGTCAAATTCTTTGTCAGTAGTGGTAAGTCTTTCTGGTAGTCATGAATCTTAACATATGACAAAGTGATCAAACTTCTCGGGATTGTAGGGGCTTCTTCAGTTTCCCCTTTAAGGGAAAGGACTGACCATCATCAGAGTAAAATGGAGGGTGTTGGAGAATGGCCACAAGTTCCTAGTCAAACGGTTGTTCCTGAAGAAATACTGAGAGCATATGAGCTGGCGTCTGTTCCCAACACTGCTCCTATTTCTGATTCCTAGAGAGAAAAAACTTCTATTAAATTAGAAATACTTTATAGAACCTCAGATTAGACAACAACTGAATTTCATTATGTGGTGTTTTAGGTTCAACACATGCACCAGAACATTTGGCAACTGCCAAAGCTGACCCCACAACTATCTCTGAAGAATCTATCCGGGGTCAGAGATTTCCAGATGAAAGTCACGAAGAAGACATGCCAAGTTCTCCCACTGGTAAGACTAACCTGGGATCTAGGACATCATTGGATAAAATGATGAATCTTTGAATGCCCTTTGAAGAAATTTTAGAACATGTTAAATTACCATGTGATTTAAAAGATTTTGGATATCTAGTTATACAATCAAATGGACGTGAGTGTCATCATTTGTCCTATTAATCTTCTCATGATTACACTTCTAACCATGTTTGGTTAAAAAATCTATAGTTCCATCTAATTAAACTGTTGAACCAAAAATGCTTGAAAGGGGTGTAGACATTGATGTCAACCCTTTTATTGCAGAAACACTGACTCAGGTGGAACTTAACATGGAAGACCCTCCTAAAACCCATCCTGAAAATCCTGTTGAAGCTAGAAAAGATGGGGAAGAGTCTTCACAAGTTTCTGATCTACTGTTAGGTAAAGGATGATGATATTTTTGTCTTACTTAACCTGCAAGAACATCAATAAACTTTTACTATCCTTTGAAACTAACCATACTTTCAATTGACCAAACAGGATTGTCAACTTCAATGGCTAGATCTGGAGGTGAAGCCTCAGCCTCAGCCCATATAGTAGCAGAAGGTGAAGCAACCAGGGTTAGGGAAGGAGCAGAACATGGAACTTCTTTAAGTGCATTAATCGCAGACTATGTTCCCCCATGTGATAGTGATGTTGAATCAGACCCAGAGGTGAAAAAGGCACTCCAATTCTTACATTGCAAGGCATGAAAAAATATATGGAATACAATATCTGAGGTCCCTCTTGAAGAGTTGCCTACGAAAATTCCAAGACTTTCATGTTGTTCATCATGCTGGGACTTGGCGTTTTTGGACATCAAGAAATCCATGTAGTAGTGAAACAAGTCATTCTAAGGAGAGATCAAAAGAAAAGGTGTCATCAAGACTAGATCAGAGCTATATTGCTGACCAATATTAGTGAATTTCATGTTGTAGTGTCCCGAGCCGAGGTTGATCATGCTACAAAGCTGAAGGAACTGAAGCAAAATATCAAGGAGAAATTGTCCAACAGTTTCACCTTCAGAAAGATCTAGATACTGTTACTGAGGAGCTTGACCAGCTTCATAATTCATTGTAAGAAGTCTAAGAAGATGGTATAAAAGTCATCAAATATTCCAAAGAAGCACTTCGCCGAGCTGAAGAGAGTGAAGTTGGTCGAGTAAATGAACATCAAGTGGCTGCTGATGAAGCTCGGGATACTGTGAAACAGATGAGAAAACATGTTGAAAGTCTTCTGTAATTTTTGAAAAAAAAAAGAGAGAAGAGACTCCAATCTGTGGATGTTCTTCTAATCTTGTTCATTAATGAAAAACAGTTTATCTTCAATCATCTATACCTTTATTTTATTGATAATTTCACTTATTTTTACCTAATCTAATGGGCCTAGTAAACATAGTTCAATATTTACTAGGGTTATATAAACAACCCCACAAACATTCTCTTTTCATTGCTCAATATTTCCAAAAACATACAAAATGTTTGTTTAGCGAGCTGGGACTCGACTTTTATTCAGAGTACCCTTTATAGGTTCTCAATTTAATGAGTACCATGTCTTTTTTCATTGGAAGTTTAAATTCATGCATGTTGAACTATAAAAAAGGCTAATATTTAAGGTCGGATATCTTTGACTGAATGGATGAAATTGACTCAAATCTTGATAATTTTTTTGGAAATATATTACCATATTCAAGTATGAAGGGGGAAAATTGTAAACTGTGACTTGATAAATTTTGAATTTGAGGAATGACATGGGAAAAGAGCTAAAAGGAATTAGAGGATGTCTTTTCTAAGAATGAAGTTACCACTACTTGACAAACCTATTATGGGTCCTGAATTATGTAGGTCCAACTGGGGCATAAGCTGCATAGTCAAATAGTAGCATCTTTTGGCTAATAGGTCTGTTATATAGACAACTTATGTAAGGCCGCCTAAGGGCATGTGCTGCCTAGTCATGCAAAAGAACTCTCAGAAATTTGACTTTCTGTTGCTAAAAACCAAAGAAATTTGTATGGGGATTCAAATTTTCTAAAGCATAGAGTCTGATTTATGGAGAAAGCTACTTGAATATAGAGAAGATATTTCCAATCAGAATTGTCAAAGAATTAGAGGAATGTGACTTCTATAAAGGTTTAACCCAAATGTAAGAAAAAAGGTATCTGTGGTTTTAAATCACATGACTAAAAGCGGAGATAGAAACATTATATGACATAATACTTTTAGATCATGAAAAAGAGTATGTAAAAAATTTTCTAAGGATGGCAGTTTTTTTAGATCCATACATATCGTTGTTAAGACCAATAAGGATAAGAGAGGATTCTTCTAAGAATGAAGTTACCACTACTTGACAAACCCATTATGGAAGTTGAATTATGCAGGGAAAACTGGGGCATAATCTGCATGGTCAAATAGTATCATATTTTGGGATGACAGGTCCGTTATGTAGACAACTTATGCAAGGCCACCTAAGGGTATGTGCTGGATAGTCTGGAAAAAGAACTCTCAGGTATCAGACATTTTGTGATCAAAATTCAAGAAAAGGGTTATGGAGATCATGAATATTATTTGTATAATGTTGCAGCTGAGTCCTAAATTGAGATTCTGGACGTCACTAAGTATCTAATTAGGATGATAATCAAGCCACACGTAGTTCTTTAAATACATTTTAACGTCATGCAGGATGAAAGCATAGAAGATCTTAGTTTAGGGTCGTAGAGCTCGGACCATAGTGAGGGAGACACATCGTGCATTTTTTATAAATCTGCTACGAATAAAGACTAGGGTGTTCCATATCACACCATGTGCTCCCAAGGGGAATTTTTAGCCAAGGGACCGAAAGTAGATTTTGGGTTTAGGCCCAAAGGCTCGGGGCTGGACTCAAGGAATGCTCGAGTGTTTCTATGTATCCCATGAGGATGGGAATCAATCTACATGTAGTTCTTGAAATACCCTTTGTACAGATTTGGTTCGTACATATGAGGGTTAAAGAGCACTTTATTGCAATTATGGCTGGACCGAAGATTAAAGACTTGGGTGTCACTACGTATCTCATAAGAATGAGAATCAAGCCACACGTAGTTCTTAAAACATGACATGGTTGGAGACCATGTCAATGATGATTCCTCTCGAGTGAGGGTATCAGGGATTGTTGCAATTTATTGTCATACAGGACAAAAGTACAAATAGTTTAAGGTCATATGCATGGACCAGTGATATTATATTTAATGTTTTGCAGTAAGGAAAACGGGGAACTGTATAGTTTAACGTCATATAGCTAGGATGATGGGATATACACAGTTTAACGTCATGTAGGACTAAAGTGAACCGATATGAATAAGACGGTTGATGGAGGCTTCACAGATCAACATCGTATGGGATGAAGGTGAATCAATTTGAAGAAAGTGGTTTTGGACTTGAACCTCAAGAGGTTGCCTACGTACCTAGCCTAAGAGGCAAGGATCAAAGTCCGCGTAGTTCAATTGAGAGATATTTGGTGATCAGGGTATACTTGAGGACAGCGACCTAAAGATGATGTTGGGACTTAATCATGGTTAGCGGCCCAGAGAAAATGCCATGGTCAAAGCTTAATCTAAGCTCACATGAGTCATACTTGGTGTGAGAAACAAGAAGCAGCAAAAGACCGGATGATCGTGTTGTGAAAGATGCGACCACGAAGAATGGTGTGGGGCTTATGCATGATTAGCTACTCGGGGCACGCATGACAATAGATTTTAAAAGAAAATTGTGCATGCAGTGATCACAGTTTAATGTCATGTGCCACAGACTTGGGGTGCTTGGAAGTTTAATGTCCTGCAGCTCGAATGATGCATAGTTTAACGTCATGTTGGACAAAAGGGGGACATAGTTTAATTTCATGTTGGACGATAGAGGGGGCTATGCAGTTTAATGTCCTACAGTAAGGAAAAGGGGTGTATTTGTGTTACACAAAATACTTCTTCAAAAATCTTGCATTGGTTGGAGTTGTAATGAGTTATCCATCCATTGATATTAAATAATAAGCTCCATTGGAGTAGACCCTATGTATTGAGTAAGGTCCTTACCACTTTGTCTCAAGCTTTAGAGGCTTTTTTTCTAGTATCATTGGGGTTATGAGGACCAATACACATTCAACTTGAATGAATGAATGGAGACAAACTTTTTTATTGAAATCTCATGTTATTTGATTCTGGTAGACTTCTAAATGGTGCAGTGTGCACAAACTTTTTTCATCTAGTCATTCCAATTCATCCAATCACTTTTTAGATTGTTCATCTGTAGATAACTGATCACAAATGGTGACTCTAAGCGAAGGTAATTGTACTTCAATAGGCAAGGATGCTTCCGTTCTATATACCAATGAATATGGAGTTGATCGTGTTGCAGTGCGGGTGGTAGTCTGATAAGCCCATAGAGCATGGAAAAGTTTATCAAGACATGACTTCTTATCTTTATTCACCATCTTTTGAAGTATGTTTTCAAGAGTCTTATTGAAAGCCTCTACTTGACCATTGGCCGCTGCATGATACCAAGATGAATGGTTGGATCTGATATTGTATTCTTGATACAATTTTCATACCTCGGATGAAAAAAATTTGGTGTCATTATCCGTCAATATGGTATGAGGAACACCAAAATATGGTAATGATGTTAGACTTGACAAAGCTAACAATGCTTTTAGCACTGACTTCTTTGAGAGTTATTTCCTCTGCCCATTTGGAAAAGAAGTCAGTAACAGTAAGAATATACTTAAACTGCTTAGCTGTAGCCGGAGGATAAGGTCCTACTACATCCATTCCCCATATAGAAAATGGATAGAAGTATTTAGTCGTATGAAGAAACTCTGGGGGTTGATGAATGAAGTTGGCACAAACATGGAAAGAATGACACTTCTTAGTGAAATCAACACAATATTTCATCATTGAAGGCCAAAAGTATCCAAGCCTTCAAATTTGACTAGAAAGTCTAAGTCCAGACAGGTGAGAACCACAAACTCCTGCATGTACTTCATTCATGACAGCCATTGTCTCTTCACCATCAATTCAGCTGAAGAGAATTCCATAAAAACCTCACTTGTAGAAATTTTTTTGGTGATATGGGCTATCATAAAGAGTAAAATTGACCAAACGTCACCAGACTTGTTCTTTCCCCGCTCTATCAGGTGGGAGTGTTCCATTTTGAAGGTATTCCCTGATAGGTTCCATCTGTCCTGTAGTATGACCATATGGTTCAGAAATGGGATTGATTTCATTGATTTCCTCTGTTCTGATTTGAACATAAGGTGAAACTATACGACGGTGGGAAATACTGATGATTGTTTCGTCCCGATTTGGATCTTCCAGGGTTGTGGCTACATTAGCCAGTGCATCAGCTTGGGCATTTTGTAATCGCGGGACATAAGAAAATGTCAGTTCTGAGGGAAATTCCTCCATCAAATCTCTGATGTAATCACACAAAGGGATTAACTCTTACTTTCTGATGGCATAATCCCCATTGATTTGTTTGATTACCAAATATGAATCACCTTTTACCTTCAAGTGATTCACCTGTGCCTGAAGCACCAATTCCAAGCCCGTGACAAGAGATTGATATTCTGCTTCATTGTTTGTACCACCTTCCAACAATAAGAAGGAATACGGTAGCACTGCCTTTTCTAGGGAAATAATCACAATTCCTAACCCAACTTTTCTGAATTTAGGATCTTCCATTTTCTTCCCTGTTGGAATTCTGGAGGCACCATCAAAGTACATCTCCCATGTTTGAGGATTATCTTTAATAGAGAAGACTTCCTCATCTGGATGTTCAGTATTTAAAGATGTATCTTCTACAGATGGGTGTTCAGTAAGGGAATCGGCCAAAGCTTGGCCCTTTATTTCCTTTTGAGACACATGCTGGATATCAAACTGCTGCAAAATAACTACCCACCTTTCCAGACGTCCTGTAATAATTGGACAACTAAGGATAATTTTGAGAGGGTTTTTGTGAGATACCAATTGGACCTCATGATGTTGCAGGTAGTGTCTCAATTTTTGAACCACAAATATTAATGCTAGGTAGCACTTTTCAATACTTGAATATCGAGTTTCTACATCAAGCATAGTCTGGATGAGATAGTAAAGGTTGTTTTCATTCCCTACATCATTATTTTGGTCAAGGAAGGCACCCAATGATCGCTCTAAAGCTGTCACATAGAGAATAAGTGGTCTTCCTTCAACATGTAGCATTAGTACTGATGGACTCAAGAGATATTTCTGTAGGATATCGAATGCTTCTTGAAATTATTCAGTCCACTGGTAGGTGACTCCCTTCTTCATTAATCTGGTGAAGGGAAAACACTTACCTACCAAATTGGCAATGAAACGCAGAATATAGGCCAAGTTTCCTTGAAGTCCTCTTAATTACTTCAAATTTCTAGGAGGTGACATGTCAAGGATTGATTTTTTCTTCTTAGGATCAACTTCAATACTACGATGGCGTATAACAAAGCTAAGAAATTTTCTTGAGGTTACCCCGAAAGCACATTTCAAGGGGTTCATCTTAAAATTGTGTTGTCTAAGTTTGTTGAATATTATTTCCAGATCATCCAAGTGATCATAACGTTGACTTTATTTAACCACCAAATCATCCACATAACATTCAACAAATTTCCCTCAAAAGGGTTTGAAGATATGGTGCATGGCACGTTGATACGTTGCACCTGTATTCTTCAGGCCGAAGGGAATTACCCGATAAAAAAACACACCTTGAGGAGCTCTGAAGGCTGTACACTCCTCATCTTGTAGGGAAATTCATATTTTATTGTACCTAGAGTAACCATCCATGAAGAAAAGAGCTTTGTAGCCAGCTATTTCATCAATTAAGAGTTCTGTGATTGGAACTGGAAAATCATCCTTGGGACAATGTCGATTAAGATATCTGAAGTTAATGAAAACTCTAATTTGTCTATTATTACTTTTCACAGGGATAATATTAGCCAGCCATTTGGGATATTGAACTTCTCTGATGAAGTTATCCTTGATAAGCTTATCAACTTCAGCTTCAATTTTGGAGGCATAAGTTGGGTGTGTTCTTCTTGTGGCTTGATTGAATCCTCAATGTTCTTCTAGAAATCCCAAATGATGAGTGGAAACATTGAGATCAAGACCGGTAATTTCTATATAATTCCAAGAAAATACATCTTTATTTTGCTTTAGAAATTAATTATACATTTATGCTCTTCAGGAGTCATGGATGCACTAATTAAAGTGGGGTGTGGATCTTCTTTTGTACCCAGATTTATTTCTCTAAGTTCATCCACAGTGGTAGAGATGCCCTCTTCAAATGATAGAGGAGAATCCCTGATATCTTCCTCTTCTTCTTCAATATGTGTTACTTCTTCTATTTCTACTTGAATAGTAGATGAAAAAGTAGAATTTCCATGTTCAGGAGAGAAGCTAAAATTTTAACATCTTGACGAAGAGGCTGCCATTTCTGACTCTATTGATGATGAAGGGTCTTCCTGGGGTGATAGAGAGCAGATGATGGATTGAGAATATACATCATTGTTTTCCTATGGTATTGCTATAACTTCTTCTGGTCAGGTTGATGAAGTATAGAATTTCTAGATTTTAGTGGATGAAATGAAGACATCTCCATTTAAGCTTTCATCACTGCTTGGAGAATCAACAATTTCTCCCATGTTGTCTGGCTTGGTAGTTGTAATTGACATTATGGAAGTTTCCATAAGAGTGTTTGGATTTAGGTCTATCCTATCAATTTGATTTATAGGAAACACATAATCTCTACTCACATGTATGAATGGGTTTACTGGAATCTTTTCCAAACCATTTGGAGCATTAATTTTGGTGACCTTCTTTGCAGTGGATTTTTTATTTCCCTCCATGTGATAAAATTCTGCCTCAATGTATTGAGATTCAGACATTTTGAATGGGGCCTTGTCGCCATAAAATGTCCCAATTTGACCATTGAAATAATATTTGAGACATTGATGGTATGACAAAGGTACGACTGCATTTTGATGTAGCCAAGGTCCTCCAAGAAAAATGTTGAAGGCGGTGTCCTGACGAACAACCATGAAATCTAAATTAGACACAAGGTCTCCAAACTGAATTCTGAGTGTAATCTATCCCAGAGGTTCTTGTTCATTCTTATCATATCCTTGCAACATCAAAGTAGAAGGAGATAAATCAGATTCGGTGAGGCCCAATCAACGAAGTGTACGAATAGGAATGAGATTGACTTCTGACCCATTATCAATGAAAGCTCGTCGGATGTCTATGTCATTGACTTTTCAAGATAGATACAAAGGTTTGATATGTCTACGTACAACATCATCTTCATCTTCATCTGTAAAAGATATCACTACATGGCATTCTGCAGGATCATATTCTATATGGTAGACCTCATCCATAGCAATTTTAGTTTTGAATTCTTGAGGACTTGACAAAGCCTCAATAAGTGCCTCTAGAAGATCTTTTGATAGATTCAAGGCATCCAGAATTGATAACTTGGCCATTACATGGGACAAATGTTTCAAGACATCATACTTTTGGTCCAAAGGAATGTGTTTCCCATCATGAAAATGTGGTTTTGCAGGTGCCTTGGAAGTTGATGCTTTGGTAGTAGATGAATCCCGTATTGGGGCAGGAATTGGAAACACTCCTAGCTTCGGTAGACTAGACCCACTAGGTCTATCTATTTGCTGAGAGGATCAAGGTGTAACCTCTAACTGTTCCTCCAAAATAACTATGTCAGAAACGAATATGCCATGTGTGGAAGAACTTTCTTGTTCCTATTGAGCATTCTTAAGGGCTTTTCCACAAGTTTCTACCACATATACAGTTATAGTAGGGGTAGGATTGAAATATTGGCTTCTGGAATACCCATGTCTTCCCCTGTATCCTAGACCTCTGTCACTTCCTCTAATTCCTCTGTTAGATACAAGGAACTTAGGCTCATCATTATCAAAACTGTCATTGGAATAGGGATCTATTAAATGAATCATGTTAACAGAACCAAAGATCAATTCTTCATCTGATGAAGATTCTGCCTGATGAACCAATTCAGGTTGTTCCGTTTGGTGGGGCAGTGCTTGTACTTTTGAAGTAGATGGCATAAAATCTGCCAGATTCAAAGACAACTTAGTCTTTGACATGAGCTCGTCTTCTTCTGACTGCTCTTATTTATTCAAATTACACCGCTTCTTTGAGGATTTTCCTTCTGATGAAAGGGTTTTTGCTGTGGAAAAAATAGGCAGAAGACATAATTATTTGATTTAATTGGGTTCGTAAAATGGCATGAGTTCGGTTGATCATTTTCCTGACCATCTGATCATCATATTTATGTGCATTTTCACTTTTGACTTTGTGCCAAATTCCCTCTTACTCTAGATCAGTAGCAGTAACACATGCTACCTGGGCTGAAGAAGCTTTCAGTCTTATTTTTCCATAGTCCATCATCTTTTGTAGAAGGCCTTTGAAGACAAAACACTCATGAATGGGATTCCCCAACATCTGATGAAATAGGAAATAGTTGGGGAGGTCTTTATCTCCTTCCTTGTTCGGCCTTTTGGGCCTTGGAAACTGAACCAGATTGTTTTCTAGAGCCGAGATGAAGTAACCAAGAAATTTTCATTCCAGAAAGAATAAAATTTAAATCCTCAAACTATTTCTGCCTTTGAAATTTTTGATCATCTTGATGAGGCAACTGTTGTTCTTGATGCTCAGAAAGCGGATCCCTTCGATATGATGAAGGTTTTTAAGTGAAAGAAGGTATAGGTGCTTGTTTAAGTGTAATTGTATCAATTTCTACATTCCCTATTCTCTTTCCCAGAACTGATGGAATTACACGAGTTTTAGCCTTAGTCTTTATAAGAGAGACTTCTATCTGCCGAGCTATTTAAGTAAGGTCTCGAAACCCTCCTATGTATTTCACAAGGATCAATAGTGTGCATAATTCATCATGAAGATTTGCCACATATATTGGAAGCAACTCTTCTTGATGGAGTGCTAAACTTAATAAATATGTTAATCCCTTCCAACGAGCAATGAAATCTGGAACTCTTTCATTTTACCTTTTTTTACAATTAGTAAGATAAAAAATGGTCATCTTTGGTAATGTTGAGCTAAATTAAAGAAGGAACCTTTGACGGAGATCTTTCCACCCAGTAATTGACCGAGATTGCAAACTTGTATACCAGAAAAAAGAAGGTCCTTGTAATGACTTCACAAAACACCTAAGATTAACTACTTCTTGTTGTTGAGGAGTTTCCATCATAGGATCACAACAAGAAACAAAATGTGTTAAGTATTGTTATGGATATCCCGAACCATTAAAAATTTGGAATGTGGTATTAGTAAAATTTGATGGGGGAGGAATTGCTTCCACCCATTCTAGGTAAGCTCTCTTTTCTGGTTGAACCTATCCATGTCGACCTTCCATAACTTCCAACCGAGCTATTATTGACTCAATGGTAGTCATTAATTTTTGAGAAACATCTGGTTGAGCTTGAACCTGAGCAGGTGAAAAAACTAAAGTTTGGACGGGTGTGGTGACCGGTACTTCCACTGATGGTAGTATTGTTGGTTGATATCACGTATGACCCATAGGATTGGACCTGTGAGGGTGTACTTGTAAAGGGAGATATTCTTGATCCATCCCAGTAGCTACAACAAATTCCCTTGATTGATTAACTCTAGCATGCTTAGGAGGAAGACTACCTTGAAGTAGTTATGTATTTAACCTCCTTAAATCCTTCATTTCTTCTTCTTCTTGTGTGAACCTTTCCTCAAATGAGATTTATTGGCCTTCTCCAGAGGTAGGGTGGAATGTATCCTAAATTTTACCCTTTTCTATGGCATGTGCCTTTCTGAAGTATGGAAGGGCCTTACCCGAAGGAATTTCTTACATCTGGGCAACCCTATGGCTTCTGGTATGCACACCTCCTTCATTTAACTCTGTGTGTACAACCTCTTGAATAGGAAATTCTACATCTGATTCCTCTGAGTGAGCATCGTGTTCTGGGGGATCAGTGACAATGGCATTGTTGACATTTATCGATGCATAATGCATTGCAATCCTTCTGTCATCATTTTTGTGATATTGTCTTCTTCCATGTCCTTTATGAGACATTGCCTATTGTTTTTTTGATCCCTTAAGAACTTCTTAATGAACTGTAATTTGGAGGGAATTTCTTGATAATTTGGCTCTGTGTTCCTCTTATAGCTTCTTCCCTAATCGAGAGAAGACTGACTTTCGTTTAGGAAGAGATTGAGAATTTGAAAAAGTCCCTAATCTGGTGGACTGGGACTATTCCTATTTTTCCTGCTCAACTCCTCGAATCTTGTATGTTGATCCCGAGGGTTGGATTAAAAGAGTCCCTAGCCTGGAAAGCTAAGGTGGCTCTTGAGTTGCTATATCTGAAACTTTCTTAAAATCTCTCCTGATTTTATGGATTTTAGTAAGGAAATTGGTTGGATGCATCATCCTACATCCACTCAAATCACCTGGCTCAGATGACCATTGGATGATTTCTGACACCTCTATCACCTAATGATGTGCATGCTCTAAATGAGAAGAATGTTCGATATTCTCATTTTCTTGATGCAAGAGTAATTTGACAACTTTTTCTTCATATTCCTGACTTTGGGAAGAACTATTTGAGGCATGTTCTTGAGAAAGCCTTTGATTACACACCAAAACAGTTAGATGTGGCCAGCCATGAGAAATAACATTGCATGAGACTACTTTTGGCGGGCTTTGTTGACTAAAGAGCACTATCAAATGCAATGATCCATGAACACCCCATCCCCTGATATGAATACCAAATGGGGTATTGGTAATTAACTAGCACAACCTTTTTAATGGTCCAAGGAATGTACGTTAAAGGGATCTCTGCTGCTTTTCAACCTTTGGATATCGGGAAAATGAGAGAGAAGCCAAGTCAATTTGGCGTTGCAACCCTTATATTACCTTAACATGATTTTGATATTCATCATAAGGTAATATTTTCTCTTTTAAGTGACAAAGAGTTTTCCATATGTTGAGACGAATATCTTGAATAAAATCTTCTGTCAACATTTCTGGAATATCAAACTGAGAGTCAGCCAAACGCCAAAACATGACTGGTATTTCACCTTTTTCCAATTGTTTTCTCATATTCATCACTTCCTATTTGTCATTTGATGAAGATTATTCTACCTGATTAGACCAAAGCTAGTGCTTCTTTGTTGCTTCATCAGATTCAACAAGATTGGTAGAGAATTCATTTGTCAAATTAGAATATGAATGACTCATGGGTGGTTCAGAGAATGACCTACACCCTGGTCTATCTTCTGATTGAGAAAATATTTCACCTACAAGCGGTAAGGCATCAGATATGACTGGTTTCACATTTGAAAGTTCCTCAATATAAGAGGGCTTTCTCATTACTACATTGTCCATTGAATAATTTTCCAGTAAATTTGAATCATTACTGCAGAGAGGACTTTTGCAGCTAAATTCATCATCATGGGGAGGACCACCATGGTGGGTTACAACAAAAGATGAAACCTTTTGTTCCTTGGTCTTCTGGCCATGCAGAGGGTCATCGTGGCTCTCATCTGAAGATGATACTTCAAGATTGACTGAGTTTTCATGAAGCAAGACTTTATGAGGAAGTTTCTGATGAAGACCTTCGGAATTATTGTTGTTACTTCTGAAATTTGTAAATGAGACAGTAGAATCTTGAGTTGCAACAGATAATTGTCTGAGGGCTTCAAGAACTCCAGCATTGATCAAGGCTTTATTGCATATTGGATCTTGATTTTTTAACTGTGATGGATGGGTATTTTTCTTGGATGAATTCTTACCCACTTTGGAAACCACTTATTGAAGAAAGTGTTTATTATGGGTAGGTGTATATGCCTTCTTAGGAGAAATTGTCAGGTTAGGTTGACTATCTCCATTTAAATCGAGTGTATGTGCCCAACTTGATTGTCCGTATGACATGGGGGAGTATGCCCCATGACCCTCTTGGACTGAAACAGAGGTGTTTATCTTCTCCGGGGTGACATGTTGATGAGTCACTCCACTGATAGGGATAAATTTATGTTTATTTCCCTATGATGTCACTGAAGTTGTTATAATATTCTGATAGGTATCCAAAATATGGGTAGGGATTTGTTTCTGCTCTTTCACCATTGTCAGAATGTGCTTGGTGACTTCAGCTGCCGGAATGGGAATATACGTCCATTCCATGTTTGGAGTATGTGTGAGTTCCTGCTCCTATCTTCATTTTCCTATTAGTGAATTCTAACAGTACTCATGTGTGGGGGCAGAAATTTGTGTCTTCCTCCTGTTTTTCATTGGAGATTTCCAATTGACATCTCCGGGTGCTACCAAATGAGACTGTTGGATAGCTTGATGAATTGCGGGTGTATGTGCCTACTGAGTTTTCTCCACTGAATATGATTGATGAACTTCCTTAAATACTGAACTACGAGACTTCTAGCATAATTTATGATTGTAAGAAGGTGTATGTGCTTGTTTTCAGGTGGTCACCACATTTTGTTGGCGGGCTTCTTTGGATGCAGTAAGATGAGCCTGGTGACTAGCTGATGATTTATAAATAGGTGTATGTGCTTGCCTATAGTACTCTGCCGAAAATTCCTGGTGGGATTGGTGTGTTACTACCAGAAGAGTCTTCTGAGTATTTAAATTAGAACGAACGGGTGTATATTCCCGCTCATTTTTTTGCCATCAAGTTAGGTTTATGGACTTCTCCGAAGGGGGCAGAGGTAAGAACCTTCTCCCTGTTGGCCAAATTTTACCTCTGAAGGTTCTTCTTGCATGCTCGGGTCTGAGGAACCTGAGCTGAACACCTAGAGGTGATACCCTCATCATGTTGAAGGTGCACTATTGCATGAGTCTGGTGGCGATTGTTGGTGGGAGTCCTCAGGAAGGGCTCCTGTCTTATTGAACTGAGGCCTTGAGTGACCTCTTCATTCACCTCCCTATAATATGGGAGGGAATGGTTGTTGTGTTCTGGGGATAACGACCTGAAACGGTTGGAGACGGTGGTTGGAACCACCTGCTTCTTGACCACTGGTCGTCGCTGTCTGGACAACCAGGGTGAGTTGTTAACTTGGAGGGCTTGTCGAGCGGCCTCTAGATTAGGGATGGTACCCTGTTGACAGTATTCCTGCACCAATGCATTCGAGACCTAGTGTTGAAGATGATGAGTAGGTGATTTCGTCCTCAACACGGATGAGGATCCAGTAGGAGTAGCGGTCGAGGCATTCATAGGTGTGAACCTTAAAGAATCCATTTTGTGTTGCAGAGAGATCTTGTAAAAGAGTGCTTGTTTAATATAGCAGACATAATCAAGATAAGTTTGGCCATACTACATATTTTGGATGAGCACATATGTTATTTATTTCTTTGTTGGCCCTCCTATTGAGTTTAATAGGGGCCTAACAAATAAGTAAAACATCATTTAACTTGGTTAAGCATTCACACTGGTTTCATCATTTTTTGTTTCTTCTAGAAATGGGTATGACCTTGTTTGTTTAAGGTTCAAACTTTCCAATCAGTTTCTAATGGGTTTATTCATAGAACTGGAAACACCCAAGGATTCTATATCCATTTGGACCTACTTTCCAAAGGTATGTTCTCATTAGTTGTGGACCGATGAGGATTAAGAATTTGTATTGGTTGAGAGGATGGGAGGTCAGGCTCATCACAACTTTTTGGGGGTAATTATTTCCTACTCTAGGACTCTCTTATAGATTTAAGTTATGTTCACGAATCCTTATTAATTCACCAAGAATGAAAATGAGTTTTCCTTTAGATTTAGCAATCGATGATTGATATGTATGGGATTTAGAGAATCTTTTATATGTATTTGAGGTTCTTCATCGATAAAGAATCATCCATATGTATTAGAGATTCTTAGTCAATAGTATCCTTCAATATATTATATAGAAATATCTTGGTCATTGTGATGACCATACTGGTTTTAAATCCACTTAGTAAGTCACTTGAAGTTTATTTTCATTCAGAAAGACATGGATTATTTTAGAGTTGGAATCGTACCCGCAGATGGGCTACCTACGTATCCTCATTAAAAATGAGTCAGAACCCACTTAGTTTGATAAGAAGGATATAGTTTAACGTCATATGGGATAGAAAATAATTAATGAATTATGGGCTTGAACGTTAGAAAGGATTCCTACGTACTCTACTTTTAAGGCATAGATCAATGTCCACGTAGTTCGGGTGAATAAATGTGGGGCTTATGCATGGTTAATATCCCAAAAAGAGATGTCGTGATTACTTTTACACTCTATGCTCATGTGAGTCATGCTCGGCGTCATAAACAAGAGGTATCATTAAACTTGATGATGGTTCCACGAAAGATGAAGTCATGAGAAATGATGTAGGGCTTACGTATGAATGACTGCCCAAGTAGATGAAGACCAAGACTTACTTTAGGAAAGAAGCCCAGGAGCAGGGTCCATAAAGGTATTTGTACTTTATAGAGATTTGGAGTTTTAACCCGGGGCTTACTCCTGAGAAGGAGGCCCAAATTAAAAGGGACTTATGATTGGGGATTATTCCTGAGAAGGAGGCCCAAATCAAAATAATTTAAGATTGGGTATTACTCTTGAGGATAATGACCAATGTTAAAGGAAACTATGACTGGGGCTTACTCCTAAGAAGGAGGCCCAGGTTAAAGGGACATGTAACTTGGGGCTTACTTCTGAGAAGGAAGCCCAAATTAAAGGAAATTATGACTGGGGATTACTCCTGAGAAGGAGGTCCAAACCAATGGAACTTGGGGCTTACTCCGGAATAGGATTCCCTAAATCAAAAGATCTTATCATCTTAATGGATGAGGTTATATAGAGGAAATCTCTAACTGTGGTGACATAAATCTTGTAATTCACGAGGTTTTGGGAGAGGTTCTCACAGAATTACTTTTAGATAAGGATGCCAACAAAGGAATCATGCCATAAATGTCTTTGAAAAGGGGTTCGAGGGCTAATATCTTGAAGAGGATAGGTGAACAGGAGAGAATCACACAAATGAAGATGGCGTGCAAGGCTTAGTGCACAAATCATTTGGCGTGCAAGTCTTGGTCGTGCAAGTGTACTTGCATGGCATGGGTTCACCTGGGCGACGAAACATCTGTAGGGTAATACTTGGGTGAGACATAACTCAAGACTTTAGCAATATCCTAAGATGTTTCCAAAATGATGGCGTGCAAGTTTCATCGAAAGGGTAGGGCGGCGCGCAAGTGTTTCCACTTTTAAGGAGGTCTAGACACTTAGCTGTGAAAGTGATGATGAATTCTAAACACTTAGGCCTTATCCTACTCTATCAAGTCTTCAATTCTAGGTAAAAAGTTACCTTATAAGCTTTCGGAAGAGTTAAGTTGAAGACTTGGGTGACTAGAGCTTGAATCTGAGTTTTGGAAAATCTGTCCTCGAAATGGGGTCCCATAGGGGCTATTTATAGGCCACTGTGCACCTTGGGCGAAAAATCAGATAGGGCGCGCAAGTGACTTGCGCGACCCATAGGTGGTGCGCAAGTGACTTGCGCGTCACACAAGTGACTTGCGCAGTGCAATACAAATGAGCTCCTGGTCCATGCCTCTGTCAATTTTTTTGATTTTCTTTAAAGAGTGACCCTCTTTGTGATTAAGGTATTCCTTGTTGCCATTCGTTGGACTCTTTGATGGAAATAAGCATCAACAAACCCAAATCAAATTATAATGTGTAGAGGGTCTGGAAGAAGAATAAATCTTTCCTCATTTCTTTGTGGAATGACCAATTCTGAGGCATTTTTGGTAATAAGATGGATGATTTTCAAAAACTACATCTTGTAAAAAACCAAAATCTCCATTTTGAATCCAAATGTGGGAAGGTATAGGTTGTGATATATTAATTTCAGTACATAATCAAGCCACGAAAGTTCTAGAAATATTTTTAGTGGTAGAATATAATTTTAGAGGTGGTACAATTAAGTTGGCAATCGAAAATAAGGCCTCTCGTTTAAAAAATGCAACGGAAAACTAGGGAAACTGATCCAAATAGGGGAAATAGGAGGCTCAAAATCAGTGCTGAAATATATTGACCATTTCAAAACCTTCATCAAACATCCACCAAATGACCACAAACCTCTGGTCCAAAACCTATAGTAGTCATTCTCAGATGTGAATCGGAAAACCACATGAGAGGAATTAAGTAGTCCCACATGAAAAGACACAAATCTGATAGATTCCAGGGTCATTCTAAGGAAGAAGATGGAGGGTATTCGCTTGAAAAATTTCCCAACAAGCATGAAACGCATATCCGAAGAATGTAAATGTACCTCTTCCTTCGAAAAGGAGATCACAGAGAGACCTCTGTGAAGATATCTCTTCGTTTCAATGCACACCGCATCCTTTGAGTCACTATGATATTGCAATCGTTGATGCCCATCCACGACGTCCGCGAAAGATTGATGGTTGTCATTAGGGTTTCTTCTCTGTTCTCCTTATCAATGAATGAATGAAATAAATGATATTATAAATATTAAAAAAAATATAATTTGAAATTTTTGTTACCATCCACAAATTTTATAGGTGAATATGAAATTTTATGGTTGATTTCAATGTATATTTTTTTAATTAATAAAGTTTTTATGACTTTCACAAAAACCAAATATTAAATAGTGTCAAAATTTACATAAATGAGTTTTTAAAACAAATATTCTATTATTACATGATATAATATTACTAAAAATATAGGACTCAGCCAAAGGAATTATATAAGGTTATATATTTCATTAATGAACTACTTTAGGTTCTCTTGGCATTTTATAGTAAGTTTATTAACCATGTTATATATAAATACAACAAGACATGGTAAATGTCAAACTATTTAACTATGAGTTAAATATAAAAGATAAGGTTAATGTGGTGACATAAACTTGTCTAAAACCTATTGGTTGAGAGGATTTCGACCCATCCTCAACTTAGGATTTAAATAAATATATTTTGAGCTATTATAAACCAAAAATTATTTTCTAATAAATTAATATTCCAAACTTTTCCTAAAGTGCCCCTCACCTCTCTTATAAAAGGGTACTTCTCATTCTATTAAAATCACACCTCAAAAACAATTTGTCTTGGCCAAAACCTGCTCAAATATCCTCCCAACTACCCTCATTTCATCTGAGATGACTTAATTTAATCATAAATCCAACCTAAGGAACTCTTTTGTTCAAATCAAAAGGAATCACCCGAAGAAGAGGTAATTATTTCATCACATCTTTCAAAGTTCTTTTCTTCTTCCACTTCCTCTTTATTTTATGTTTCTATACTAAAATAATAAATAAATTACATTATACATACTGATATTTTATTATAAATATGGTATGACCATATTCATTATTCTATCCATCCTATGAATGACAAAGTCACCATACGTGCGTACGTACGGCTTACCGTCTCTACGTCGTAGTGTAGTTTGTTATTCAACACTTCATTATTTGGATGGGTATAATAATGAGTATAATTTAAGTAAATAATAAATATAACATGTTAATTATTCTGTATGTATAATATACCATCCAATTACATACGATTTCACCATCAATAATATGATATTGTCTCTCACGCGTACGTACGGATTACCGTCTCCACGACGCAATGAGATTTTGTTCCCCATCGTACCCATTCAAGAATAATTTTCATTTTATGATTAAAAAATAATGTTTAAGAACTTAATATTATTCGGGATATGAATCAAATACATCATATCCATAAAAAACATGATTTACGTAACAGAACATATAAAGGAAAACAAATCAATTAACACCTAAAACAATGATACTACAGAAATATTATTAACAAAGCAATAATAGAGGAATATATATGATATAAAATTTATGTATGTGGTTCTTTTAAAATTTAATAACAATTATTTAACTATTATACAAGAGTTTAACGTAACCTCGACTAAGTAAAAGTACAATGTAAGGGGTTTTCATCTCACTTTTTATTCACATGAGATTCATGCTATATTTGCAATTATTTCCTTTTGTGTGGTGTATGTACTACCCATGTTTGTATTATTTGTGTAATATAATTTAATTTATGGGTATTTACATCTTCATTATATGATCCTTCTTTCATGTGGTGTATGTTTCAAATGTTATCAAATCTGTAAGGGAATTTCAAATATCAATTTCCACTCATTGGGTTTTACACATACTTCATTGATTATTTTACTCCAAGATTATGTGTGAAATTACTAGTTATTAATTTATGTAGTAATTTACAATCCACTTTGTGTAGATATACTTTTGATACATATAATCACTCCATTGATAAATTCTCAATTCAATGATATAAACTTGATAAGGGTAATCTTAAATCAATTTCCATTCATTGAGTTAAACATACAAGTCATTGGTTTTGTTCTTACAAGAATATTTGTGAATGTCCTCTGATTGATTAACAATGAATATCAAATAATATTGAGTGTATTTATATTTTTCACACATAATTATGTCATTTATTAATCCTTAATCTATGTACACAGTCTTTATAAGGGTTTCATCTCAATTTACATTCCATTGAGACTACTTTGTTGTTATGCGACAAATTCAATTTTATATGGGGTATATACTATCCTTTGACGTATTATATCATGAATACCTTTATTATCATGATGTTATAAAGTTTTTATTAATTTTATTCCTCAATTATTTATATTCAAGTGTCTCTCATTTGGTTAGGAACTCTTTAACTAAAATATCATTTTAAATGTTTTTAGATATTTATTCTTTAAATATTTCTAATTAATGTCCATGTTTTAAAAATGTTTTTAATGATTTATTTATATGGAAATGAAATTTTTTAAATTAAAATTACTTTCAAATATTTTAAAGTGTTAGAGGACACTTTATTCAAAAATCTTGTTTAAATGACTTCTTTGATAAATAGTGCGACTTTTAAATGTTTTCAAGAAAAAAGGGATATTTCTATCAAATATTTTTACTTATTATTTTCATCTATGTAAATATACTTCATTGTAATTTATTCATTATTGAGGTTAATTTATTATAACAAAATATTCTATATTATATTGAATGAGTTGTGTTTTAATGTGAATCTGCTATTTTTATAAAATCCCATGGTTTGTGGTTAAAGTATGGAAATTTCGTAAGCTAGATTTAATACGAATGTTTAGATTATATTTCACCCTTTTCATATGATGAATGCATTGGACTTAGTAAGTGATGGATGGGGCCCATTATAGCCTCCTGATCCATCATTAGGTCTCATGAGACAAATTAGTGTCTTGGCATAGGGCCTTAACAAAATTTTTATTTGTAGTCTTGTCATGGGGCCTTGACTATGTGGTTATGATGTCCGACATTATGCATTATATCATTATTAAATTTGATATTGATATTACATGTGATTATTCGACTAATAAAATATCTGTGTGAATAACTAAATGGAATTATTTCATTTATCATTGTCATATTATTCTGAAGTTTAAGTTTAAAAGACTTTTGTTTTATCCATATACATTTCCTTAAATGTTGGTGCTTATTTGTGATAGTTTTCACTATATTGTTATCCTTACTGGGCATCTGAGCCCTCCCCTTTCTTATGTTTTATTTTTTCTAGGATGCAAAGAAGTATATTATGATTGACCTACATGAATGGTCTAAGGGATATGAGTTTGTTCAAATGGGACACAATATTGTTTTTTTTCATTTAATAATGTAATGTAAAACTTATGTATATATCTAGTACTTACAAGGATACTAAATTGATCAGTCTTTTGGGACTTGATATTTTGTGATCATTCCAATGTTATGTAATAATTCACCGAATTTGGGTAACTAGGTCCAGGGCATTACAGTTGGTATCAAGGAAAGTTTAGAATAAACCTTGGAATCTAGATTTAGAAAAACTCTAATTATAGAACATTACCCTATGATAGACTTTGTGGATTTGTATAGAATAACTTCCTAGAATTTTGGTAATGTAGATATTTTGTGATTTTTCCTTGTAATATATCATGTTTGGATACTACAAGTGGATGTAGTTCTGGAAAAAATGTACCTTGGATTGAAAACTCTGACAAGGAGTTTCAGGCTTGACTCGGGGTATCCTGGTATACGAAAACGGGTCTTACTATGCACCTGGTTTAACACTCCCTGGGGATATGATTATGATAATTCACATTTCCTTTACAAACTAATTTGAAGGATTTTAATATAAGATGAGAATAGATAAATTTTGTTAATCATATTGTGTTTTAGATTGAAAATATGGTGTCATGATATTCTCTAAATGATTTTTTGACTATTGTTACTCACACTATGCTTTCTGGTTTTAGTCAATGGATAGATTTTAAGGAAGTCATAGTAACATTGAACATGATGTACAAGGTGGGAATGGTGGTGTAAATATGCAACAAAATGGAATTTTGATAGGCGTAAAAGATATCGTATTCATACCGAATCAGTTTTCAAAAAATATGATCAACAACATATACATTAACCAACTCCTGAGCTCAACAAATAAGAGAAAGGAAGGGAATTATGAGAGATCCAGCAGTTGAGACCATAGAGAAAAGAAAACTCAATTTCCATCATGCAGGAAATGTGGAAGGAGACACCAAATAAAATGTCTCAATGGAACAAAGAAATGCTTTATGTGTGGGAAAGAATGATATAAAGTAAAGAATTGCCAAGGAAAAATAAAGAGTACTATGAAAGAAAATAAAAATGATCCTAAGAATCCATTTATAGTAATTTTTCATAAATATAGGGGACATGGGCATTAACTGATTCAATTCCCTATTATATAGGATAACCTCTAAGTCATGGAAGAACCTATGTGGAAATAAATGGATGGACAAATGTTTAAAAGTATTAATGCTCTTTGTTGATGGGATTACTTTTGAAGACATTTCTCTTACATGTGTAACCCTAAATTTTGTTATGTGGAAGTTTTATTTGAGGAATAATTATCTTTTCTTTTATGGATATAGTTATAAAGAACCATTTGGGTTTATATAATCCTAGAATTTGAGGCAATTACAGGTTATTACTTTTTGGATGAAAATGCGATGTGTGAAATAACAACTGTGGTTAAAATATGTTATGGTTATTTTTTAGGAATATATCACATTTTTTTGGAATGTTATAAAATTAAATAGTTTTTAAAAAAGGACAACACACAGACCATGTGACAACCCGTCGCGTTGGACAAAGATGAGGGAATCGAACCCACAACCAAAGTGAGACTGGGATTTATCACCTACCACTGGACTACGTGAAGTCCCTAGTTAGTGTGACTAATTATTTTTAGTTAAATTATTTTATAGATCAAGAATATGTTGATTTTGTGAACTTATGATTTATCAAATAGATATCCTTAGTATAGGAAAATGATTTGGTGATTACGTGTGAATTTTATTTTGAAATATGTTTTCTCTTTTGGGAACACAATATTCTAAAGGAAAATAGAATACTATGGGATTTCATTTGAGGAGTAATGGAGGATTTTTATTTTGGAAGAATCTATGTTTTTATTGTGGACTTATAGAAATTTAGGTTATTTATATAAATTTGTAACCTATCATAGATAATACGTGATTAGGTTAAATACTTTTATGTATGTGACTTTAAGAGTAGTCGATGTTATTTGGAGATAAATGTTAAGATTTATCATGGAAGATTATGTGATCAAATCCTTATAAATTTTGGTTTTCAAACATAGTTTGTATTATTTTGAATAATTTTAAGGATAATTGTTTATTCAATGGTCTTTGTTGAACTTTGGGTATTCTTTGTTTAATTTTTTAAATTAAGAGTAGTATTTCATTATATAAAGGATTATTCTTTTGGGGATCATCAGAACTCATACTGACCATTTTTATTTTCATTAATGTCTAAAGACAAGGGAAATATATAGTTCATATTTTTTGGATTATGTGATTCTCTATAAGTTGATTCTAGCACTTCAGGTGTAACCAATTCATCTTGAATACTCATCGTTTGGAGAAAAGATGAGTTTGTGGTAGAAATTTATTAAAGGATGAAACTATATTTGAAAAGTAAGTATATCACCTTATGTTCTTAGTCAATATCATAAATAAATTCCTCAAAATTATGAAAAGGAACTTAAAACAACAACTTTTTCCATTTACTCTTCCTATGGGGTAATCAAATACCATTTAACCGATCACAAGTTTATGGTTTTCTAGTAGTTAAATTTCACCTGATCGTGTTTTCTATCACTCTCCATCAGAACTTGATGGTTTTTTCACTTCCATATCCATGTTTTCCTACATGTAACCCCAGTATGATTTATCTTGGGTGGCCTTTGTACTTCTCTTTCTTTATTTTAAAGTGATAGTTTTATTGACTCTTTTTCTGATGTGGGATTTCAACAAAGATGTTTTGAAATGTCAAACCCCTAGTTTTTGTATCCGAGTTTACATTTTGAGGATGAAATTTTTTGAAGGAGATAAGAATGTAACACCCCAAGATTCCACAGTTTGTTTCTCTTTTAATAATACAATATCTTGCGTTGTACGCAACTTTGAGTTCTAGCACACCATGACCAATCAAACTAGTCGTTTAAAAAAGCAGTTACGAATAGTAATACTCACTTTTTGAAATTTTATAAATTTTATTTTTAATAATGGACTTCATTTTTGGATTCAGAATATCAAAATTATATTAGGGTGAATTTTTGGCACTTTTCTGATAACTTTCATATTTTGA
This sequence comes from Viscum album, assembly GCA_963277665.1. Lineage (NCBI taxonomy): Eukaryota > Viridiplantae > Streptophyta > Magnoliopsida > Santalales > Viscaceae > Viscum > Viscum album. Next base: position 44,806,792 of record OY728155.1, read on the forward strand.
CGAATAGTGAAAAATACATAATTTTAATTAAAAACAACTTTTTTAATCGAAATAATTTATAGTGTTAAATTATAAATTTGAGTGGTTTTAAAGTATCATTAGACTTTATTTTTATTATTTAACGTAATGTAGTTAATTGGATGTAATTTCACATTTAAATTGTACATAAACACATATCAATCTTTTGATAGTTTTTACTTCTTAAAAACCCACGTTTTGACAACAAGAATAAATTTTAAATTAATTTCTAAAACTTATGTGTTTTAATTTTGAAAAAATGGATTCCATATTTGGAATCATGATCTCCAAATTTTTTAAATAGGAAACCTTTATTTTTAAACATTATGAATAGTAACTTCAGTAAATATTTTATTTACCATGGTTAAAGGGTAAATCTAGTAAATAAGGGTAAAACATATTATAATAATATTAAATTACCCTAAAACATTTCCTAACCCTATTGGATGATACATTTCTGACTATGGGCATCATTGGGTCGTTTTGGGGACCCCATGGAGCCACTTGTAAGTGAAAATGACACTTTATAAAAATTAATTTAAAGTTTAGGAAAATATAACATAAACATATATCTTTTAGTAAAAAAAATTTTATATGAAGTTATATATTTGATCTCTTAGACTATAAATATTCATTATAAATATAAAAATCTTTCATACCATGTGATATTTTATTTATAATTTTTAGACATAAAATAAATATATTTATTTATGACACAATAATGATGCAGTATTTTCCTTATTAATGAAAGAATCAAATAAATGATATTATAAATATTAAAATAAATATAATTTGAGATTTTTGATGAAATCCAAAAAAATATGGGTGAATAATAAATGTTAGTTTTGATTCAATTTAATTTTATAGAAGTAATCGAGTTGTTATGCCTTTCACAAAAACCAAATATTAAATAGTGTTAAAATTGACATAAATGAGTTTTTAAAACAAATACTATATTATTAAATGATATAATATTACTAAAAATATAATATTCTGCCAAAGTACTTATATAAATTTATTTGTTTCACTAATTATCCACTTGAGTTTCTCTTGGAATTTTATAGTATGTTTATTAACCATGTTATATAAAAATACAAGAAGACATGGTAAATGTCAAACTATTTAACTAAGAGATAAATCTAAAAGATAAGGTTAATATGGTAAACTATACTTGTCTAAAACCTATTGTTTGAGTTTATTTAGACCCATAACCTCATTATTATTTAAATAAATCCATTAGGATCTATTAGAAACCAAAAATTATTTTAGAATAAATTAATATTTCAATCTTTTCCTAAAGTGCCCCTCGCCTCTCTTATAAAAGGGTAATTATCCTTATATTAAATTCACTCCTCCAAATCCATTTTTCTCATCCAAACCCTGCTCAAATATCCTCCCAACTACCCTCCGTTTATTTTAAAGGCCTTACATTGATCAAAAATGCAACCTAAGGAGCCCTTTTGTTCAAATCAAAAGGAATCACTCAAAGAAGAGGTAATTATTCCATCATCTCTTTCAAAGTTCTTTTCTTCTTCCACTTGCTCTTTATTTGTTGTTTCATAAATAAAATAACAACTATAGTACCTTATATATACTAATATGTTATTATAAATATGGTACAACCATATTCATTATTCTATCCATCATGTGAATGACAAAGTCACCACATGTGCGTACGTACGGCTTTCCGTCCCCACGCCGTGGTGTAGTTTTTTATTCAACAGTTAATTATTTGTATGGGTATAATAATGAGTATAATTGAATTAAATAATAAATATAACATTTTAATGATTCTGTACATAAAATATACCATCCAATTAAAATCGACTTCACCATCAATGGAATGATATTGTCGCTCGTGCGTACGTACGGATTACCGTCTCCACTACGCGATGAGATTATTTTCCCCATCATAAGCATTCAATAATAATTTTCATTTGATGATTAAAAAATAATGTTTAAAAACATAATATTATTATGTATATGAATCAAATACATCCTATCCATAAAAAACATGATTTAGGTAACAGAACATATAAAGGAAAACGAATCGATTAACACCTGAAACAATGATACTAGTGAAATATTATTAACAAAGAAATATTAGAGGATCGTATATGATATCACATTTATGTATGTGGTTCTTGTAAAATTTAATAAAAATTATTTAACTATTATATAGGCGGTTAATGTACTCTCGGCTAAGTAAAATTACAAGGTAAGGGGTTTTCATCTCACTTTTTATTCTTGTGAGATTCATGCTATATTTGCAAATATTTCCTTTTGTGCGGTGTATGTACTGACCATGATTGTATTATTTGTGTAATATACTTTAATTTATGGGTATTTACATCTTAATTTTATGATACTTCTTTCATGTGGTGTATGTTTTGTAAGTTACCAAATAGGTTAGGGAATTTTAAATATCAGTTTCCACTCATTGGGTTTTACGCATACTTCATTGATTATTTTACTCCAAGATTATGTGTGAAATCACTATTTATTTATTTATGTAGTAATTTCCACTCCCCTTTGTGTGGATATAATTTTGATACACATAATAACTCCATTTATAAATTCTAAAGTCATTGATATAAACTTGATAATGGTAATCTTAACTCAATTTCCATTCATTGAGGTAAAGATACAAGTCATTGGTTTTGTTTTCACAAGATTATGTGTGAGTGTCCTCTAATTGATTTACACTGAATAACCAATAATATTGAGTGTATTTATATTTTTCAGATATAATTATATCATATATTAATCCTTAATCTATGTACAAATTCTTTATAAGGTATTTCATCTCAATTTACATTCCAATGAGACTTCTTTGTTGTTATGTGTCAATTCACTTTTATATGGGGTATATACTATCCTTTGAAATATGATATCATGAATCCCTTTATTATCAGGATGTTATAAAGTTTTTATTAATATTATTCCTCAATTATTTTTATTCAAGCGGCTCTCATTTGGTTAGGAACTCTTTAACTAAAATATCATTTTAAATGTTTTTAAAGATTTATTCTTATAAATATTTCTCATTAATGTCCTTGTTTTAAAAATGGTTTTACGGATTTATTTATAGGGACATGAAAATTTTAAAATTAAAATTCCTTTAAAAAGTGTCAAAGTTTTATGGGACACTTTGATTCAAAAATCTCTTTTAAATGACTTCTTTGATAAATAGTGCGACTTTTAAATGTTTTCAAGAAAAAAGGGGATATTTCTCTCAAATAGTTTTACTGATTATTTTCATCTCTGTAAATATACTTCATTTTATTTTATTCTAGATTGAGATTTATTTATTATAATATAATCTTCCATATTGTATTGAATGAGTTATGCTTGAATGTGGATGTGCTATTTTTATTCCATTCGTGGTTTGTGGTTAAAGTATTGACATTTCTTATGCTAGTTTTAATACGAATATTTAGATTATATTTCACTCTTTTTATATGAGGAATGCATTGGACTTAGTAAGTGACGGGAGGGGCCTATTATAGCCCCTCGATGCATCAGTAGGTCTCATGAGACAAATTAGTGTCTTGTCCAAGGCATTGAAAAAACATTATTTGTAGTCTTGGCATGAGGCCTTGACTATATGGTTTTGATGTTCGACATTATGCATTCCCTCATTGTGAAATTATCTATTGATATTTCATGTGATTATTCAACTAGTAGAATATTGATGTTAATAATTAAATGGAATTGTTTTATTTATCTTAGCCATCTTATGCTGAAGTTTAATTTTAAAAGGCTTGTGTTTTAGAATTATACATTTCCTTAAATATTTATGCTTATTTATGATATTTTTCACTATATTTTTATTCTTACTGAGCATCTGAGCTCACCCCTTTCTTATGTTTTATTTTTTCCAGGATGTGAAGAAGTATATTATGATTGAACTACAGGAATAGGGTAAGGGATATGAGTGTGTTCAAATGGGACACAATGTTGTTGTTTTTTCATTTAATAATGTATTGTAAAACTTATGTATGTATCTAGTACTTCAAAGTATACTAAACTAATCAGTATTTTGGGACTTGATATTTTGTGATCATGCCAATGCTATTTAATAATGCACCGACTCTAGGTAACTGGGGTTGGGGTGTTACAGTTGGTATCAGAGGAATTTTAGTACAAACCTTGGAATATAGATTTAGAAAAAATCTGATTAGATAGCATTACCTTATGATATAATTTTAGGATTTTTATAGAAGAACTTCCTAGAATTTTGGTAAAGTATATATTTTGTGAGTTTTCCAAGAAATACATCATGTCTGGATACTACAAGTGGAAGTGGTTCTAGCACAGTTGTACCTAGGAGTGAAAACATAGAAAAGGAGTTTTGGGCTTTACCCGGGGTATCCTGGTACATGACAACGAGCCTTACTGTGCACCTGGTTTGACACTCCCAGGGGATATTCTTAGGATAATTCACATTTTCCTTACAAAATGATTTGAATGATTTTAATATAAGATGAGAATAAATAACCTTGGTTAATCCTAAGGTGTTTTAGATTGAAAATAAGGTGTCATGATATTATCTAAATGATTTTATGACTATTGTTACTCACACTATGCTTTCTGGTTTTAGTTAATGGTTGGATTCCAAGGAATGCATAGTAACATTGAACATGATGTACAAGGTGGTCAAGGTGGTGGAAATGAGCAATTAAATGGAATGTTGATAGGTGTAAAAGATATCGTGTTCATTATGAATCAGATTTCCAAAAATATGATCAACAACATATACATTAACCAACTCCCGAACTCTATAAAGAAGAGAAAGGTGGAGGATGATGAGATCTCCAGTAGTAGAGACCATATAGAAAATAAAGAAAAATTTCCATCATGCAGGAAATGTGGAAGGAGACACCCAGTAAACTGTCTCAATGGAACAGAGAAATTCTTTATGTGTTGGAAATATGGAAAGATATTAAAGAATTGTCGACTAAAAATGAATAGTACTATGGAAGAAAATAAAAATGATCCTAAGAATCCATTTACAGTATTTTACTATAAATTTAGGGGACCTGGGCATTGCCCGAGTTAATGCCCTATTATATAGGATAACCTCTATGTCAAGGAAGAACCTATGTGGAAATAAATTGAGGGCGAAATGTTTAAAAGTATTAATGCTCTTTATTGATGGGATTACTTTGGAAGACTTTTCTATTGCATGTGTAACCCTAAAGTTTTTTATGTGAACATTTTATTTGAGGAAGAATTATCTTTTATTTTTTGGATATAGTTATAAATAACTATTTGGGTTTATATGATCCTTGAATTGGAGGAAATTACAGGTTATTACTTTTTGGATGAAAATGCGAGGTGTGAAATGACATTTGTGGTTAAAATATGTTATGGTTAGTTTTTAGGAATCTATAAAATTTTTTTGGAATGTTATAAAATTATATAGTTTTTGAAAAAGACAAGATGTAGATTGTGTGACAACCCTTCGCGTCGGAAAAAGCTGTGGGAATCGAACCCACAACCAAAGTGCAATTGGGATTTATCACCTACCACTGGACTATGTGAAGTCCCTGGTTAGTGTAACTAATTATTTTTATTTAAATGATTATATGTATCAAGAATATGTTTATTTTTTGAAATTATGATTTATCAAATGGATATCCTTAGTATAGTAAAAAGATTTGGTGATTACGTGATAAATTTTATTTTGAAAGACGTTAACTCTTTTGGGAACACAATATGCCGAAGGAAAATAGAATACTATGGGATTTCATTTGAGGAGTAATGGTGGATTTTTATTTTGGAAGAATATATGTTTTTATTATGGAATTATAGTGATTTAGTTTATTTTATGAAAATGATTAACCTGTCATAGATAATATTTTATTTGGTTAATTACCTTTAAGTATGTGACTTTAAGAGTAGTTGATGTTATTTGGAGATAAATGTTAAGATTTATCGTGTAAGACTATGTGATAAAATCCTTCAAAATTTTGGGTTTCAAACTTATTTTGGATTATTTTTAAGAATTTTAAGAATAATTGTTTATTGAATGGGTTTCGTGGAAGACTAGTCGTTTAAAAAGCAGTTATGAATAGTAATACCCAAATTTTAAAATTTAATAAATTTTATTTTTCAGAATGGACGTCATTTTTGGATTCAGAATATCAAAATTATATTAGAGTAAATTTTGGGCACTTTTCTGATAACTTTCATATTTTGATGAATAGTGAAAAATACTTAGTTTTAATTAAAAAAACAATTTTAATAGAAATAATTTATTGTGTTAAATTATACATTTTAGTGGTTTTAAAGTATCATTAGATTATATATTTATCATTTAATTTAATTTAGGTCATTGGATTTAATTTCATGATTAAATTTTACATAAACACATGTCAGTCTTTTGATAGTTTTTACTTCTTAAAACCCACTTTTTGGTTTTGACAAAGGGAATTAATTTTAAATTAATTTCTGCAAATTCTGTGTTTTGAATTTGGAAAAATGGATTCCATATTAGTAATTATGAGGTCCAAATTATGTAAATAGGTAGCTTTTATTTTTAGACATTATGAATTGTAACTTCAGTAAATATATTATTTTCCATAGTTAAAGGGTAAATCTGGTAAATAAGGGTAAACAAATATCATAATAATATTAAATTACCCTATAACGTATCCTAACCCTATTGGATGATACATTTAAGACTATTGGAATCCTTGGGTCGATTTTGGGACTTCATTCAACCACTTGTAAGTGAAAATGACACTTTATAAAAATTAATTTAAAGTTAAGGAAAATATAACATAAACATATATATTTGAGTAAAACAATGTTTATATGAGGTTATTTAATTGATCTCTTAGACTATAAAAAGTCATTAGAAAGGGAAAAAAATTTCTTAAATCATGATATTTTATTTATAATTTTTAGATATAAAATAAATATATTAATTTATGACATAATAATGATGCAGTATTTTCCTTATTAATGAAAGAATCTAATAAATGATATTATAAATATTAAAATAAATTTAATTTGAATGTTTTGATGCCATCCAAGAATTTTATAGGTAAATAAGAAATTTTAGGTTTGATTGAATGTATTTTTTAGAAGTAATAAAGTTTTTATGACTTTCAAAAAAAACAAATACTAAATAGTGTCAAAATTGACATAAATGAGTTTTTAAAACAAATACTATATTATAAAATGATATAATATTAATGAAAATCTAAGATTCAGTAAAAGGACTTACATAAGGTTATATATTTCATTAATGAACCCTTTGAAGTTCTCTTTTCATTCTATAGTAAGTTTATTAACCATGGTATATAAAAATACAAGAAGACATGGTAAATGTCAGATTATTTAACTAAGAGTTAAATTTAAAATATAAGGTTAATATGGGGACCTAAACTTGTCTAAAACCTATTGGTTGAGATTATTTAAACCCATCCCCAAATTAGTCTCAAAATAAATCCATTTTGAGCTATTATAAACCTAAAATGAATTTATAATAAATTATTATTTCAAGATTTTCCTAAAGTGTCCCTCACCTCTCTTATAAAAGGGTACTTCACCTTCTATTACATTCACACCACCAAAGTCATTTGTCTTGGAGAAACCATGATCAAATATCCTCCCAAATACCCTCAATTCATCCTATATTCTTTACTGTTATCATAAAGGCAACCTAAGGATCTCTTTTGTTCAAATCAATAGGAATCACCGGAAGAAGAGGTAATTATTTCATCACCTATTTCAAAGTTCTTTTCTTCTTCCACATACTCTTTCGTTGTTGTTTCTATACTAAAATAATAACTAAAATACCTTATACATCCTGAGATGTTACTATAAATATGGTACAACCATATTCATTATTTTATTCATCCTATGAATGACAAAGTCACCATACGTGTGTACGTACGGCTTACCGTCTCCACGTTGTGGTGTAGTTTGTTATTCAACACTTCATTATTTGGATGGGTATAATAATAAGTATAATTGAAGTAAATAATAAATATAACATGTTAATTATTCTATATGTATAATATACCATCCAATTACATACTATTTAACCATCAATATAATGATATTATCACTCATGAATACGTACGACTTACCGTCTCCACAGCGCGATGAGATTTCATTCCCCATTGTAACCATTCAAGAATAATTTTTATATGATGATTAAAAAATAATGTTTAATAACTTAATATTATTCTATATGTGAATCAAATACATCATATCCATAACAAACATTATTTACGTAACATAACATATAAAAGAAAATGAATCAATTAACACCTGAAACAATGATACTACTGAAATATTATAAACAAAGAAATACTAGAGGATCATATATGATATCAAATTTATGTATGTGGTTCTTGTATAATTTAATAAAAATTATTTAACTATTATACAAGAGGTTAACATACCCTCAACTAAGGAAAAGTACAAGGTAAGGGGTTTTCATCTCACTTTTTATTCCCGTGAGATTCCTGCTATATTTGAAACTATTTCCTTTTGTGTGGTGTGTGTACTGCCCATGATTGTATTATTTGTGTAATATAATTTAATTTATGGGTATTTACATCTTCATTGTATGATCCTTCCTTCATGTTTTTTATGTTTCGTAAGTTTCCAAATCGGTAAGGGAATTTCAAATATCAATTTCCACTCATTGGGTTTTACGCATACTTCATAGATTATTTTACTCCAAGATTATGTGGGAAATCACTATTTATTTATTTATGTAGTAATTTCCACTCAAATTTGTGTGTATATACTTTTTATACACATAATCACTCCTTTGATTAATTCTCAAGTCATTGATATGAACTTGATATGGGTAATCTTAACTCAATTTCCATTCATTGAGTTAAACATCCAAGTCATTGGTTTTGTTTTTACAAGAATATGTGTGAATGTCCTTTGATTGATTTACACTGAATATCCAATAATGTTGAGTGTATTTATATTTTTGACACATAATTATGTCATTGATTAATTCGTTAATCTATGTACACATTATTTATAAGGGATTTCGTCTCAATTTAAATTTCATTGAGAATTCTTTGTTGTTATGTGACAATTCACTTTTATATGGGGTATATACTATCCTCTGACATATTATATCATGAATCCCTTTATTATCATGATGTTATAAAGTTTTTATTAATTTTATTCCTCAATTTTTTTTATTCAAGCGTCTCTCATTTGTCTAGGAACTCTTTAACTAAAATATCGTTTTAAATGTTTTTAAAGATTTATTCTTATAAATATTTCTCGTTAATGTCCATGTTTTAAAAATAGTTTTAAGGATTTATTTATGTGGACATGAAAACTTTTAAATTAAAATTCCTTTCAAACGTTTCAAATTGGTATGAGACACTTTGATTCAAAAATCTCTTTTAAACGTCTTCTTTGATAAATAGTGCGACTTTTAAATGTTTTCAAGAAAAAGGGGATATTTCTGTCAAATATTTTTACTGATTATTTTCATCTATGTAAATATCCTTCAGTGTATTTTATTCTTGATTGAGGTTGATTTATTATAATACAATTTTCCATATCATATTGAATGGGTTATTTTTTAATGTGGATGTGCTATTTTTATAGCATTCAGGGTTTGTGGTTAAAGTATTGACATTTTGTATGCTAGTTTCAATACAAATGTTTAGATTATATTTCACCCTTTTTATATGCGGAATTAATTGGACTTAGTAAGTGATGGGTGGGGCCCACTACAGCCCCTCGATGCATCGGTAGGTCTCATGAGACAAATTAGTGTCCTGGAACAAGGCCTTGACTAATTTTTTATTTTTAGTCTTGGCACGAGGACTTGACTATGTGGTTATGATGTCCTATATTATGCATTGCATCATTATTAAATTTGCTATTGATATTACATGTGATTATTCGACTAGTAGAATATCCATGTGAATAATTAAATAGAATTATTTGATTTATCATTTCCATATTATACTGAAGTTTAAGTTTAAAAGGCTTTTGTTTTTGTCTTATACATTTCCTTAAATGTTTATGCTTATTTATGATAGTTTCTACAATATTGTAATCTCTACTGAACATCTGATCTCACCCCTTTCTTATGTTTTATTTTTCCAAGATGCGAAGAAGTATATTATGATTGACCTATAGGAATAGGATAATGGATATGATTTTGTTCAAATGGGACAAAATGTTGTTTTTTCATTTAATAATTTAATGTAAAACTTATGTATGTATCTAGTACTTCCAAGGCTACTAAACCGATCAGTCTTTCAGGACTTGATCTTTTGTGATCATGCTAATGTTATGGAATAATGCATCAACTCTGGGTAACTGGAGTCAGATAATTAAAAGTCACCACTCCGGGGCCTATTGAAGGTGGGACTCGGGGGGGTCATTATCCCTCCTTCATCTTGATGAAGGAAGGGTATGACAATTTGGTGTTCTTTCGCTCATCTTTGAGAAGGCGGGTCATGACATTATGCGTGTAGATACTTTTGATAATATTATATTTTATTTGCACATGTTTTATCTGGATTTTAATTTTATACACATTATCATTTCATTGATTAATTTTCACTTTAATGTTATGATCTTTATGAGGTTTTATTTCACAATATCATTCTAATCGAGATTATTTATACCCTTATTTCCATTTAAGGAAAATATTAGTTAATTTTATAATAAAACCATTTCATTTTCTCCAAATCTAGTTATTCATTATATTTTAAAGTAATAGTACCATTTTTAAACTATTTTTTACTTAAAATTGTTGAGAAAATGTTATTAAGAAAATCCGACATCAGTTCTCTCTTTGTTCCAAAATTCATTTTCATCCAAAACCATGTTTTATAAAAAAATCAATTTTTTTAAACCTCTTAAAAATGATTTATTAAATAAATTTTTAACCATTTTTAACTTTTTATTAAAAAAAATGTAATCATATTTTCATTTTCCAAACAAGTCACTTTTCAAACCTTTTTAGAGTGAAAAATGAATGTTCTTTTTAACTTCTGAGGCATGTACAGAATTACCCATCATCATGATGATAATTTATTTGAAGCATAATTTTTAATCTTACTAAGATATTTTTAAATAAAAAATTTTTCCTAATATTCTGGAAATTATAAATTTTTAAAAGTGATTTTCAGAGACAATGATTTTCAGAAAAAAAAAATATGTTTTTTAAAGTGATCTCTAAAATAAAACGAATATTTTCCACATGAATGTTTTTAAGGATATTTTTATGGTATTTCTTGTCATAATTAGAAACAACCCATTATTCTTAATCCAATTGATATATATTGATACCATCCTTATCCTTAATCTTGATGTTTTATGTTTATTTTGACCAAGGATAGTATTAATATTCACTTACTTCTTTCATTTTTGTAATCATTAACTTCCCCTTGACATATTCACTTTCTTATGATCTTTAGACATTAAATTCCACCCAAATATAAATGTTATTTATTATCGATATTCTCATTTATTGAATCATATCTTATTTCTACACATGGTGTTTTACTTTGAAATTTATTTAATTGAGTGGGAAAATATTGATAAATATCTATCCTTTACTCAAAATGGATATTTGATGTTAGGGAATACTGATTCATGAATTAAATAAATTATTTTATATATGTGGAATGACTTGAACCTACATTGATGGGTGGGAAATGATATTATATATCCCCTCAATTCATCAGTGATCTCATGAGGCGAATAAGTAAGCTATCATTAAATGTGTTTTTACCTGTAGTTTAAACCGTCTTGTAAAAGGTCTTGATGGTAGAGCTATCAGGATGCCTAATATCATGGTGTCCAATAGTTAATAATTTCATTCATTATGAATTCATTTTTTGTTATACATGATATTTTTTCAATGATAGTATCTATAGATTCATTTAATTCTCAATTATTTATTAAATGGAATGTGTTTTCAATTTTTTACCTTGACATATTGATTATGACTTGTCCTATTACGATAGTCATGTTGTTGATTAAATGGAATGTGTTTTCAGTTATTTACCATTCAATATTGATTATTATCCATGATATTTTTGCATTGATCTTATCTCTGGATGCACTTAAATCTCGTTTTATTGATTACATGGTATGTGTGTTTAGTTATTTACCTTTCCATATTGATTATGCTTATTAATTCATGATTTCTTCTATTGTACTTAACTCATACTGAATATTTGAGATCACACTTATTGTTTTCCTTTTCCCAGGAATCCATGAATTTTACCATGATTGATATATAGGGATATGATATTGGGAATAATATTATTCTTGAAAAAAATTTATGTTGTAATTTGGGTATTCAAATGTAATGTAAGACCCAATAATGTATCTAGTTTACCAAGACTGTTAAACTATCCAATCATTTTGGATGAGATTACTTATATCTTATTCCAAGTTAATAAAGTATACATTAGATCTGGGCTATTGAGGATTGTTTCCCTACATTTATATAAGTTTTTAGGTCATTTTAACCCTTATTATTTTACTTTAAACCCTTTTAACTCATTTTAACTCTTTCCGTGCTAACTGATTTTTTTTACCAGAGTTACTATTAATAATGAACAAAAATAAAAGTTTCCTAATTAAAATTTTTTTAAATTATGTTTCCAAGATATGGATTCCATCTTATCAAATTTAATTTCTATAAGATATATAAATTATTTTAAAATCAATCCTCAAAACATGATGAAAAACAATTTTCATAAAAATGTTTGTTTTAATCATAAAAATGATTGTATAAAAAAAGTATAATGTTTTTTATAAAGTAATCAATTGGATTATTTTAAATCAGATTCTACTTATAAAAAACCAAAATAAAAAGGATCCTTTTATATACTTGATTAAGAGAGAATAACCAAAAATAATTTTTATTTGAACAAAAACATTATTTAGATTTCAGAAATATAAAGCATATATTTATAAGTTCAAAATGTTATTTTTATATGAAATATATTAATTTTTTAATATATATTTGATCTATAAAAAATTATTTCATAAAAATACAAGTTATTCTTATAGCATTATAATTTCATAAAAGTGACAGTTTGAATAAAATCGGTATTTTTTACTATTCGCCCAAAAGTCAACTATTTCTGAAAAATCTCAAAATTTACCCTAAGATATTTTTAATATGAGATATTAGAAAATGATATTAATTTCATCAAATTAAACATATAAATATTGGTAATTTAGGTTTTAATCACATTCTTGAATAAATCAATGTGCATTGTGATATTTCTTTTCTAGAAAGAAAGTCATACTATAATTGAAGCTTTGGTGTTACATTATTCCCTCCTTAAAATATTTTATCCTTGAAATTTATATAATATCACATCATGAATATATGTGGGTATTTATTCATTATAACTTCTTTAGGTTCCCTTATCAATTATTCTATCTTATGATTTCTCTAAAGTACTTTCACTAGTCATGTATTTGGATTCCTCAACAATTTTTCTTTAATGTGTAGAATCTAGATAGGCATTTCATAGTAATTTAAATTGGGTTCCAAATATATTTACATAGAGGTGTTCATATGTTATTTTTTAGGAATTTACTTTCTTAATAAAGATATATAGAAAACATCATGTTCTCCATATTGGCAAGATTTAATTTCCAAATAGTAATCCACAACTCCTATTCTTTCCAAAATGTAGAAAGGCTTGATGTACCTAAGACTTATTTTAATTTTCATTTTAAACCTTATAACACCATTCCATGGATATGATTTCAAGAAAACATGATATCCTATTTGAAATTAAAAAACCTTTCTTTGGTTATCGGCATAATGTTTTTGTCTACTTTTGGATGCCTTAATATGATTCTAAATAGTCTTCACTTTCACCATTGTCTCCTTAACAAGATCTATCCCTACAAGATTCCTTTATCCAACTTTTCCTCAACATGTTGGAGTATAAAACCTATTACCATATATCTCTTTATATGATACATTTTAATACTTGAATGTAATTTATTATTATATGTGAATTCCACCAAAGGTAAAGTCTAATCCCACATACCTTTAAAGTCAAGTTATCATGAACAAAAAATTTCTTCTAATGCCTGAATAGTTCTTTTAGACTACCCATAAGTTTGAGGATGAAATATTGTTCTCAAATGTATCTTGATATCGAGATCCATTAGAAGAATCTTCCATGATTTCTATATAAACCACATATTAGATTCATATTCAATCAAAGGAGGTACATGAGGAAGTCTCATAAATTCATTAATATAGAGCCATGCGAATTCTAAAGAGATATATCTTCCCTTATAGTAAGTAAATTTATGGAATTGGTAAGGCGATAAATAATAACCCATATGGAATCATTCTTTCTGGGAGTCTTTGGTAATCTTGTGACAAAGTCCATAGTAATTTCATCCCATTTCAACATAAGAATAGGTAATGGTGTTATGACTCTTACAGGATGTTGCATCTCAACCTTTACCTATTGAAAAAACAAACATCTTGATATATAGTCTATAATTTTCCATTTTATATTATCCCAAAAAAATTCCTTCAAATCCTGATAAATTTTGGTCCTACTACAGTGTATAGAGAAATTTGAGTTATGGGCTTCATCTAATAATTCTCTCTTTAGCTCAGGTATATATGGAACACATAAACTCTTTACAAATTTCAATATTACATATTTATAGATTAATTCTACCAACTTCTCATTATTCAAGGATTTTGTTTTCTTACAAATATTCTCATCATCTAGATGAGAAGTTTTTATTTTCTAAAATAAGGATGGTTTGGCATTCATTTGGTATAGATGTGATGTTTCCTCTTCCTTAACAATTCTCATATCTAAATATACTAAATCCTTGAATCTAAGATATTTTTAGATTATCATTTTAGATAAAACTACATTATCTTTACTACTCAATGCGTCATCCACCTTATTTTCCTTCCTAAGGTGGTACTGTATTGATAATTCATAACTCTTGTATAGTTCTTACGATAACCTTTCTATTGTGTTTAGATCTTTCTATGATAATATGTATTTCAAGCTTTTCTTATTTTTATATATTTCATATCTTTCACCATAATGGTAATTTTAACATATCTTCAATGAAAATATTATGGTTTTCAAATCAAGATCATGGGTTAGTTAATTATATTCATAAATATTTAACTCCCTTGATCTATAGGCAACAACTCTATCATTCTACATGAAGACACATCCAAGCCCTTTTGTTTATGTGAAACTATATATCACAAATACATCCCATATTGATGTTAAATTCAATATTGGTGCATTGACTAATCTCCTCTTTAATTATTCAAAACCTTATTTAAATTATTCTAACCATATGAACTTAACCCCTTTATGTGTCAACTTACTCAATGTTTTAGCAAAGAGAAACAATTTGAACAAATTATCGATAGTAAACAGTTAATCCAAGGAAACTACATACCTTAGTTATATTTATTGTCATTGGTCATTCCATATATACCTTTTTATTTGATGGATCAACTGATATTCCATACTTAGTGACAATATGGATAAGAAAATAAACTTCTTGAATCCATAATTTTTATTTGATAAACGTTCCATATAGTTATTTTTCTCTGAGATTTTTAAGAATGACTTGTAAATTAATCTTATACTCATCATAGATTTTAGACTATATTAGAAAATCATCAATAAATACCACAATGAAATTATCAAGATAATCCTTGAATACTTTGTTCATAAAACCATAAAAATATAGGGTTCATTAGGAAAACAATAGAATTACTAAAAATTCATAATTTCCATACCTCGTATGAAATTTCTTATTTGGAATATCCTCATTCTTTACTCATAGTTAATGATACCCATAATGAAGATAAATATTTTAAAAATATTGAAGACCTTAAATTTGATCAAATAATTCATTAATACAAGGTACATAATACTTGTTATTTATAGTAATGGAATTTATTTCCCTGTAATCAATTCACATCCTCATAGACCCATATTTATTCTAAATAAAAAGAACAAGGGTCCCCATGGAAAAACACAAGGGCACATAAATCATTTATCACATAAATCCTATAATTGTTTCTTCATCCCCACTAATTCCACTGTATATATCCAATAGGGAGTCTTAGATATAGGTTTTTCATCAGGGATTATATTAAAGGAAAGCTCAACTTCATGCTTATGTGGGTGTCAATGTAGTTCTTTAGGAAACACATCAATGTAATACTACACAATAGGTATATCCACTATTACAAGGATAAAGTTTCCATTCATATATTGTGTCTACACTTCTCCAATAATTACATTAAGTTGAGCTATTGGAGGTGGATTTATACATGATTCAGATGATTTAGTCTCCCCTATAAAGATGAGGGATTCCATATCTCCATCAAAAAATTTAATCTTCTTCTCTCAGTAATAAATTTTTATATTATAACTTGAAATCCAATCCAAACCAAGGATAATATCAACCATAATCATAATGAAAGTTTTTTCAAATAGGGTTAGTTTATGTGTCGTAATGGGAATTGAATGACATATCCTTTTGGTATTAAGATATCCTCTAGAATAATTTATTGAAAATTCCCTTCATAAGGTTATAGAGAAATATATAATTTTTTAGAAAACATAGCAGATATAAAAGAGTTTTAAGATAAAAAATTAAATAAATATTTAGCTAAACATGAGGCTATAATACACATACCTACCACTACATCTATAGGAAATTCCACCTCAATTTTAGATATCATATAACCTGGGAATTTCTCACTTAGTATTTTATAATTAAAATTTTATTGACATATATAGAATTCATTCACATATTGCCCCATATCCCTATAGTTGAAACATTTAACATTGGAGGTTTCTTTCTTTCCCTTACAATCATGATCCTGGTGGACCTTCTCTCTACACTTTAAGCAAAGTCTCATTACAATCAAGTATGTTCCATAGTTTTCCTCCCACTATTATTAAAATTAGTAAATTTTGTCATTCCCTTCTTCCCTTTTTCCATATTTCCTTTTATAGAGTGTTCATTCACATATTTTCCCTTATTTTAATTAGAAAGCATAAGACTTGTAGAATTATTTTTGTTTCTTGATAAAACATGATTAAATATACTCATGTATTTAAAATTTGTGGGAGAATAATTCATTTCAAATTATAGGATTAATCCCATAAAATAAATGATTAATCTTACTTTTTGGATTACATACATTATCTACTATATGATTTACTAACCTTGTAATGTAATCTTTATATTTAGTAACATTTTCTCCCTCATTTTTCCTTATATTGAGGAATTTTCTTTCCATATCATCCCATTACCCATGAGGAAATTAATTTTCAAATAATATCTCATTAAAAGTATTCCACAACATACTATTTATTTCCTCTGACTCTTTAGTGTTCTAGATAAATGACCACCATTTATCAACATCTCTCTTAAGATAAAAAACTACCATGATAATTTTCTCTCTCTATATCTCTATCAATACATCTAAAAGTGAGAAATATCTTCTATAATAAACTTGATCCATTTATTATATACTAATGGGTTCATAATCCCAGTGAATGATGGAGGTTTCTAATGCATGAAGCAGTCTAACATTTTTAAACCATGTTGGGGTTCAGAAAGCTACTCCATATAGGAAAAGTTATTTGTGATAACCTAACTCATCTCCAATTATATAGTTATAATTTTTTCATCTACAAATACAGATTCATTTTTACTAATTTTACCAGAAGGGAAATCCCTACATAGATTATATGCATTGATAGAGTTTGCATTCTTTTCAATAGGCTCCATTTCTAAACAATGACATATTTTTAATTAACTCATAACATTAGGAATTTTAAATCATAGTGCATGAATCTAAATATAGTATAACACTTAATATAAATTGAAACTTTATACAGAGGTAATATCATAATCATAAGCTTAGTATATTTGGTAATATCATGAAATCATAAAAATATTTTCAAGTATTTCATAATGGTATGTAAAGACCATTAAAATCAACCAAAACATATCCCATGGAAGCATTTAGATGGTTGTGCAGTCGTTGGCCAACTGATCATGCACTGGTGATAATCGAATTAATACCCAATATTCCCCTTTCAGAGTTGTTACCCCTAGGTGAATTTGTGCCTTAGACGTATCCACATTCCAATATATTAATAGGGATGTAATTACAAGTAAGACAATATAATCTCTACTTTACATAAACTTTATGATATTATCTTATACTTATACTTATCCTCCATATTTTTTATAGGGTTATGTTCTCTAATCTATATTTTCCTAAATCTAGTTCCCAACGGTTATATTAAATATCCTTTGATACTAATTTTTACTCCCTGACTCTAATAACCCTGTGTCAGCGGTTATTTTACTACATTAGTACAAAATATAATGGATCACATCATGATGTATTGAATAGTTTAGTAGTATTTGGAGACTAGATACATACATGATCCTCACATTACATCTGAAAATATAAAGTACAACTTAAAAATAATATTTCGGAATTTATTATTTCTCCTAGTAAATCCTTGAAATCATTCATGGATCCCTTCTTGGTATCCTAGGGAAAGGAAAACATAATAAAGGGTGAGCTCAAATGCTCAGTAAGGGAAATTCCACAACTAAGATATCATAGAATAAATAAACCATGAATAATATAGAATAGGTAAATAATAATCAATGTAACATGAAACTAATATCATAAAATGGGAATATATAAATGTAATCCACAACAACATAAATAATCACATGGATAATAATAACTAGTTTCATAATTATAGAATGTATAATGTGGGACATCATAATTTTACTATCAAGGCCTTATGCTAAGAAATTATACATAAATAAGTCAGGAGTATACCAAATATCCAAACTAGTTTGTCTCATGAGACTTACTGATGTATCTAGGGGTTATAAAAGGCATCTCCCATCACATACTAAGTTCAATACATTCATCATATTAAAGAAATAAATTACAATTCAATTCATAATCAACATAAACATTTGTCTTGAAAAAATAGCATATGAAATTTTAATATTTTCCCCATTAAATAAATAGAACAACATGATCATATGATATATAGAGTAATATGTTGTATGGTATTAATATATTATATCCCCAATAATAAATACTATTGTTTAAATTATTTTTTAAGTAGATGAAAATAATTTAAAAAGATCATTGGAAGAGTTCTTGACAAAAATACACCTTTCATTTTGAAAACACTAATATTAAAATATAAAAATTTCTAGAATATTAGGAAAGTAATTGTTAAAAAATATAACCATGTGAACTTGTAAATTAAACTTCAATTTAAATAATAGTAATGATGGAAAGGAAATTTATTTGTACGATAAACGTTAAAAATAAATATTTTATTCACACCTTCGGTAAAAAGTACCTCGTTCAAAAATGATAAGAATATTCCTTGTAAAATATTTTATAGAAATAAAAAATGGGTAATAATTAATTTAATAAATCATTTTAGGATAGTAAAAACATTCTTTAAAACGTTTTAAATAAAAAATATACATGGAAAAATGATTCTTTACCAAATAGAAATACAATTTCTGTTTTCCTTAAAAATATTATTTCATACTTTTAAGTACTTAGAGAGAGGAAAATGAAAATAAAATTTTTCATTTAAAAAAATAAGTATAATATAAGATAATAAATTTGATTTAAGATAAAAATATCATATAATACCCTCAATATAAACTTAAACATAAATAATCCTGAATTAGGGTGAGATTTAAAATAAATCCATACCTCATGTTTGACTTGCTTCGTAAGTGCTTTTAACATCCGATATAATAAATTTAAATTTATTATAATTATATATAAAAACAATATACATACTTATAGTATCATATATTATCCACTTATATCATTTCAACACTCATATATTAAAATTATTTATTAAAATCATCATTTCAGAATATTAACAGCTTCATTTTTCATGTAAGTTTCTATTTGGTAACTTTAGTCCCTGCATATTTCTCATGATTACATCACATGAAAATTTTAATAATGATATAAATATAATATATATTCATTATCTATATATTTATAATTATTATTGAAATACAGACATGAAAAATGAATCACATCAATTCATGAAGGTGGTAGTCCACACATACGCACAAGCGACGTTACATTTTTTAACAGGTGGAATTATAAGAAAATAAATGATATATTATATTTAAAAAAATGTAATTATTTTATAAATATAATATATAAACATTATATACATCATAATAAACACCCATAAATGATGGTGATGGAAAATTAAATACATTTCTTCGTGAGGTGGTAGTTTTCACATATGTACGAATGATTCTTTCAGTTCCCATTTGATGGGGAAGGAGATGAATAAAGGTTTTATATGGAAATAATAACATCTAAGTATATGGGACATAATAATGTTATTATATAATCATGTTTATAATATAATTTAAGTTGGTATAAGAATAAATAAAATGAAATCACTCGGTTGAGATCCAAACCTCTTCTTTAGACAAACTCTTTTATCTTACACCTTAAGCCTTATAAGGTTGGTATTTTGATCAAAATAATACCCATAGATTATATGAAGGTATTTTGTAAAGGTATTTTGGTAGGTATTTTTTAATATAATAGGATTTTTAATTGTGGAGAAGAGAGGATAGATGGTGTCCTTTTATAAGAGAGGGAACAGACACACGTGGAAGTTTTCTAAAGATTAAAATATATTAATGTATTACTTATGAAAAATAGCTCAAAAATGAATAATATTAAAATATATTATTATATAGGGTCTAAATATTACTATAAATTAGGATTGAGATAAGTTTTTATTTCATTTTAACACTTATAATTTTAGTTTTAACCCTTTTTAAATCTTATCGTGGTAACTGACTTTTCGACCAAAGTTACTATTCATAATAACCAAAAATGAAAGTTGTGTCATTAAAAAATTTGTACATAATGATTATAAATATTTATTCCATTTTATCAAATTTAATTTCTATTAGTGGCATAAATTATTTTAAAACAAACCTACAAAATGTGATGGAAAACGGTTTTCAGAAAAATAATTATTTTAAGCATAAAATTGATTTTGCAGCAAGATAAAGTATAATGTTGGTTATAATGGAATTAATTGGATTATATTAAATAAAAGGATACTTACCAAAACATAAAGGAAACTTTTATATACTTTATTAATTGAAAATAACTAAAAACTTTTTTTAACTAAACAACATTATTTAGATTTTCAAAATGTTATGAATATATTCCTAAGTTCAACATTATATCTTTATATGTATTATATAACTTATATAATATATATTTGAACTATAAAAAAGGTTTTCATAAACTTTAGATTTATTCTTATATCATTAAAACATCATAAAAGTGACAGTTTGTGTAAAATCAGTATTTTTTACCATTCATCCAAAAATCAACTATTTATAAAAAATTATAAAATCCCCCCTAAGCTAATTTTAACATGATGTATTCATAAATGAAATTAATTTCATCAAATTAAATTTCTAAATATTTTTAATTTATGTTTCAATCACATTCCTGGATAAAGTAATGTGCACTATGCTGTTTTTCTCTAGAAAGAAAATATTACTATAATCGATGCTCGAGTGCTACAAATATAATGTCATAAAAGAGGAAACAACTGAAAAGTACCAAGAAAAATCCTAATAAGCAACCAAAAACTATAATATCACTTAAATAACTCAACAAGATGGTAATTACTCGCTTAATTATTAACCATCTACTGTGGACCTAAAAACATTTTATATATATGTGTGTGGTGAGCATACAAGTATATTCAGTAGGATCCTCCTAAAATATTCTAATATAATTGTTAAAGAGGCATACTAAATACTAGTATATAAAAAAATTAAACCAAATAATTACCTAAGTAGATTAAGTTATATCTCTTCCTCACTAAGGATCACTCACCAAATAATGCATAAAATTAAGTCATTTTATATAAAAATAATATACATAATAATGGTACCCCACTTACACTTTCTCACCATTTTGATGCTATCATGCCCCTACACAAAAATTCATAAGATGAATTTCTTTTTATAAGTCATTCTAGACCATGTACATACATATCACATCCATATCATCGTCTCATCTTTCATCCCATGTAGCTTTCCACAACCCCATCACCATCATCTCATATATTAACAAGTAAAGAGTTTGAATTCCATTATATACAATGTATCATGCATTATACCTTAAACCACTACATATCACATATATAAAAATGTAGGAGATCACAATAATTATATATGAATACAAGTATGTGCTATAACATCAAGCCACTATATCCTACACATACATGTATATAAAACTAAGGGTCATCATAGTCTGTGTAATTACGTACCCTATACCTTAAGAAATTATATCCTAGATATGCCTAAAAATAATTCTATATATAAAGGGAGAGTGGGGAAGAGGGAGAAGTCAACCATCCATTCTATCACCAACCTGGATATTGGGGAAAAAACATAGAACCCAAAATATTTGGGTATCAGCTTCCCACCTGACTCAGGATATGAAGCATATGAAATCATAAAATATAAGGATATATCATGCACAACCACACTAAGGAAAACTACTTAGCTTTATACTCAACTATAGCTATCACCCCACATGACACTCGACTGACAGTGTTAAGTACTAGGAAACTACATTTCATGTTATCACGCAAGTATAAATATTAAATCATCATTAATAATTTTTATTTAGTATTTATCAACTACCAACCATTCATTAAACCCCATTATAAATTCTATTTTAATAATTCCATCCCATTAAAATACAACATGGCTTACAATTCACATTATAATTTTCATATTCTTATCACATGATCCTAGATCCTTCATTTCCAACTAGACCATGGATCTCATTCAAAACATATCATTATCATCATCCACACCCCACACCCCATGCCCTGAGTTCCTTTATAATATATTTATTATTCAATAATACATGAACTCTAAGACCTGACCTAAAACACCATAAGGAAGATGGATTCATAGTGCAGAGTCTAACTATAGTAGGTATTTGGATATCACCATAACTAATCAATAAGAAGAAAACCATCAAGAAAAAAAGAATAAAAAATGGGAAATCATATCCCTTAACCTATATTAATTAATAGACAACCCTCGCACAGCAACCTGACAAATATGAAAGCTCTGCTCTCAACCTGTGACATATATTCCCATAAATTCCTCTCTAAATATTCCAACAATATGATGTTCAAAAAAGGGGGCTCTATCATCATAAATCATGAATACTTAGATAAATAACATATTTTCAACACAAAAAATCAGGGGGGACTAATTCCATAACATCAATTTCACAAGCTTAGAAAACATGGAATGACAATATGGTTGGGTTCACAATAGCCCTGAGACACTTTAAATTTAGAAATAAACCTTTTTCATTACCATATTGAATTAACATATTCATTATAAATATGTTCCAACAACAAGAAACCAAGTATCAATATAAAATGATAGCTACGAATCAACTATAAACATATTTTAAACAATAATTTCATATCAACAATCTTCAAGGAAGAACTATAATTCAATTCATGTTCCACTTTCTTTATCTAATTTATTTTAAAATATTTGGGTTGTTTAACTGATTCCAAGTATATAAACTATTCCAAGTAAAAACAAGAGTAATAGTAATCAATTTCACACTATCCCAAAAATATTAAGTGGCATCCATAAAATAAATAATAAAACATATATGATCACTACAACCCATTCCATATTTCATTATTCCATGTATTTTTAGAATATTATCTTAAAAAGTTTTATTTCATCATTACCCAAAGAATATAAATCATGTCAACTTCATATTTTCATATAAAATATGGAGAAGATATAAATACCCTTCCTTGATTAAAATATTTGAGGAAATAATTGATCATGAATGGAAGAATCTAGGAATCAACCACAAAAAAACTCAAAGGAAACTACCCCAGAACCTAACCACAACATTCCATCATCAATCCATACTCAAATATCAACCCAAAATAATATAATATTTTCATATTTAACCTTTTTAAATGACAATAAATAAGAAGGTAAGAATATGGGAATAGGGTGCTACGATCCAAGAGATCTTGATCCCTATGAACCAATAGGTTTAAACCCTCAAGGGAAGTGGTTGGAGAGAACTAAGGGAGGAAAGGTTCATATAGGGTTTAAAGGAAGAGATAAAACCTCAAACCAAGGAAAGTTAGACCCCTCATTTATAGAGAAATCCTCAAAGGCCTCTATCATGGAAAGGTGACTCCAACTACAGTTGTGGTGCCTGTGTTAAAATAAAGATCCATTTTTTCAGGAATTTGAAACATCATACCCATGTGTTTTAAAAAATCATTTAAATATTTGACCAACCACATACCCTACTCCACAATATGGGGAATACTATTTTATCTCCCCAAAAGGCTACTAAAGGCGTCATTATGGCGTAAATAAAACCACCTCATCATTTTATCACACCAAACCCAAGTCCATGGAATGGTGAATCTATACTCATTGTTTTTCATTCATCCTCATGAAACCCAATGTCTTCTTGACTCCCCATCACCACACCAATTTTTCTGAATGTTTTGAAAGTCCCCATTTTCTACAAGTAAACACTCTAAACACCACGCCCCTCAAAATGGATATAATATTGGGAGTGGTATTTCACTTTTTGAAAGAAAATAAGTCTTCATACTTCACATATCACCATTCCCTTCAATATGTTATGGATCCATTTCCCATTTCTCACAGGTAAACATTTCAAGGAAAATACCCTCCAAAATGTCTACCCATGGAGTTTCACTCCTCATGGTACACCAAACACCAACATAAATGACTCACTATACCCAAGGCCTCAAAATAGCCTACTTCATGGATAAAACTCAAACACAAACTATAACATCCCCAACACCATGGGTGTAATTCTACCTAGGTTCATCATCTCCCAAAATGACATCTCACTATGATCACAACTCAAAAAATTGGGCTAAACACAACCACCACCTCATCTATCACCATGTCATGGTATACCCCTACATGGAACAAAACTCAACTCACTCATATATAAATCCTTAAAGCTCCATCTCAACACCCCTAATCCCCAAGAAAACACAAAGAGTAGGATTCAGATAATCAATCCCTTATATGAAATATCTCTCAAACAATTCTCACCCTTGAGAATTAAAACAAAACCCAGGAAGGAAAGAGAAAGAGGGATTGAAACAAACACCATGTGAGATATCTCTTAATGATATCACTAAATTAAAACACCACAAAAAATCATTAGTAAATAAGGTACATACACACACAACAATATACATTAAATAAATCATAAATAAATATGCATTATGTATATAATCTTGACAAAAAAGGGGTTAAACATCGAAAGAACCAAGATATTGAGCTCATATCTATCACTCACACTCCCATGTACTATCCTCCAATCTATTTGGTTTACAAAATACATGAATCAAAGGAATATCACTCCCTTGAAACACCTTCACTAGATAATACAGGATCCTAACAGTCCATTCCTTGAAGGTCGCATCAGCTTCATCTCTCCACATTCAATGACATGGGAATCATCATGAAGATAAAAATGAATTTAAGACACATGGAATGTGTCATGAATCCAACTCATCTATGGGGGACTTATAAATGATATTAAATATCTCTAATATGCACTAACATGTTAAAATATTGAAAAAATCTCAGATAGTGCTTACTCCCATGACTAAACCTTCACTACCCACGATGAAGAGATACCTTCACAAAAACATAATATTCAATTTCAAAATATAGAGTCTACCTCCTATGATCAACGTGTAACTTTTAATTATCATTTGATCCCTTCATCTATACATGAATTTCCAAAACATTATCTATCATTCTCAACACCAATTCCAATCTAAGAATAGTTAACTCCTCAACCAAAATCCAAAACAATAGAGATTGGTAAGGTTAGACATATAAAACTTTAAATAAGTCCATACCGATGGTATAGTGATAAATATTATTATAAAAAATACTCACTATTGGTAATTTCATCTCCCAAAAACCTATAAATTCTATAATTCATGCACACAACATGTTATCTAATGTATGGATAGTAATATCTATTTTATTTTATTCCCATTGATAAAAAGTGGTGCTAATGAATAGTTGTGATACAAAATATTTTTGGATACCTATCCACACTATGAAGGTAAAATGGTGATCAAAATCATATAATGTAAACTTCATAAACCCATGAAGCCTAACCACCTCTTCTAGATACTTCCTCAAAAAAAAATATTCGTGAATCTTGACTCCTTAATCACTAAAAAGTGAGATGACTTCATCCAGTGGTCCATGATCACCCATATAGCATCCCAGCCTCCATGCGCTTAAGGAAAAATGGTGATGAATCCCATCTAAATATCCTGCCACTTTCATTGAGAAACATCAAGAGGCTGGAGAAACCCACTAGGAACATTGTTCCCAGCCTTCACAGGCCATCAAAACATTGAGAGGAAAACTCTTAAAATAATCACTTCATCCCAGGCCACCAAACATAAACTCAAAAATTATTATACATCTTAACCAAACTATGATGTATCACTCAAGTATAACCATGGAACTCATATATAACCACATTTTGCATCCATAAAGTAATTAAGAACCTCCCCTAAAACAACACCTTAGGTTGATTATCCTCATACCATCCCTTGATAGAATCTCCATAAACAACTCGATATCATTAAACCTCAACCTTGGAATCTCCTAGATAGGAATCCTCCATCTACTACACCAAGGATGAATACACTTTCATATGATAAAGTCACCCTCTACCATCAAGTTCTATCATATCAAAGTGCATCATGTAGAGATCCTCCATCACCCTCCATGAATCACCAAACTCAAACATGATATCTTCTCATGGATTCTTTTTCCAAGAATCAATTACAATATTTTCTTTACCCAATATATAGGAAATATACAAGTTATAATCCTAATAACATTCTATCAACTACTACTGTCGCAAATTTAGATCACACTAGGATAAGATATATTTTAAACTATTCTTATTGGTGAAAACCAAAAATCTCTCACCAATGAGATAATTTTGCTACAAATTCCTAGAAAATGAAAATATAACAATCTCAAGATAATGGGTTAAGTAGTTACATTCATGAGTCCATAACTACAAATACTCAAACGATATAACTTATCTCTACTGCATCAAGGTAAAACCCAAGACAAGATGTGAATTTTCCTAATAAACCTCAAATGCAATACATTATTCTGAAGAAAAATAATAATAGGAACATTAAATAGTTTCTCTTTAAAATAATAAAAAATTATCCTAACACTGGTCAATCCACATGAAAGATTAATCCTTTCTCGTTAAATATATCAATGTATTTATAATTTAGGAGAAGTCGGGTATGATCCTTCTATAACAAAATGTGAGACCAAGGAAACTTCACACCTCTGTGAAATAATTGGGGGATACCAAAGAAACAACCACCTCTATCTTTGAAAGATCTATGCTTACTTCATGTGGAGGCACAACATTCTCCAAGAAATAAACCTCATAGGCCTATAATATACACTTTTACATCTTTTAAAATATCTAATGATGATGAATAAATCCTAAAAAAGATCATGGATTCTCAATATGATCCCCCTCAGATACCAAATACCCCATGATGTCATCAATAAAAACCACCATGAATTAATAAAAAATTCAAGGAACACTGAATTCAATAGTCCCTTGAACACGACTATATATTTTTACCACTAAATGGAATTATAATGAACTCATGATTCCCATAAAAATATTTGAAATTATTCTTTGTAATATCCTCATTTTTCATCCATATTTGATGATATATCAACTACAAGTTGATCTTTGAGAACCAGTTATCTCTCTTCAATTGATCAAAAAAAAATCATTAATCTGTATACAGGGATATATTTTATTCAACATCACTTGATTCAAGAGATTTTAATCGATGAAAAAATGCATAGCTCCATCTAAATTCTTCTAAAACAAGACTAGAATAGCCCAAGGTAGAACACTTGGCCGAATAAACCTCGTTGTAGAAGATCATTAATCTAAATCTTAAACTCCCACAACTCATAAAGTTCCATCCTATATGGGTATATTGATATTGGATATAAACCTTGTTACAACTCTACCCAAACTTAATCTATCATCAAGGGGGGGTGTCACAACCTCTTCTGAAAAAACATCAGGGTACTATTCCATAACCCTTGGAAATACCACCAAATAAACCTCCAAAAACTTCAATATCAATTTAACCATAAATAAAATGAATCAATGAACCTCTAACCCATCTAAGGTTTAGATCACTAAAAAACATGAAATTATCTCAATAATAATCATAAAATATAATCTATATATGAAATAAATTAACAATAGACTATAGTGAATACAGTCAGTCCATGTTGAAGATGATGTTGGTTGGTTGTATCTGCAAACATATTAAATCTCTCCAAGAGAGAGGCTGCCCCAGAAGCAACTCAAAATTGCCTCACATATAAAAAAAAGTTAACTCAACCTCCAATTGGTATAGTCAGTTAAAAGGGAATGATAATCCAATCCAATTCAAGTGTTAAAGTATTGACTAGGGAGGTTGTAATAAAGGATTGTATATCTCTTTAATCAATCAAGGCAATGAAAACAGATGCCACTTCACAAGATATTTGGCTAGCCTGGACTTGGAAACTATAAAGTATAAATATGGATATATCTTTTTCCAGTACCTCACTAACCTCGATGGACATACTCTTCTCACTATCTCGAAGGATAAGGGGAATCATGAGGTTTCCCTTTTCTTACATCATCCCCTCTCCATTGATCAAAATCTTATTCACCATGTTGTTGCTAACTTTGAGGATACTAATACAATGATTGAACTTGAAGAGGGCCACCAGCTTCATGATAACTTCCAAGAAAGGTTGGGTACTCAAGATACTGATGTTAATGACCTCAATATAATAAACAAACCATGTATGATCCTTATACAGGGGGATAAGAACTGTTGACCACAGTGAAACATGATGAAGAAGGATGGAACCGACACCCCACATTCTAAAATTTCATTTGATCAAAAAAAATTGAATTTTTTCCCATATCTATTCTCCATATAGAGTTTTATAAACTCCCCTCCCATGATGATCTGGTCTTATCTAGCACCCTCTCAATGACCTATGCCTCTTATGATACCTCAAGATATCTCAGAAACATTAATGGGGTGACCTAGTACTGGATATATGGATAAAAATCATCCTCAAAATTAATTTACCTAGCCTAATCATATAGAATAGTGTTTGAGTCATAATAAAAGAGATTATTATACTAAATTTTAAACTCCGGCAAACTGGAACTACCTTTTTAAAGGGTAATAATCTCTTGCTGACAATCCACCTTAATGGTTGAGGAAAGAAACTCAGCCTGAAATTGATCAAAAAACTTATCCAATGAAATGGATGACTCCTCATGATCCTCAGAAAATAATAACCACCACTACTGAGCTAACCATTGTATTATAATAACTACCAACAAAACATAGTGCTTCCTCTAAGTATAGATCAAACTGAATCCAATCTTCAACTACTCTAACCAATCCTTGGTGTCCTGATCTAAAATGATTCGCTTATAATTCTATAGACCCTAACATTGAAACTCTCAAATTTCATTCCTATAAGCATCATCATTTTTGATCTCAACTCTTCAGTGATCTTCTAGTGCATCTTGCTAAGCATCATCGCTATGTACCTAGTGGGGGTCGATCTAGATATATACCTATAAAAGAGTAAAATATTATGGAATCCTTAAAAATATAATACTGAATACTTTTGATTAATTAATTAATATTAAACCTAATTCCCACTATTTAATAAATCCAAATATAGGTGCTTAAAAAATGATACATGATCCTTACCCAGGTGTCTTTAGAGTGGTCATATTATTAACAAAAGCAAGATAAATTTTTACTTATCTCTTAGTTGTCCTTATAGCTAAGTCTTTGTTGTGGGAAACCTTTTTCACATAAAAATAGGGGTATTTACCATGAATTATATGGGGTCTCCCTTATCCTTAGAGAGACTATGAATTCGCAATTTTGACCCCCTCATTAGTAGGATCACTGATCGGGTTCACAATTGGTAGAATAATTTTTTATCCTTTAGGGGTAGGATTTATTTGGTGAATATTGTGCTACATGAAACATTGTTCCACACTCTCTAATTGATAAGGGTCCCGAAGGGAGTGATCAAAAACATCGACAGGATCCTGGACAACTTCATTTTGGATCCCAAGTTTGAGGGGAAAAGGCGTTGGGTTTTTTTATAGTAGGATGGTGTGGCTAGATACTAATGTTGGGATCAATGTTAGGAGCCTCGAGGACACCCTCCATGGCATGAAAGGAAAATTAACATGGGAGGTCCTGGAACAGCATACCCTATGGGGGCTCACCATTCACGACAAATCTTTAGGGGATATGTCTTCAACGGATGGTCATGCTTCTCCCCTCTGGTCGGAGATTGGTTCTATTATTAATGAACTTTAGCTTCACTCTCGTTAGATCGTTGTTCCATGCGACATCCTATTTTGGCACCACAATTGGAGTGGGATGATCATAGGCTGCCCAGGATTCCCTGTTATAGATATCTCATTTTGGGAATCCAACCCGTATCTAGGTTTCATAAAATCTATTCTGAACAGGGACCAGTCGGACTAGTTTGACCTAATTGAGTTGTATTCTGATCTGGATCGGTGTGTCTTCACTCCATCCCCCTCTGGATAATTCACATTAAAGGACTACCACCATACCCTTAACATGTAGGACCCTATCAATTAATGGAATGAGGTCCTTTGGACCAAGAGAATCCCCACCAGATACAAGATCCTAACCTAGAGGATTAGGAACTGGGCGCTATCCATGGATGATAATATCAAATGTTGCAGCATCAACTTAGTTTCCAGATGTGTTTGTTGAAGTATACATATGGAGGTTAGTTGGGGAAACATTTTCTTTAAAAGTGAATGGGCACATGAGTAATGGGGATTGTTTGGTGAGTTAACTACTATTTCAATCTCTCCAATGGCTGGCCAACCTTTCCTAGAATGACAGTATCACAGATCATGAGTTGGAGGCACAGAGAGGATGGAATGTACTGTGATTTTTCATACTGGTTGTAGGTGCTTGAGGTAGGTGATGAATAAGTGGATCCATGAGGGGGTGCCTCATCAGGATGTTCTATAATCATCAGTATAAAAAAAATTATTGACTTTGTTAGGGTACTGGGAAACTGGAGGGATGCTTCGTCCTTATGGTGTTTTAGTATAGGGGCCCATGCTCCCCTTCCGGGAAGTGGTCTTCCATCGGGTAATTGGGTATACTAGAATCCTCCATCAAGGGGATTGAATATAAACTTCTATGGTTCAGGAATTTCAGGTTTTATTCATGGAGTGGGGTTGTTCATGACAGTAAGGGGTCAGTTTACTTGGCCTTTTCTATCCGGATCGGTTAGGGAATATCTCTCGAGACAGAGGTTATGGACTTTCTCACTGGACTTAAAATTTGTATACATAGGGGTTTGCATATCACAGAGTTAGAAATAGACTCAATGATTTTTTTAAATTCCCTTCATGACCTTGGGATGATTC
This sequence comes from Viscum album, assembly GCA_963277665.1. Classification (NCBI taxonomy): domain Eukaryota; kingdom Viridiplantae; phylum Streptophyta; class Magnoliopsida; order Santalales; family Viscaceae; genus Viscum; species Viscum album. The sequence continues at coordinate 44,838,578 of OY728155.1, forward strand.
CTTGTTCGATTGTTTATGCCATAAAAAATAATCAGGGAACCCTTGGTGACAACATTAAAGTTACCCATACATAGTGGGGGGGAAACAAAGTCATGAACTATGTGGCCTCGATGAATACCATTGCCCCAGATCATTTTTTTACAACTTTATTAGCTTGAAACTGGTGGGGTTCATTATTATTAGAGGGGATGCCTCCATTATTTTAGACCCCCTTAGTCCCATTTTCCTTTGGAATGTATTTTCAGGCCTTTCACTCTTTTTTCATTTCTTGTTTTCCTTTGAATAAAAATTTACATAATGATGATGATAAATGTCATTGCATCAAATCATAGGGGGGATAAAATCCTAGGTCCCAGCCTGACTCCCTTTCTTATGTCACATGTTATGTCCAACTAATATTGTTTCCCTACCAACCCATTTAATCCTCAACAATTCTTGACTACAAAATCCATCTTATCTCTTAAACAAATTCTTTGATAACACTCTATAATGACCCCCACCCTCAACCAGTAACCCTCCTAGGCCGGAAGTGAATATGGGGGTGACCCTCGAAGACCACCTCTAATAGATCATAGGTTAGAAACTAATATTGAGGGTATATAATACATAAAAATGATAGGAATTACCATCAATATATAAATTTAAGGATAGTGGATGAGATGAGATCCACCAATCAACTCTAAATCATAAATAAAAAAACATCCCAATACATGAATGTAATTTCACATAAGATGAAACAACTATAAATTACAAATAACATTCCTAGGAAGTGATTGAAAACTCTAACATCTCCTAAAAAAACTCCACGAGCTATTAATTCCTAGATTGATCACCAACTAGCTCCCATGGACTTGAAAAAAAAGTTTATATATATATATATATGGGGTGATTATACAGGTATACTTAGTAGGATCCTCCCTAAAACCTGCTGTGAAAATGTAAAAGAATCAACCCAAATCCCAGTGAATAAAAAATGAAACCAACTCATTACCTAAATAGGTAAAAAAATATCCCATCCTCTCCAGACTCTATCACCATGTAATTCATAAAATTAAGTCACTCTATGTTAAAAGATTATACATAATAAAGGTACCCACTTCCACTTCCCCACTGGTTTGTCTCCCTAATTTCCCAACTCCAAACGGCATGTTCTACAGTCCCTTCCATAATTAATCCTACACCTTATGTATACATACCACCACCATATCATCATCTCGTCATGTATCCCATGTAGTTTGTCACAACCTCATCATCATCATCTCATCTATAACAAAGTATACTAACTGAAACCCATTACAACCCATGCATCATGAACTATAAATTAATTCACTATATCCCAAACATGTACACCTATAGAAAACTATAGTCACTGCAGTCATATATAAGTATGTGATATAACCTTAAGTTTCTACAGCCCATATATACACGTATAGTAAACTGAGATCCATCACATTCCATGTATACATGTATCCTATTCCTAAATATATTATAGTCTAGATACATTTATGTGTCATGTTATGTCTAAAGGGAAAGTGGGGAAGAGGACAAAGTTATCCATTCATTCCCTCACCAACCTGAATGTTGGGAAAAACACCTGTAAACTAAAAAATTGGGCATTGGATGCATACCTAACATAGGTGGTGGATTATATGAAATCATAAAATATAAGGATATATCACACATAACCACACAAAAGTAATATATTAGGCCATATACTCAATTTCATCTATTGTCGCACATGACACTTGGTTTCCACCACTAAGGCCTAGGAAACTCGGTTTCATGTCAGTACACAAGAATCAATATTCAGTCATCATTAATCATTAATTTATCAATTATAAATTACCAACCATTCATTAAACCCTACTATAAATTCGGGTTCAATCATTTCATTTCATTAAAATCCAACATGCTTTATAATTCACATTACAATTTCTATATTCTCATTTCATGCTCCTAGAGCATTCATTTACAACCATCCCATGGTTATCATTTAACACATATCATTACTTTCATCAATATATCATCCTCTAATTTCATTTATAATACATTTATCATTCCATTATCCAAGCATTCTAGGACTTTACCTCAATATATCACATGGAAGATGCACTCACAGTGCATAGGAAAAATAAAGTAGTCAGTTGGATATCCCCATAATCAATCGAAAAGAAGACAAACATAAATAAAAAATATATAAAATACCAGTTTTCAACCCATACTAACCAATCAACAATCCTCTCAAAACAATCTTGAAAAAAAGAAAACCCTATACTTAGTTTATGCCACCTATTCTCATCAATTCCTTTCCAAATATTCAAACCAAACCAAGTTTAAAACAAATCACAACAAGGGATATACCATCCAAGATAATTCATACTTAAAAACATAAATTATTTTCTACAAAAAAATCTAAGGGAGTAAACTAAATCCATAACATCTATCACACAATCATAGAAAACATGGCATAACAATAAGTTTGTGCTCACAATAACCCCCAAACACTTCAAATTTAGTAAGCAACTTATTCTATTATCACCTTGAATTAACAAATTAATTATTCATAGGTTAAAACAACAAGAAAAAAATTATCATCAACTAAAAATATCTAATAATAAACTATAAAAATTATTCAAATAATACTTTTATATTCACCAGTTTTTAAGGAAGAACAATAATTGAATTTTCATGCCTCTTTCCTTATCCACTTTATTTTTTCATCTTTGCATTTTTTTAACCAATTACAATCATATAAACCTAAAACACATGTGATCACTACATTTGATTGAAAATCTAATTCATCCTTAGATTTTTAAATTATTATCTTCATTAGGTCTATTCCATGATTACACAAATAATTTAAATCATTTCAACCCCATGTTTTTACATAAAAAAATAGTATGCTTTAATCCCCTACCTCAATTCAAAGAATCAAGGAAATCACTACTCATGAATTGAAGAATTGAGGAATAATCCACCACCAAACTCAAAGTAAGCCTCCTATAAACCTTACCACAACAATAAAATATCATTCCATGATTTAATCTCAACCCAAAATTAGAGAATATCTCTATAGTGAACCTTTAGAAATAATAATTAAGTAGAATAAGGGAAGAAGATTAGAATAGGGTACCTTTATCTAAGAGAGTTTGATCCCTACAAACCCGGAGTTTAAACCCTCAAGGGGTGAGGCTAGAGAGTGCTAAGAGAGACAAGGACTAGATAGGATTGTAAGGAATGGATAAAAGGTATGAGTAAGGAATATTGTACCCATGATTTATAGAGAAGTTATTAAAGTCATCCACCATGATGTGGTGACTCCCACTGTGATTGTGGTTCCTCCAATCAATTTGATATCTAATTTTTTAGGCATTTAAAATGAATTACCCTCTAAATATTGCATGAATTTTAAAAAACTACATTTTAATATTTAACTGATGCCATGACCTACTCCATAACATGGAGAATGTATTTTCAACTCCCCAAAAGGAAACCTCGGCCCTTACCATGGCGTGGGGTAAAATCAGATCACTATTTCATCTCACCACACCCAAGACTATGGCGTGGTGAGTCACTTGTCATTGTTTATCCTCCATCCTAATGAGACCTAATATCTCTTTGACTCTACATCATCAAACATATCAACCTAGTTGTTTTAGTGTTCCTCATTTCCCATAGGTAAATGCTACAGATGCCACGCCCCTCAAAATGGATATATCCCTCAATGTGGTCCTTTAATCTCCCAAAATAAAGGAATCATGTAAGCTTTATGTGATACCCATGCCCTTCACTATGGAATGAACGCCTTAACCATTTACCATAGGGAAACTTTACAATGAAAATTTTCTCTAAAATGGATAGCCTGGGCATTTTACTCCATGTAGTGCACCAAACATCAAAACAGCTGACTCATTACCCCTAAGGCCTCAAAACAAACAAAAAAATGGACTTATCTAGGGAAAAAACTCTACCAATACCTTTAACATGCTTAGGATCATTCTCATTTTTCTCCTCAGGTTAACCATCTCTCAAAATGATCGCTCACTATGCCCACAACTCCAAAATAGGGCTAACCATGGCCACCATCACACCTATCACCATGGTGTGGTCCACCCGTACATGTCCAAAAATTAAACTCTCACCTTTGGAATTCCTTTACAATACTTATTGACACCCCCAAGCCCCTATAAAATATAAAGTGATAGATTTATAAAATTGAACCATTATAGTAACTCTATTCTTATGGGTTTCCCAAAATCCCTTCCTGTGTTGAGCCACACTGGCTCATTTATCTATATCCATTACCACTCTCAGTTGGGAATTTTGATATCAATTACCATCATTGATTTTCGGTTTCTTGGTTTCATTCCTTGATCCCCCCCATTAAAACCTAAATCTTCACTTAGCCAAAAATTCCAACACCTCTTCATTAATATATTTAATACTAGGCAGTGACTATAACCACTTATTCTAGATAAATAATACTTTTACCATTAAATAAAATACTTCAAGTTATCTTCATGAACCTTTATGAATATCACCACTTATAATCACTTAAATATAAATTTTTAACCATATATCACTATAATAACGTCATGAAACACTTCTTAAATCCTAGTGAATCCTTAATATATATTTTCAATAAAATAAACTCATGGTTGTAACAATACCCCCTTTTTATTTTGTTATTAATTTCTATTAAAATATCTCCCATGATGGTGTATATATTTTATATTCTTTTATTCCTCTCCCACTATCAATTAAATGCAAAGGGTCTCTCATTTCCCTCATATAAATTCTCTCCCAATTTCTTATAGTTTTCCATAGAGGTTAATCTATTCATCTTTACTATAGCTTTTTTATCATTCTCCAAACAATATATTTTCTAAGAGAATTCATCTCTTTATCAACTCTTAAATAATTGTATGTTAAGATAAAAAACCCAAGATCTTTCCTTTGTATAACATTTAAATCAAAATTCTTGGTAACATTAAAACATTTAAACTTATATCAAATAGCTTTCATTGAAACATTAATTTCTAATCCACTTTAATCCGTTTGCAGCCTTATTATTAACAATACCAATGAGTAAACTAACCAATTGTAAGTAATATTTCTTAAAGTCCTCTAGGACTACTAAGTAGGATATCATTGTAGGAAACAAGATTCAATGTTAACAATATCAATGTTGTCCATATTACTCACTAAGTTTTCAACAAATACTAGTATATAGAACCTTCCACCTTCTTTCATAAACCATATTATGATATCAAACACACTAACACCAAACCATTAGTAAATAAATAGAAAATAATCAATTGTGTGTGATATACCACTTCTTAATAAAATTTATTCCACTTATCAATACACAAATTGTAATTTCACTTGAACTCCATGTTATCTAAATCTTCATGGTGATCTCCTTTGTTAAAAATGGTTGATATAAATTTAAATATACATCACCAACTCCCCTTGAATTATATCCTCATATAGTTTATCATTCACTAACCCAGGTACACCGATTATAGGTATGTCTACCTATAATCTAGTAGCTTTTGTTACCCTATCAAAGAACACGGTTGATACTAATTATTAGTTTATGAAATAATAGACATGAAAAAAACATGCATGAGGTTTCTTCTTCCATAAATATTTCTTCCTTCTTTTTAGTTCCCACCTTCACCAAAAACATGGATTGAGATCACTTTAGAGCCCACCAAAATAGTATTAACTCAATTAATAAGATTGAAAGTTGGATTTGACACCAAGATTAGTCAAAAATAGTCTTTATACACATTGAACTTTATTATTATAGAATTCATAGTCACATATCATCATATACAGATAGATTTTGAATATGATCTTTCATGGTCATGGACTTAATAACACCAATGTGTAGATTTTTATATGGAATCACTTCCATATTTTTCTTTCTGTTTTCATTTATATATTTATAAATATTCTTATTTTATTTCACACATGGTGTATGAAAATATTCATATTATAAATATATATCATTTTACCTTTTCTAGCTTAACTAAATTTTTCTTCATCTCCATCATAAATTCTTTGGAATCATATCCACTCCATTGATCACTTCTCTTCCTTAAGACGACATCATTTCAAAAAATGGTTAAAAATTTAAATCATGTGGGGAGAGGGGTACCCCAATATTCCTCGAGTAAAGGAATGTAAATGGCCAATAAAATACATCCCACATCTTATAATATTCTCCTAGGTATCTCTTTGATAAGAATCACTAGGACATGCATCTTTCTGAATATTTTGACCTAAATCTATCTTATTTCATAGCTTGATATTCATTTATTTTATAGCATCAACACACTAGTATAGTGTTCATCCTCCAATGTATCAATTGTAAATTCTTTACCAAGACTATTTCTCTATGAATGGGAAACTCCACTAGTATTTCATTCATGTTTTTTAGTGGTATGAATGAAATAACATTGGCATGTCTATTTCTTATCTTTCAAGATTTACAAAAAAAAAATAAAACTTGTATTTCCTTGAAAAACCTTTCTTTGAACCTTTTCTCATCTTTTTTTAAATGGTACTAGTATCCAATATATTGGTTAGAGATAATTCTTCCTTCATATTCCCCTTGTTATCCATGACTTCCACCACTTATTCTTTATTTTCTTTTAATACTTGTTTCTTCTCTTTCCATATAGGTTGTTGAGTGTACACTACATTTTGTGTTTGATCCACTTTCTATTTTATTCCATTAGAATAATATTTCAAGATCATAAACCTATTTTCCACTAGAATAATTTTCTTTAAGTTATTATTTATTTTCTATAATAACTATTATAGATATTCTATTAGACCCACTTTTACCATCCTCTCGTGCTTCCTTCAATATTATCCAGTATACTAAATATGGTTTTCAATGAACCAGGTTTTCTACCCTTTTAATCATGTCTTATTTTGGTTGTATAAATAGTGTATCTCATCTTGATATCTTAATTTATTTTATTTTTTCAATACCTTTCTGCATGATCAAGGTAAGGATCATTATATCATTTACTAATAAGATCATACCATGTAAACTATTGTCTTAGTTGAGATCTAGTTACAGTAGTTATTCCATCGTTTTGGAACCTTCTAACATCCATACATACACTCATAGTGTTTCTAATTATCCCAAAAAAATATCATTATAATTATATCTTTCTTTGAAAACAATTTACACCAGTATAAGAAGATATGTACTGACCCTTTACTAAATCCAGATTGATGAACACCTTACTTTCATCTATTACCTTCACATGTTAATCCTCAATACTTGAATTCTTTATCATAATATAGATCTCCCCTCAATATTTTTAATAAATACATTATTCTCCATAAATTTTCCATCTAAATTCTAAAATTGAGAATTCATTTTTCTATATACAACTTCTTTTCACATTATTCTCTTGGTGATATCATGTATGCTTCATGAAGTTTCTTCTTTTCTATGATCACCTTCAAATCTTGAATAACTTCTTCAATTATATCATTTTCCCCTTCATTTTATTGATCATTTATATGATGGTTTCTTAAAAATTTGTAATGATATTCCAAATTATTCCTCATTCAGCCTTCGGTATAAGAAACTTTATCTTTCATGGAATGAATCTCATCTTATTAGTTTCATCAATAGATTCTATATTTACCATGTGATGTGGATTCTTTATCCTCAAAATATTTAAGTGAAATAAAATTTATACCTTTATATTTATAAGAGACATATTATAAAAGGTTAGAATCAAATATTCACAAGAAATTGTTTTTATTTTCTGAACTAGGATTACCTAATTTATTGGAAGTCATTATATTTTTCAACTTCCTATTATTTATAAACAAATGGAATTATTATTCAATAGATTTCACCTCCATAACTTCCACTAATTTATGCACATCACCATAGAAAACTTTACATCCTTATTTTAACATAGGTCTTTTTACATACATCTCTTCTGGTTTCATTTATATGTCTTTAGAAATTTTTTAGTGTGTAATCCTTTTGAACATTGCTTCTTGTAAATCACCTTTTAAGGCCTTCTTAGAAGAATCATTGAAGTAACCCTTGGAATTTTTATAAATTTAATATTTGTTATCTTTGTTTTCAAACAGATCATTGAGGTGTTTTTTAGTGGTTTAAAAGTGGTTGTAATGGATTTGAATAAGTTCTATGAGTTTTTGTTTTGTTCTGGAATTCTTATGTTGGGTGTTTTATATTTAACTAACTAAAATATATTACAGGCTTTAAAAAATATATCTTGGTCACCATGTATGAAATTTAGTGACCTACATTGGAATATTTATCTAAGATTAAGATATGTGATCCATGAAAATGACATTTTTTCCAATCATAATACATTTGGATACATAGATGAATTATCATAAGTGTATGATATTTTATCTATACATAAGAGAAATATCTTATATGTAAGTGAATTGGGCCACATTTATGAAGTTTTCCACGTATGAAATTTTTGAATCTCACATAATAATATTGTGTTATGCATATAATATTTTTAGTAAATAAAAATATTGAGCAACATATACAATATTTCAAGTATTATTTTTTCTTTTGTGAAATTCATGTTTCTATAATTGTTGTATTCTTAAGAATTTAAATCAGGAGATGTAAGAAATATTATCCAGTGATCAAAAAATCTCATTTAAAATGTGATTCAATTATCATGAAGAATATATGATCCCTATATAGAGAATAATAAGTCTTTCAATTGATGAAACTGATTAAGGGAGATCTCAATAAAGCTGAACTATATTTATTCTATTTTTATGAATAATGCATATGTTTTAGTGTGAAAATACTTTAATAGTCCAAAATTCCAAAAATAAATTTCAAATGATGTAGTGATTCAAAATGAGTTAACTCTGAAATTTTGAGTTATTTGAAAATGAGTTTGAAAAAGAAGTTGAGTCGTGTGAGTTTAATCTACTGAGTTCTTGTGCATGTATATTTAAAAGATGTTTATATTGATATTTTTGAAGTTTGAATGAGTTTTATCCTTATTTAGGTATGTTTTAAATTTAAAATTTTACTTTTTTAGAATAAAAATTGTGGAAGGGTGTTTTGGTAACTCAATGTGGACACACTAAACAAGCTGGATATCTTTTTGGTAAAAGTGCAAAAAAAATGAGGTTTCTTAGGCTGGGTGTAGTTCTTCTTCCAGTGTCCCTTATTGCCACATGTGAAATAAATATCCTCTTGTTCCCTTGCCTCCCCTTTGATATTCCTTTTCTTCGAAGTCCGTGAAGAATATTTGGGTTTAAATCTCTTCACCTTCCCTTTCCTCTTATTCACCATAAGGACAGAAGGCTTTTCGCACTTCATATCTTTGTCCACTTGGAAAATGAGGATAATGAAAATCAGATAGAGACTTCTCAATGTTGTTCATATGTAAATTGACAACAAAGTTAGAGAAGCTCTAAGGGAGTGATGTGAGAATGAGATCGGTGCCCAGTTCTTCGGGGAGCTTAAACCCTAGAACCTCCAGGCACGCAATGTTGCCAATGAGATTGACTGCATGATGCCCAATTGGGGCACCTTATCCAATCTTACTCTGAAATAGTGACTTATAGATCTCAAACCTTTCTTGTCTTTCTCTCTCCTAGTAAAGACCAAAGAGGTGCTCGAGCATGCTATAGGCATCCATGTTTTCATGAGACTTAATGAGCTCACTAGAAATTTATGACAACATCAAACATTAAATGCCAACCGTGTCGTTAATATGTTTCTCATAGACCAGGAAATCCTCATCACTCGCCTCCTTGGTAGGCGGATCAGGTAATGCTGACTCCAGCATATAAGACTTCCGTTCATGGCGTAGGATTACCCGAAGGCGTTTAAACCATTCTTGGAAGTTACTGTCGATGAGGATGTTTTCTTTATCCAAAATTTATTGTAGGGATAGTGTGGTTGATGAGCTTTTCATTTTTATTATAAAATTAAAATAGAAGATCATTAGAACTTTCTTGATTACATTTTATGAGAAATAATAAATTTTATTAAGTCTCCCACTATTTTATAAAGTCCCAATGGCCCTCACCATTGAACACGGAATGTTCAGTTTCCATAACATTCAAGTGGAAAGGATCCATATTCCCCTTCACATAACCTCAACAAGGGTTGTTCAAGCTATTAGATGTTATTTAGGTAGGCAGGTCTTTGCCAACTACGGGCTTGCAGCTCCTTGATAAGTTGAGTCGACTCCCCAATCTTAAAATCATGACTTTGGATTTCCTCAACTCTTGCCTCCAATATTACACCAAGTCTAGAAAGAGATACTCCTCTTGATTTAATATAGTTAATTCAACCTGAAACCTTTTATAAGGGCTTCCTGTATAAAAGTAAGTGTCCCAAAAAGGGTTGGTCAAACACATAGTTTTATTGAGTTTTTCCCTTTAATCAAGTAACGAAAGGCTTGTTCTGACTTAATATTTTATTTGAGGGATTTTTATCTCATATGCATGAATTTATTGTTATCATTATCACATGCTTGTTAATATTAAGTGGAACTTACTTAAGTGATTAAACATGTCTTGATAATATTTACGCATAAGTATGGTTTATTTTAGTTCCATCTTGCATGCTTGTTTAATTCATTAATTATGTAACAACACATCCATAATGATAAACCATGAAACTAATAGAAATAAAATAAAGTAAATGGAATTATCATGATATTTTATAATGGTTAGTTTATCTAGTGGTTGATAAACTAACCCTGACCTAGGAGAGAAACACCTTGAACCTTTTGGGTTCGTGTTTACAGCTTCCACTTGTCCACCTCTGTATCTCCTGGGATTGGTTTCATCTCGGATCTAGCTTTAACTGCCTCCACTAGCTTGGGAGTTCCATCCATTACATATGTCTTTTTTTAACTCACATGTAGGTGAGGGGTAAAAAGGGGTTTTACATAAAAGAAACCTTGGGCATGCAGGCCCTACATATTAATGAGGAGAAGGCTCATATGCTAACAAATTTAATTTAAATAAATAAATTAAAAGAAACCATCCACATACAAAGTTCTTGGTCTAGCTCATGGTCATCCATACATGCAATGATTTTTACACATAAATAAAACTAGCAATCAATTCTTTAATCGTTCTCGTTTAAGATAAATCACGCTCGAATCAAATAATTGTCATCTTTAATTAATCAATCCTTTTATCTTAAATCCTTTTATGAATTTCCTTGAGATTCTCATCCATAATAATTTTAAAAAAATTAATTAACTTACAATTATCTTTGTATGTAACTTGTACCTTGGAGGAAACCTGGTGAATTCATATTCATAACTACCAAATGAGTAGAAATGAACATTACATAGATGTTAAATTAAACACACATATATAAAACACCTATTACGTGTTGTGCCTCAGCTTTACGCCCGCACAATGGTATGCATCTCAAGGGTTTGTATAATATAATAATAAATTTTAATAAATCTGCGTAATTTGGATGAGTACACGATGTGTAGTTATAACTACACGACATGTTCTATTTTTCACCATCTATCTGAAGTACACGCCCGAGGAAACGACATGTGAGTGTACTTTAGAAATATTCAGAGTACACAGTGTGTCCATTGGGCCACACGCCATATAGTTTCTCATTACATGGTCTCCAATAGAGCAAGTCTTGTATGGGGTATATGGTCCAACCCTAACCTGAAGGGACTGCACACCGTGTCCGTTGGGCCACATGGCGTGTAATCTAGAAACTGCGTGCCACCTATTCCTAGTCAACACACGGAGTCATTTAATACTTAGAAAGACTCCAAAACACAGCTTGGTTTGGTGTACTGGTCTGATGCATTGAATCTTGACTACACGGTATATACTGTCGAATATACACCATGTGTTCTGGTTTTGTATAGCTAGGAATCTTTGGCACCTCCGAATGAGATCATCTATTTTATTTTAATCAAAATTAAAAGAAAATATTTTTTCTGTAAGGTGAATGAGAAACGAAAGAGGAGGAATAGATCTCAAGATTCAGATTTGCAGAACAATTAACATGAATTGAAACAACTAAATTATTAAATGTGTAATTCATCAACGAAATATTTAAATAATTATAAACTATGATGTAACCCCTCTGATGCCACTTGAAGGTTTCAGGCGCAGTAGAAGCATGGTTAGTGTTGTACCCAATTTAGATTTTTACCATGATGAATGATTATTCTAGGATCAATACGACGATGAATGCCAGTCTCCATGGAATATAATAAAATATTTATATAAAGAAGAAAGAGGCCTGAAACCTTAGAGAGGATCTTGCACATCATGTTTATAATTAATTTAATTAATTTCATAAAGAAAAATAATATATGTATCCTTGGTATTTTTCTTCATTGATGATGTTGATCATCTGGAATGACTCTTTCAGATTATCTCGTTGTGCTTGTAAGGATCCAAACTAGAATCCATCTAGCGGTGATCCACACGTGCTTTGATGGCCTCTAATCGACATTGCTCGTTCTCCAAGTTCTAGTGTGGCGAAGCGAGTGTCTTGTGTCAGTTGTTCTTGATCACTCATTCTTCAACCTTGAAGAATGTCCCTTTTCCTTAAGAGGGGAGAGAAGAGGATTCGAGAGAGAAATTTGTTTTTCAACAATTCTCAATTCACCAGGACTGTGGTGTGGTGTCTGGCACAATAGGCGTACTTGCATATTTATATACATGGAATTTCAGGTACAATATTTAATTTCATAGAAAAAATAAATTACATTCATGAACTTAGAGAAAACCCATGCATTTAATAATAATACTGTGTCATTATTTTTGATCTGCTAACTTGCACAAAATAGAATTATAAATAAAATTACGCATGATAAAATAATAGTAGCGTTATTTTAATTTGTGCCAACTAGTTAAATAATTATTTACCATCTTACAAATAATTATTTTACTACCAGACCGACCTTGGTCCACTCAAACTCCACTTCCATTTATTAAACACCCAAATAAATAATTAAATAATTTATTCTCTTAAATAAATATTTTATTTACAAACTAGTAAATAAATATTTATTAAATGTTCAATAAAATAAATAAATATATTTTATTTAATTTATGTGGTCATTGTAACTTGAATAAAATTATTCCATGGTCTTGAGAATAATATTTATTTCATTAATTAAATTCAAATAGAATTTAACCGAGACCACCAAAAACACTTATTGTGTGGCCCTCTTGGATTCTTTCGCATTGACATTAGGCGGGCTTGCCTAAAGTCCAAGAGTACTGTCTAGCAACGGGTCAAGGTACCCAAGAGAAAGAACATAAAGTCGCAACAATGACATCCACATATGAACTCTCACTGTGTAATATAATCCCTTTGTCGCAATATCTCATCAAGTAGAATTCATGATTGTGTCATCAAATTTTATGCTTGATATGTCATTCTTTGACTACCTGAAATAAAATCGTTGTTACACCATTGCCATGGAATTTTGCGTGATGGTTCTATTTCAATCAAAGGTCCAAGATATCAACTTCCATAAATAGAAGGGAAAAATCCTTCCTCGACTTATCCATTAATAACATGCCACTCGTGATGCACCCAACGTACCCTACTTCCTACCAACTATCTGTGTGACAGTTTTCATCAGTAAATAAAAGTGTGTAAGTCGTGACACAAATTAATGATAATATTAAAGTCTAAGGATCATTACAGACACTTGCAGATAGAAATATCTGATGACACCAAAACTTTCAGAATTTCTACTAGCAGGTCTTTTCTCAAAATCTCTTATCTTAGAGATTACTAAGTGCGAACTTCATAAGAGGAATTCTCATCTACTTACGAGTACTCGCACCTAATGGTATGCATGTTATGTGTCCCATCATAGCATGTCTTCCAACCACAGAACTATATTTAAGAATATTATTATAGAATTTCAAGGTTTTTATCATAGTTGGGATCTTCCATTACCTTATCAGTGCAATAAATACTCTAAAACATTATTACATCATAGTCATGCAGAACAATGAAAAATATGTAATAATACATTAAATATTCATGTAATCAAAGTAAAACCAGTTGGTTCTAGGACACCAGCTCTTACACTATTTTTCAAGAAACATATATCTGAAAGATAACCACACTCACATATGGTGTATCTTATCTTTCAATGGACCTATTGGAAAACAGTGTTATATTTAGGAGTAGTGTATGTGTTTGGAAGTATGGTATTGGGACAATAACTCACTCAAACTGCTTGTATTTATAACAATATATTAGTGGAAAATCTAAAGTTAGGGATAACAACCTACGATAGTAAGGATAAGGTTCACACATTTTAGTTGAACCCTGTATAAAAATGGAAAATATCATAGCAAGGATTCCACTATCAAATTGTCTTTATAAAGAATAAAAAATATCAACTCTATGAATATTATTAGTGTTGTACCTACATTTTATAGAAATAATTTCTGTGGTTGGAAAAATAGAATGTTTTTATTTTTGTTATCTAAGGATATTGATGCTTTTAATGTGTCTATATTGGGATTTCCACCCATTCAAAGAGGTGATAAAATGGACTTTAATAATAAAATGAACCTTGAGGCTGATGGAAAAGCTAGGAATTATGATTTTATGTCCCTATCTAATAATCTATTTACCAAAGTGAAGGGTTTGAAAATTGGAAAATATATTTGGGATAAACTTTAATGAAATTATAAAGGAACTGACAAAGTTAAAGATACCAAGATATATATTTTGATAAGAAATTTTAATTATATAAAAATGGATGAGGCTGAATCCATTGATGGAGACTTCAATAAATTGAATAAAAGAGTAATTAACATTAGAGGCTTTTAATAGAAGCTGGATGAATCCATTATTGAGGAAAGAACTCATAATAAATTTTCGTGACCATTTTGATATAAATTTTTCTTCTCTTGAAGAATGAGAATATCTCTCTTTGGATAAGCTACACAATATTCTCATTACCTATAAAATGATAAAGAAACTTCCCTTTAAGAATAATGTGAAATATGAGATGGATTTTAAATCCATGATAAATTTACAGATGAAATAAGATGAACCAATCCCTTCTGGTGAGTAATATGATGATGATGATATTTATAATGAGAAAAAGAGAATATTTTCTCTTATCTTAAAAAAATTCAGAAAATAAAAGAGGAAATATAAGGGGACACTAGATTTAAAATGATTTAAATGTAGAATAATTGGACACTTTGTAGTCACTTTTACAAAGAATAAAAAGTATGATGTTGATATTGATGAACAAGAAGAAAATTCTAAGAAGAATAAATGATAAAAAGGCTCAAAATTATAAGGGATTTCTAAGAACAAATAGGAAAAACATGATCACCAAAGGAGAAGTAAAACGATCCTAAGATATAAGATAATATAAACCTGAATCACCAAAAATGTTACAAACTCCATGAATCATGTGAAATATAAAGAAACCTCCTCAATCAGTGATAAAGAAGTTGGTGAAGAGACTTATACTGAGCATATGATCAGATATGAATTATAGGCTTAGCTTTAGTAAAATACCAAGTTGAAGAAGGAAGTTAAAACTATGAATAAATATGATGGGAAGAATGTTGAATAAAATAAATAATATATCAAAATATATAGAAAACTCATTTAATATCTTAAGGAATTCAAGCTAAATGTTATTGATCATTAAAATATCAAAGATGATTATAAAGTAAAACTAAAGTTAAAAGAAGAATAAATGAGTAAGCAGGAATCAAAAAATTCTTATATATGAACAAGAGTTAAAAATAGTGAAAGAATGATTTAAAAAATCTATTAAATTCAAGTCTCTATCATTTATAATAGCTAAGACTTCTATTATATCAATTCAAGTTAAATCTATACCTGATCTACTCAAAATATTGAATTTCTTTTTCCTAATAGCACATGTTCTATGAAAAAAACCACAAAATTATATAATATAAAATATTATGAGAAACTATATTCTATATCTATTGAATAAATATGAATGAAATAAAAATAAACCTCATTTAAGAATAAGAAAAATTATTCTAGATATGAATAGTAAAGTTAGAAATTTGGAATACAATTTTCTGAACAGTGGTGTGGATTTAATAGAAGATTTAAATTCAGTGGTTATTATTGGTGTTATGGTATTTTTTCCCGCAACTCTTAAACATTTTGGTATAACATGTCATTAGCTATAATAAGGTAATAATCAAGAGGTAGAAACTCTAGACTATAAAATAATGAGTCTCTAAAGAAGAAGATTGTGAAAACAATTACTACAAGTCTTCCAACTTTAAACCAATTTAAAGGTTTGAAATATATTTTTGTAAGATATGAGAGACCAAGGAATTATTGTGACAAGTTCATGGAACATATCCTTGGATATTTATCCTATAAATAAATGTGAAAATAATTTCAAATGAAAAGTTAAGAAGAAAAATATTTTATATTTGAAGTGGCACTAAAAGAAAGCAATAAAGGGAGACCATTGATCCATGATAGTGATAATTCTTCACACATGACTAGATACACCAAAAACATTAAAGATACATAAGATCATTAATGGTGAGTATTTACATTCAATAATGATATATCCTTAAGAATAAAAGGTATCAGAATTGCTGAGATTGATTCAAGAGGACTCAAATCCAAAAATATGTTTCTTTTTTAATGAATAAAACACAATTTTCTTAGTGTTATACCAGATTGTGATGAAGAAAGGATGGTTTTCTTTCAAAATAAATAATGTAATATTAAGAACTAAAAATATGGAATAGTCATCATAAGAGGTGAAGGAATAAGTATAAACTTGTTTCAAATTAGTGACCCATTAAATTCATGTTACATGATTTCCAAATATGAGAATGAATTATAGCATATAAGACTTGGACATATTGGATAGAAAAACATGAGAAATATTACCAAACATTAGTTGTTAAGAAATCATACCAAAATAAAGAGAGATATATATAATCAATTTGTAACACATGCATGAAAGAGAAGATGGTATAAGAAACACACAAGGGGATGGATATTAAATCCACTAGACCATTGGAAATAATATACTCAGATGTGTGTGGTTCCATGTGGAACAAGTAAACTAAGTGAGATATATATTCATTAATCACTACACTTGGATGGATAATGTACTCTTTATGAATCACAAATCAAATTCTATTTGGATGTTTAGAATTTTCAGAATATGTGTTGGGAAAGATCTTAGTGTTTATGTTAAGAAGGTAAGATTTTATGATGGAATGGAGTATACATCCAATTATTTTGAGATCCATATATAAAATCATGGAACAAAACATCAATATATCACATCATACAATCCAAAAAAAATAGTTTGGTTTGAAGAAATAATAGGATCATTGTGGGCATGGGAAGAACTATACTTGTTGAAAACCAATATTTATATTTCTTTAAGAGAGAATTTTTGTGTACTACTGTGCATAATAATAATGGGTGTGTAGTGAGACTTGTGAAATTAAAGACTCTATAATAGATTTTTCGGCACAAAAAATCAACTACCAGATACTTTAAAGTGTTTGGAATCCTTATTATATGAAAATGTAGAATAAAAATATGGGATGGTATGATGAAAGAAAAAACTAGGGACCTTTGTGACTATCAATCCAATAGTAGTTACTAAAAATACTGAATAAAACATTAACACAAGCTGATAAAGTATTCATATATTAAATTTATGGGAAAACAATTACAAAATAGTTGAGTTTATTTAGGTTGAAGTTGAATCTTATAGAGTTGGAAATATGTAGATTCTAGAAAAACAAAGGTTGTGGAATATGTTGGAAATGAGATAGTTGTGGTTGATATTTACTCATATATGACCAATGATAAAGAGGAATCTAAGGATCATAGATTGAGGAATTAAATTTTAAATAAACAATTTGATTTTGAGAATAGTATCGACCGAAAATATTCTCTTGTATAAACCAAAATAAGGTTTATGATATAAAACCAAACTACTATTATTCCACAAGTAGATACTCAAACTGTTTATGAGGATATTGAAAATAAAGAATTTACTGCTACTATGAATTAGTAACTTGATCAAATTGAAGATAAATCCAATTTAAAGGCTTGATAACAAAACAATCATTGAGACTAAGTGGTTTTTTATAAACAAGATAAATGAGAAAGGTGAAATCACAAGGAATAAATCAAGGCTACTTTTCATGGGGTATTCATAGATAAAAGTAATTGAATTTGAAGAAACCTTTTTTCTGTTGGAAATACTTGAGACCTTTGGGATGTTTTTGGTGGTGTAAGTTCACAAATATTAAAAAAAAATATCAAATGGATGTGAAAAATTCTTTCCCAAATGATGATCTTAAAGTATAAGTTTACATTGAATAGCCTAAGGGTTTTCTTATGGATAAAAATGGATGCATAGTTTATAATATTAAGAAGGATATATATATATATATATATATATATCTTAAAATAGGATCTAATATCCTAGACTACCAATATGTATGGATACTTAATAAGCATGAAATTTTTAAAAGGAAAAGTCAATATTAATATCTATGTAAAGGATCTGACCATAGGGACTCTAATTGTCATATTCTATATAGATGACATAATTTTTATAGGTGGAAAAGAGAGTATTTGTGAGGACTTTTATAAGTAAATTAAAAGATATTTTTAAATGTCTATATTGTGTGAGATTTCATATTTTCTCGGATCACAAATCATTCAAGGTGATATTCATATTTTTTATGCCAAGAAAAATACTCCAGATAATTATTGAAGTGGTTTGGAATAGAGTAATAAAAGGTAATTTCTACTCCTATTTATATTATAATTAAATTGATCAATTATTACACTAAAAATAGAGTGAATTAAATGGATTTCATAAAACTAATCAGAATCCTTCTCATCTTGATAGCCTCTAAACCCGACATTGTGTTTTTTGTGACATTGTTTGCCCAGTTCCAAAGTGATCCCTAGGAATATCACATGTTGGAATACAAATTGATTTTTAGGTACATCTCTTATATATATCCAATTCATTCTTAACCTTGTAGGGTTTTTCATATGATAATTGGTCTAGATATTGTGTTGATAGGAATTCCACTTCAGGTGGAACATTATTTTTAGCTCAGAGTTGCGTGTCATGGCATAGGAAGAAGTAATGTTTAGTGAAATTGAGCATAGTATAAGTAGAGTACTGATCATTAACATGTTATTTTACTCAAATTATATGGATATAGGTTCAACTAGAAGATTTTAGAGTTCTGTTTGAGAATCCACTATATATTTCTTGTAAGAATCAAAGCACTATATATATTATGTAGAATCTCATTCAACACTCCATATCAAAGTACATTGATCATAGGAATAATTTTATCAAATATAAGGTTGTAAATGGTGAGGTGAAGTTTGATTTTGTTGTAATCAAAGGAAAAAATATAGATATCTATACTAAGGAATAATTAAAGGAGTGGTTCTCTGAGTTAAAGATGAAACTTCATGTTCGTCCTTCCCCACATAAAAATGTGTGGAATACCACTACTATAAATATTTTTATTATATTATCAGATGTAGAGAGAAAAGTTTCACAACTATTATATGTCAAAGGCGTGAAACATTATACAAGAAGGAGTGTTCGCTTCCTTTGGATATCTATTGTTTAGGTTATTTCAAAACGGGGGAGTTTTGAGATAGATTAAATGGGGAATTAGTTTGAATCACTTTTCCAAATGTTTCTTATCGGTGTGGTGTTAGGATACATATTAATTGATATATTTTGTTATTTAATGATTCCTAAGTATGTTTTTTTAATTAGTGATGAGATTTATCAGCTTGATTATTTTGAGGAAGAGTTGAAATTGGGTTAACATAAAATCCAAGGGGGAGCTTAAAGTATCCCTTTGAATTATTATAGTTTTATTGTTTTTTCTATTTATTTTCAACTAAGTCCTTCAAGTTTTTTTAGATGTTTCTCAGCGGTTGAGAAGTGGCTGGAATGGGTTTGAATAAATTCTATGATTGTTTCTTGCGTTCTAGAATTCCCTCTTTATACATTTAATATTTGGATAAGTAAAATATATTACGGGCCTCAGAAAAGGTATTTTAGACACCACGTATGAAATTTTGTGAACTCCTTAGGAATATTGATTATCATTTAAGAGATTTGAGTCATGCCTAAGAAATTTTTGTTGGTCATATGACATTTTTCCATGTAGTAAAATTATCCTACATGTAAGATATTTTATATATGCGTGTGAGAATTATCCTACATTTAAGTTAATTTCACCATGCGTATGAATTTTTCCATGTATTAAATTTTAAATATTAAAATAATAAAATTGAGATACATGTATAAAACCTTTTTCATAAAAGACAATTGAGAAATGTATAGAATATTTCCCATGGGATGGTTTCATTTATGAAAAATCATGTTTCTAGAATTGATATATTCTGAATAATTCATACCATGCAATGTAAGATTTATTATCTAGTGACAAAAATATCACATTTAAAATGTGATTCAAGAAACATGCAGAATTTTTTATCCCCATATCATGAAGAAAAAAAATCGATTTATGTGACCAATTAACGGAGATCTCAATAAAGGAAAACTAAATTTATTATATTTTCAATAATAATGAATATATTTTAGTATTAAAAGTTTTTCTATTATTTAGTTCCAAAAATAAATTTCAAATGATACAGTGATTCAAGATGAGTTTGTTTTCAAATATTTAGTTATTTGAAGCTAAGTTTGGAAAGGAAGTTGAGTTATATGAGTGTAGTATGTTCATTTATTATGAATGGATATTTAAAAGTTATTTTTATTGATATTATTGAATTTTAAATGATTTTTATCTTTACTAAAGTCTTATATGAAGTTTGAAGATGAATGTTTGAGAATATTAAGTGAACAAGGGTTCATTGGAAACAAAATGTGGAAACATTATTCATGTTAGGAATATTTTTGGTAAAAGTGTATAGAAAAGGTAGGTTTCCTAAAGTAGTCATTTTATAATTAATCCTTCATCTGGAAGGATTAAAAGTTTCACTATTTTCCATTTGAGGATGTTGATTTCTATGTGAGAAATTTAATGATCTTAAATAAAGAAATTTTGAAGGAATCGAGGAAGTTGAAAACTAGAGGTGCGGAAAAAAATATCATTATTTTTGTGAAAAATGTGAGTGTGAGAGGATACTAAGTAGAAGAAAAATAATTATAGAATAAGTGAGTTCCTATAGGTGAGGAATAATTTATCAAAATATCTATTTTTTTCTCAATTTCATGGTGTTTAGTTTATGTGAAGAGAAAAATTATACCAACAAAGGTTTCTATGTGTAGTGAGTTAAGTAGTTTGAGATCTTTAGATTTTAATAACTGGTAAATTTAAAAGTAGTTTTTCTTAAATAAGGTGAGTTGTGTTATCTTGTTTTTATCTTTCTATATTAAATAGGAGTATCACACATCTATTTTTAAAGAAATTTACATTCAAAAGAAGAACTCACTCACATCTGGAATTTCATATCTTTCATTGGACCTTTTGGGTGATAGTGTAATATGTGGGAGTTGTGTATGTAATGGAAAACATGGGATCAGGAAAATAACTAACCCAAACCACTTATATAAATAATAAAATATTATTTTATAATCTATATCCATTAATAACAAACTTTTTTAGCAAGTATTATGCACACAAATTATGAATTAACCATGTAATAATTGTTGTGTGCCTTGTTATTTCTTTAATTTCATATCATTAAGGTAAGTTTAAGTTCAAACCACTCAATAGGGTCATGTCCAAACCAAAAATACAGGTTAATCTAAAATTAATAAATTATAAAAAAGAGAGCAACATTAATTCACCCCTCCCCTCTTAGTGTATCCATTTTTCCCCTAGGACTTTCAATAATCAACCTTAAAATTATTTAGTTTGAGTCATTCACTATTATAGGCCTAATTTGTAAAATTATCCCATATAAAAAGGCATTAAAATGGATACCAAAATGTGTCTCAAAATATAAAAATAAATTCTTATTTAATTTAGATAATTGATTCATATAAAATATAGGAGCCTTCGTGGTTGAAATAATTTCAAGAACAATCCTTGAAAAATAGATATGTCAGGTTCAATAATCATAGAACCTTTTGAAATTGATACTATTTTTCAGAAACCAAGACACCTTGTGAAACATGTATGTCACTATTATTTTATATTTTATACTATTTTGGGGTGATTTATATTTTTGGGGAGTTTTTGGGCCTTTGATTTGAAATTTGGAATTTTTTAGGGTGCCAAAAAGTTTTCACACAGTCAAGAGAAACTTCATAGTATTCATTCCAGGTGTACTTTAATTTTTATAGTGAAAATTTGAAAATTAGGCACATGGTTTATTAAAACATGTGAGTGTGTTTTTATTTTCTATTGCAGAATGCATGATTGGCACATTATTTGGTAAACTATGTATCCTAACTGTGTGAGTTTCCTAGATTATATAAAATTTTAAATTCTATTTATGCCTCTGTAAAATATTAAGGGGATAGACCCCTTCTTTCTCCTATTATTATTAATTTGGGCTAAGGGTGTTCCTAGGTATGTCCTTTACTCCCTCTCTATATGATTCTCATCCTCCTTCTCTTGATTTCAAGTGATCCTTTTAAGGTATTCTCCCTATTTTCTCTTCCTCTATTCTTCCTTCCTCCTTTCCTCTTGGATTTTGTTTTCTATCTACCCTAATGTACCTAGTAATTAAAATTAGGATTTGGGTGGACCTAATCATGGGGTTTTAGTTTTTTAGGATTTCCAAATGATTTTTTCTTTCTTTGTTGTGTGTTCATCATCGAAGGTGACACATTACGATGATTTTTAGATTGAATGAGGTAAGTGTTTATATCTAAATTTCCCTGTAATTAATGTCACATAATTCTTAGATGCATTAAATTTATCTTTAAAAATATATAATCAAATGTTATACCCATAATGGGTTGCAATTGGTTTTTTATGGTTTTTACACATGGAATAAAAGGGAATTTTCATGATTTTCAAGTGATGGTTTTAAATTAAAAGGGTGTGTGTGACAAGTATTTGATAAAATAATTTATTGGATATTTAAAATGGATTTAAGGATTTCAATGAGGTGTTTTACACTCATTTTGGGTGTGTGTGGCCCATGTTTAATGGTTTTAAATCCAAGTGGTCTTTTAGAGGTTTAAAAGTGATTTCTCAGTGATAATTTTATTTCCAAATCTATTTCAAAGTTTGTTTTGATAATTGGGTTTTAAGAGATGTTTTGAAATAAGATTTAAAATAATAAAAATTGTCTTGAAATTCCAAGCCTATTTTGAAAGGATCATTTGGAATTTTGTAAATGAATTGTTTTATGTTTGTGAGAACCTCATTGAGTCCCATTTTTTGTATTTGTCATAACTAAATTTCATGACCCTAAGGGTGGATGTTTTATATTGTTATCATATTATATTATTCCTTAGAGTGAATGAAATAAAAGGGGTTGTTTCTTGTTAAGGTGTAGGAGGTGAGATGAGGTTTATTTCAAAGTGTTTTATTATTTTTAATTCATGTAATGGCCTCATGCCTTGTTACTTGATCACATTTATTGATTGATATTATGGGATCCTAGGTAGCTAATTATAAAGTCTAGATATATGTTACACTAGTATTGTGTGTCCTCACTAGCTAGTTCCCTAGGAGAATTACATCCTCCTAGGGGTATATATTGTACTCGGTAACTCAAATGGGCATAAAATAGGGATGTTCTTGTTTTTATTAGGTGGGTACAAGAGAGATTTAACTGATGAAACTGGGTTTGGTATAATTCATGTTAAAACCTAGGTAATTTCCCATGTTTCTTAATAATCATTAGAGATTATTTACGTGATTTCATTTTATGACTTTTCTATATCGCATAACCTTGATTTAATCACATAGAAACATTATTAGTTATTGAACCTTTATTCTACCTCTTTTATATCTTGGTTCAATGGATGGTTTTGTTATCTTTTGATACTGTTTTAGTTTACCTTAAAATTTCTTCTTAATTGTCTTGGAAAGTGTGATTTATAATGTAAAGTAGTAATTGTTTTCTAAATTATATTTAAGAACTTTTTTTGGGGAAATAGTGGGAAACTATCGAGTTTTTCATTATTTATTCTAAGCACACTTTTATGGTTTAAAGATAATTTTAATGAAACTATTTTTTTTCAATGTTTGGGTTTGGAAACTTATAGCTTTAAACTAGGTATTCCTTATTTTGGAAAGTCTTTTATGGTTTTTTAAAGATAAAGTGATAAATTATATTGATTGTTTCCTTTATTCCTATATATATAAATTTGAAAAACTTATTTTTTATTTAATGTTCAAACTATTACTAATGAAGTGTTTTATGAAGGTAATTGTATAGACTCTGTGATGATATCTAAGTAGGAACGTTTCTCTAAAACCATGAATATATGTGTATGTGTGTGTGTGCATCTATCCTATTTTCTTGTAGGTTTTCTAATCTTGGATTTATTTGGGTTTTTATCTTGGTATGCTGATGGATGTGTGGTGGTGGTGAGTGACCCTAGGTCACATAGAGGTGTTTGGGTTATTTTTTTATTTTTGGACTGAGGTTGTATGGGCCAGTTTAGTCTGGTGATTTTTTTTATATTCTATACTTGTGTATCTGATTCTACTATGTTTTATTTAGATTTATATTTATATGGATGTTTATTATACTGATTCCCTATTTGTATTGTTTATATTTTAGTTTCTGTTTATTTGGTTGGCATGGAATTCCAATGTATGGATAATTCCTACTAAATTCTCGATAGTTTCTATTGGTTATTTGTATTTTATAAGCGGGTGAAATTAAAACCAAGTGTATATTATTGATACCTAGAAACTAGTTGTAAGCCCATGGAGATCAAGAACATCCATCAAGTCTAGTGATAGACTAGGTAGAGTGACATGCCAAGTAAACCCATTCTGATTCATTAAAAATGATATCAGATCTTAGGTTTATAATAGGGCCTATAATCTAGAAACACTTTCTTATTATTTGTGAATTTCATGATATAATGTAGATTAGGAATTTCTTTATAACTTAGGAGTTCTATCACTAGTAAGTTATTGATCACCTCCTATTGTGATGACACTTGAGTTTCCATGGGAAATTGGCTTCTGGTTTATATTTTTATTATTCTTATTGTATTGAGGTTTGAGTTATGGTATTTTGGTCATTATTATTATATTATGATATTTTTTTAGGATTTCACTAATATTTGGTCTAAAAATAGAAATATAATCAAAGGAATAAGTTTGGATTTAATGGCCTGAAAAACCATACAGTGACCAAGCACTTGGTTTTAGAAATGTTTTTGAAACTGTTTCATGAATGGAACATGGCCCATCAAACCATGTGGCCAAGTCAGTCATATTTACACATCCACCTTGATTTTTTTACTTAAAACCCTTGATTCTTGGATTGTTTTTAAGAGATTATTAATATTGGGAAAAGAAGAAAGGTGGGTCTTATAATATGTTGATCTCATGGAATTAATTTTGGTTGATGATTGTGGTGTTACTCCTTTTTATATGAATATTGTGGAATAGGTTTTTTGAGTAAAAGGAGGCGTTTATAGAAATATTTTTTTGGTTTGAAGATAGACCATAGGTTCTGCTTTTAATGTAATTGGGTTTTCATGAAAATTGTTTCGGGTGGGAAATAAATACTTTGGGATTAATTATAAAATGGATTTGGTTATTATATAATTTTTCTATAAGTGGGTGATTTCATTATGAAATATGGAAATTGTTTTGGTTTTGAAACTAATTGGTAATTTAAAATGGAAACCAATAGGGGTTTAGAAATAAAAGAGGAAATTTGGAAGTTTTTGGTGATTTTTTTATCTTAAAATAAGGATGGGGTTTATAAAAAACAAATTTGGTGTCATGTGTGATTTTTTGAACCATGGTGGGTGTTTAAAAATGGTGCGGGATCTTGAAAAGTTTTAAATGAGTGAAATGGTTTGAGATGAAAAGTGGGTTTTATGTGAATGAATTGAATTGAGAAATTTAGGGTTTTAACTTGTAATTGGAAGTACATAATGGGTCACTTTGGTTTTTCTAAAAGTGTTAGATTATTAAAAATGAATTGGTTTATTTTGATTTTGTGATTGATTTTAAAAGGGTAAATTTTGAAAATATTTCACTTTTTTTATTGGATCATTATTCTTCTTTTTTCCATTTAGGAATATTGGGATAAATTGATTTTTTTTTGGAGGCATGAATGGGTTGGGTTCATGTTTCTTAGTTTTTAAATCAAGCTTCCCATAAGGGTATTGAATAAAAGTGAGGTTTTTATCCTTATGGGTGATATCCTTTTTGTTCTTGGCTCTTCCCAAAATCCCAGTGTAGTGGTAAGTGTTATTTTATTCTCTTGATGATATAGTGGTGATTCTTGGAATTATCCAAGGTATTATTTTCCTATAAGGTTTAATGGGGATGCTTATTGGTTGATTTGGGTTTTCTAGTCTTGTAAGCCTTCATTGAGGATTGGTCTTCCTATATTTTCATGTAATTATTTATTTTATGATTCTTTCTTGGTGAGTATATACTGGGAGTGGTTTTGAGGTGTCTCTCATATGTGTCCTCTAGGTACCTTTTTTGTTAATATTTTATAAGATATGGTTTATTTGGTATGTTTGTGCCGCATCATTTGGTTGTTCTTAAGCGGTTAGTTTATGGTGCTAGGATTGCGGTGAGATCTATTCATGAGGTCAGGTTTGATGGAGGGTTCATGGGAAAATATGGGGTACATGTATAGATAACTAGTATGTTTGGATCATTACTAGTTGGAACTTGGGTACAACTAGGTTAAGATTATCAACCGGCGTCATCATGAGATGGTGATCAATGATCTTGGTCCCAAGTTACCTTATGGTGTAGTTTCATAGCTCGAGGTTAGAACCATGTTTTTTTAGTCATGTATAAAATTGAGCTAGTTTATTAATGGTTAGTTGTGATTGAAGGAATTTTATGGGTTCCTTTTTTTATTTTTGTAATTTTAAATATTTTAGTAATGATATATCTATCAATTTGGTTTATCTTTTTTCCCACTATTTTAGATTAATTCTAAATGGTGGGGATACCTATGTTGAGTCTCTATTTATTCAGATCCTCTTATTGAGTAGTTGTGCATTTGGTCATGCTTAAGGTTGGTTGATGTGGATTGAGGATATTGATGGATATTTTTGGATATGAGGCATGTTTGGATATTTTCCTAGTTTTTGGACCTTCTCGATTTTTCCCCTGACCCCTCTCATTTCCCTCATTAAGGTGTGGAGTTTTTAAGGATTTTTTACCATTTCATCTTACCAAATACTTTCTAAGGGACGAAAGTGTTTGATTTGTTTCCCTAGAACCAACTTCTATATACTTTATGATTTCATGTATTCATTATTTTGAATATTAATAAATTTCATATAACATCATGAGTGTTCTTATGTGACACATAGTATGTGATAATTTCATAAGGGTACTAGTCGCACTAAAAGGTCATAGATGGTCCCCTCCATGATGAGAACCTAAAAGTGACATGAAAATATTGTTAAATACATGTTATATGACCATATGATATCATTTTATAGGACACAAATGGTATATTCTATCATGGTTAGGTGATCATAAGTCATTGAAACTTCTTCTCATGATGTCCATCCTTGGTAATTTCCATGATATGGAGTTTATAAGAACATTACCGACCAACAGGAAATCAATATTAATATATCTCAATGGATGTTCTTATTAGTGGATGTGTGTTATAGACCTTATACTTTAATTTTATTATTAATAGATATCATGAGTCATTTAGTTTGATGTATTTATGAAAATAGTAATGACATATGTTCATGGTTAATTAGTATACATTGGGTGTGTCACAAATGATATTTCATTAATGAATAGTGTGAAAAAGTATGTGTACCTTATGTTCTTTAATATAAGTTGATATCTCAAGACTTATGATGGAAATGAAACTATATAATTAATTTAATGACCATGGTGTTCTTTTGGCAAGTTCTTCTTTAGAAAGTTAGAGAAAGCAACATCGAGCCCATAGGTTGATGACACTAATATGCAGCCTACTTGCTTAGAGATATCATGATAAAGGGATTACATTTCATAGTGTGTGTTATTATGTGATTATAATTATTGCATCAATAAAATTTTTTATCAATGGGTGTCTTAACATGTTTCTAGACGTTAACCTTGGACTTTAGTTACAAAAACCTAAGTATATTGAGAAAGGGGAGTATAGGGTCACACACTAAGTGTATTCAGAACCATAGTTAAATTATATATGAATTTAATATGTTGAATAAATATTATTCTCATGCATGGATTAATAATTATTCATGTTTGACTGATCATAAAAATTTATCCACCATTTTTTTAATAGAATGTATATGTGTGGTGAATATTTAATAAATATTTAATTTCTATTTTAGTGAATATAATATTTATTTGTTTATCATTGAATAATTAAGTGACATGTATTCATTTAAATAAATAGTCATTATTCATGGTTATATTAATATTGAGGAGGATACAGTTTGAGTTAATGGCCTCATGAGAAGATGCATATTAAATATTATTTTGATAAATATTGATTTATTTATTTAATAAAAATAATTTTATTTAATCTACAAGTATGGGTGTGGTTATTATTTTTCTAAACCTAACTCTATATAAACCTAGTTATGTCATTTATAAACCTAGTTTTTGTTGTGAACAACAAAATTCTAGTGATAATTCTCTCAATCCCTAGAGTTCCTTTCTTCTATAACACTCTCAAGAACAAAGAGTGATTCTGCTCCCCCAAACACTCAAAACTAAATAGATAAAGAACAGTCCTTCCACTCGAAAAAATTCTTGTGGTGATCATCAATGAATGAAACAAGCATCGGAATCTTCCACACTAGAACCCGTGTATTCATATGGAAATTTTTGGGGGTTTGTTATGCATGTATGGATCACTGCTAGAGGGATTCTACACTTGAATTCTCTCACTACAATAATGGAATGATAAGAAGTTGTCTACTGATTCATCAATGAAGAACAAAATTCTAGATAAGTTATTTCATTATCTAAATAAATTAATTATAAATTATATGTGATGGCCATTCCGTATTTTTTCAATCCTAGTAGTCAATTAATTCTAGATTTAATTATGTTTTTCATGATGTTTTTCATCATGTACATATCAAATTATTCATTGATTATGAAAAAAAATTGACTTGGATACGGACCAATAGGTGCTTCTGATACGCTAAGACCATTCAAAAAGTGGTATGATGGGGAGAATTGTGATACCTACATGTCAATGTTGTTTTCTATTTTATATTATTTTAGGGTAATTTAAATTCGTGGGAGTTTTGGGCCTTGAATTTGAAATCTGAGATGTTGTAGGGAGTCCTACAAGTTATGCACGGATAGGAGAAACTATGAGTTAGTTTTGAAAGGAGTGATAAAGTTTTGACAATGATATTTTTTATTATTGATTTGTAGTTTGGTAAACCATATGGGTGTGTGTTACTTTCCTAGTGCGGGTCTCAAGGTTGGCGCAAAATTTGGTATACTATACAGCCTAACCATGCTACTTAGATTCTTTAAAAATTGAAATTCTGCTTATGCACCTATCGAATTTTAAGGAGTTAGAACCCTACCTTATCCTTATATTGTTTGGTTGTACTAGAGATTTATGTGGGGATCTCCTTTCCCCCCTCTCTTCATGATTCTAAGACTCCTCTTCTTGATTTCAAGCAAGTCTCTCAAGGTATTCTCCCTCTTTTCTCTTCCACTCTTCTTTGTTCCTCCTTTCCTCATGGATTTTATTTCTCCCATTGACTTGAATGTCCCAAGGGTTCAAAATTAGGGTTGGGGTGGTCCTAATCATAGGGGTTTGGTTGTGTATGGATTGTAGATGATGTTTCCTTTCTAGGTTGTGTGTTAAATATTGAAGGTTGTGTGTTACGATGAGTTTCCTCTTGAATGAGGTAGAAGTTTCTATGCAACTTCCCCTCTAATTAATTCCATGTAATTCTTGGATGTTTTAAATGCCTCTTTATAAAATTATAAGAAAAATCTATACCTAAAATGGGATTAGGTTGGTTTTACATGGTTTTTAAACTAGGCATAAAAGGGGATTTTGATTGTTTTCAAGTGATGGTTTTAAACTAAATTAGTGTGTGTGTCAAGTGTTCTCTAAAACACCTATGTGGATCTTGAAAATGGATTTATAGATTTCAATGTGGTTCTTTACATTAATCTGAGATTTTAAATAGATGTTTGGAACCAGTTAGTTTTCAAAATAAAGTTTTCTCATTTTTAAAACTGGATGTTCGGTAAAGAGGGGTGTTTGTGGTCCTTGTTTAATGGTTTTAAGGCTTAGTGATATAATGGTGATTTAGAAGTGATTTCTCAGTAATAGGTTGATTTCCAAATTGATTTCCAAATGTGTTTTAATAATTAAATATAGGAAAATTTATTTTTTTTGACGGTTCATTTGCGATGGAAATATATGGAATCACAAATAGTGGTCAAAACGCAAGGATTTGCGATGGCAGGACATTTTCAATGTAAAAAAAATATCTTGCGATGACATATATTTCTATTACAAATGAAATTGGTGCCACTATGAGCATGATGGTGGGAAATGGTTATTTGAAATGAACTTCATGATTTCATCATAAATGTGATTTCAGGCCAGGATTATTTGTGATGGACTACATAGTCCATCGCAAATGTGATCTCGCAAATATTTTTTGTCAAGAAAAAGTCAATTCATCGCTAAAAACATGTCAGCATACTTATTTGAAACTAATTGTTTTCGTCACAAATGATTTTTTGGCGGGGAAGAAAATTATTTATGATGGGAATCATTTTTGATGTATATGTTTTCCATCACAAAAAAAAGTGATTCTGTTGCAAATATTACTATTTATGAAAAATAATATGTTGTAAATAACCCGTCGTAAAAAACTAATTATAAATAGTAGTCCCCCCCCCACACACACACACACATATTTCTACTCCAATTCCCTCACTCTTAGGTTCACTCTCAAAAGTTTCAATTTTTAGAGAAGAAATTTTGGAGTTGCAGATCTAGTATTTTCGATTAAAACTTCCCTTATAAGGTATTTTTTAAAATTTCTTAAATAGTGTACGATTTTATTTATTGATTTTTTTAATTATATAATTTTTGTGTTCATTTTATTTATTAGTATTAATTAATAATTATTATTAATTTTCATTATTCATTATTATTAATCAGTAAAATTTAGGAATGACTAGTAAAAATTAGAAATAATTAGTGAAAATTTGAAATAATTATCAAAACTTAACAATAAATAGTAAAAAGTAGAAATAATAGGTAAAATTATAAATAATTTGTAAAAATATAAATAATTGGTAACAATTAGAAATAATTGTAACAATTTAAAATAAATAGTAAAAATTTATAATAATAGTAATAATTTGTAACAATTACAAATAGTTAGTAAAAATTAGTAATTATTCACAACAATTATGAATAATTATTAAACAGCTGGGATAAATAATAAAAAGTAGTAAAAATGATGATTAATTAGGAATGAATTTGAATAATTAGGAATAATTTGAAAAAATTGGTAATAATAAGTAATAATTCTTAAAAATTAGGAATAATTACTAAAAATTAGGAATAATTCCTAAAAATAGGAATAATTGGTAAAAATTAGTAATAATTTATAAAACTTAGAAATGATTATTAAAAAATGAGAATAATTTATAAAAAATAGGAATAATTCGAAAAAATTGGGAATAATTAATAAAACTTATCAATAATTATGAATAATTTGTAAAAATTAGTATTAATCTTGGATAATTAGAAATAATTCATAAAAATAGTAATAATTATGAATAATTAATAACCATTAGTGGGAATTAAGAATAATTAGTAATAATTAAGAATAATTAGTAATAATTAAGAATAATTTTCAATAATTAGGGATAATTATAAATAATTACGGATAATTAGCAATGATTAGAAATAATAAGCAAAAATTAGTAATAATTAGATATAATTTGGAATAATTAGGAATAATTAGTAATAATTAGTAATAATTTGTTATAATTAATTATAATAATCACTAATTATAAATAATTTGGAATAATTAGTAATAATTAGGAATAATTAGGAATAATTATTAATAATTAGTAATAATTAGTAACAATTATAAATAATTATGAATAATTATGAAAAATCAGAAATATTTAGTAATAACTAGAAATAATTATGAATAGTTAGGAATAATTATAAATAATTAGTGATAATTGAGAATAATTAGTACTAATTTGGAATAATAATGGATAATTAAGAATAATTAATAATGATTATGAGTGTTTAGGAATAATTAAAAATAATCTGTAATAGTTAGAAATGATTTGTAATAATCAAGAATAATTAAGAATAATTCAAAATAATTAAGGATAACATATTACATTATCATATATAATTTTATGTTTTTTTATATTTGATAGCTTTATTAACAATTATTTGCAGGTGACAATATTTTTCTATTTTGGGTGGATGGATAAAATATGGATGACTTGTTTCGTGTTCCTGTGGATGTTGAGCTTCCTAGTGATTATTTCAACGACCCATCATCTGACCCATAAGATTCCACCACTACATCGTCAACTAGAAGGGTAATATCCTAGTAAGATTTATGATTCTAGACATTATTCCCTAATGATGGCCCTCTATTTATTTTGATCCATGCATAAGTATGTTCAATTGTGTATTTGAATTAATTTTAATTAATTTAGTTATGTACTAATTTTTTGATTATATATTCTTTTTTTCATGTTTTTTTACATATAGTTGGTGGGTTGGAGGATGTGATTCTATGGAATTATTTTTATGGGTCATGGGTATCATGGGATCAGGTTCCCATCTTTGTTACTCATCACATGTCCACTCACTAGCTAGAATGTATGTAAATATTTTTTTTAAATTCATTCGTTTGTTAACTAGATATTATTAATTATTTATAGGGTTTATGGTATCCAGTAAATTCTATCTTGAGTACCTTTATCTGGGAGGTGTGAGAAATTTTTATGTGTGTGGATTTTTATTATTTTTTACACAATGTTAGAAAGAGAGCCATAGATAAGTCTTATGTTAAAGTTCTTGATCAGTCTTACTTCTATCATCAGTCTGAATACATCCTAGTCCAGTATTATGATGGATTATACTCTTATTGGGTAGGAGATACTTTTATTATTATTTTATCATCTATAAAAAAATTGGGGGATGTGGTAGGTAACACACATAGTGAGGAGTCAAAGTATTGGTATTCATTTATGATATATGAAAATTAATCCTGTTTATTAATTTGTATACACTTTTAATGTAAAATATTTATGTTATATTTATGTAGGTCATTGATGGTCCCAAAATTATAGAGTTTGATGTTTATAATAGGATTTAAAATGATCATGTTATAGGAGATATTACATTTGATAAATAGCATCAGATTGTGGTTAGTATTTTGTTTGGTCTTTCAAATTAAATTGAATTAATTTTTTTAATATTTTAATTTCCAATTCCATTTGAAAGAGATGTATGTCATTGTGACTTATCAAACATGATGGATTCGGGCTGATAAGACTGAGTGTGATGCCTCTTATGGGTTAGGTTTTGATGAATCCTCTTGGATGTGGGTGATCATGTGTGGTATTGATAAAGGGAGGGTGATCAGCATTGGTTCAGGATGGATGCATGCCAGTTATTATGGTGGTATTATGAGTTCATTGTCCAAATAAAATGGAGATTATATAGGGTCATTATCATCAGTTGTAGAGTATAAGTACATATTTAAAGATCAGTATGATATTATATAGAACATGTATAGAGAGTTAGAGGATCGGTGTTTGTAGGAGTAGTAGAGAAATAAATAGTAGCATCAAAAAAATGAGCAGAGGATGGAGTACATTCGACAACTTGCACATGGTTTATGAATGGATTTCCCTCCACCCAGACCTTCATCTAATTCCCATCCCCCATAATGACTTTAGGATTTTTTTGATAAAAATGTGGTATGTTAGATGGTTATTATCTTTTTTATGAATGGTTTTATATTTTTTTCTATTTATATTTTATGTATATTATTTTATAACGGACTTTACTATTTGTTACAAAAGGTTATAAGCCACAGAATTATCTACCAATTGAAAAAAAAAATTGTGAGGGAAATTTAGTTCTCTTTAAAATATTATTTATGGTTTTGGGGTTATTTTATTAAAAAAATCATTAGCGGTGGAAAAAAATATTTTCACAATTCGTTTTTTTTTCGATAGTCTATCATAAAAAACTAGTCACAACACAATTTTCTACCACTGCTCATTTGTGGTGGAATCTCATCATAGATTATATGTCGCAAAAAAATAATTTTTCTATTATGATTGTGTTTAAAGGGATGTTTTGAAATTATATTTCAAATAATAAAAAGTGGATTCACATTCAAATAATATTTTTAAAGGCATGTTTGGAATTTCGTAAAGGAATTATTTTATGTTTGTGATACCCTTATTGATCCCCCTTTTGTTGTATTTGTCATACCTAAATGTCATGGCCCTGATGGGGGATGTTTTATATTATTCTTCTATTATATGATTCTATAAAATGAATGAAATTAAAGTGGTTATTTCTTGAGAGAGTGTAGGAGGTGAGATGAGGTTCATTTCAAAGTGTTTTATTATTACTGATTCATGTAATGGCCTCATGCCTTAATGATTTATCACCTCAATTAATTAATATCATGGGACCCTAGGTAGCTAAGAAAAAGGATGGGATTTGTGTTACACTAATGTGGTGTCCACTCACTAACTATTTCCCTAGGATTTTTACGACCTTACATGGGTATACATTGTACTTGGTGACCTAAAGGGATTCCAACTGGGGATGTTTTAGTTTTTATTTGGGGGGGGGGGGACTATAAAAATTGAACCAGGGAAAATGGGTTGGGTATCATTCATGTTATAAACTAGATATTTTCCCATGATTCTTGTTTCACATTAGAGATTATTTAGGGGATTTAATTTCCTGACTTGTATACCCTTACCTTGATTTAATCCCCTAGAACCATTTTTGGATATTGCACTTCTTTTATGGCTCTTTAATATCTTAGTGTGTGTGATTATTGTTGTCACTTTTGATAATGTTTCGGTTTACCTTCAAATTATTTTTTAGATTTATTAGAAAGTTTTATTTGTAAATTGAAGTGGTAATTTTTTCTAAATAGTATTTGATAAATGATTTTTTATAAAACAGGGGAAAGGTATGAGAATTTATTCATGTAATATAAGTGAACTTTTCTCAGTTTAAATGAAATTTTAAAGAAAATATTTTCTTTAATGTTTAGGTTTAGAAACTTATGATTTTAAACTGGTTATTCCTTGTTTTAAGAAAGGATTGTTTTTATGGTTTTAAAATGGAAATAAGAAAATTATATTGATTTTTTCCTTTATGACTTCTTATAGAAAAGTGAAAACCGATTTTTTATGTCACGTTAAAACTAGAACTAATGAAGTATTTTATGAAGGGAATTACATATACTCTATGTTGAGATCCTACTTGGAACATTTCTCCCACACCCTGCATACACACTGGTATACGTGTGTGTATGCATCTCTCATGTTTTCTTTTAGGTGCCTAGGACTTAGCTTAATTTTAAAATTATTATTGGTACATTGATAGATGTGTTGTGGTGGTGATTTATTGTGGGTCATGTGGAGGTCTAAAAGTTGTTTTTTATTTTTGGACTGAGGTTTTATCATCTAGTTTGGTTGGATTATTTTTCTTATTTATATTTGTATATTTGTTTCTATTGTGTTTCATTTAGTAGTATATTTGGATGGATGTTTATTATGATTATTACCTATTTTGATTTTTTATATATTAGTTTATATTAATTTGTTTTTCATGGATTTCCAATGTTTAGGTAGGTCATGTTTGATTCTCAATAACATAAACTTCTTATTTATATTCCATATGAGGTTGAAATCATTCCCAAGTGTATATTCCTGATATCTAGGAACGGTTTTTTTAGCCTGTGGGGATTGAGAATTCAATTGTGTCCTAGTGATGGGTTGGGTTGGGTGAGGTGTTGTGTTGTCCTAGGCCAGTTCATTATACACCCTAATAAGGGTTTGGATCATGGTGTTAATCAATTTTAACTCTTTCTTTTTATTTACTTATTTGGAATCTTATTCCCATATTATCATGAACGGATTCAACATGTTTATTGATTACTCAATTTTCACATAGCATCCCAAGATATATGATTAATTAAAACACATTAAAGTAAAATATATAATCTACTTCATTCATCCAAATCAAATACTCAAAGGGGCACACACTGATGATGTGTCAATGTTCTAAGATGTAATACTACTCAACTTCATGTTATAATGATTTGGAAGGGTGCGCTAACAATATAGGGGAACTCTATCTTATTCACTCAAAATACTACTTATATGGAGTATAGATCTAGTTTATAGACTTGAGGGTCTCTTCAAGATCACTATGGTAACATAATATATTTTCACATTTACCTCCAACCAGATGCACTTTGATTTCTAGTTTGTTACTCCTATTCTTCTTCAAATTGGATGGACTCAAATCCTCATGAATGAGAGATGAGTCTACGAATTTATTCTCACACTAAAACACCCCTTATTCTGGGATGATGATAATTCCAAAACAATAATTATCCTTTTAGAGTAATCTTTATTCTATGTCCATGTATAATAAAGATAGGTTTCCTTGTTCTCACAAGTCTCGTGTCTTTAATTTATCTCATATTTGTCAACTGAAAATCCACCTTGAGTCCCTATTCTTTTATTCTTATAAAAACCTAATATTTAAATATTTATAGTTATCTTTCTTATTATTCCTGATTTAGGTATATCAATATAGTGATTCACTCTCTCTTCTTCTTCTTATTTAGTAACAAATATATACGTCGTGTATGCTCTGTTTATTCTTATCTCTTCTTATAAAACCAACATTTAAATATAGAATAAGAATTTTTCCTCTTCCTAAGATGGAATCAAGAAGTGTTTAAGCATTCACATCCATCTCCATGCACTATAATTAACAGTTTATATTAAATTGTAATCCTTTGTTCTTATCAGCCTTTTTTAAGTGTCCCAAGAGATTTTATATGGCCAACTGAATCTCTGCAATTTTAATAAATCTTCAATAATACCTCCATGGTATTATGATTTTAAATTAAAATTAATTTTCCTTTTTATTATTTATATTATATTTTATTAGGAAGGGTAGAGTTTAAATATTAATCAAATATGTGATCATAAAATCTATAAAAATCTATATTGAATATTTCCTTTTCTCTTCCTGAATTATCGCAGTATGATATCTCCTTCTTTAAGATCATCGAATATTGTGGTCTGGAATGAAATAATTTCCAACCTTCAAAAATAAATGTATCCTTATGAAGTACATCATTTTATCCTTATGATAACCTAAGACGATCCTTATGTGTTTCTAGGTCATATTTATGAACATTACTTCACTTTACTAGTCCTGGTGGTCAAAAATAAACATAAACGTTGTTTTTTCAACAAATCATGTCCAGTAGCTTTGTGATGATTAGTTTAATTTTATGATGCTACATAATTTATCTTCCAAATTCATATAAATCTTTAAATAATCTATTAAACTATTTTCAATGCTAACTAAATCTTCACGGTATGTTCAGTGTCTTCACGGTGTAACTCGTTCTTTCATGGTGACGCTTCCAACATTATCATGATTCAATAGATCTTTATTCACACTTTTCTTAGAAAATGGTGGTGTGATGATGTAAATGAGATCATCTATAGTTGTTCAAATATGTTGACATATCAATATTTTTCCATGAAAACCTTTAGGGTGGAGATTGAATATGAATGGAATATCGTCCTATCAACTTTTCACATGTGTTTTGTTAAATATGAACATGCCCTCTTTTTAGACAATCCACATAAAAAATTAGTTATAAGGATGTGTGAATTATTATAAAGGTTTTACCATAATACATTATTCAAATACCTTAAGGTCTTACTGCTCGGTAGGACCATTGTGCCTCCCTGCATGGTGGATCTCTTTCTATACACTTCTTACTCCTCCTACTAGTGCCGACCTGCACTGAATCTCTACTTCATCTCCATTGTATCTCTTGGATTGATTCTTTGATATAAAGTACCATCATTATTGGAAGTCTTCTCAGGTGTATGCCTCGAGGATGACCCCACTTTTTTTCATTAACACTTCAATAAATACTTAGCCAAAAATTATAGCACCTCTTCATTTTTTTTAACACTAAATAGTGACTATAACCACTTATTATGGATAAAAAAGCCTTATTACATTTGAAAGAATAATTAAATATATCTTTATGTACCTACATGAATCTCACAATATTTTAGGCATTTCTATGTAACTTTATCACCATATATAACCCTAGTAACTCCATGAAACACTTCTTCAAAACCAAGAAATCATTAATATATATTTTCAACAAATCTTACATAACCTTATGGTAGAAATAAAATCTAAAATGGGATACATGTACACTAACCAAGTTTTTAATTTTTTGGATACAATTGAAGGGGTATTACAGTGGGTTTTCCATAATAAAACTGACATGGATAGTATAATGTCTACTTATAAATTACTCCTAGTGGGAAAAGTTTACAAGAAAATTCATGGCATTGCCTATAAATAAACCTTTTCACCTATTGTGATGATAATTCCATTCATATATCACTTGATGTAATAACTCATTTTGATTATGAGATTACAAAATTTATGTCAAAATTACCTTCTTTAATGTGAATTTATTTGGGGGTGTGCATATGATACAACCCAAAGTTTTTTAAGTTCCAAATGATACTGCTGAGGTTTATAAGTTACAATGGTACATTTATGTATTGAAGAAATCCACTCTAACTTATAATATCTAGTTTGATGATGCAATCATAGAGTTTGGTTTCATTAAAAATTTAAATGATTCTTGTGTATATAATATGATTAGTTTGTGTGTGTGTGTTGTATTATTTTTGATATTGTATGTGGATGACATACTTCTTATCAGAAGTGACATATAAAATTTAATTCTATAAAGATGTAGTTGTGTAAATTCTTCTGTATGAAAAACATGAAAGAAACAACCTACATACTGGGTATGAAGATCTATAGAGACAGGTATACGAGATTTTGTGGGCTAAGTCAAGGCACATACATTATTAAAGTGCTAAAGAGATTTAGCATGGACAATTCTAAAAAGGGGTATTTACTAATATTGGATGGCATGAATCTTTAGAAGGTTTGGGATCCTTCTAAGGAGTTATAAATGATAAATATAATTCTTTATGTTTCTTCTATAGGCTCTATCATGCATTTCATGTTGTGTAATCAACCAAATATCACATATTATCTTAGCATAACTAGTGAATACTGATCCAATAATGGTGAGAGTCACTAGATGATTGTGAAGAATATACTTAAGTACTTAATGACTATGGATATGTTATTGGTCTTTGGAGGATATAATGAGATCTATATAGAGGGTTTCATGTATGCAAGTTTCCAATATAAGGGAGATGATATGAAATCTTAATATGGTATTTTGTTTTTCCGGGACAGTGAAGCTATCAGTTGGAAGAGCACTAAATAGGCCATTGTGGTAGACTCAATGACATGGGAAGAGTAAATAGTGGAATTAGATGTTGTAAATGAATCTATTTGAATCAATAATTTTATTTATGAACTAGAGGTGGTTCCTAGAATCATGGAATTATTGAGATTTACTCTAAAAATAATGGATCTATATCTCAGTAAAAGGAACTTTGGTCTCACCAAAATATCAACCACATCCTTCAAAAATACCATATTATATGAGATATCATTTATAGGGTTGATGTTATGATCTATTGGGTTGTTATTGTGGAAAATGTAGCGAATCCATTAATGAAAAATTTAGTGAAATAAAATTGTGAGGGTAATGTTGGATATCTTGGTATATTATACATAAAAGATTGATGTAATGGTTTTATAATGTGTCACATTTTATAATAAAATGAAATCTTCATTAATCATTAATTAATGTATTTAAATTTTCTTTACATGAATAATGTAATGGTAATATCCCCTCAAATTAAAACATTGAGTTGTCCCTAATCGATGATCATCATAGAGTATTTTGGGTTACGATGATATGTTAAGATTAATATGAGTAGTGGACTCATGAGATAATAAGTGGAGACTTAATATATGGACTGAACCACCAAATTATATCCCATAGAATGTTATACAGTAATCAATATGCATATGTTTGTATGCTTATTATCAATCCTTTTTACCTAAGTTTGGAAAGACACCTAGCATGAGAACCTTCATCCTTTGATACCTTTCTTACACAAGCCTTGGGGCTTAGCTAATTAGGGGTGATTGGGTATGTTTCTAATCATGTCATCAGATTGAATTCAACTAATATGGTATATTTCCACTTGTATGATGAGAAAATACATTTATCCCTTGATTGAACTAGACTAAGGAAATGGATGGTAATTCTTAGTTGAGTCTCATATGATTTTTTCAACTAATTAGATGTGGTACATGTGATGTTCTCATCTTCTAGATGAATAACATGTGATGTATTCATCAACTATGTTAGTATTTTTTAGAGATTCTTGAAATTTTGAGATGAATTAGACTAGATTAGCATTTTTCTATATTTATTGGCCACTATATATCATTGAAAAAGGGATTATATAGGTATACCTATGATGTATATGATAAATTTTATGGTGTACATGTTTGTATGAGATATAAGTATGGTTAATGAAGATCAAACTAGACTCCTTAGTAATTACGAAGTATTGGTTCTTTTCTAGTGGTCTCTATTTGTTAATATCTACTAAATATGGATTTCATATATTTTTTATGCACCACTATGGAATGCAGGTTTTTATAGTTAGGTCTATGGATAAGGATTAAACTTTGGACATAGTGTTAATTCTGAAAATGATGAGAGTATGATGAATATTATCCAAAACAATTTATGGATTCATAAAGAGTTGTGAAGTTTTCCATAAATCAATTTTTGGGATTTTAGTGTATATAGGATATTATTGGATATGAACATAAAATGGGGTATATAATTTTCAATGATATACCAGAATCACAACCTATGATATTCATGAAATTAATATCATTGACTATGATATACATATTTCATTAAGATTCATGGGATGCATCTGTTAGCCTCAATCATAGAGTATGATAGAGCTTATGACATAGGTTTTTCATGCATTCAACTCACCTCTCACGTGGTTTTCATCAGTTATGATCTATGAGATAGTTAATTTATGTCTTGGCATAGATTTATTGAAGTGTTTAATGAATGATACATCAATAAGAAGTAATGCATGGGTTCCAAGATATGGCACCCAATATGGTGAATATAGTTTATGTTATTCATTTAATGAAGAGCACCGAGGATAGATATATAAGGGATTTGATCACTTCTATTAGTGTACCCCTTGATTCATTAAATATAGTCAAATATATCTTCTACCTAAATAAATTTTCATCATTTAATGAAGGTGATAGTACCAATTTTATTGGGAATACCAATCACTATCCGATAAAACCATCAGATGATATCATATTCAATCACCCAAAGTTACCCACCAAAATATACAACTTACAAAACATATCCCTGATGCCTCTTTCAATTGGAAGATACCATACGAATTTGAAGACCATAATATAGGAAGTCTAAGCACCCTAGTCACTACATCAATTCATTCTTTCCTAATTATAGATCCCCCTTCAAGTTCACAACAAGACCTTTTTTTCAGACAATGAATAAGAAAGAAAAATAACGTAATAAAACAAATGGAACATTGATACCAAGTGGTGTTGAGTTGTTTTTATATTTACAAAGATTATAGATAACATGATGGAGATTTTATTATTGTGTTTTATTTTTTTATGAATATATAAATCACTATAAAAATTTTATCCTTCTTTATGAATTTTATGGATGGAGTGTTTTAGACATAAAAGATGAGTATAGCGAACTAAGGTCATCAGATAAAATCTAGTTGACTAAGGTGATTATATGCAAGACGGGAAAATGTTTTTGTCTAAAAGTAATCATAGGGACTCCAGATTGAGTTTTTCAGACAAGGAAAATCATGTGATGCATTAATGATCTTCAAAGTACCAAACATTATGATTATTATAAGATATTCATGATTCTAGTTAAGTTTGATCAAAGGAAGGAGTTTCAAGTTTCCAAAAATAGGTTTCCAGATATAGGTTTTTGGAAAAAGGTTTATCGAAAATAAAAAATCTAGGCGGAGTTTACCTGATGTATTGTTTTTTTAAAGATCACCAAATGAAAAAAAAAACATGAGTTTATCAAATAAGAGGCTTCTTGATAAAGTGAAACTGGATAAAGAAGAAGCTTACAAATTTGTACTGGATGAAGCATTTTTGGAAGGAGGAGTTCCTATAAATAAGTATTAAATAAAGGTATTAGGATATTTATAAAGTTTTTGTAATGTTATACAATGTGATGATACTGAGCCGGATGTTC
The DNA here is from genome assembly GCA_963277665.1 of Viscum album. Taxonomy (NCBI): domain Eukaryota; kingdom Viridiplantae; phylum Streptophyta; class Magnoliopsida; order Santalales; family Viscaceae; genus Viscum; species Viscum album. The sequence goes on from OY728155.1 coordinate 44,881,318, forward strand.
AATTCCTTAATAAGTAGGAAGGAAAGATCAGGATTTTAGCTATTATTTTAGGAAGTTTTATGTAACACCCCGAGAATTTACAATATTTTCATTTTTGAATAAATTTAAATTTTTTTTCTTCACTTATTTTTATTCAAAACCATGTTATGATTATTCTATACACAATAATGGGTTGTCTTGTATTACACACAAACCCCAGTTTTACCGAACAATAGTATATTAACAAAATATTATTATTTAATATAATATATAACCTAGTAGTTAAGTTAGAGATAATGAATAGTATTAATCAAATTTTGAATTTTATATATTCAATATAATTCTAACATTCATATTATGTATTTTCTAGACATTATATAAAAAAAATCAATTTTTTGGATAAAAGAAGTATTTTTCAAAAAATGCAGTTTTGTCACCTTTTAATAATGAGCCCATTTTAAATCCAATATTTAAAACTTTTATATATTAAATTTGACAAAATAAACTTCTTATTTGAAAAAATAATATCAAAATTTACTTTGGTTCTATTTTTTTTATTTTTTTGGTAAGTTTCATGTTTTGATGAATAGTGAAAAATACTAAATATTAATTGAAAACAAACTTTTTAATTGAAATAATATATAGTGTTATATTATTCATTTTCATGGTTTTAAAGTATAATTATATTATATTTTTATCATTTAATACAATTTTTGTCATTGTAAGTAATTTCACTTTGAAATTTGACATAAACGCATGTCAATCTTTTGATGGTTTTTACTTTAAAAAAACTTGTTTTCTGATTTTGTCAGTGGGGATTAATTTTAAATTAATTACTGAAACATTGCATTTTAAATTTTAAAAATGGATTCCATATTTTTAATTATTGCTTCTAAATTATGTTAATATTTTTCTTTTATTTTTTTAAAATTATGAATAATGACTTTAGTAAAAAACAATTATTACCCCAGTTAAGGGTAAATCATGTAATTAAAGATAAAAATAATGTTATAAATTACCCTAACACCTGTAAAAATACTATTAGATGACTAAATTAGACCCTTATAATCTAATATTTGAAATGGAATCATTTAATGGATACTTTTCCATGTATATGACAATAATATTATTAAAATCAATGAATGTGACAAAACATCACACTCTCGTTTCTTATATGTATAATAATTTTAATATAGAGATAATCAGGAGATAACCTAGATTATAAATAGTATATGAAAATATAATATAATTAACCATGTCATAATAATTGATTTATATTTTTTATAGATTAAATAATTACCATTGATGATGACATAATTGTGACACGGAAATTATTTTATTAATAGAAATATCAAATAAATGGTTTTAAAAATACTAGAAGAAATATAATATTAATTAATTAAGGTTATGCCCAAATTTTATAGGTGAATATTAAATGTCATTAGTATATTAAATTATTTTTTTGAATATAACCTTCTTTTTTTATTTTATTTAAAGTCAAATAAATGACTAGTCAAAATTGACACTATTGATATTTTATAAAAATAACATTTTATTAAATTATTTAAAAATAAAAAAAAAACTAAAAAAATAAAAAATGGTCATTATAATGTCTATAATTTCATAAATTGTCTATTTATGTACAATTTACACCATATAGGTAAATATTTATAACCATTTAATATTTAGAATATTATTACCATAATTAAAATTAAATAGATTAATTAAGGATAAATCAAAATGATAAGTATTAAAATAAAATAAAAACATGTATAAATTTTATTTTTGGAGATTATTTTAATCCATGATCATCTTATCTTCTAAATATTTCTCTTTGGAGCCATTTTTAATTGAAAATTAATTTATATTAATTTAATACTTTAAGAGCTTCCTAAAGTTCCCCTCACCTCTCTTATAATAGGGCACATATCTTTATCTTTTAATAAAACCTATAAATACCTTTTTCTTATCCCAAACCTTCCCAATTATCCTCCCAATTTACCTCAATTTATCCTAGAGTCCATACGTTGGGAACAAATCCAACCTAAGGAGTCCTTCTATGAAAATCAAAAGGAAACACTCGAAGAAGAGGTAGTTGTTTTACCAATTCAATTAAATTTCTTTTACTATTATACTTAATCTTACTATGTTGTTTCCATTATAAATTAATAACTCTAGTATAATCTATTTTTTGGAATATTATTATGGTTATGGGACAACCATATTCCTCCTTTTATTCATCCTACGAATAACAATATCACCATGTGTGTGTGCGTATGGCTTACCATCTCCATATCATGGTGTAATTTTTTATTCAACACCACTTTATTTTTATAGGTATAATGATGATTATAATCAATATAATAGGATAATTATTCTATTTAATTAATATACCATCTAATTTCATACCATTTAACCGTCAATTAAATGATATCATCGCTCGTGCGTACATATGGTCCACCGTCTCCATGACGTGGTGAGATTCATTCTCCACATTAACCATTCAATAATGATTATAAAATTTATATGATGAGTAAAAATAATAATTATAAACTTAATATAATTTTTTATATGAATCAAATACATCTTATTCATAACAAACATGACTTAAATGACAAAACAGGAATAGTAAAATGAAGCAGTTAACACCCAAAACAATGGTAATACTGAAATATTATTAAACAATTGATATAAGAGGATAACATATGATATAATAAATATGTATATGGTCCTGGTATAATTTAATAACATTATTTAACCATTATATATGAGGTTAATTAACCCTTTACTAAATTAAAGTATAAGGTGAGGGTTAATTTAACAATTTCATTATTATCCAAGATTGTTTATACGTAAGTATTTATTGGGACATATTTATCATCCATTTCCATGTTTCATAAAAATATTTTCAAAATAATTTTTTTAAGGTTTTTTAAAAAAAATATTTAACTAAAATATTTTTTAAAATTTTTTATATATTTATTCTTCTAAATCTTTCTCATTAATGTCCATGTTTTCAAAATGGTTTTAAGGATTTATTTATATGAACATGAATGCTTTAAAATGTTAATTCCTTTAAAAAATTTAAACTTGGTATGGGATACTTTGATTCGAAAATATATTTTAAAATGAATTCTTTAATATGTGTTTGGCTTTTGAATAAATTATTTCAAAGAAAAAAGGGAATTTGTCTCAAGACATTTTTAATGATTTTATTAGATTATTTTTTCCTATTTTAACATCCTTTGATGGATATTATGTTTAATTGAGGTTGATATCTTATGATATAATTTACCATGTTTTATTAAATGGTTTATGTTCAGTTTGATTATGGATATTCTATTTAGATACCATTCATTTTTTATGGTTAAAGTATGAACATTTACTATAATAGTTTTAATATGAATGTTTATGTTGGTTATGTTTCACCCTTTTCATATGAGGTATGAATTGGATTTTGTAAGTGATGGGCAAGGCCCACTATAGACCCTTGTTGCATCGGTAGGTATCATGAGACTAACTAGTGTCTTGGCATAAGGCCTTGGCGGTATGGTTATGTATGGTCTTGGCACAAGACCTTGATGGTATGGTTATATATGTTCTAGGCACGAGTCCTTGATGGTGTGGTCATGATGTCCAACATTATGTATTCCCATATTATGATATTAGATATTGATATTACATGTGATTATTAGATAAGTAGAATATCCATGTGAATGTTTAAATGGAATTATTTGATTTATTCTTTCCATATTATGCTTAATATTATGTTCAAAAGGCTTGTGTTTCAATTTTATACATAGCCTTAAAAGTTTTTTCTTATTTATGATAGCTTCCTCTATATTTTTTACCCTTAATAAGCATCAGATATCACCAATTTCTTATGTTTTATTTTCCCAGGATGCCAAGATGTGTATTATTATTTATATACAGGGTTAATCTTGGAGAATAATGGTGTTCTCAAAGGATTATACATGTTGTATTTTATGTTCGGAATTGTAATTTAAAGTTCATGTATGTAATCTATTTTCCAAGACGGATAAACTGATCTATCATTTAGAATTTGATTCCCTATAATCATGCCAATGTATTAAAATAATACACCGACTTCGGGCTTTTAGGTTCAAAGTGTTATATTTGGAATCATAGGGAGTTTATCAACAAACTTGGAAACTATATCTATAAATCATATATTGGGTAACATTACCCTAAGATAGACTTTGAGAATATATATCAAAGAAAATCCTAGAATTTTGTTAAAATATAAATTATGTTGGTTTTTTAAGAAATTCATCTTTGTCTAGATACTACAAGTGTATGTGGTTCTAGCAAAGATTTACCTAGGAGTAACAACTCTGACAAGGTGTTCCAAGCCTGACTCATCATAACCTGGTACACAAAAACAGGCCTTACTACGCACATGTTTTGACAATACCAGTGGATATGCTTATAATAATTCACATTCTATTTTCAAAACTTTATGAAGGATTTAAAAGTAAATATGTTCCCAAAAAAACTATATTTATTATTTAGAGTTTATTTATACCTAAATTTTCAATTTAGGTTAAATGATTCACTAGTTATGTGATTATACATTATATTTCATAATTTTATGATCAAATATAGTGTATGTCATTGTTTATAAATGGAACCTATTGGAAGAAATGGAAATCATATTAATGCATGTAATCCTTGTAGGGATTTTTCTCCCATGAAAGATAATGATGTTGGAGTAGGAGCTGTAACTAGTTCTGAGCAACTTATAACCATTTTAGGATAACTAACTCAGGTTATGAACAATAACCTTACCCATGTGGAGTGGCCTGATCCACAACATAGAGGAACAATGTTAGACCAATTTATGAGAAAACAACCACCAACATTCAATGGGTCTAAAAATCTATTTATAGTTGAACAATGGGTAAGTTATTTTGAGAAGATATTTCTTACTTTATGAAGCAATTAAAGGGATAAGGTTTTTAGTGCAGTCTATTGTATCTCAAGATATGACAACCAATGGTGGTTATTGATTCAAAACATGAAAGAGGGTGAAGAAATTTCAAGTATGTGATGGAATTATTTTAAGGAAATTTTCATGGAAAATTATTTCCCTCATGAGATGAGAGAGGATATGGAGAGACAATTTTTGAGTATGAGGTAAAAGGAGAATGAGAATGTTGCAAAGTATGATGCTAAATTCACATGTTTAGAAAGGAATTCTATAGACTATATACATAACCCAAAAAGTAAGATTGATCGATTCTTTGATTGGTTAAAACCATTCCTCTGACGGGCACCGATCTCACAATATTTCTCATTGTATAAAGATATAGTTGAAGGACCCCGGGACACCCTGAGAGGGGAGGGGTGAATCAGGGTGGCAACTTTTTCTTCTTAAAGTTGCGGATCTTGTTCCCACGTTGGCAGGAACTTCTTAAACCTGTATGAAGGATATGATCAGCAATTAAACATTCACATGCAGAGAGATGACACAACAATTTTTACTTGGTTCACCACTAAGGGCTACGTCCAAGGAGCATACGCCGACAGATTGTCGGTCGTACCTAAATCCACTATGCTTCACTAGCTGCGGATACAAAAGTTCGGGTACAGACACTCTATCCCAGGCTCACTGCCTTTACATAAGGTTTAGGGATAGCTCACTGCTTCCCTCGGGTCACTCCCGTTGACTCCCCCTGGCTCACTGCCGTTGGTGAAGTCTCACTCAGTTTATAGACGTGAAGGTCTCTTCAATAAATTTGCATTGAAGTCTTTGCCTCTGCTCAGCACGAGACTCTGCTTGCATCGAAGTCCGGAAGAGATGCACTAGAACGCACAGAACCACTGAACTGGATAACCAAAACGTGCAGACAAACCTTACTGAGAAATATGTGAAACATCAACCATTTGCGCGCAAAATCATCCTATTGCGCGCAACATTTTGTTTTGGCGCGGAAAAATATTTCGCGCAAAAATCCCCTTTTTCGCGCAACTCCAAATATTTCGCGCAAGCTCCTTTACGCGATCCTTTTCGCGCATCAGACCTCGGATCTTCTCTAAGTCTCCCAACCCCCCGAATGATGGGGGTCACCTCATATTTATAGGCGACTGAGACCACTGCGCGCAAAATCCCCTTCGGCGCGGAAAATCTCTCATCTGGCGCGTAATCTTTCGCCCAGCTTATGTATTTCGCGCACAACCCTTATTTTCCGCGCAGCCCATGCCTTTGCCATCTTTCACCAAACTGATTCTGAAACAGCATTTGCGCGAAAAAACTATTTCGCGCATCCCGCTGTTTTCCGCGCCCAACTTAATTATTTCGCGCACATCCCTGATTTTCCGCGCAGCCCATGCCTTTGCCATTTTTCACCTCTCTGATTTCGAAACACTGTTTGCGTGAAAAACTATTTCGCGCATCCCGCTGTTTTCCGCACCTAACTTAAATTTTTCGCGCAAGCCTCTTATATTTCGCGCACCACTTCCTTTTTCTGCGAAGCTCCTTTTGCAGACAATCCATGTCTTCATTTTCCGATTTTGAGTCCCAAAAATTTGGCAAACACTGGGAAACAGCGCCACCTTCAAAACTGTTGTCTGCTTGAACTGTATGATCACTTTGCTGGAACACATTCGGAACTTCCACTGAGGATTGACAACAAACACAAACCATACACCAAATCATGCTTTGAAGAACCTGGTTCCAACAATAGTCTTATATGCTATCAAGAAAGAAAATGAATTCTCTAAGTCTTGTTACTTTAAAGTAAATCAAGAGAAGAAGATAATAGTGGAGCAAGATATGGATAAAGGGAAAATGGAAAGAAGGATTTTACTATATGTAATAATTGTGGGAAGAAACACCTTGGTACTTGTCTGAAAGGAATAGGAGTTTATTACAAGTTTGGAGAGAAAGGACACCATGCTCGTGATTTTATGGTAAAGAAAAAAATCTATAAATACGCAATGATATAATTGTAAAGAGATGGTAAATTATGAAAATTATTTTCCAAATAATCAAGAAAATATATCTCAGAAGAAGAAAAGGGATCAAGGTCAATCTTATGTTGTTACTATAGTTGAAGTGGAATAATTAATGAATTTGTGTTTTGGTATACAAGAATTATGTTATGATGTGAATTATGTAAATAAATAAGGATTGTACTAAAGTACTTTTACTTTAAGGATTTGGAAGCATGAAATTTTTTATTAAGTTATTATGGTTATCAAATATTAGAGATGTGACAATAAGAGCTCATTATATTATTTGGGGGATTTGATATTAAGATTGATTTTGGAAAGTTAGAGACCCTATTGGACAGTTAATTTGGATATATGTGTTTTGGATGACTCTCAAGGTTGAAATTAATTTGATATTATTTCTTAAGTTTAAAACATATTTTAAGGTTTTTTTTGGAATGTTATAAATGATATAGTTTTAGAAAAATGACAACCCGTAGGTCGGACGACAACCCATATCATCTGGAAAGGCCACTAGAATTTAACCCAAAACTTAAGGTCAACAAGGTTTCATCACCTACCAATAGCCTATGTGATGTCCTAGTTAGTATATCATAGTTTTATTTATTTAAACGGTATGATAGATAAAGTATAAGTTCATTTTTGGAAACCATTACAATTATTATAAATAGAATATTGTTAAATTTTGTTATCTTTTGGAGATAAATAAGAGTTTGTCGTAGAAATTTATTAAAGGATGAAACTCTAATCGTCAAGTAACTATTTTTCCTTAAGTTATTAGTATTTGAAGTAAATTAATTATTCAACTATATGGAAAGGATATTGAAACAGAAAAAGTTATCCTAATACTTTTTTTTGATGAATCAAGTGGTCCCTTAGATCATTTCATATTTAGATATTTGTGATAGTGAACTTTCTCCAAATCATGTTCTCTATCACTCTCTGTTAGAACATGATAGTCAGATTTTTCTTTCATGTTTTCCTATATGGAACCCTTGTATGTGTTATCTCCAGTGACCTTCATACTTATCTTTTTTTATTTTAAATTTGGGGTCTCATTAATCCTTTTCTCGAGGTGGGATTTCAACAAATATGTTTTGAAATGTCAAACCCCTAGTTTTTTATCCCAAGTTTAAATTATGACGATGTAATTTATTGAAGAAGTGTAGAATGTAACGCCAGAAGACATTAAAATATTTTTATTTCTAAATAAATTTAATTTTTTTGTTTTTTTTATTTTTATGCAATTCCATTTTAAACTTACACTACACACAAAAATGAGTTGGCTTGCATTATAATCAAGGCTCAGTTTTACTAAACAACAGTATATTAATAAAGTATTATTATTTAATATAATATAAAACCTGACTATGAAATTGGAATTTATGAATATTATTAACCACATTTTTAATTTTATATATTCTATATAATTTTAACATTCATATTATGTATTTTCTAGATATGATATAAGAAAAAAATGCAATTTTTTCGATAAAAGAATTATTTTTCAAAAAATGCATTTTTCCACCATTTAATGGAAAACTCATTTTAAATCCAATATTTAACAATTTTCTATATTAAATTTTAAAAAATAAACTTGTTCTTTGAAATTTTAATATAAAAATTTAGTATGGTTCAATTTTTGGTATTTTTCTGATAAGTTTCATGTTTTGATGAATAGTGAAAAATAGTAAATTTTAATTGAACACAAATTTTTTAATCGAAATAATTTATAGTGTTAAATTATAAATTTTATGGGTTTTAAAATATAATTAGATTATATTTTTACCATTTAATACAATTTTGGTCATTGAAATTAATTTCACATTGAAATTTGGCATAAACACGTGTCAATCTTTTGATGGTTTTTACTTTTAAAAAAATCATTTTCTCATTTTTTTCAATGGGGATTAATTTTAAATTAATTAATAAAACTTATTTGATTAAAATTTTGAAAAATGGATTCCATATTTTGATTTGGTGGGTCCAAATTATTGTAATTGGTTTCTTTTATTTTTTTTGACATTATGAATAGTAATTTTAGTAATTTTTTTTATTACCACCGTAAATGGTAAATCAGGTAATTAAAGATAAAAATAATATTATAAATTACCCTAACACCTATTAAAATAATTTTGAATGACTAAATTAGAAATTTATTTAGTGGACACTAGTCCATGAATATGAAATTAATATTATTAAAATCAATGAATGTGACAAAATGTCACACTCTCATTTCATATAAGTATAATAATATTAATATAGAGATAACCAAGAGATAACTTCGATTATAAATAGTCTCTGGAAATATAAAATAATTAAATACATCATAGTAATTTATTTATAATTTTTAGAGATTAAATAATTACCATTAATGATGACACAATATTGATGCAAAAAATATTTTATTAATAGAAATATCAAATAAAGTGTTTTAAAAATATTAAAAATAATTTTAATTAATTAAAGTGATCCATGAATTTTTTAGGTGAATTTTTCATGTTATGATTATATTAAAAAAAAAATTCTAAGTTTTCCTTCCGTTTGAATTTTATTTAAAGTCAAAGAAATGAATAGTGTCAAAATTGACAGTATTGATATTTTATAAAAATAATATTTTATTAAATTATTTAAAAATCATAAAAATATTTAAAATCTACAAATTGATAATTATAAGGTCTTTAATTTCATAATGTGGCCATTTTTGGACAATTTACACTATATAGGTAAATATTTATAACCATTTAATATTTAGAATATTATTACCATAATTAAAATTAAATAGGTTAATTAAGGATCAATCAAAATGATAAGGGTTAAAATAAAATAAAAATATGTCTAAATTTTATTAGATAAGAGTATTTATACCCATACTCATATTATCTTCTAAATAATTCACTTTGGATCCATTTGGAATTGAAAATTAATTTATATTAATTTAATACTTGGAGGGTTTCTTAAAGTGGCACTCACCTCTATTATAAAAGGGCACATCTCCTTCTGTTTTAATCACTCCTCTAAAGTACTTTGGATTAGACAAAAACTACCCACTTCTCCTAAAAACTTCCCTAAATTCATCATAGAGTCAATAATTTGGGCGGAAATCCAACCTAAGGAGTCCTTTTGGGAAAATCAAAAGGAGACACTCAAAGAAGAAGTAATTGTTTTACGAATTCAATTCAATTTATTTTATTCTTCTACTTAATCTTCCTATATTGTTTCCATACTAAAGTAATACCTCTAGTATGACATATATTCTGAGATATTATTATGATTATGTTAAAACAATATCATCCTTTTATCTGTCCTATAAATAACAATATCACCTTGTGTGCGTGCGTACGGCTTACCGTCTCCATGTCGTGGTGTAATTTTTTATTCAACACTAATTTATTTGGATGAGTATAATTATTATTATAATGGATATAAATAATGAATATAATAATATAATTATTATTTATAATTAATATACCATCCAATTTTATACCATTTAACCATCAAAGGAATGATATCGTCGCTCATGTGTACGTATGACCTACCGTCTTTACGACGCGGTGAGATTAATTCTCCACATTAACCATTCAAAAATGATTATAAGATTTATATGATGATTAAAAAAATAATTATTAACTTAATATCATTATGTATATGAATCAAATATATCCTATTCATAACAAAGATAACTTACATGACAAAACAGGAATAGGAAAACGAAATAGTTAACACTCGAAAAAATGGTAATACTGAAATATTATTTAACAAAATGATATAAGAGGATCATATATGATATCATAAATATGTATATGGTCCTGGTATAATTTAATAACATACTTTAACTATTATACATGAGGTTAACACACCCTCGACTAAAGGAAATTACAAGTTAATGGTTAATTTTTCAATCTCATTATTATCCGAGATTGTTTATATGTAAGTATTTATTGAGACATATTTATCATCCATGTCCATATTTCTTAAAAATATTTTCAAAATGAATTTTTTTAATGTTTTATTTAAGGTACTATTTAACTAAAACTTTGTTTTAAATTTTTTATATATTTATTCTTCTAAATCTTTATCATTAATGTTCATGTTTTCAAAAATGGTTTTAAGGATTTATTTATATAGACATGAATGATTTAAAATGTTAATTCCTTTAAAAAGTTTCAAAGTGGTATGGGACGCTTTGATTCAAAAATATATTTTTAAATTTCTTCTTTTATAAGTGTGTGGATTTTGAATAAATTATTTCAAAGAAAAATGTGAATTTGTCTCAAGAAATTTTTAATGATTTTATTTGAGTATTTTCATCTATGTCAACATCCTTTATTGGATATTATTCTTAATTGAGGTAGATATCGTATGATATCACTGACCATATTTTATTAAATGTTCTATGTTCAGTTTAATTTTGGATATACTATTTAAATACCATTCAAGGTTTATGGTTAAATTATTAACATTCTGTATGATAGTTTTAATATGAATGCTTATGTTGGTTATATTTCACCATTTTTATATGAAGAATGCATTGGACTTAATAAGTGAAGGGTAGGGCCTGCTATAGCCCCTCAATGCATCGGTAGGTATCATGAGACAAACTAGTGTCTTGGAACAAGTTTTTTACGGTATGGTTATGTATGGTCATTGCATGAGCTATTGAAGGTATGGTTATATATGGTCTTGGCACGAGGCCTTGACAGTGTGGTTATGATATCCATCATTATGAATTCCCTCATTATGAGATTAGTTATTGATATTACATATTATTATTCTACTAGTATAATATCCATGTGAATGTTTAAATGTCATCATTTTATTTATTCTTTCCATATTATGATGAATATTATATTCAAAAGGATTATGTTTCAGTTTTATACCTTTCCTTAAAATTTTATGATAATTTATGATTGATTCTATAATATTGTTTTTACCTTATTGAGCATTTGATCTCACCCCTTTCTTATTTTTTATTTTCCCAAGATTCCAAGATTTGTATTTTGATTTGTATGCAGGGTTAATCTAAGAGAATAATAGAATTCTAAAAGGATTATCCATGTTGAATTTTTTGTTCTAAATTGTAATGTAATGTTCATGTATGTAATATATTTTCCAGGAATAATAAATGGATCAGTCCTTCGGGATTTGATTCCTTATAATCATGCTAATGTATTGCAATAATGCACCAACACCTGACTTCTATGGTTAGTTTGTTACATTTTAAAGTCTTTTGATGCTGATATTTGAGGAAAGATCTTACTAAGTTTGTTGAATTTTATTTTCTTGGAGGCTTTGAAGGCATTCATCTAGAGAAATACTCAAGAAGGTAATTTAAATTAGGAGTGGAAAATTCAAATTTGAAGCTCATGATTCTTCCTTATATTTCAAATAAACAATAAGCATATAAATAGGAGAAGGTTCATATTGAATGATTTATTGAAAAAGTGGTGTGCCAACTAGGAATATTGGGAGATCCTTTTATTAATGCATTGAACATAGAGGTATTTGATAGGGAAGGAACCAGATAGAGAAGTGATTTACCAGACATATAGGTGTCGAACATAATGTACCATACATGAGGTACTGAGTGAATAAGGGATCTTATGAATAGGTATCGAATGGATAGGTATTAGATAGAGACTTTTCAAACAAACTAATTCGTACAAGGAAGGTTTGGAAGGAGGCTTTCAAGCTACTATGAAAGTAATAGAAGAATAAGAACTTACATAAAGGAAAGTTTGAATAATTCAAGAAGCATATTGATGAAATGTTAAAGCCTATTGGTGAAGTTTCATTTCATTATTACAAAAATTATTATATCATTTTATCTATGAGAAAAATACATATATTTTCAAATGAATATAGTTATATATATAAGGGATAAATATACCTTATAATTAGTATTATAGGTAAAGTTACTTCATTGACTCTTGAATATTTGAAATATGAAGAATGATAAGACTGTCATGGATGTTTAGAACCCAGTTAATAGTAAGGTAATTTCTACCTCTAATGATAAGAACTATCATATCTAGAAAGATAGGCTATTAACCTATATATTATCCATTGGATATAAAGTTCTTGAAGAAACTTTATATGGTTTCACTCCACCTACTGAGGTTTATACCTTAACAACTATAGATAATAAGAATCTATACAAATATGGGTGATCGAGAAATGTTATACTTTCCTCTCTCTCTCTCTCTCTCTCTTTGAAAGTGAATTTATGTGGGTTAAGGGAAATGGAATAGCTAAAGGCATACGGGACAAGTTGAAAAATATTTATGAAAGAAATATGAAATGAAATATATACAAGTTAAAAATTTGTAGATTTAAGTGTGAAGATATTAAAATGGAAGATAATGAATCTTTTAGTGAGTTCTTTATAAGGTTTAATGACATTATAAGCACCATAATATATTTTGGTGAGAAATTTGAAGATTCAACTTTTGTGGAAAATATTATAAGAATTATTACTGATAAATTTGATAATAGGTTATCATATTTAAGATATAGCGACCCTAAAACTCTCTCTTTGGATGATCTTCATGGTATTCTCATCACATATGAAATGAGAAGATAAATATTTTTCGAGAAGAATGAAATAATGATCGAGAAATCTCTTTCAAATATAATAAGTAGGCAATGGAAAAAAATTATTCTAGAGGAATAATTCCATGACTTTGACACTAAATATGATTTTAGTAACAAGTTTTACGAATTCATGTATTTATTTTCTAGAAAGGTGAAAAGTGGAACACGGAATCAAAAAGGAAATTTACTGTTGAAATGCTTCAACTACGGATCCATAGGAAATTTCACATTAAATTTTCCAAAACTAAAGGAAGATGAATATAGTAATAAATAAAATGAAAAGTCAATAATACATATAAAGAAGAATACAGAAAAATAAAAGACATTTTCAAAAGGAAATGATAAGAACTTATCTAAATATAAAAATAAAAACTCTTTTTCTAAATGTGAGAAAGATGATGATAGTGAAGTATAATCTAAAAAATCCAGTGATAATGGTACTGAAAAGTTTCTTACTTCTAAATTGAATGATGATATTTTTATCAATGAAGAAATTGGTAAATATAAAGAAGATAAAGAGGAAACTTATATGTATTTTATTCATAAAAGAGAATTGAAATAATGTATTCCAAAAATTACTAATATTGAGAAATAAAATAAGAAGCTAAATAAATATGTCCAACCAAGTGAAAATCAAGAAACAATTTAAGTAGAAGAAAAATATAGATTGATAAAAGAGATTGAAAACCTGAAGAAGTTACTTTATGAATAGAAAAAACTCAATATCAAGTTTGAATAAATTATAAGGGTAAAGAAGAAAGAATTTGACCTTATACAACATAAACAAGTTAATGATGATCAAGGAATAATAAACTTCCAAAACTCAACTATAGAAGATGGTGAAATATCTAAGAATTTTAAACCACATAATATCAAAAAATGTTATCCTAAAAGGTTAATGATAAATTTGAATATGTTCATAAGAAGAAGTGAGTCAATAGGACTATGTATATAGCTAAAACAAGTGAATTCCAAAATTATGTAATTTTTTAGAAATAAAACTTTGAATAAAAAACTACTAAAACTGAAGAATATATTAAGGATAATAAGAAATATAATTTGAAGAAGAATATTTCTAGAGTATACAAAAAAACAATTCACAACAAGGAGATAATTTTTATTGTTAAAAAGATAGTGGAATACCAATACTTTGTTCTAGAAAGCATGATATTTATAGAGGGAAATTTTATTTTTATAGATATTATTGGTACTGTGGAAGCTTCGGGTATAGAGAGAAATTGTGTTGGTTCAATCATCAACACTATAGTGAATCTAAGATGTTTGGAGGAAGATTTTGAGGGGGGGTTAACCCACTCAAAGAATACAACCTAAAGAATACAGTTTTAAAATTAAAAATAGATTTCAACCATTGGAAAATATTTTTTAAAGATGTGATCATCCCAAAAATCTTACTAAATGATGTCCTATAATGTTTTTAGGTCAAAAAATTTTATATGAAAAATATCAAAATCCCCATGTAAAGGAGGAAAAGGTAAAAGATAAGGCCTAGTTTTTGAAACTTCTCTCAAGGACACAACCATATTACCACTAATATCTATCATGAAGAGAATATGGTTGTGGACCGCCTTGCCAACAGATAAGTAAGTCAAGATATTACATGGATGGATGATATTCCTGAATATTTACTCCCACTTTATGAAAAATATTGTAATATGATCCCATATTTTAGACTCATGTGATCTCTTTTTTGTATAATAAAAATTTCTTTGGTATTTTGTCCAAGGAAACACTTTATTCAATACCAAAAAAAGCAAAAGGAGAATAACCTTTGATATTGGATAGTGGGATTCACATATGACCATATATTTGAAATTGTTAAAAAATGTAAGTGACTAAAAAGAAGTTTCAATTTTAAAAATGATGAGTTACTTAGAATCAAATTCATTGGATCTGCTATCATTGGGATAGAAAAAATGAAATGCAGAGGTGCCAAATTAATTAATGGATTGAAACATAATTTTTTGAGTGTTTCATATATTTTTGGTGAGGTAAATGAAATAGTTCTTAGATATATGTATTTATTGTTAAAATGATTTAATATGGTAAAGTTTTAATAAGAGTAAAATGAACTAATGGAAATCTATTTTAGGTTAGAGATGTATAGGTTTCATGTTATATGAGCATGATGGAAGAAAATTAGTTATGGATTAAAATTATTGGATATATGTTCCAAAAGAATAAGAACAAGATGAAAAAGATAAGAAGTATTAATAATGTTCCTAACATGATAAAAAGAAGATATTGATGTTGTTAGATATTCCATAAAGGGAAGATTTCAAATTTAGTATATAAAAGGGTTGAGTTACATACAACACATCCCTTGGAGCTTATTCATTTTGACATATGTAGTCCCATGATAAAGAAATAAAGAAATAGAGATAATTATTTTATTCCCTTTTGATGATTTCACTTTTATTGCATGTATTATGTTTTTAAAACTCAAATTTTCGGCTCTCAAAATGTTTAAGATTTTTAGGAGAAGTGATGAAAAGGAATGTGGATACTCCATGAAGAAAATTTGAAATTATAATGGTATTGAATACAAAAATAGGATGTTTAAAGGTTATATTAAATGTCATGAAATTCATCGTGAACTTATTTCACCATACACACCATAACATAATGGTGTTTCTAAAAGAAAGAATAAAATTTTGGTTGAGATGGTATAAACCATACTAATTGAACATTATACTTCCCAATTATTTTAGAGATAATATATTAGAGAATAATTTCACATTCAAAATCATTATTTATGTAGGAAAAACTTTGATATGACTCCACACAAGATTTATTACAAAGAAACATCGATTTTGAGATACTTAAGGGTGTTTGGAAGCCTCGAATTATCCAAGTCAAAGGTGAGAATCATGGGAAGTTTAGTCAAGGTGGTGTGGGTGGTATCATTTTTGGATTCCCACATAATGGTAGAGGATAAATCTAGTATAACAAGGAAACTAGAATAATTATTGATTCTAAAAATGTGAAATTGCTAGAACATTCTAATGGAAAGGTTTCATAGTCATCTGCTAAAATAATAGGAAGCGAAGATGAAGTTGTTGTTGTTAAAAAACATCATAGTTCCCCATGTCAGAATGACCACTAATAGGGGAGGAGTGAATAGGTGGTTTATTTTTATAATTTTTTTCTTTTTGAATTCAACCTATCAAACTTGTTAAGGTTCTCAATCCATTGAATATTGTCTCTCAAACGCACTTTGTGTGCATTTGTAATAATGGAGAAATAAGCACACATGATTTACATGGTTCATCATAAAACCTACTCCTTTCTACAATCAGTTATTCCCCCCAATTATATATTCTTCACTATAAAATAATTTATTATAATTCTCTATCTCAATCGAGAGACTCTATTTGCTTTTGGATCCAACCAAAATACTTAACTGCTTTAAGGTTTGAATGTAATACTTCTTCTACTCTAGCTTCAACCAAGAGACTCCTTCTACCTTGTTTCCAATTAGAAGACTTCACATACTCCCAGCATGAATAGAAATACTTCCCCTTACTTTAAGTCTTGATCCACTATAAGATGATATGTGATCTTTCTCCATGATCTTGTAGGATCTGACTTAATTGCATACCTATTCAAGTATCTTCAATAACTGATGAATGGGTCTATTAGTCTTTCTCAATATATTCTAATCACCTGTAAATAATAAGTTAACATGGGGAAACAAATGATTGGGTTGTAATTATTTCTTCTATTGATGAAAACCTAGCCTTAATTGAGATGTGTGCAACAAATGCACACACTTTAGTCAATATTTTATAAAAGAATGATACTTGTACAATATCAAATAAATTCCACTTAATGCATGAGTTTCATGGAATATTAAACCATATAACATTCATTTATGTTATTTATTATTATTATGTGTTGTCTTTATTGTGTCTTAGGTGTTTGGGTATCCTATCAAAGTCTTAATTATGCATTATCCAATATCTTGTGAGAATATAATGAAAGTGATTCCTTCTTCATGTATGCATGCATGGGAATGAAAACCTTCAAAAAAAACTATATCCTTCATGAAATTAGGTAGTGAAAACAAATGAGTCTTCACAAAACTTCATTGTCCCTGTGTTCTTCATGAAACACTGTGTAGGTGACACTATTTCACGGTGTCCTGATCAGTTCATGTATTCCAATGAGGTTATGTGTAGGAGTATCACATTCCCGAATGAATTTGGGGAACATGATTCTTCATAAATCCCCTTATTTCATGATTCATAATTCAAGAATCTTGTGAATTTCTTCTCCATGAAATATAAGATCCTCATGGATTCTCTTCAAAAAAAATAGGGTTTGTAGTGCCCTATTTTCTTTAGAAAATGAGATCTCTCTCAAATGGAAACATTTTCAACTTGGGTCCATATCTTTTTATATGTGAGCATAAACATGCCTCATATCACCTAAACTCCATGTTTTAAGCCACATAAATATCATACTATATAATATGTATCATGTCTTTTATAAACACCCATAAAGAACAAATTTTCTCAAAATAACTTACGTTGAAAATTAAGTCACTTATTCCTTCTTGATAAACTCCTCATGTGAATGAGATGATGATCATGAGCTTATATTTTGTAAGCTTGAACTCACCTATGTATCTGAATGGCTATCTGTAACTATATATTCATTCATCCAAATAATATTCTTTGAATACCCACACACATGCAAGAAATAAATTGCATGCATGGAATCAGATCAATCATGAGTTTCTCATTCCTTAAATATGATCTTCAAATATTCCTAGAATAAAGGATGGTAATGAACACCATTTTCCCCAAGCATATAGAGGTCCTTATAAGGTTGGTAGGTTAAAAATGATGACTTTTGATGATCTAATATCACATATCTCTTTGATCAAATGGATACAAAATCGTCTGAATCTTTTTTAAATGTGGGAATAGTAACCCATGCACACTTATCCCACATCATAAATTTATCTGGTTGAGTGATCCTTTATTAATTTTTCCTTACTTCGATACCACCATTCCATGGAAATGGGGGATCAACACCCATAACACCACTCACACATGGGTCGCAGCCCAATCGGTCTCTCTTTCCTATATGTATGTGTGCCTCCAAGCATACACTCTTCCAGGCCTTATACAAGGGCCTTCCCACATCCTCTTCCTCCATATTGTGCCTGTGATCTAGATCCCCTGCGTAGTTGAGGTTCCTCATCCCACAATTTGGTTTTGATTTGGATCCTTTCTTGGGTGGATATCTCCTTTTTTGTATAAGACATTATAAATTACTTAGAATATATTCTAAGTATAGAATATATTCTTAAGACAAATATCAAAAAATTCCAAACCAAAAAAAACTCAAGCTTCTTCAAATCTTATTTTTCATGACTTTCATAATTCCTCATCATGCAATTTATTTTATTTTTCAGGGAATCCTTAAAATAATTATTCAATAATATTTTAATTTCAGGTCCTTATTCTTCATATTGTAGTAAAAAAAAGTGCCATGAATTACACAAGTCTTGGATCCAAATATCACTCTAACACTCATCAAATTTAAATGGAGAATTTTACAATCATAACATCCAATGACATAAAGGGAATCCATAATAATTCTCCAAGCATCAAAACTTCTCACTAAAAACTCACCAAACACATATTTACACATTATTGAAAACAAATAAAACACTAGGCCTAAAAACATGACCAAATTTTTAGAAGAAGTGATGATATAGATACTATACAGGAAGAATATATTGATTCATCCATTTCAAGTGATGAGGGACAGTTGTGTTCATCTCATTTAAGGATGAGGAAGTAAGTAGAGTTCCAAAAAATCATTGGAGATAAACAAAAATAGGTTCAAACTAGAATAACATCGAGAACATTTTCACATACCTCTCTATTCTCATAGATTTATCCAAGAGATGTTGAAGAAGCTTTGGCGAATCAAGAGTGGATTGATTCTATCAATGAAAATTTTGATCAGATTGAGAAAAAATAATACATGGGAGTTGGTACCCAAACCAGAATATAAAAATGTGATTGGAACAAATTATTTTTTAGAACAATCTAAATTAAAGAGGTGAATTGATAAGGAATAAGGAAAGGCAGGTTTATAAGGGATAGTCATGGGTTGAAGACATTGATTTTTATGAGACCTTTTCCCTAGTATAAAGACTTGAAACCATCAGACACTTTCTTTTAATTATTTCACAAAGTAGATATAAGATATTCCAAATGGATTCCAATTCATTTTTTTATCAATGTATAGGAGGAAGAAGAAGTTTTATTGAGAAACCATGTGGCTTCTTGCTTGGTCAAGATTCAAACTATGTTTGAAAGTTAAAGAAAGATTTGTATGGTTTGAAAAAAGCTTTGATAGTTTGGTATTATAAGATAGATTCCTACTTTAAGAAATTAAATTTTATAAAATTAAAAGTTGATATAAACCTCTACATAAATGAAAATAAATAGTTGTCACTCAATGTGATTGTTTATGTTGATGATATCATATTTTCATGAAATAATAAAGAAGTTTGTAAAGGATTTTCCAAAAAAATGAAGATGTTATTTGAAATTTCTATGTTGGTATAAATGATTTACTTTCTTATCTTGGAAATTTATCAAGAGAAGGATCATATTTTCAGGTCAAAAGAAAAATATGATAACGAATTACTTAAGGTATTTCACATGGATGATTCAAAACCTTTTTACACACCTATATTAGTGGGAACAAATTTGATTAAGGATGAATTTGAAAGGAATATTGATCTTAAATAGTCTAGGAAATTGATTATAATATTTTTTTATTTAATAAATTCTAGATCATACTTGTTTTATGTTATTACCTTGTGTGTTATATTTCATAGTGCACCAAAAATGACACATTTTTTGGCTAGAAAGATAATTCTCAGATATATTAAGGGAACTATATATTATGGGATAAAGTATATCAGTAAGGGAAAGTTGAATATTTTTTGCAATACAGATATAGACTAGGTAGGTTGTGTCGATGGTAGAAGACCCAAATTTGTTGTCTTTTTCTTTCTGGGAGAAATATATATAAGTTTGTATACAAATAAACAATGATAAGTGACTCTTAGTACTATGTAAACTCAGTATGTAGCTTCCACTCAACCTACAATGAAATTAATTTGGTTGAATACACAATCAATATACTTATTGGTTGATGTGAAATTCCCCCTTCTCTTAGGGTATGATAATCAAAGTGTTATCAATATCACCAAGAATCCAATGTAACATTCATAATCTAAGAACATTGATATTAAATATCACTTTATCAAATAACATGTGGAAAATAAATGAACTAAATATGGAGGTTTTACCAAAAATGGATAAGGTACCTAGTATCTTCACTAAAACATTGTTGAAGGAAACATTTTAAAAGATGAGGTTGATTATGGGTGTTCGGAATCACTCTTTTCAAGGCTAAGGTATGTGATCTATCTCCCCATTATCTTATTATCTTTAAATATTATTTTAAAATGGGGAGAAATATAACAACATAAATATATATATTGATATGTGATTTAACAATTTAGGTAGAGTATATATTTGAGGGTATTTTTTAAAAGGGGTAAGTTGTTATGTCAATATGTGTGTAAGCTATTTTAATAGTTTGTTGAAGTGGATGAAGGAACTTTTTTTATTGGTTGACATTTGTTTTTGGTTTTTTGTTTATTAATCGTTAAGTTCAATAATAAGTTTTAAATGATTGGTAATCACTTATTTATGGAAAACATGGTATTGTTGTTCAATTATTCATGTTTCCTACACCAATATGGCTCATGTAGGCTTAGAATTATTGTATAATGATACATTTATTGAGTTTTAGAGATTTGTTGATTTGTGTTCCTTGTTTGAAAAAAAATACAATGGAGATATTATTGAGACCAAGAGGTGTTGATTTTTTATTGAAGTGAGAATGAATCTAGATAACAGAAAAAAGGTTTGATTATTATGTTTTCATTTGTTTTCAATATATAAATCACCTAAAAAAGTTAATACTTATTTTTAATGTTTCTAGATGGAATGATACAAATAAAAAATTAATATAATATAATGAGGTGATTGGATGAAGGCTAGCAGACTAAGGTGATCTAATAGAAGATATGGCAAATTTGTTTCCAAAAGTTCTGACAGGGACATCGGACTGACTTTTTCAGACAAGGAAAATCAGGTGATGCTTTGTTGTTATTCAAAGAACCAAACATCATGATTATTATAATATATTAATGATTCTATATGAGTTTGATCAAAGGAATATGTTCCAATTTTTTAGATAGAGTTTTATCATACAAAGATTTCTAGATATTGTTTTATAGACATAAAGTTTTTATAAAGATCATCAAATGGAAAACATGATTTCATCTTACAAGAGGATTCCAAAAAAAGTGGAACTAGAGAAATAATAACCTTTTAAAATTTTACTAGATAGATGAGATCCTACAAATAATTACTAGATAAAGGTTTGTTTATATTTATAAATTTTTTATGAAGTCATAAATTATGAAGATATTGAGATGTACATTCAATGCCTCAATAATCATGGTGAAAATATAGTGATTCTGGTAAATATTTCAGGAAGTTTTGAAGGTCATTGATTCTGAGGTTTTTGAAAAGGTATTATGAAGTTTACTAACATATATTTTCTCAAAGGATTTGAAGGTGGTCATTTAAAGAAAGGCTCATGTGTGAAATTTAAATTTGACATGGTAAATTCAAATTTTAAGTTCACACTTCTCCCTTAATTTTTAAATAAATGATAAATATAAAAAGGAGAACAGGTGTATTATGAAGGAGTTATTGAAGAGATAAAGTGATTATTGAGAATCTTGATAGAACCTTTTTTCAAAGAACTGGATAGAGATATTTCATATGAAGAAGTGAGTTACCAAATAGAGAGGAAACAGACACATTATACTAGATAGAGCCGTACTAGACATGAGGTACTGAGTAGAGAAGGGATCATATGGATAGGTATAAAATAGAAAAGTATCAGACAGAGAAGTTCTAGATGAACAAGATTGAACAAGGAAGGTTAGGATGGAGGATTTCATGTTTTTTTCTAAGAAATAGAAGGAAAATAATTTACAAAAAATAAAGTGTGAATAATTAAAGAAGCATAGTGATGATTTTTTTAATCATGTTGGTGAAGGTTCATTTTATTGTTGTGAAATTTATTATATCATTTTATCTATTTAAGAATAACATTCATTTTCTGAAAATTATAGTTTTATGCAAGTGATGGATATACCTTGCTTAATGTAAACTACAAAGGATTGTTTTCTAGTTGATGTGTGGTGTAAGATTTTTTCCTGATCATGCCAAGGACTAGATGCTTTTATAGAGTAGTAAAACAAGTAAATTATTGTGTTTCTATGGGTGTGATTTTATATTGTTTTTTAGTGGAGTAAATTCTCTCTAACTGGAGGTTAATGTTGTTTTAAAAGAAAACAAATATAAAAATATAAGATCATTGATTCACCCCTACCCTCTCAGTGATCACACATATCCTTATTGTTCCTTTCACATACCATGCAATCATTCCATGCAAGAGATAATGTGGTTCAAATAATGTGTCCCATATATATGGGATAATAAGAAGCATCTTGTATATCATCATAAAAAGTTACATCTAAGTTATAAGGAAAATATTATGCCCTACCTAGATCCAATGGAACTAAGCATACAAACACATTCCCATGACAAGATCCTTCCACTAGAACTCTCATTGTGAAAACCCATGAATGAGGGGATGTGATCCCTTGGAAAACACCTTATTTTGTTGGTTTTACTTCTAGTATTTTTCCTTTGTCCATGATTCAATCATCCGCCTTCTTCTCTAAGGCCTCCAGACTTCAAATTATGATGTTTTCAGTGCCTATGATGCTTTTTCATAGATTTTCATATACAAAAATAGTGGCCCAACCTCATTATATATAGAGAATTCCTTCTATTCATCTAGTCAGCACTCACAAACTTATCTTCACAGGTAGAGCATCACACCTCTCTAATCTATACAGATGACCTCCCACTCGGTCGAGGGATTCCACCACCCCAAATAGTACACTCGGTGAATGGTGAAGGATATATCTTGTATCAACCACACTTTCTATAACTACCTCTGGTATTGTACCAAACTGAACTGGGTCAACCTAACCCGTCACCTAATCCAACTCTTGATAAGGCCTCAAGTGTGACTCCCCATACATCAAAGGCTACTGACTACTGCAGAGGTCATAAAGAGGTACAATGGTGATACTATGTGTTCAGATCTGAGTGAAATAAAAATGGAGAATAACCAAACACATACACATCCATGAACATCAGAGTATTCATAATAAATAAATAAATAAAACATTCTATATCAAATGAAATGTGGAAACATATAGACACATGGCCATGCTATAAATTAATAATTTTCCTCCAGTGGTCAAAAAAACATACAAAATAAAAAAATATATAAATAAAAAAGGCTCTAATACTTTCCCTAAGTTGTACTACATACCCAGTCTTCAACATCAATCAAGTCGATCCATCTCAGACCTCAGACTCCACATGAGTGGCTATACTCGACCATGCAATTCTAGGCCTAAACCCCATCCACTTTTCATGTTATTATCAACATAAAATTATACACAAGGGCCTGCACATCCACCAAAGTGCATGTATAGGGGTGAGAAATAAATATCAGTAGACCACCCCCAAAAGTGGTCCTAGATTTTTCAATCATAAAAAGTTCATGAAACAAGTGCTATACTCATAATTTTCAAATACTAACTAACATAATCACTAAAATACTAAAATAAATAAAAATGTATAAAATAATAAAATAATATATAAAAAATTCAGATTTAATGCATCACCCAAGATGGATCTACCCCATTACGACCCAAGTTGGGGGAATTATAACATGTGGATTACCCCTCCACAAGACATTAAGCTAGTTTTCTAGACTATAAGGAGATCAAATATATCTAACATGTCAAAAATCATGAGTTATAACCCCTATAATCTCACCCTAGGAATCAAAAATAAAACACGCACCTCTACCGGGCTCTATGATGCTAATAGCATGATTTTAATTGTCAACATGAACTACAGGGCCACCTAGAAACTGTAACGAACAAAACTTTTGAATAATATTTTATTTCCTAAAAATGTATGTCTTATTATGTCATAATCAATAAAAAATATAAGTATAAATCAAATGTGACCTTTGGGTTTTGATCGTTATATGACCATTGGTCAATATGGCCGTTGAAAACAATAACAATGTTTAACGTTATAGTTGTTTTTTAAAATATAAATAATAATGGATAATTAATGCATAAAGAAGAGTCAATGGACTCATCCAGTAGACTCAGGCCATACAAAGCCCATCTATTGGAGCTTGCGAAGGAGGTAGCATCACTGGGCTTTGCTCTGGACCAAGCCCAAGCCGAGCTTCAACATGTTAAGATTGAACATAATCACCTTTGTGAGAATTTCAAGCTAATAGAAATCACCACTCGGGCAATGTTGTCTGAGCCACCCCAAGATTCTATCACCATTTCACACCTTACTCTTAGGACCTATGTAGGTGTTATAAGGGACTATGTAATGAGGCCTTAGTTACTTTGTGTAATCCTTTTGTATAAATAAAATTTTTATTTCTTATTAGGGTAAAAATTTTGAATTTCAAATGTGAAAGTAAATATAGGATGAATTTTTAGAAGTTTCATATTATTGATGAATATTGAAAAAAAAAGACTATTTTAAAATATTTTTTATAATTTAATTAAATAATAATGTGAAATTATTTTCAAAAAATGGTCATATAGAGTTTTGATTAGTAAGATATTTAAAGTCGGATAAGATCAACTTAATTTTTGGTGAATATTAAATTATGAATAGTAATATTTCCATTATTAATAATAATATGAACAAATAAATAGTAACCTCACTTAATTAAGTATAAATATAATTTTGGCATTTTTAATGGTAATGTGATGTAATATTATAAGTAAATAACTGTTTTAGACATTATTAGTTAAGTATTAGTATTTTTTGGGTAAATAGTGATTATACTTAAAAATTAACTATCTCATATTTATAATATTATTTTCATAAAATGGAGTTCATTTTCAAATTCAGAACATCTATTTTAGGTTGGGGTGAATTTATGATATTTTTATAAAATGTTTTGTTTTTCGGTGAATAGTAAAAATATAGTTTTGAGTTTCAGTGTGTTTAATGACATCATTAATGATGTAATAATGATGTGATAATTCTGGTCAACTCTTGAGGAATAAAATATGTTATGAGTTGTACCATGTGTCCAAAACCATGGGAAAATACCATAGGAAAGCTCATGGTTCTCTAAATACCACTAATGAGGTGTCCCTTGGATATTAAAAAAATATTCCCTCACTTTTACTATAAATACCAACTCATTCCATCATTACTTTCATTCCAAATTCCCCATCAATTAACCTCTAGAATTTTTACCTCCCAAGTAATCCTCCCAAGGTTACCTCAAGCCCACAAGGTCCCAACCTTCGAGTTTTTGAAGTTACTCTTCAAGGTAAGGGAGCCTTTCACCCTCCTCTTTTTTTCAAGACTTCTTTTATGTTATGTCTTTTAGTTTCTATTTTCTTATGTTGGAGTATGCTATTCTATATCCTTATTTCTGTCCATTTTATTTCAAAATGATGAGATACCCTTTCCTCTCTCATCATCTAATTTTATGAATTTTTAAGCGATGTCGTTATGTCACGAACCAAGTCAAGTCACCATCAACCCAATTCCCGACCCGGCTCGTGGCAAGGCCCAAAGGGCGTTCCCGATCCCCACGGGCTGGCATAAGTGCCCGAGTGTCAAATTGAAATTTTGGGAATGATTTACCTATATAAACAACCAGGAATAACCACAAGTAAACTGAACTCAAAACAACATTGGAACACAAGTCTTTAAACAACAAAAGTGAGTCTCGAAAACAACTACAACCCAACCACAACTAACTCCAAAAGGGGTGACCAAAAACCAAGTCAGTAATCGTCACCTGATGTAGGGATACCACCGTACGGCCTTCACCATCAACGCCAAGTCAGAAGAAGTTGCTAATAACTCGGACCACCGCTCTCAAAACCTTTCCATTTCCCTGCATCAGACATAATCAGATCTACTTACACCCAAGGGTGTAAGTAGGGTGTGAGAAATATCTCAATATGTTGGCACTAGAGAAAAGATTCTGCATGTAAAGGTTAGGTGACCAAAACAGTTTTCAGGTTTAAATTATAGAAAATAAATAAATGCACTAACAATTTAATTAAAACAGTTTTTAAAGAAATACAGTTTTAAATAGGGAATGGGGTTTTTGGTACTAAAAGAAAATAAAACAATTCTTACCTTTTTACACCACAGAAGTCACACAATCAACCAGTGATGAGTATATAATCACACAGGAGCAAAAAAAGTGGGAGAGGCCCTAAAGGGACTAAATCTGTGTGGGGCCCTAGAACCCCACGTCTCGGTGTACCAAAAAATCCATATCATACGTTCCCGTGCATGAGCCACTAGAAGGGAAAAACCTCCATAACCTAGTGGTCTCCAGTCATTATCCAAGGTTTAGTTAGTGTTGTAAGCATCAATCCAGCTAAGTAAAACTAGGTCAGGGCCACTCCCGAATCACTAGTATGCTAGTCTAGTCCACCCACCTAGTACCCAGGCTTCCCATTTTGTGCTCAACGTTCAAATTTCACCCTACTCATCAAGGTCAAGACACAACACACCTTGATGTCAACTAAGTCAAACACCATACACCTAGGATGTCAACTAAGTCAACCATCATATTTACACATTCCATATAAATGAATAAAAAAATAACCATTAAAGGTATCACACACAATAGTGATCCTCAGAAATAGAACACAATGTACAAGAACTACATAGTCCAATAAACTACACAATTCCAAGATCCAAACTAAAATTTATCAAACAGTTAAAACAAATTGGTTTAGTAGTTTTAAATAAAATAAAACAACACAATCATCAGTGCCAAAACTCACTCGAACGCACACTAATACTGTAATAGGAATCAAATTTCAACTGTTTCATTTGTTCAAAAACCAAAGGCACAATATAGTAAAAACCACACAACCTAAACATGCCACTGATAAAAATAAAACACCAAATTCTACCAACCAAAAGCAACAACTCACAGCAGCAATTAAATAAAAGACATGTTAATTTTATTAAACCAGCAAACTAATTGATCAGATAATCGAATCATGTGAAACCACCTACCTCAAAGTAGGTATGAAAAACAGATACAGCGCAACACTCCCACTGCGCAATGGTCGCACTGCACGGATCTTTCAAAAAGGTCCTAAAATAGTAAACCAAGTAACCTCAATATCAACCCAGTAGAACATCAATGGTCTATAAAAAAATAAACATCAGCAATTAAATAACTTAGTTAACCATTAAACAAGTTCAATAATAATTAAATTAATTAATTAAAAATTAAACAAAATAAATTAAATAATTTGATTAACAACTAAAAAAATTTAATTAATTAATTAACAGATAAAAAAATTCAATAATAATTAAATAAATTAATTAAAAATTAAAAAAATCAATTAAATAAATTTATTAACAACTAAAACAAATTTAATAAATTAATTAACAATTAAACAAAACAAAATAATTAAATAAATTAAATCCAAACCCCTACCCACGGGAATCATCGGAATGACGACTGAGGGGCGGCGCGGTGGTTGTCCAGCGAGCACGAATCGAGTTGCGGGGAGGCTATCTGGTGGGCGCGAGTGGGGGTGTGGAGCGGCTGTTCAGAAAAAGGAAGGAGGGGCGCCGGCTGGTCAGTATGGGAAGGGATAGAGGGAGGCTGGCAGCCAGCTGGGAGAGGGGAAGGGCAGGGAGGCCAAGCGGGGAGGAGAGGAAGGGGGCGCGGTGGATGAGGGGGAGAAAGAGGTGGGGCGTAGCGAATAGAGGGAGGAGGATAAGGGTAGGTGTGGATGAGCGGGGAGGAGAGGAGGAAAAGAGGGAGGCATGGCCAAGCGGGGAAGAGAGGAGGGGAAGAGGGAGGCTGCGGGGAAGGGAAGGGAACAGGGGAGGTGGGGAACCGCGGGGAAGAGAGGATAAGGGAGGGAGAGAAGGAGAAGAAAAAAGGGAGGAGGGAGAGAGACGTGGGGGAGAAGAAATGTTAGGAAAGAAAAAAAAGAAAATATAAATAAGGGGGTGGTGTCTAGGGTAGGAATTAGGAGGGGAGAGAAAAAAAGAAAATGAGATAAAATAAAAAATGAAAAGAAAGATAAAATAAAATAAAATAGAAAAGAAAGAAAAAAATAGAGAGGAATGGGGGAAGAAATGAGGGAAGGAAATAATAAAAAAAATAAAAAAAATAAAATAACTAGATTTAAATAAATAAAAACTGGATTTAAACGGTATTAGTAAAGAGGTCTGATCGCGCGTCGGGTGGGCTACGTGGCTTCGGTCGTGCCCTGCTCACACGTCAAACATTTTCAAACAAATGTTCGCTGACCAGTGCAAGAAGCGTGCCACGCGTCAGGCTCAACGTGCTTTACAACAAAATAATTATAAAAAGGGTAGATGATCTTATAAAATTAAAATTAAAATTAAAATCATACCTTACGTGAAATCCAGGTGCAACAATTCTCCCCACCATTAAAACTTTCCACCCTCGGAAAGTCAGCTCGAAGCCTGATCAGAGAATAGAAAAGGGTACTCCTGCTCAACCCAAGACTTTCACTCCCAAGTCTCATGCTCTTCATTCCCGTGCTGCAAAAGAATATGAACCAAAGGAGTGGACTTCCCACGTAGCACCTTCTCTTGAGAATCCACTATCCGCATTAGCCGCTCAAACACTGATAAGTCTGGCTCAATCTCCAACTCCTCCCAATTCAACACATGTGACGGGTCGGGATTATACTTTTTTAGTTGGGAGACATAGAATACGTCATGAATCGACGTCAACTATGATGGAAAAGCTAACCTGTAATCCACCTTTCCAATCCGCTCAGTAATCTGGAAAGGCCCAACATACCTCGGTGTCAGCTTCCCCTGCTTCCCCAAGTGGCGGTGACCAAAATGAGGGGCCACCTTCAAGAACACTATGTCCCCCACTAAAAACTCAAGATCCTAACGCCTCTAGTCTGCATAAGATTTGGGAAGACTCTGAGCTGTCAACAACCGCTGCCTAATCAGCTTGACTTTTTCAGATGTCTCCTAAACAAGGCTCGGTCACAAGAGTGAGGTCTTGCCTACCTCAGCCCAACACAAAGGAGATCGACAAGTCTGGCCATAGAGTGCCTCAAAGGGTGCCATTCTAATGGAAGATTGGTAAGATTTATTATAAGCAAACTCAACCAATCCTAAATGGATATCCCAAGAACCTCCAAAATATAACACACAAGCTCGGAGCATGTCTTCCAGAATCTGATTCGCAAGCTCCGTCTGGCCATCCGTTTGAGGGTGGTATGCCATGATCATCTTAATCGGTGACCCCAAATCCTACTGGAGGCCTCCCCAAAACTGAGATGTAAAGCGGGGGTCCCTGTCAGAAACAACTGTTGACGGCACACCGTGAAGTTTGACCACCTCCTGAACATACAAACGGCCCAGCTCATCCACCTTAGTTGTATCTCTAATCGGGATAAAGTGGGCTAACTTGGTCAAATTATCAATCACTACCCAAATCACATTCCTCACCCGAGGTGTCCGAGGCAAGCTAATGATGAAGTCCATGGCGACCTCGTCCCACTTCCAGGTAGGAATGGGTAGTGGCTGAAGCAACCCAGATGGCCTCTGATGCTCTGCTTTTACCTGCTGACAAGTGTAGCATCTCGATACAAAGTCGGATATGTCCCACCTCATACCCGGCCACTAGAATTGGCGACAAACATCGTAGTACATCTTGGTAGCACCAGTATGGATGGACCACTGAGATTGGTGTCTATCCTGCATCACCACCTTCCGTAGAGACAACGGAACCACTGCACGGCCCTTGAAGCACAAGATCCTCTCGGGAGACAAAGACCAATTGGAAGGGCTCTCCCCACCATGAAGAAACTGCATGGATCGCTGACACAGCTCATCGCCAGGCTGCTCCCGCTGGATCAACTCCAGAAGAGCGGGAGTCAAATGAATGCTAGCCAAGAAAGTACCTCTGCTATGCTCCCTGCTCTCCAAGTGCATCTGGGTGAACATCCACATAAAAGTCCACTCATTGCTGGACTTCCTCAATTCTTGCACTAGCACCTTCCTACTCAAAGCATCAGCCACCACATTACCCTTTCCTGGGGTATAGACAATATCAAAGTCAAAACCCTGCAGGTACTCGATCCAGCGGCGCTACCTCATATTTAGATCCTTCTGATAGAAAATGCAGGCTAGGCTCTTATGGTCAGAATAGACCACAAATTTCTCCCCAAAGAGGTAGTGATTCCAAGTCTTCAGGGGTGAATCACTGCTTCCAACACTAAGTCATGATTCGGATAATTCTTCTCATGTGTCCAGAGCTGGCGAGAACCATAAGCCACCACATGGTCATCCTGCATGAGCACACACCCAAGGCATGTACCTGAAGAATCACGATAAACCACATAGACCTTTCCGGATTCTGGTAAGGTCAACACAAGTGCGGTGTTCAACCGCAGCTTCAACTCCTCAAAGTATTTCTGACACTGTGGGCTCCATTAAAACTTCACCCCTTTCCGGGTGAGTGCGATCATGGAGGAGGAAAGCCACGAGAAGTCTTGGACTAAGCGCCTGTAATAGCCTGCCAAGCCCAAAAAACTTCTGATCTCAAACACATTCATCGACTGCTCCCACGACATAACTACACTAATCTTCTTAGGATCCACTAAAACCCCTTGTTCTGAGACGACATTCCCCAGAAACTTCACTTCCCTGATCCAGAACATGCACTTAGAGAGTTTGGCATACAGGCAATGGTCCCGCAAAGTTCTCAGAAAAATCCACAGGTGATGCTCATTCTCCTCCTCAGATCCTGAATAAAATAGGATTTCGTCCACAAATACCACAACAAATGAGTCGAGATATTGGTGGAACACCCTATTCATGAGTTCCATGAAAACTGCAAGAGCATTCATCAATATGAAAGTCATGACCAAGTACTCGAAATGACCATACCTGCTTCGGAAAGCCGTCTTCAGGATATCTGCTTCTCTCACCCTGAGCTGGTGGTATCCCGAACACAAATCGATCTTGGAGAACCACTTTTCCCCCTTCAGATGGTCAAAAAAATCATCAATCTGAGTCAAGGGGTATTTATTCATGATGGTCACCTTATTTAATTTCAGGTAATCAATGCACAACCGGAGGGTTCCATCGGCCTTCTTCGTGAATAAAACTGGGGCGGCCCAAGGAGAGACGCTCAGGCATATGAATCCTTTGGATTCTAAATCTTCCAACTATATCTTTAATTCCCTCAATTTGGTGGGGGTCATGCGATATGATAGAAGAGATATAGGCTATGTTCTCGGCACCAACTCAATCGAAAACTCCACATCCCGCTCTGGGGGTATGCTTGAAAAATCATCTGGGAATACCTCTGGGAACTCATCCACTACAGGAGGTAACCCACCCTAAGAAACACCACCATCGTCCTCCAGTGCGAGCGACGACAACTGATAATCCAGATTCCCCAACTCAGGGAGTGAAGGTCTCGCACAACCCAACCGAGGGTCCCATTCTCCATGAAATATCTGAGGACTCCCATATGGTGCCATAAAGCTGACTCGGTGCCAATAGCAGTCAATATGCGCTTGAAAGCGCACCAACCAGTCCATGCTGAGGATCACATCAAATAGGTCTGTATCAAGGACCAAGAAGTCCCACTCCATCTCGACTCCTGACACAGAGAGTGCGCACAACGGGCACCTAAGACCCTTCTCCTTTTTCTTACCCAGCGGTGTCACTAACTCCATTGCAATAGATAAAATCTAGGTTAGAAGGCTCAACAAGTTTACAAGATGGGTAGATATAAAAGAAACTAAAGAACTAGTATCAAATAAAACTGCAACTATAGAAGATGCAATCAGAATGGTACCTCAAATAGTTGAAGGCTCTGCGTCAGATCCCGCTGGTGCATGATCCACAGCATGCAGATGCCTGGTCCCTGCTTGAGAACGACCACTTGCATGTGGCTCTACCCTAATTTGGCTCTACCCTGAAGACGATCTAGTCATACCACCACGGCCACCGAACTGAGATCCCGGTGTCCTGGTCAGCTCTGACTGCACTGATACTCCCCCGGAAGCCACAGATCGAATCCCACTCTGGTGAGGGCGCGTCACTCTGCAAAAGTGTTGTACATGCCCCATGATCCCACACCGATAGCAAGGCCTAGGAGGAGTGGGACATATAGATCATATGTTCCCTGCCCTTCCCTACTGATGGCACAAAACAGACCTCATATCAGAATCCCCAGATGAAGTCTGCCTGGAGGGATGGCCTGAGCTGCCACCACTCTTCTTCCACTACTCATCACGCTTCCTCTTCTTCTCTGAAGAACTGTCACTGCCAAAACCTGATACCGATCCAGAAAACCCTGACTTTTCTCTCTGGTCAATCTCAACCATGCAAGCACGATCGACCACCTCGGCATAAGTCCCCAGCTTGAATAAGAAAACCTGAGAGTGGGTTTCTGGTCGAAGGCCCTTCTCAAACTTTCGAGCTTTCAAGTATTCACTTGAAATGATCTCAGGTGCGTACCGCACTAGCTCAGTGAAGCGGTTCGCATACTTCATCACTGTCTGATTCCCTTATGAAAGATCCATGAACTCTCGGGATCTAGAGTAGGCTAGGAACTCTGGATAGTACTAATCGTTGAAGATAACTTTGAAATCTTTCCAACTCATATACTCATGTTTCCCAGCTTGAATCACTGATTCCCACCATTTGCGACTGGAACCCTCTAGCTAGAAAGTGGCACACTTTACCCTAACTTCCTCGAGAATTTTAGGGAATTCAAACATGCGTTATATCTTTTCAAGCCATTCCTCTGCCTCATGAGGTTATGAACTACCTCAAAAAGAAGGAGGTTTATTCTTCAGAAACTCCTGGTCTTTATCCTTCTTGGAGCCAGATTGAACCCCTCTAGCTGGAATAGGGGTAGGGGTAGGAGTCGCCCCTTGTCCTAAATCCTGAACAGCTCGGACCACAGCCTCTACCAATCTCTGATCAAGAAGCACGGGAGAACTCTCTTTGGATTCCTCCCGTGGGTGCATGGGAGCTCTCCGGGGAGGCATCTTGCTGCAAGGAGAAATAGTTGTAAAAGAAAACCATCAATATCTCATATCTCAAGAGAAAAAAAATTCAGCAAGATAAATAATCATCATTCAACCAAACTTGAAAAAATAACATTGTGCCAAAACTCTAATTTTCCTCCTGGTGTCCACGCACAGTCTGCAGCCTGTATGTCCCACCTAGAAAAGAAGTCAAACAAGTATCCTGACATTCCATGGTGACTCAGTGTCTGTCAAGAGGTGTGCTGGTCAGGCACCCTACACGCAACCAGAATTCCGAGCCCTGACAGTTCTAACTCATGTCTATCCAGACTCATCCCAAATAACATAAAAAAATAGCTAAACCTCCCTCTGATACCATTTTTTCACGAATGAAGTCGGGTCGCCATCAACCCGACACCTGACCCGGCCCGTGGCAAGGCCCGAAGGGCGTTCCCAATCCCCACGGGCTGGCACAAGTGCCTAGGTGTCAAATTGAAATTTTGGGAACGATTTACCTATAAAACAACCAGGAATAACCACAAGTAAACCGAACTCAAAACAACGTTGCAACACAAGTCTTTAAACAAAAAAAGTGAGTCTCAAAAACAACTACAACCCAACCACAACTAACTCCAAAAGGGGTGACCAAAAACTAATTCTGTAATCGTCACCTGATGGAGGGATACCACCTTCCGGCCTTCACCACCAACGCCAAGTCAGAAGAAGCAGCTAACAACTCGGACCACCGCTCTCAAAACCTTTGTCTTTCCCTTCATCATACATAATCCATTATACTAACACCCAAGGGTGTAAGTAGGGTGTGAGCAATCGATCAATAGATTGGAACCAGAGAAAAGATTCTGCATGTAATGGTTAGGTGACCAAAACAGTTTGCAGGTTTAAATTATAGAAAATAAATAAATGTGCTGAGAATTTAATGAAAACAGTTTTTAAAGAAAGACAGTTTTAAATAGGTAACGGGGTTTTTGGTACTAAAATAAAATGAAAAAATTATTATCTTTTTACACGACATAATTCACACAATCAATCAGTGATGAGTATATAATCGCAAAGGAGCAACAAAAGTGGGAGAGGCCCTAAAGGGACTAAAGCTGTGTGAGGCCCTAGAACCTCACGTCTCGGTGTACCAAATAATCCATATCATATGTTCCCATGCATGATCCACTAGTAGGGAAACACCTCCATAACCTAGTGGTCTCTAATCATCATCCAAGGTTTTTTTAGTGTTGTAAGCGTCAATCCAGCTAAGTGAAACTGGGCCGGGGCCACTCCCGAATCACTAGCACGCTAGTCTAGTCCACCCACCTAGTACCCAGTCTTCTCCTTTTGTGCTCAATGTTCAAAGTTCACCCTACTCATCAAGGTCAAGACACAACACACCTGGATGTCAACTAAGTCAAACACCATACACCTAGGATGTCAACTAAGTCAACCATCATATTTACACATTCCATATAAATGAATAAACAAATAACTATTAAAGGTATCACACACAACAGATATCCTAAGAAATAGAACACACGTGAAAGAACTACATAGTCCAATAAACTACACAATTCTAAGAGCCAAACTAAAATTTATAAAACATTTGAAACAGATTGGTTTAGTAGTTTTAAAGAAAATAAAACAACACAATCATCAGTGCCAAAACTCACTCGAACACACACTAAGACTTTAACAGGAATCAAATTTCAACTGCTGCATTTTTTCAAAATCCAAAGGCACAACACAGTAAAAACCAGACAACCTAAACATGCCACTGATAAAAATAAAACACCAAATTATACCAACCAAAAGCAATAACTTACAGCAGAAATTAAATAAAATACATGTTAATTTAATTAAACCAGCAAACTAATTGATCAGATAACTGAAGCATGCGAAACCACCTACCTCAAAGTAGGTATGAAAAGGCGATACAGTGCAGAACTCCCGCTGCGCAATGGTCGCACTGCACGAATCTATCAAAAAGGTCCAAAAATAGTAGACCAAGTAACCTCAATGCCAACCTAGTAAAACATCAGCAGTCTATTAAAAAATAAACATCAGCAATTAAATAAATTAGTTAGCCATTAAACAAGTTCAATAATAATTAAATAAATTAATTAACAATTAAACAAAATCAATTAAATAATTGGATTAACAGCTAAACAAATTTAATTAATTAATTAACAAATAAACAAATTCAATAATAATTAAATTAATTAATTAACAATTAAAAAAAATCAATTAAATAAATTTATTAACAACTAAAAAAATTTAATAAATTAATTAACAATTAAACAAAAAAATAATTAAATAAATTAAATCCAAACCCCTAACTATGGGAATCGTCAGAATAACGACCGAGGGGCGGCACGGCGGCTGTCCGGCGAGCACAAATCAGGTTGCGGGGTGGCTGTCCGGTGGGCGTGAGCAGGGGTGCGGAGCAGCTATCTGGCAAAAGGAAGGGAGTCGTCTGGTCGGTTCGGGAAGGGATGGAGGGAGGCTGGCAGCCTACTGGGAGAGGGGAAGGGCGGAGAGTCCAAGCGGGGAGGAGAGGAAGTGGGCATGGTGGATGAGGGGGAGAAAGAGGTGGGGCGCAGCGGATGGAGGGAGGAGGAGAAGGGGAGGCACGGACGAGCGGGGAGTAGAGGAGGGGAAGAGGGAGTCATGGCCGAGCGGGGAAGAGAGGAGGGGAAGAGGGAGGCTGCAGGGAAGGGAAGGGAACAGGGGAGGTGGGGTGCAGCGGGGAAGAGAGGAGAAGGGAGGGAGAGAAGGAGAAGAAAAAGGGGAGGAGGGAGAGAGACGTGGGGGAGAAGAAAGGGTAGGAAAGAAAAAAAAAAGAAAAGAGAAATAAGGGGGTGGAGGATAGGGTAGGAATTAGGAGGGGAGAGAAAAAAAGAAAATGAGATAAAATAAAAAAAATAAAGATAAAATAAAATAGAATATAAAAAAAGAAAAAAAATAGAGAGGAATGGGGGAAGAAATGAGGGATATGAAATAATATAAAAAATATAAAAAATAAAATAACTAGATTTAAATAAATAAAAACTAGCTTTAAACGGTATTAGTAAAGAGGTCCTCTCATGCGCTAGGTGGGTTGCGTGGCTTCGGTCGTGCCTTGCTCACGCGTCAAGTGTTGTCAAACAAAGGTCTGCTGACCAGCGCAAGAAGCGCACCACGCGTCAGGCTCGACGCGCTTTCCAACCAAATAATTATAAAAAGGGCAGATGAACTTATAAAATTAAAATTAAAATTAAAATTATATCAGACGTGAAATCCTGGTGCGACGCGTTAGGCTGTCGGATTTTTGTAAGGAAAATCTCAACTTCTCTTTTTCCATTCAAGTTCTCTTCTATGTGGTATGTCTTTGAAGATTCAATACCATGTTCTTATTTCCATTTTATTCTTTCCCTATACTATATTATTATTCTTTTATGAATGGTTGACCCCTTTCCCCTCTCTTTTTAATTTTTTCTAAAACCATGTTGTATAGCCGTCATGCTGTAGAATTTTCATATCAAAATCTCTCTCTCTCTCTCTTTCTCAAGTAATTATATTATTTTATTTATTTTAATACCAAAACCTATTTAATTTCTAGGGGTATTAATCAATACATAAAAATGATATATTTTATTCTAGAATTTACATATATAAAACTCTCATTCCCTTTTTGTGGGTTATAAATGACATAATGATCATGTTTTTAATCACTTTTTAAAACATCATGATTTTGATATGAAACCCATTTATTTTATTATATTTGAGTTATATATTAAATTTTTGATTATGATCTATTTGGATCACATGAAAATAATGAAATATTAATGGTACACCCTGATAGTGCTCTAATGAATTGGGTAAAGAAATTAATCTCTAGAAATAATAAGTTTTACGATACCTTAGTGAATAACCTTGGTAATTTTTATGACACCTTGGGGATGGACCTTGGTGATATGATTATGAATGTATAAATTAAATGTTGTAGCCACATTTTCAAGTTACGATTCAAGATATGTTTTCTATAATATTCATATTTATCATTCCTTTATGATATTCCTCATGTTCTTATTGATATCTCTCAAGTTCAAATGTAAATTGTTTCACTTGTTTTCCCTTACTAGGCCTTCTGATCACCATTTCCTTTGATGTATGTCCCCAAGTTATGAGATGTATTAATTGTACATTGGATGAAATTTTCAATAATCCTTTCAATAGGATTAAAATAATGTTATATGTTTTCATGTATTATGTTCTCTTTTTCCAAGACACTAGACTTTAAAGATCCTCTATTTGTAAAATGTAATGAAAAGTTATGTAATAAAAATGTGGGATTACATAGTTGGTATCAAAGGACAATTTATTTATTTTTGGAAATTAGGATATGAAAACTTTAGGAAGAACCCTATAGAAATGTTTAAATATAGGAAAACTTCTAGGTATTTTTGGGAAATATTAAGTAAGTGGTTTCTGAGAAAATAAATCCCTCTATGGATATGAACAAGTGGATGTGGCTCTAGAACTAATGTATCTAGGGGTAAAACCCAAAAACACTACTTTGAGCTAGACTCAAATGGGAACTGGTGCACAACAATGGGCCTTGATGTACTCCTATTTTGACACTCCTAGGGGATATGTTTGGTTAATCACAATGAATCATTATGAAGGATTCATAGAGAAATGTAATTTTTGTTAAAGAATAATATGTTTAAGAATTGATTTTTAAGACATAAAGATCATTTATAGATAAAATATTTTTAAATGAAATAGTTTTCTCACTAAGGTTTTATTATTTTAGAAAATTGAGGGTAATAGGAGAAACATTGAAAATGGTGACTGCAATGGACCGTACGCTGATGGCCCTCCGATGGAATCCAGAATAGAAACTTTCATGAGAATTATGAACCAACCGACTCAAGTTATGGGAAATAACTTTAATCAAGCTGAGAGAATGATTTCACCGTGAATGGAAGAAATTTATATAGATTTCTTTATTGTAAATGTCCACTAACCTTCAGTGGATCTACCAACCCATTGATTGTTGAACAGTGGATCAGCACTATCGAAAAGATTTTTTCTGTGATCCACTATTCATAACAAGAGAAGGTCGCCCTATCTATTTACTGCTTAGAGGGAGAAGTTGATCAGTTGTGGAAATTTATTAAAAACATTATTCCAAGAGTAGAGGTTGAATATTTAGAGTGGGAATAGTTTAGGGGGATCTTCTTCAATAAGTATATCCCTCGTTCGATGAGAGAGAAGGAATTTCTTGAGATGAAGCAAAAGGAAATTGAATATGTGGAAAGATATGAGTTGAAATTAACAAGGATTTCACGTTACACCTCTATATTTTTCATGGATCTAAATGGTAAGGTTGATATATTCTTCGATGGACTAAGACCTCATCTGCGGAAGAATCTAGCCAACTGAGACTATGATAGCTATGAGAAGATTGTGTGAAGTGCTATGAAAGTATAACTAGAGTTTTGGGAGACTTAGGGGTTTCATAAATCCAATGATGATAAGAGATAATTAGATCCAAGATTAGGGAGGATCTTTGATTAGGGAAGAGGAGGCATGAAAGTGAAACGTCCCACGTGTAATAAGTGTGGGAAGAAGCATTAAGGGAATTGCCTGCTCAGGAGTGGGAAATTCTACAAGTGTGGAAGAGGTGGCCATATCACATGGAATTTTCATAGTGAGGTGAGGCCTAAACATCCTAACACTAAATAAAATGGGAAGATGGTGAATTCCCTACCTGAAGTCCAATGATTCAAGTGTGGACAGCTTGGGCACTTTGCCAATCACTATTCAAATCTAAGGGCAGTGGAGGGGAATCACCATTATCCTCAGAAAAGGAAAAGGTAGAAATGTTGTGCTTTTTCTATTATGACAGCTAATTTGGAAACTCCAAATTATGTGGTGGAAGGTACTCTTTTTGTTCTCTCAAAGATAGAAAGTACTTTGTTTGATTATGGTTCTACGCATTCCTTTATCTCCTCCAAGTTTGCAAAGAATTTAGAATCAACCCCTAAATTACTAAAAGTAGAGTTATCAGTCAAGACTCCTGGTGAGATTATCCAACTATCTTCAATGTTTAGAAACTCTAGTATTTACTTTAGTGAGCACAATCTTATCACAAATCTAATAGTCATTCCCATTCTAGAATTCAACATTAAACTAGGGATGGATTGGTTCTTAAATAATAATGCTAAGATCAAATGCTGAAGCAATGAAATATTAGTAGTCTTGAATGGTAAACCTAAAGATATATTACATGGAGAGATTTCTTGACCATATCTTTTTCTACAAGCACCTCCTATAGCCTTATTTATGGAGTTGATTGGTGAATAAGAATAAAATAGTGAGGTTATAATGATAGAAAATGTCCTCATAATCTAGGAATACATTGACATATTTCTTAAGGAGTTACCCAGACCTCCCCTAGAAATAGGGGTAGAGTTCTCCATTGAAATAGTACCTAGATTTCATCCAATATCAAAGACCTAATATAGGATAGAAAATGTGGAGCTGGAGAAATTAAAGAAGAAACTCCAGGATCTTTTGGAGAAGGGGTTTATCTGACCGAGTGTGTCTCCTTAGGATGAACCTATTCTCTTTGTGAAGAAGAAGGATGGATCAATGCAGTTATGCATTGATTATAGAGAACTAAATGGGATCATAGTGAATAAAAAATACCGTCTTCTAAGAATTGATGACTTATTTAACCAACTTCATGGGGATAAATTATTTTCTAATACTGATATTCGATCTGTTTATCATCAATTGCAGATGAAGAAATAAGATATTCAAAAAAGTTCATTCTAATCAAGATATGGGCATTATGAGTTTGTTGTTATGCCCTTTGTCTTGACTAATTCTCTAGCTATTTTTATGGATTTGATTATTAGAGTCTATAAGGACTACCTTGATAAAATTGTGGTAGTTTTTATTGATGATATTCTGATATATTTGAAAATTCATGAGGAGCATAAGGATCATATAAGGGTTATTTTTCAAACTATATAGAAGGAGATGATTTTTGGAAAGTTCATCAAATGTGAATTTTGGTTACAAAAAGTTGCTTTCTTGGGGAACATTGTAACCAATGAAGGAATCACATTTGACCCTACAAAGACAAAGGTTGTATAGGAGTGGCCTCAGCCTACAAAAATAACTCATATTTGTAGTTTCCTTGGATTAGTGGGATATTATAGGAGGTTTTTGAAAATCTTTTCATGAATTTACAATACATTAACCAAGTTAACTTGAAAAGGGGTCAATTTGATCTGAACACAGGATTTTGAGGAAAGTTTCCAAGAGCTGAAGAAGAGATTGGTTACTACACCCATGTTAACTCTTCCCTCAAGTGGAGAAGGATTCATTATTTTTAGCGATGCATCTCTGAAAGGTCATGGGTGAGTACTTCTGAAAAATGAAAAGGTGATTGATTATGCTTCTCAACAGTTGAAGACTCATGAGAAAAACTATCCTACGCATGATCTTGAGCTGGCTGCAGTTGTTTTTTATCTGAAGATATGGGGGCACTATCTTTATGGAGAGAAATGTGATATATACACAGACCATAAAAGTTTGAAGTATATTTTTACACAAAAGGAATTAAAAATGAGATAGAGGATATGGTTTAAACTTCTTAAAGACTATTATTATTCTATTCATTATCATCCCAGAAGAGAAAACAAATTCGTTGATACATTAAGTAGGAAAGACCCAGTTGTTCTGTCCATGATGAGGATTTAAATAGATCCTTTGATAAATTACCTAGTAAATCTGGACATGGTAATTGTAAGGGAAGTTATATCATCAACCCTATCCCAAATTATTTCTCAAATATCATTAATAAATAAGATCAAGAAAGATCTAAAAGAAGATCCTTTGTTACAGAAGAAGTTTAAGGATATGAAGGATGGGAAGCTCCCTGAGTTCAATATTGATCAACAAGGTGTACTGAAATTTTGTACAAGACTATGTGTTCTATCTATTCTGGAAATAAAGAAGGAGTTGATGGATGAATCTCATAGATCTTCTTTCTCTATACATCTTGAAAGCATGAAAATGTATAGGGCCCTTCGTGATCATTATTGGTGGGATAATATGAAAAAGGATATTGTTGACTACACTACAAGGTTCCTAGTATGTCAGTAAGTGAAGACAGAGTGATAGCTTCCTAAAGTTGTATTACAACTACTACCCATACCAGCATATAAGTGGGACAATATCACTATGTAATTTTTCACTAGTATCTCGAGAACTTCCAAAGGAAATAATGCAATATGGGTTATAGTGGACCATCTTACCAAAAATTCCCGTTTTATATATATTTTGGGAATATTTCTCTCTTGATCAACTTTCTAGGATTTATGTGAAGGAAGTGGTAAGGTTTTATGGAGTTCCACTTCCTATCGTATCACATCGTGATCCAAGGTTCGCATCAAAATTTAGGAGAAGTTTTCAACATGCTCTAAGTACCAAATTAAATTCCAGTGCGTCTTATCACCCCCAAACAGATGGCCAATCTAAAAGGACTATTCAAACACTTGAGGACATACTAAGAACATGATTAATGGAATTTAAGGGTGGATGGGATCAACATCTTCCATTATTGAGTTCTCTTATAACAACAGCTTCCACTCAAGCATTCAAATGGAACTTTATGAATCTCTATATGGGAAGCAGTGTATAACTCCTAATTTTTGGGATGAAGTTAGTGAGAGAATGATTCTTGGGCCTAATCTTGTGTAGGAGATGAAAAAAAGGTTTGTTCCATCCAGAAACACATTAAGTATGCTCAGAGTCATAAAAAGAGATTTGTTGACAACCGTCTAAGGGACTTGGAGTTTTATGTTGGTGATAAATTATTTCTTCAAATTTCACCTTATAATAGAGTAATAAGGTTTGGGAAGAAAGGGAAGCTCAGCCCTAGGTACATTGGCCCCAATAAAACCCTTTATTTCGTAGGAGCAGTGGCCTATCATCTTGCACTTCCTCCAAATATAGAACAAGTTCATGATGTCTTCCATGTATCCCTCTTGAGGAAGTATATACATGACCCTTCACATGTACTCAATCCAGAGGTGGTGCAATTAGAACATGACTTCTCTTATGAGGAACATTAGATAGAGATATTGGATTATAGATACAAGGTTATACACAACAAGACTACCCACCTTGTTAAAGTGTTGTGGAGGAACCACAAA
The DNA here is from genome assembly GCA_963277665.1 of Viscum album. Classification (NCBI taxonomy): domain Eukaryota; kingdom Viridiplantae; phylum Streptophyta; class Magnoliopsida; order Santalales; family Viscaceae; genus Viscum; species Viscum album. The sequence goes on from OY728155.1 coordinate 44,924,401, forward strand.
TATGAAGAAGTATTTTGGGAACCAGAGGAGTATATGAGGCAAAAGTACCCACACCTTTTCTATTCTGAGGGTATGAGTTGAAATTTCAGGGATAAAATTTCTTAAGGGGGGGATAATGTAACGACCCGAACTTTTGAATAATATTTTATTTCCTAAAAATGTATGTCTTACTATTTCATAATCAATAAATATATATATATATATATAAGTATAAATGAAATGTAACCATTGGATTTTGACCATTATATGACCATTGTTCAATATGACCATTGGAAAGAATAATAATTTTTAACATTATAATTGTTGTTGAAAATATAAATAATAATGGATAATTAATGAAGAAAGAAGAGTCGATGGCCTCATCCAATAGACTCGGGCCATACGAAGCCCATCTGTTAGAGCTTGGGAAGGAGGTAGCATCACTAGTCTTTGCTTTGGATCAATCCCAAGCTGATATTCAATATGTTAATCTTGAATGTAATCTCATTTGGGAGAATTTCAAGATGATAGAAATCACCACTCGGGCAATTTTTTCCAATCCGCCCCAAGATTCTATCACCATTACACACCTTACTCTTAGGTCCTATGCAGATGTTATAAGGGGATATGTAATGAGGCCTTAATTACTTTTTGTAATCCTTTTGTATAAATAAAATGGTTATTTTTTATTGTGGTAAAAAAAATTAATTTTACTTGTCAAAATAAATATAGGATAAATTTTTAGAAGTTTCAAATTATTAATGAATATTGAAAAAAAAGAGTATTTGAAAATATTTTTTATACTTTAAATAAATAATAATGTAAAATAATTTTCAAAAAACGATTATATACGGTTTTGATTAGTAATAAATTTAGAGTATTATTAGTAATATTACCTTTATGAATAGTAATATGACCAATGGAATAGTAACCTCACTTAATTAAGTATAAATATATTTTAGGCATCTTGAATGGTAATGTAATGTAATAGAATAAGTAAATAACTGTTTTAGAAATTATTAGTTAAGTATTGGTAATTTTTAAGGTATATAGTTATTTTACTTAAAAATTAAATATCTCATATTTATAAAATTATTTTCATCAAATGTAGTTCATTTTTGAATTCATAACATTGATTTTAGGTTAGGGTGAATTTATGAGATTTTTATAAAATGTTTTGTTTTTCGGTGAATAGTAAAAATACAGTTTTGAGTTTCGGTGTGTTTAATGACATAATTAATGATGTAATAATGATTTGATAATGTTGGTAGACTCTTGAGTAATGAAATATGTTATGAGGTGTACCAAGTGGCCAAAACCATGGGAAAATACCATGTTCAAGACCATGGTTTTTCAAATACCACTAATGAGGTGTCCCTTGGAAATTAATAAAATATCCCTTCACTTTTTCAATAAATACCAACTCATTCCTTCATTAATTTCATTCTAAATTCCCCCTAAATTGATCTATGGTCTTTTTACCTTCCAAGTAGTCCTCCTAAGGTGCCCTCAATCCCACAAGTTCCCAATCATTGAGTTTTTGAGGTTACTCTTCAAGGTAAGGGAGCCTTTCACCCTCCTCTTGTAGTCAAGACTTATTTTATGTTATGTCTTTTAGTTTCCATTTTATTATTTTGGGGTATGATATTATGTATACTTATTTATGTCTATTTTTATTTCCAAATTATTAGAGACCCATTCCACTCTCATTAACTGATTTTCTGAATTTTTAAGCGATGTTGTTAGGCTGTCAAATTTTCGTAAGGAAATTCTCAACTTCTCTTGTTTCCATTCAAGTTCTCTTCTATGTGGTATGTCTTTTAAGTTTCAATACCATGTTATTATTTCCATTTTATTCTATCACTATAATATATTATTATTATTTTATGAGTGGTTGACCCATGTCCCCTCTCTTTTTAATTTTTTTTAAAACCATGTTGCATTGTTGTTATGCTGCAGACTTTTCGTCTCAAAATCTCTCTCTCTCTCTCTTTCTCAATAAATTATATTATTTTCTTTATGTGAATACCAAAACCTATTTCATTTCTATGGGTATTCACCAATACATAAAAATTATATATTTTATTTAGGAATTTACATACATAAAACCCCCATTCCCTTTCTGTGGGTTATAAACGACATAATGATCATGTTTTTAATCACTTTTTAAAACATCGTGATTTTGATATGAAACCTGTTTATTTTATTATCTTTGGGTTATTTATGAAATTTTTTATTATTATATATGTGTCTCACATGAAAATAAATACATATTAATTGTGTGCCCTGATAGCACTCTAATGCATTGGGTAAAGAAATTAATCTCTAGAGATGACAAGTTTTATGATACCTTGGTGAATAACCTTGGTAATTTTTATGACACCTTGGGGATGGAACTTGGTGATATGATTATAAATGTATAAATTAAATGTTTAAACCACATTTTTAAATTATGATTTAATTTATTATTTCTATGATATGACTCTTTATCATTCCATTACGATATTCCTCATGATCTTATTGATATCGCTCAAGTTCAAATGTAAATTGTTTCACTAGTTTTCCCTTACTAGGCCTTCTACTCACCCTTTCCTTTGATGTATGTCCCCAAGTTATGAGATTTAGTAATTGTACATAGGATGAACTTTTTAATAAGTCTTTCAAGAGGATTAAAATAATTTTATATGTTTTCATTTATTATGTTCCTTTCTTCCAAGACACTAGGCTTTAAAGATCATTAGTTTGTAAAATGTAATCTAAAGTTATGTAATAAAAAGGAGAGATGCCATAGAAACCTTACAAGGTCTTGGAATTCATATAGAACTATCTACGTTATATATATAAATATGTATTTTGTATCATCTATGAGAATCAAATACGATGTTAGGGATTTAAACAATATTCACATGTATAAAACCCCTATAACCGAGGTGTACTACTAAACTAGGTGTGGGTGCACTCATCCAGATCACCCATTAGATCTCTTCACCTTCCCAGCACCAACCATCCAATAGAGGATAGAATCAGATCAATATTAGGTCCCATACATAATCCTTCAATATCCCAAAATGAATCCTCTTGTATCCAAACCAAACAATAACTACCCTACCAAACCTAGGCCATAAGAAAAAGGGTTGGCCTAGAACCAAAACCCATCACCACCAACATCAAACCTAGAACTAATACTCCCAAGGCCAAAAGCTCATGAGGAATCCCTCACTAGTCCTCTAAACCACAAAAAAGGATAGGTCACCCTAATATGGGGGCCTCTAGTACAACAAGAACCCTCATGTCTATCCCACCAAAAGAAACCTCCTTAACACTCCTGATATATAACCTATCTTTGAACAACACCACTCCCAAAAGGGAAACCTCAAGGATCACCATTTCCATAAGGAAAATCCTCAAAGGATCTATAAGACCTATATCAACCTTCACTCAGTGTAATCCAATTATACCTAACACCCCACAACATCAACCCATCCTCAAAATTCTCCATATAAACTAAACCTGGAGTAACCAACTAGTGAAACCCGTCCAAGGAACTACTCAATTCCACTTTCTAGGAACCATCTAAAAAGAACATAAATAAAAACCCCTTATCATTCCCAGGACAAGGTTACCAATGCAATCATGACCCTCACTCAGGCCTCACACAATAATTCACTACCCTCATAATTATTTTAAAACACCAACCTCAGAGGGATCCTCCCACTAAATCTCAAACCAACCCAAGCCACCTCATAAAAACCTCCACTCACCCAAAGGTCCTTAATAGTGAATATTACATGGGAAAACACTTATAATGGACTAATTACAAGTATAATTCCAACTCTGTGGAAATAAAATAAAAAAAACCTCATAAGGGTAAGTATATAGTGTACATAAAGGCTGGTGTTTTTATCCATATTCAACCCACTTTAACTTTTTATCCCCTAAATTATTAAGTATAGCATAACCCTGAGACTATCCAATGAGGTTTCCTTTAAATATTTTTTCTAGAATGATTTTATATGTATTTAATGTCTTATAAAGTTGATTATAAGACTGAAATAAAACTATTATTATTTTCAAACACAAATAGAAAACAATTTAGCAGTACAGGAGAAAGAAGTTAACATGATATAAATCAATGGCCAAAACTAGTAGATCTCCTTATTTATTATTTATTTATTTCATAAAACTTTATTAATACTGATAACTCTTCCAATACAATAATTATAATCATAAAATTCATCTCATTAATCTCAAAATGTTAAGAACAAAAATTAAAATCATGGTTTTTATTCTCCTTTCAATAAGAGACGGTCGATGCACTCAACAATCACCAAGTACATAGACACACCCAACACTCTTTGTACCCACAATCCTCGATTGAAGATTGAGAAATTTAAATAGAAAGTGCATAAATAAATCTCTCATTGTGACTAATAAAATATTCCACACTTATCAATTGACACTCTCTTATTAGAGTTGTGACCATTATATAATGGAAGAGAAAAACCGAATTGTATAAAATAAATTCATCAATATTCAATAATATTTAAATGTGAGAGGTTATAAGGACTATAGAGGAAGCCAGTGGTCTGGGGATTTTAGAATATTTTGATCGATATGTCTACGGAACATGTAAAAACCGATGATCCGAGCCCCGGTAAGGTCTGAGGATCTCACATAAACTATAAAGAGAAAATAAATTAAAACTGAAATCATACCTATTCAGATTTGAAGCAGCGCTTGACTGTAACTTGTAGATAGAGATAATTTCTCAAAGGATATATAGAAAGAACCCTCTATATCTTCCACATGTGCTTCAAAAACCCATGGGAGCATTGATCGTTGAGTTATGGGTGCTAGCGTGGAGATCTGATGATGCCTTTGACGTCCTGACGATCACTGCATCAAGATGCCTTTGATGCTTAAGGGAAATCTTAATCTGAATTCTAGGATTGAGATTTTCTCTCTCTAAAGAGTGGGAGGAGAGAGGGGCTATAGTTTTTCATTCCATATATGAATTAATAGTCCCCTGGAGTGATATCATCACCTCTATTTATAGTAGAGTTTCTAAATACCCGGTTGGGTTCCCCAGTCCCCGTTTATTTCAACGTCCACTAAATAAATAATAATGATGAACTAATATGCATAAATATTATTTATTATTTTATCACGTGCCTATAATATATATAAAATATATTATGTGATAAAAACCTAGTCATTTAACACAACTCGCTATCCTGCTTATTATTAAATAAACCTTGAATATTAAAATAATATTCGTTTGATTAATATTATCTCGTATTTACTAAACTTGTAAATAGTTTAAATAAATTCAATATAATTTCTCATAATATGAATAATAATGAATTTATTTATTTATCGGTGATCGATAACTTGAACAACACTCGAACCCCATGGTGGGGCCCACCATGCTCAATATACATATTCATCTGAATAGAGCGGATTCTTGAATACGCTATTGTGTGTGACCCTATAGACCCTTATCTCGATAGTAGTGAATAAAATATACAGACCAATAGTGGAGTCTAGAAATCCATCATGGCCCCTAAATAAATAAGGATATTCATAGCAATTACTACCATCCTATGAACACTGATTGTGTACTATAATCTCTTTGTCATTAAATATCTTATAAAACAGGACGCACACTTGTTTCATCATCATTTTCTTTATTTATTATTTTTTGATCTATCTAGATTTATTTACCCTTCTACTACTTTGGCCAAATAATTATGAAGGTTTCACCATCCTGATCAACCAGTCCTAAGATATACAACTTCCTAAACCAAGAAGCGACAAATCATTTCTTGATCATTCATCCAAATTCATACCACCAAAGACGCACCCAACACAAGCTACCTCACCACAATTTCAAAACCATGGTTTTTTCCTTACATCAAAGTACATAATAAAATGGTATATATTGGTAATGATCTAAAGTTAGAAGACTAATACACATGTTTGTAGATATGAACAACCAATGACACCCAAAACATGTGATGTTCTTATTAGTGGGTCAGTCCTCATGATCTCACTACTAGAGATCACCAGGTGCAAACTTTATGATAAGAAGTCTCAATTATTATAATCCCCCAGCACCTAATAGTCAAACACTTACTGTTTCCAATTAGTAATATGTTACTAGAACATAGAACATATTTAATATTAATGTCATTGTTTATAAAGGTTATCATTTTATCCTGGTATCTACTATAACCTTTTTATATGACAATTAATCTATGGAAATTACCATTAAGTAGTGGATGCGGAATAGTCTACGCTATAATGGTAAGAAGACATCTTGTATAGCTAAATGTATACACGATATGGTAATCAAAATTATAGCATAGTTGGGTCTAGGGAACCAACTATTTCATCATTCCCACTTACACTAGATCCACCTTGATAACCATACTTGTTAGCTACTTGCATTATAAATATCATGTTTCTACTGAGTAATGAATTTAGTTGCTGGCTCTTCCGCGTTTTCTCCATGTGGAAATTTTGTTATATGTGACCTCATCACCTTGATTAAATATTCTCAAGAGAAAGTATCCCCGAGTATATCCCTTTTGTCCACTGTCATAACTTGAAATCTTTGCTATTAAGAATATCATAATTTACATTATTATAATACTTTACTTACTTGGTGCAATTCCAAGAATTGGAACAAACCATTGTGATTGATAACTACTTCTTAAATTCCTTAGAATCTACAATGCACTCAGTGTTTGTAGGAATGGCTACCACTAGCTTTTATGAGATTAACTCACTAATCACCTTATCCTAACTGTGATACTAGATAAAATTGATATAAGGATTACTAGTTTGTGTCCCATCATAACTAGTATACCTTCTTCTCCATATACTAGGTACATATCATTTGTACTTTCTAGAGTACAAGATGATAGTTCTGACTACTTAACTAGCAATTTTCTTGGATATTATTGATATTTTCTTACTATAAAGTATATCCTGGAAATATATATTATTGTACATAACATGGCATACATGATTGATCCATTGCTGAAGCATATGGAACTCAAATCACAACTTTAATCTCTTCCCATGTTCTGAACATGTCAACCTAGAGAGATTATGCCATGTGACATTGTCAATAATTCTTAACTTGAATTTTTCTAACTTGTATTTTTCATTACATTGTCAAAATATATAAGATTTACTACGTTTAGTCAACTTTTAGATCTATCTCAATAGATCTTATTCCCTGGAACTTAGGTTGATACTTTAAGTCAATCACTAGAGAATTACTTTTAACCTGGTCTTATCTAGCTGTAAGACCAAGATCTGTTTTCCATATGTTGCCAAACTTATTTTTCTTAGAAAAAATTGGTGATCCCACTAACCTTTGATAGACACATGGAAAAAAAATCATTTGAAATGAATTATCTAAGATCTTGTTGCTTACTTTAATCCTGAACTGGATTACAGTAACTTGCAACCTTCATTGGCATTTGATGGTGTCATCATCCCTTTCTGGTTGCGTCATATAGAAACCTTCCACAAAAAATGATCTTAACATCCAATGACCAATTTAATGATATTTAAAAGTTAGCTATGATGAGTTAAATTATAATGGATTTAGTCAAGCCAACTTGGTGTAACCAATTGAGCCTTATTGGAACCATTCTTGTACCATCCATGTATCAACTCATATGAATACCCGCCGCATTATTCAATTTATGAACCCCTTTTCAAATTGATACATGCAATCCATTACTAAATTTTAATTTATCTTTTCAATATTAGATAATTACCATATACTACTTACTTGTAGAAATTATTATTCTCAATGAATAATGTATCACCGGCCTCGGTGAACTCAAAATCATCACAATGGTTTTATCCTTCCTACGTAGCATGTGTCTCTAAAACATACTTGTTCCACATATAGTTGTGGAACTTGTTTCTATGCCAACCATTTGTGCATCTTGATCATTTACTAAACCCAAGTTTATCTTACTCTTACTATCTCAAGTAGATATGTGCACCCTCTTTATAGAAATGTATTCTATCACTTGACTACCAATTTTTCTATCTTCGGGATTTATTTAATATCCTAAGCAACCATTAAGATAATTACCTTATATACACAATGTGTTTAAATTAATGCATGATTGTTTAAATCCTAACAAACACTTTTCATCTAAACACATCCTGTGACATAATGTATTTTCGTCATACTATGACTCGTATGATATCCATTTATCATTTTTAAATTGGCATATTGGTTATGGGATTTCACCATTATTTTCATAGCACATCTTGAAATATAATGGAAGTTTCTGAAAGATGTAACATTGATATTACCTACACCATTACTTTGATGTATAAAATGTTCTTTTAGAAATTTCTCCACTCTATATTTTGTTGACAAATTTTAACATGTAAGACGCGGCATCGATCCTCCTTATGAACATAAATGTTGTGATGTAAATAGGGTAATGTGAATTTAGGAATTTCTCCATGCTACATTATTATAATCGATGAATGTTTGGTCAAGATATTCTCCGACATCCCGATACGAAGCACCTTATATATTGTGACCATGACTATACTTTACTTTCATATTAATTAATAAATTAAATGAATCTTATGAAGTATCTTTACCTCTAGATTTCATTTGGAATAGTTCAATCTCACTTTTTGAACAGACCCAAAAATATTTGTGACATACCTTTATTTCTAAAGGTTTCTTTATCTAAACTAAAGGCATCAATAATACTAGAGTTGTTTAGATGTGTCAAGAATAAATATCATATTGGGTATATTATTGACATCCACTTTTAATTTTACTTGACAAAGAATTTTTTTTCCAAAACTGGGTAAGTCTTACATTTTATATTCATCATGTATCACTTTTGATTCAAGTATGTCTGAACTATTTGTTGAGTATGTTACACCACAAACAACATTCATTTCTGAACTTGGAATAATGTCTCATTATGACCAAAAGGGAATGTGAGGTTAATGTTTTGGTTATACTCAAAAACTTGTTCAACTAAAATCATTCACTTAGAAATTATAAGTTATGTGTTTCTCTCCATTGACTTAGGAATCACCCTTTCTCAGCTACTTGGAGAATACACTTTACTTATTATAATGTTCCTATACTTACTTGGTTACTATATTTAAATACACATATGTTATTTTCATATTATATTTAACACCGAATAAGTATGTTAGAAACATCAATATGATGAATATTTATATACTGAAGAAAAGTGGGTTCTTTCTTATTCAATTCAGTTCATTTCATTTTTTAACTTCCATAATTTTTTTTCATTATTTCATAATATGTGATGCAAATAACCACCTTTTTAATAACCAAACTCATCATTAAAATACATTGTGAATTTTCCTTTGGCGTTTCACTTTCCATTGGCCTTTCCACTTTTTCTTCTAATTTATTCTCCTTAAAAACTAAATACGATACTTTCTCTAATATTTTTATTACTTGGCGAACCTTACTAAAAGGTAAAGAAGTGATTACTCCATACTGTTTGTTTGTAATCTTAAACAAAACTGGGGTAATTTGGTTTAATAATGAGATGTCATGAAAGATCATAGTATTCCTTTCATGTTTACATGTATGCCAGTGTAATAATCACATTAAAAACTTGCTTAGTTTTATCCCCGGTAACTTCTTGGAGATGAGACTACATGTTCTTATCATCCATGTCCTAATGTAGTGACTACAACTAACATCGGATGTTGATGATAGAATTATTAAAGAACCATAATATGCTCAATTAATGAGTCTCATATAATAAATTTCTCAATATCACTTCCTGAGGTGTTTTAATAGGTATGGAAACAAGCGCTTTGAATTTCATTTATAGTAGTAATTTGTGCAAGCACCTATACTACACTTGTAATTTCATGCTAGTTTGGACATTTAACTTTATCCATTATTTATCGTTGTTTTTACTTGGTATTACTTGCCATTTTTTCTACAAATAAACTTTAGCAGGTTATTACTTTTATGTTTATTACCAAATGTGACATTATCAATTAATTTAATCATTAAATGCCTCCCACTAATTTATAAAATTCTAGGAACCCTCTGTACAAGAATCTGAATACTATATTGTTTGAGTATTCTAGTGGAAAGGATCCATGAAACTCCTCTCATAGTCTACATTTTATGGCTACACCACTACTCGGAGAGTTCAAGGTAGGCGTTTAGTTGGACAACCGCATTAACTTGTGGTTCCTTGATCTGTTGAGTGAAGTTCCAACATCAAAAATCTTAATCTTGATTTACTCAAAGCTTGCCTCTAAAATTAAAACAAGATATATTTGAATATTTCTTTGCTTCAATTTTATTTAAATCAACCCATCACTCCTATAATAACTCCCTGTTAGTAAGAGGAACCCTCAGATTTGGCATGACCAGCACCTCAAACACTCGGTTTTGTTCAAACTTGAATGATGGAAGGCGATATTGATTTAATATTAATTTGAAGGGTTTTATGTGTTTTTATCTCTATGAATGTATTATATTTATATTAATCTTGTTCATCTATGTTTTTGCGCTCACAACTGAACATTAATAGAAAACCATACGTCGTTTCTTTATGCATTTGATTATTCATTATTTTATATATTTTTTCCACTAAAATAAAATGCATAAAACAATAAATAAATTCATAAAGGAAAACTATTACCCGACTGGCCTTGAGCATCTAAATGACCTAGGGGCATCATACCTGATTCATAGTTTGACTCCTGATGTAGCTTTCCCCCCGTTATGCATGTTTGCTTCTCTTCTAGAGTATCGCCTTGTTTTGGTAGGGTCCACGTCATGTCTTGGGGTACCGCGTCATCTTGGAAGGGTCCATGTCACGTCTTTCATCGTCTTCATATGAAGTAGAAACATACTCGCATGCAAGCGAGGGGGACTAGGGGTATAAATGTGCATCATGTAAAATTGGAAGTGCGGGCCATTATACATTTTAAACGAAAAATAGAGGATGTTCATACCATCAATTAACTAATTAAATACATCGAATGTAATTAAATAATTAATTAAATAAATGTAAACATATATGGGTCGGTGCTCAAAACCAGTATACGGGTAAAATAATGCGTGATAAAATTAAATTGAATTAAATAAATACGAGGGTTATTTAATTAAATTAAATTAATTAATAAATTTAAATAATTTAATTATTTATCAGTCCTCTAATTAATTTAATTTTTATGCAAAAAATAAATTAATTAAATAATTTAATTGAAAAATTAAATTAATTTATATTCTCGGGTATTAGGAATTATTATTTTCAACCATAATTAATATATTAATCAATTTAATTTAATTTAGTAAATTAAATAAATAAATTATATTAATTTAATTATAACCTGAGCCCTGAATCCATGCTCTGACTCGTTGCGGGTCGCGCTGAAACTGCACAGACCCGCAACAGGACAGGGAAAGCCCGTGTTGGGCTTATCTAGGCCAATTAGGTCCGCCCAGACCCATACCCGGTCAGGCAGATCTACCTGGTCTTGTTTCGAGGAAAACTAGGCCCTACGGAACCTGTGAGGGGTTGCCTGCATATCTGCTTTGTTTGGATCCTATGGCAGTGAGTTATGTGGTTACAAAGGGCCATTACAACAGCTAACGGACGTGGTGGCCTCACCTGGTACGGTGATTTGAGCACAAAGTGGTAGGGTGGCCCGCGGTGTGCTGGGAGGAGGTTAGAGGCCAACACTGGTGTGGGTTGGTGGTTTGTCACAACTAAGGGAAACCAGTATGAGCAAAGTAGGACGGTCAGTTGGATCTGTCCAGCGCAGTAGGAGCAGGGGGCCACAACGGCAGTGCGAAGAGGATGGTCGGATGGATCTGTCCGGCGTGGCCCGGTCCGACGAGAGGGGCATGCCTCTAGTGCTATCCATGGAGGATGCTGGTGGGCTTCAGGGTGGCTAGAGCCAAGCGTGCACTGGGAATTCGATGTCACTACTGCAACGGAGAGGCAGAAGGCATGTGCGGATGCCAGTGAGGGTGTCCAGAGGTGGAAGCCATGAGAGCAGCTGGCAGGAGGGCGGCAACCGTCCGGGGTGGCCGCGATCTGGAGCAGGAGCTGAGCGACGGCTGGGATGGTCGGTCGTGATCTGGCCGACATGGAGCAGGACAATGGAACCCTCTATTGTGGCATGCCGAGAAAGAAGAGGATCACCCAGTTGGGTGGTCCGCGCCATGTGGGGAGAGACCAGGGAGGGGGGCACGTAACCCCCTTTTTTGTTTTTTTAAATTTTTTATTTTTTTTGTTTTGGACTTCTTGTCCACCACTCAAAAACCCAACCCCTCTATTTTCTCTTCTTCATGTGTGGAATTCCACACATAAAAATAAAACTCTCAATTAAAATTTTTCCAAAGTCTACTTAGCCTTTAAAATATAATAAAAATAATATTATTATAATAAAATAATAATTTTTTATTATTATATCATTACAATAATAAAATAAATATTATTATAATAAAAAAATTATTATGAAAATTATTAAACTATAAAATTATAAAATTATAATTTGCACAATTAGGACTATTTATGATGAAATGATAAAAACTTGATCAATTCTATGGGATTAAATAAAATTTTAGAACCTGAGATAAAAACACAAAATTGATCCATATCAAAAAAATTGATTGACCATAACTTGGTCGTTTGAGATCAGATCGATGCGCGGTTTGAACCATTGAGACCAATTTCAAACCCTATACTTAATTCTGTGAAAATTAATTTTACTTTAGCTCACAAAATCTACATGATCCCCTTTGATACCCCTGAGAGGTTTTGGGGCCCACAGTGGAAGCCAGTGGGCCGGTTATTTTAAAATATTTTGATCTACAGGTTGACAGAACATGTGAATGCTGACAATCCGAGCCCTGGTAAGGTCGGAGGATCTCACATAAATTATAAAGAGCGCATAAATTAAAACTAAAATCATACTTATTCATATTTGAATCTATAGTCTACTATAACTTGTCGATGGTAATTGTTGCTCAAAGTATCCATAGAAGTAACTCTATAGATCATCCACACGCGCTTCAAAAACCCACAGGAGCATCGGTCATTGAATTCTAGGTGCTAGCATGGAGATCGATGACGCCTTCAATGTCCCAACGATCACCGCATCGAGATGCATTCGATTCTTGAGGGAAATATTGATCTAAGTTCTTGGATCGAGAGTTAATCTCTCTAGAGATTGGTAGAAGAGAGAGGATCATTTTTTTCATTCCATAAATGAATGAATAGTTCCATGGAGTGAGAGCCTCCCCTCTATTTATAGTGAAGTTTATAAATACCCAGTTGGGTTCCCCGACCCCTGTTTATTTCAACATACAGTAAATAAATAATAATGACAAAATAATCTATGTCAATATTATTTATTATTTTATCACATACCTTTAATATATATAAAATATATTACATGATAAAAATTGATCCACTTAACTCAACTTTCTATCCCACTTATTATTAAATGAACCTTGAATATTAAAATAATATTTGTTTGATTAATATTATCTCATATTTATTAAAATTGTAAATCCTTTAAATAAATTCAATCCAATTACTCATAATATGAATAATAATGAATTTATTTATTTATCGGTGATCGATAACTTGAATAACACTTGAACCCCATGGTAGGGACCAAATGGTCAATATACATATTTATCTAAATAGATCAGATTTTTGAATATGCTATTGTGTATGATCCTCTAGGCCCTTATCTCGATAGCATTGAATAAAATCCACATGCCAAGAGTGGAGTCTAAAAACCCCATCATGGCCTCTAAATAGATAAGGATAGTCATACAAATGACTACTATCCTTCAAACACTAACTGTGTACTATAATCTATTTGTCATTAAATATATAATAAAGTAGAACGCATATTTGTTTCATCATCCTTTTCTTGCTTTATTATTTGTTGATCTATCTGAATTTATTTACCTTTCTACTGCTTTGGTCAAAGACTTATGAAGGTATCACCATCCTGATCAACCAGGCCTAAGATATACAACTTCCTAAACCTGGAATAGACAAATCCTTTCTTGATCATTCAACAAAAGTCATACCACCAACGACTCACCCGACACAAGCTACCTCGCCACGATTTCAAAACCATAGTTTTTTTCTTGCATCATATTATGTAATCAAATGGTATACATTGGTAATGATCTCAAGTTAGGAGACCAATACACATGTTCATATATAGGAACAACCAATGACACCCAAATTATGTGATGTTCCTATTAGTGGGTCAGTCCTCATGATCTTGCTACTAGAGATAACCAAGTGAAAATTTCATGAGAAGAAGTCTCAATTCTTATAATCCCCCAGCACCTAATAGTAAAACACTTACTATATCCAGTTTGTAAGATATTACTAGACCATAGGACATATTTAAGATTAATTTCATTGTATCTCAAGGTTCTCATTATAGCTTGGGATCTACTATAACCCTTTGATATGACAATTAATATATGGACATTTCCATTAAGTAGTGAATGCAGAATAGTCTACACTAAATGGTAATAAGATGTCATGTATAGCTAACTGTATACACAAGATGCTAATCAAAAGTACAGAATAGTTGGGTGTAGGTCACCCACTATTTCATCAAAATATAATATAAATTTGGAGATAATTTACTGTAATAGGTTCAATATATTTAATCTTTGAAATAAATAACCTTTTGAAACTAAAATTGTTTTAAAAAAAATTACTTAGTCAGACATGGTTGAGGTATAATAAAATCCTTCAATCTTCATCTCCTTTGAAGGAAGTAGCAGCTCTTTCTATTGAACTATGGTATAAATTCATCCCCTGGTGTTCCACTCCATGTCTCTTAATGTGTCTATTTTTATCTTTTTTTATTTCTCCCCCAAAAAATACCTTTTAAAATCATTGACTATATCTCATTAATAACTCTTAACATGTTTTATCCTAGTCAACTTTTCCAAACTCATATCTCAAGTATCCATGTAGAACTCCTTCACCTTCCATCATCCCTTTCATGTGACTCAAGATAAACCTTGAAAAAAATGTGATAGGACCATAAGATTCTTGTTCAAATCTATAAATAATGAACTTGGATATTTTCCCAATTTGGTTCCATACTATTGTAAATTTCTATTAGTCTCCAGAGTCTTCCTAGAATATCAACTTTATCCATCTTGAATTCCCCTTGATTTCATTTTTTAACTGATAAATTAGGACTCACATGGATAAATCACACTTCCCTATACCTTGACATATCATTCTTAAGTAATCTTCACACCACTCTGTCATTCACTTGGACAAGACTTCTTCAAAATCATCACAATAAAACAGAACCTTGACCACCTTCATAATGATTTATCATAGGTTCATATTTTAACCGAACTCGAATACTCTCCACTTGAATTCTGAAAAATTTCTAGTTGGATTGCACAGAATCATAATTATCAATATGCCAATACATAATCAATGAAACTCAAAATCCAAGCTCAAAACCTATTAACTAGGAATATATATGGATAAGGATCATCAAATCCTAATTCAAAAATCAATTTCCCCTAAAAATGAAAATCTCAACAAAAAATTCTCCATAGTCCAACAAATTCCCAATAAGATCATGGTGGAAATCGTATAACCACTTGGATAAATCAGCAACAGGTTATATTCCTTGTTACTTCACTTAGGAATATTTTCAAAAAATATTTGGGCACTTGATTTCCAATTCAAAACTATATAAATAGAGGAAAATGATGCAACGTCAACCTCAATCATACCTATAAGAAATACCAAAAAATAAAAGTGAATGGAATCCTTTGATCTTGAATATATGAATTGGGTCATCATAAAACTTTTATGAATCCACTCATCATCATCATTCCAACCAAATTCAAAGATCAATAAAGATCTGGTCTTCTTCAACAGAGCATGGTATCTTGACTTACGTTTCTTTCATCCAACTCAACTTGACCTTTGTACATAATTTTAATCAAATTTCTAGTGAACATCATATAAACTGTGTATAAACCATCTTGGAAAGGATCAATTAAATTCATCTCAAGAATTTTTTCTTTGGTTGACTCCTAAATATAGTTCTTATTCCACCCAACATGACTTCTACAAAGCTCGGAATTTCAAAAACATGAATGGACATAGATGAGAACAGACTCTATGAATCTTCTTTAATGGTCACCCAAACCCTAGTTCTAAAATATTATACTTCAAGATTTGATATCCATCAAACACTCTTAGAGATATTTCATTTAGGTCACTGTATTAATCAAGATCATTGATTGTGATTTATCAATATCAACCAGAGATATAGTGTCATTATCTTCAAGATTTTATTCAACCAAGTATGGATTTAAGTAAACTCTTATCCTAATAGATATATTATAGTATCTTCAAATCATAGGTACAATCACACAGTAGGTCTAAGTATTGTCTCGTGATCTCCTCTCCCTCTTGTAGTTGGTTTCATCCATAGTCACTATACTAATCATGGATAAACTTACAGTAGGTACCTCACCACTAGTTTCATAGAGTGTAGTAGCTTATTTCCTCATGGTCGGTCACTTAAGTGACTATCGGTTCTTCACAAGAACTTTAATTCTTCTTAACTTATGGTAGGTTCAAGGAGTGTTACACAATAACTTCAAAAAATTAGGCATAGTTTCCTGATTCTTCACTTATGGTCACTTTTAGACTCCTCCTTTGGTTATTACCACCTTCATATGGTAGCATGGAATGTTTAGTATACCATGGATAGTTGATTTCTCTTTTCCAAAGGAAAAATAAAATCAATGAAATTTTATCCATTAAAATTCAAAATAAAAAATGTTGATAGATTGAATTGATATATTTTTTGGATACTAAAAATTACTCCAATAAAATATTTTAAAATAAAAAAACATTAGAGTATTAAAGAAAGTAATTCCAAGCTAATGAAATTATCAAAAATCATTTCAAATTAATAATTCTTAAATGAAAATTCATAAACACTATCTAATGAATTATTGTTCTCAAAATCAAATGGAAATATTAGATCATAGAAAAGCTTATGAACTAATTACATAAACTTATGATCATCAAATAAATATTCAAAGAAAAATAATTTCACTCGAAAAATAAAAATATAATATATAGTTGATTCAAGCTCAATTTCACACTAAAAATCTCATTATTTTACACTAAAGATATGTAAAACTGATAATAAAAAGAGGCCATATAAAATTCCCCCATGCTAAGCTTTTTTTTGTACTCAACCAAATAATTAGTCAAATTTAGTGGAAGAAAATAGAGCTCAATATTGAAAATTTTAAATTCCACTAAGAATTTATTTTCATAAAGATTTTCCCCCATGGTCTCTCTTAATTTCTCAAAGTGGCTAACCTTTAGAAATTAAATGTATTCAATGAAAAATTATATTCTATTTTAAAAAAATGATCAAAATTAAAAAAAAAATAACACGCTTAAATTTTCATCCAACTAAATTTCTAAACATCTTTTTACCTCTAAGAGGAAAAACTTGCATAATTTTAGAATTTATATTAAATAAACACATCATCAGATTGGGTTAATAGAGAATTTATTGGTGGAATAAATAACTCATCCAATAATAAATTAATAATGAATAAATAATAAAATAATAATAAATTAAACTTGTATTATGATTTTCGTTTCATAATCCATTTGGATGCATAACTTTTGAGTTAAATTCAAATTAAAAAGTTCAAATTCAATGATTATTGTATAACATTTTCCCAAAATTTGACCAAAATCCATTCTTATAAATGGAAAGGAAAATTATTTACCCAATTAAAACCATGAGTTAATAAGTATTAATCTATTCAAGATTTCATAAAAACCTTTAATTTAGAAAAAAAATCATCCATTGAATAATCCTAAGTTTTGCTTAAAAAATCACAATTTTGAAAAACAATATAAGGGGTTTTTGATGGGTTCATAATGAATTACTATTTATATCAATTAAGACCACTCCTCTACATTTAAAAACAAATTATTATCCTTTATGTTGAATTCATGTTGGGAGAAACATGTAAATATATTGTTAAGTTAAAAACAGATTTTACAATTCAGCAGTTACAAAATCATGTACAAATGATTCATAGAAAAGTTCAATTAGAATTTTTTCAAAAATTATAATGATGTATAAAAAAAATTCCTATAGGCACATACTTTAACTTAATGTAAATTCAAATATATTTTAAAATAAAATAATGAATAAAATAATGGTTATAATTTATTAAACAACAAAATCCAACTTAAATTCCATTACATTCCATTGAGAAAATAGCAGAAAATAGTTTTTTTAAGCAATAATAATGAGCAGTATCATAACTAATAACTCCCCTGATATATAATCTTTATTTTTCCTTTAAATATACTCAAAAACATCCCTTATTGTCTCTAAATTAAGTCCCTTTGTTTTATCAACTTCAAGCTCCTAAATATGAAAACATATTGACATCAAATTATATAAAAAATTAATTCAAATAAGATATAACCGGATTTTAAAAAATTAAGGGGGTTGATTATTGTTTCTTTAGTATGTTTCATATATTAATCCTCCCATATTAAAAAGGATCTTCTTCACTTATTCTTCAACACCTCAGTAACTCATCTATGGATTCTTCATGGTGAACAGCAAGAACAACAGAATCCTTAAAACTACACCACTTTATTCACTGAGAAAAAAAAAACTTAAAACTACAAGTGGTTACCCCAACCCACACCCCCCCACCCCCCCACAAACACAATTTTTCTTATTATATACAATGATAAGTATAAATGAAATATACAACCTGAAAAACTCAGTGGTATTTAGCATCCATCAGAAGGAACTCCTCCCATGGAGGTTCCTTAATTTCTTATCCAAACAGATTGATCCTAGTCTATTTAAACTGAATAAAATATCCTTCCTGGTATTGTTTATCTTTATAGCACCAAAATGGATAACATGAGTTACAATAAAAGGACTATATTATTTTGAAGGAAATTTATCGAGGAACAGCTTAAGCTTGGATTTGTACAGTATCAATTTATATCCAATCTATAATTCTTTAGTCAAAATCAATTTATCATGAACTGCCTTTGTATTCTCTTTGAAAATACTTATATTTTCATGGTAATTGTTCTTGATTTATTCTAATTCCAACAAGCTCAACTTCCTCTCTTTTCCCATTTTAAAAAAATTCAGATTCCAAGACTTAACAGATCAAAAATCCTTATTCTCTAACTCTACATGAAAATGAAAAGCTCTACCAAAGCTTATCCCATAGGTTGATATCCTTATTGGTGTTTTATACACTGTTCTATATGCCTAAAAAGCATCTTTAATCCTTAAACTCCAATATTTCCTATTTGGGTTAACTTTTTTCTCAATAATATTATTGATATATCAATTTGAAACCTCATCCATACCATTTTTTAGGTATTATATGGTGTATACACTTTTTAACTAACCTCGCATCTTTTGATTAAATCTTCAATTGTCATATTACCTAAATGTGTTCCCTGTTCTGTAATAATAAACCTTGGTAGTGAAAATATATAAAATAGGTTACTCTTGACAATCATGACACTACTATAGCATCATTAGTTCTAGTTAGTATAAAATTATTATACTTAGACACATAGTCTACAAAAATATATATAATAATATCTAAATGAATTCAGATAAGGGAATAAAAATACATCCCCCAAACATCAAATACATTTAAAAACAAAAAAGTTTGTTATGGAATCACATTTGTTTGAAAAAAAATTCCTTATAATTAATGATATTTAGAAGTCCTATAGAACTTATGATAATCCTTGAAAATGGTAGGCCAAAATAACCCTAAATTAATAACCTTACTAGATATTCTATGTCACCCAAATTGGCCTCCATAGTTCAAACTATGGTTGTTTCTTGTGAAGGTGGGAAAAAGTGGATGTAACATCTGAAAATTGATTGTGGGTGATTGAGTGCGGTTTCACAAACATTTGAGTTGGATTCACCATTTCTTATCTCTCACAGAAACTCCCAACGGCACCAACATCCTTAATAAATAATGGGCCTACTTTACAAAGTTAGGCAGACATTTTGGGTTTCATACTGAATGACATTAAGGATCTCACATTGGTCGATAGGATTATATTTTTGGATCATCACACCCTTTTGGGTTAGAATTATTGCCTATTTCATGACTCTTTTATAGATTTAAGATATTTTCATGAATATTTCTCAAATTTAGGTACGGTACTGGTTTCCCTAATAAAACTATTGGGTGTTGAATCCTTATATATACAAGATTTAGTTATATTATTGAAACTATGTTTATTTTTCATAGGTTCTCCATCTTTTTTCCATTATCACTTAACAATGAGGGACTTTTTCTTTGAATCCATATGACCAGGAATTCTGGATTTTACCATCATCCAAGAAGGTGGTTGGTACTTTGGGATTGGGATTGAACCTTCAAGAGGCATCCTACATATACCATGAGAACATGAATCAAAACCCATTTAGTTCATTTAGGACCAATCCATGCAGTCTAATTTCCGGCATAAAATGACATGTATGATGTAATTTAAGAATTAGTTATGGAGATCAGTCCTTAGGAATGGGTTCTAAATACCCTTCTTATAATAGGAATCATAGTCATCATAGTTCAGTTTGTCCCCAACCAATTGATGGGTTGGGAAATATAATTAATACTCATGATGGTTATTTCCCTAGAGTTTAATAATATGAGAATATTTTAGGGACTTACACCATGGTGGATTCCCATGTTTGAGAGGCCTTTGTATCATGTTTTTGGCATAATAACCACAAATATCTAAGCCCATATGATTCATGCTCGGTGTGCGAAACAAGAGGTGGTAGAAGATAAAACATGTAACAATGGATACAAGATGGAATTTTTGTGGGGATTATGCACCGAAGATTCCCTTATATTTGAATGGGGATTACACACAAAGGTTTCCCTAATTCATAGAATTTTAGGATGTTTGTAACATGATAGTTAAAAATCCCTAAGCTCATGTGATTCATGATTGATGTGAGAAATAAGATATGGAAAGTGATCAGATGCACTGAATATAGATGCAAGACTTATATATTGAAGTAGCCCTGATGGATTGTTTGATATGGACCTTAGGCCTTAGGAAGGAATCCTATGTATCCTACTTATAATAGGAATCAGATTCCTTATAGTTTAGTTAGATTCCTAATCTAATGATGGATCAGGAAATATGGAATCCCCATAGGAATTGGGTCCTATGAATTAGAGTAAATGGAATATCAAGGTACTTACACCAAATTGGATGCCCATTTCACATATTTTTCCCTTGACCTCTGACGAATAAAGAGTGAGGACCATGAGAGGTCTATTGAACATAATTTGATGGTAGGAGGGTCCTATAGTACAAATCAAGTTATATGGGTGTTTAACCCTAGACCATTATGGACACTCCCCTATAAAGGGGTAATGCTCATCCAAAGACTCGTGGTTGAGGGTTTACACAATTAAAAGGTACATATCCAAGTATTCCTTCTTGATAAGGATAAAAATTATTAGGATGCCTTCCTCACATTTCTAAAGGCCTTACGCATGATCAAGATGATATGTATAAAGGTTTTCACATGAACCAAGTTACATGTCTGTAGGTCATCGCATGATATGACTGACATGTCTAAGGGATTCGCATGAACCATGATAACATGTCTAGGTGTCTTCTGTGTGATTAAGATGACATGTCTAAGGGTTGTTGTATGAACTAGGTGACATGTTATGAGGTCATCGAATGGTCTTCCTGACATTTCCAAAGGGTTTCGTATGATTTAGGATAACATTTCCACAGTAATTCACATAATCAAGACAATATTTCTAAGGGATTCATATAAACCAGGATGACATGTCTATAGTGTGTCATGTGATCTTACCCAACATGTATAAGGGATTCGTATGAACTAGTTGACATGTCTGGGAGTCTTCTCATGAACAAAAAATTGATCAAGTGAATCACATAATTCCTTCACATGAAAAATAGTGTATCTTACTTCACATGAATATTCCATCATTTTCATTATTTTTTGCATAAATTCCTTAATATTTTTATGGCATTTTCCTACTAATAAATCATGTGATCACACTAAAATTCCAAAGTTCATTCATGTGATCCAGATAAAATGTCTAAGATCATTCACATGATCAATGAACTAATCATGTGAATCACATAAACCAAACATGTAATACCTTAAGTTTCTGAGAGCCTTCTCAAGATTGGGTTGACATGTTTGGGAATCTTCATGAGATCAAGCCGCCTATCAGAGAAGCTTTTGCATGATCAAGATAATACATAGATCGGACTTCGTGTAACCCATATGGAATGTCTGGGGGCCTTCATGAGATCAATATGACATATCCAAGGTCCTTCACATGATTAATTAATGGATCATGCAAATCACATAAGCCCACCATGTGAAAAATATCATAAATTTTGTCATTTAAGGATCTTGTAATTTTTAGCTTTATGTCGCATGATCCGCTTGGGTGATTATCAAGAATTTATCCAACAGGGAATTTTATGATCAATTTGATGATCCCAAGGGTCTTCACATGATTGGGAATAATTTTATTAAATCCTTTGTGAGGTTAAGAGGGATTTTTAGTGGGTCTTCATGTGATCAGTAAACAAATCACTCAAAGCACGTAACCCCTTCATATGAAAAATAGTGTAACTCTCTTCACATAAGGATCCTGTCATTTTTAGATTTTATCACATTAATTCCTTAGGATATTTTCAAGATTTCATCCAACAAGGTGTCTCATTATCAAATTAATGGGCCCAAAGGACATAACATGATCTTAATGACTTGTCTAAAAGCCTTCATGAGATCAGGAGTGCTCATCTGAAAGCCTTTGTGTGATCAATTTGTGATGCCAAAAGTTTTTCATGAGATCTAAACATCATGTTGGAAGTCTTTCGCATGATTCAGTTCGCATATTGGATGGATTTTACATGATCCAATTGGCATGTTGGATGGATTTCTCTCGATCGATGTACAGATCACATGATGTGCATAACCCCTTCATGTAATGCTGCTAAGGGCATGTGATCATGAGTCTTATTGAATATTATGTGATTTTTTTGATCAAAATAATTAATCTCCATGTATATATTCATATTCCTTATTTATTTTTTGGGGGAAATAATATCAGTGCCTCAGGTGTTTCTTCAACCCTAAATTTTCTAATTCGCATTTAGCAAGTATCAAAAAATGACCCCCTCATATGTGTAGTTCAATGGAATAAGGACTCAGTTTTGAGGAAGTAAATTCCCACCTGAGTCCCTTGGGTTTCCTCTAGTTGGTATTTTGATTGACTTTGGTCATCCAATAGACCTTTTTTATTTCATGATGTTCCCTATAAATATGAGAACAATGAGAGTGTATATTTCACGTGTGACTCAAACCTCCAGATATCTCAAGATTTACTCTCTTCTACATGATTTCCTCACAAGAATATTTCATGTAACCTCATCACAAGAATCATACATGTAATATAATCATGTGATCCCTTCATTGTATCTCATCATTTGATCTCTCCACATGATTTATTCATGTGAACGAATTTTATTGATAGCCCATGAAACCACCCCACTAACTAATAAATGGCAATTCACTTGAACTATGATGCATGTCATCAGCCATAGGGTTTCTTCACATGATGTGATTAGATTTCACATGGTGACATGATTCTTTCCATAATTTTCATGACCTTTCCATGGTCATTCTATCCTGAATCTTGGAATGGATCATGAGATCATGAGAATTTATATGGTTCATGTGATCATGAGACCTAGAATGGATCACACGGTCTTCATGATGTTGTCTAAGTTATGTGTTTTGGATTTGTCCATTACTCAATTTTTTAGGAGTCCAAATTTCCTCTAATACATGATTTTTATGTCTTGGACCATATGGATTTGAGCTCGCAGACTTCATCCAACATTTCCACCTGAAGTGCTATGATTTCCAGGAATCGTAATTTTGATCCCTAGTATCAGGTCTTGTCTGGAAATGAGATTCTAAAAGGTACTATTTTTATTGATCTATAGAACTATCCTATCTCGCATGAGATTACTTTATATAACTTTGGTCTTATGGATGATTCCATAATCCCTTCACCCAACCACAATCTTCTGACTAGATGGTTTTTATCTCCCTTTGACTGCATCCAAGAAATCATCCCCAAGAAAATCCAACTAATCATGGAATCATTCTAGGGGATAACTTAGACATTGAATCACTCCTCGCTAATCCTAGATATTTTTTATCTCACTCACCAACCAATTTCTCATAGTTACTAGAATATAATCTTTTATTATTGGGACAATCCAAAATGTGGATAGAGTCTGAAATGGGATTTAATATTTGGAGGAAACTTATGATGGTTGAGAATAGACATTATGGGTTAGATAGAGTTGTATATAATTTTTTGATCAAATATTCATCATCCACCTATATAAGGAATCATGGATTTCTCAATTCATCATCTACCACCAACTAGAACTCCTTAGAGAGTTGATCATCAGTTTCCTAGAACCAACACTTTTAATATAACCCATAAAAAGTTAGGAATCAATCTATCGAATATCTATCATTTTGGGGGACCACCTCATATTGGGGAGATGTGTGATGAATTATTCCCTTCCATGTATGTTTGGGAAGACCCTGAATAGATTCCAACCTTGGAATGAGATATTTTTATATTGTGAAGTAGAGTCTAAATAAGTAGTTAAACCTACACTCAATAATTTCATTCAAGGATTGAATTTTTATATTTCTTTTTTGAAGTGGGGCTCATACAACTTCCATATATCCTCATAATTTTCATTCTCAAAAATTTTAGGATAGTACAGGCTCTTATTGGGACATTTTGGAAGACATAGAGTATGATTTATGGGTATATAATGTGAGACCATAGGTATCTTCAAGCTTTTGGTTGGCGGTATTTTTTTTCTATGTTCTTAAACAGATGGATTTTCCTCATCAGGGATGCACATTTGGGCATCTGAGTCAACAAATTGATGATGGAAGCTATAATTCTAGAAGGATGTCCTCTCAACCTATTCATGCCAACCCTTTCTTGTTTTTATCATCTTCTTGGTCATATTCAATAAGGTAATACCCCTTATCATATTAGTGGACCCTTACGATTTATATTTGGCTGGATAGGTTAATTATTTGGGTGTTACATGTACCATAATACCATTGAAATACCTCATTCCACATTCCTCCCTCAATTACTAGATATTTTCAAGGTTTAGTAAATTAAATTAGATATCCATGAGGCTGTTATCATGTTGACAAAACATAATTATTTTAATTTCATTCCATACCCCACACCCTATGAGCTGATTATTGATGGAAATAATAGTTCCCTTGATGATTGGAGGTATATATTTTCCTTATAAGATAGTTTTTCTACATCCCATTTATATTAAATAATAATTTGTGAGCTATATTCCCCCTTATAGATTTTCTCTCCAATTATACTTCATTCATCAAGTGTTTTCCCTCCCTTTTTCTGGCATATGAGGGGAACGACATCCTGGGATTATCTTTCAATTCTATCTTATGTTGGCACATGAGGATACTAATGTAAATATTTCATTTCCAATTGATAATGATTTTAAATATATTTCCCTATAATATTCCCAAGATTGGATGGAATATTATCCAACTTGTGAGCTAATCTGACCAGTTCGATGGGTAGATACACCCTATGCCTCCCCAAACCCCCTATTAATGGCCTTGTGAAACTGGTTCAAGACTCGATAATTCCTTTGAATAAACTACCTTGTCATGACATAGATTCCTTTGGATATGAGGTGGATATTTTCAGGGAATATGGTCCCTAGGAACCTAGAGTGGATGATATACCAGCTGGAGGAGGTTCAGAGCATGTCATTGGTAAAGGGAGAGCAGTCTAAGCTACTCTTTTTTACTTCTTCATAAACTGAGCTGAGATTTACTTTAATGGATTAGGTATCTGAGCATGTCTTGACTATTTTATGTCATACAAATGAACCCACAAAAAAGGTTTCTAAGAGTATGGTGATGTAAAGACTGATTTGGAACCATATTCATGCCTTAATTATTGAGACTCCCTTAGAGTAAATTCATGTTCAAGGAGAGTACCTCCCACATTTTATTGATAAACATGGAGTTTGTGGACTTAATTATTAAAGGCTATATTAAATCTCACTATGGATCATCTTGGCATGAAATAAATTTTCTCATCATGAGAAAGATCTGTGTGAGTTTGACAGGAATAATTTCTTACTTCAATACATGAGGGATTCCACTGAGGCATTAGATCAAAAATTTATTAATGATAGCAAGTTTCATGACCAAATGAGTGATTTTACCACAAAGATAGTATAATATGAACCGCTTATAGCTCATGTGAATGCTGATTTCTCAAAATATTCCACTTTTTTGGATACCACTCAAAAAGAGGATTGAGATTTATTCTCTTCAATTAAGGGTATATATCCACTAGAAACAATATAGGAAATGGAATAGGCATCACTTCATCATTAAATTGATACTTCTCTCTAAACTTTGGATAACTTGGAGAACTCAACAAACCAATTTTTACAATGATCTTATTGTATGACCTCTGGGGAACCTTGGTAGAGACTCCGGATTATAGAGATTTGTCCCTTATTTTTAAATCATCAATGAAAAGGATTGATCATCAAAGACACATGGTGTGTGTGTGTGTGTCCATCGAGCTGAGACTAAACTTTTTTCCAAGGTGAATTTTATGGGTTTTTAACATGGTGATCATTGTGTCTCTTTCAATTTGTTGTTTAAAATATTATATGCTAGATCGATGGAATGCTATAATTTTAGGTCGAACAACTTGTAACTTCTTTTGCTTTAGATTAAGGTATTCCAACTCAGATCTTTGGTTTTTATATTTTAGGGTCTTCTAGCTCGGACCTATTTTTGTTGTAATTTATAGTTTTCTATCTTGAACCTATTGTTGTTTTATTTTAGGGTCTTCCATCTCGAACCTTATTTTTTTATTTTGGGATCTTATAGCTCTGAACTTTTGTTGTTGTAGTTTAGAGACTTCTAGCACAGACCTTTTATTGCTATAATTTAGGGTCTTCTAACTCAAACCTTATATTATTATTGTTTAGGTTCTTCTATATTATACCTTGTGTTGATGTATTTTATGGTCTTCTATCTTGGACCTTCTATTATTTTATTTTAGGGTCTTCTAGCTTATACCTTCTATTATTGTAGTTTAGGTTCTTTAAGCTCATAAATTATATTGTTGTAGTTTAGGGTCTTCTAGCTTGGACCTTTTATTTTTGTATTCTAGGGTCTTCTAGCCCAAACCTTCTGTTGTTATATTTTAGTGTCTTTTATATCATACCTTATGTTAATGTAGTTTAGGTTCTTCTACCTCAAACCTTCTTTTAGATTCAGATGCTGAAGACATGAAGGATTTATATTCATGAATGGTTCTAACACCTAGTATCCAAGTTAAGATTCAAAAGAATGAATGTTCATGATGGGTATTGACACCCTGCATTCTATTTGAGAATCTAAATAATGC
This sequence comes from Viscum album, assembly GCA_963277665.1. Taxonomy (NCBI): domain Eukaryota; kingdom Viridiplantae; phylum Streptophyta; class Magnoliopsida; order Santalales; family Viscaceae; genus Viscum; species Viscum album. The sequence goes on from OY728155.1 coordinate 44,952,077, forward strand.
ACACTCATGAAGGGTTCTGATTCCTTATATTTTTACAAAAATTATGAAGGATGAATGTTTATGAAGGGTTCTGAAACCCTGAGTCCATTATTTAAAGGTTATTGATGGATGGTGACATAATTTTAGGGAAGTAGAATCTACTATGATATTTTTATTATGGGAAGTGTAAATCATATCCCAAAAATTTTGATCTAGAGAAGATGATAGGGGATAGACACACCGGGGATGATCGCAAAACAATCTCTAGTTCCGAGTTCCAATGTGGTATTGTTGGGTCTCATGAGGATTTGTGGTACTTTATTTCAAGGAGGAGACACCTCTAGTTTATGGGTAAAAGGACCTTATGCATGATCCCATATGGATTACATGCATGGTCAAGAAGGGGGTACTCACTCCTTTATGAGGACCATAGAATATTTTTAAAGATTCAATCATTTGGATGATGAAGTAGGATATTGAGAAAATGGAAATCCAAGAAGGGTTTTGGAACCCTGAGGGTATTTTGGTTATTGGTTTTAGATACTAGGCCCCAAATGGTTTTTTTCATGTGGTGAGGGAACCAAAAGCTTCAATAATTTAGTACCACATTCCTAATTTGAAAATGGATACAATACATGGTGATGTAACATCGAGGATATTGAATCCACTTGAATAGTCTACTCATGGGAATTGTAAATCATGGTCTAAGAATATCTAAGTTAACTAAAAAATGGAGGATAGTGGGTAAAGTTCATCCATTTTTAATGGTGAAAACTGTTATCATACATAGTCAGTAAAATATCCCATGCATTTAATGGGGGCCTTTCCTCTGGGACTAAAACATCCACAGGGTGCAAGCTCTGAGTTTTTGTGTTATTCACCAGAAAATTCTTGTGGGGTACATTCAAAGTAGTCAGTCCCTATTACCAATACACTATAGTGGATAACCAAGATAATTAACTCAAGGATATGGGGTTCTAGGATGTAAGAACTTGTGTTTTCATAGGAGGTACAGTTCCTTTTTATTTTGGTTTAAATGCTCTTTTATGGGATAATATGAGTACCCTTTGAGGTTATGGGGGTATAAGAGGTGTATGGGTCTTGTTCAGAGACCATAACCCATCTTTTTAGGAAAAACATTCTAGCCGCATGGTTAAAAAAAATCATGCAGGGCAGACAGCATGGTCTGACTAACCATGTGAGGCTTGGGCAGAGGGTTGGAGGAGCCAACATGATTTTTCAAACCATGCAGATCAGGATACATTCCCATGTGGGTGTGTCTTCAATTTTTAACAATGGTATGAGATATGTTTTGTGCATGGTTAGTCGAATAGTGCATGAAAATTGTGTGAGGCGCCTCTCCTTATAGTAGTGGGTGCACGGTTGGTGCACAGTTTGGCCAACCGTGCATCCAAACCATGTGAACTAGGAATTATTTGGGAAATTACCAATTTTCTCTTAAAATGTATATAACCTTAAAATTGATATTCTTATCCTCCTCTTTCATAGTTGTGAGATTTGAGAGATCCTTTTGAAGCCAAAATGTAGGATTTGCTACCATTTCTTTGTCTGATCTCATAATCAAGCATTGTCAGTCTCGTTGTATCAATTTCAATGAGTAATCAATTATTTTTGTGCCATTATTCATTATTCTTAGTATCAATGGAGTTATTTAGGTGTGATCCAATATGACATATTTTTATGTTCTTCATTTGTTATTCATTTTTCTCCTGATCTGAGTCGAATCAGGAGTTGATATTGAATTATCATTCTACTACAGACCTATGGTAGGTGATCTATACTTTTCCCATTTGGTTTGGTGCTTTATTAGGTTAGCTTCCATTGTGCAGTCCACTGAACTTTCCAGTGTGGCCCCAAAATTGAATTTATTAATTTAATTAACTAAAATGGAACCTTTTAAGGATTCCCTTTAGTTACTTTGATATTTAATGGAGGTTTTTTCCTCAACCAAGGTCACCTATTGGGTATGCCTTTGATATTTCCATTGTTAAACCACCCATGGGGTGAGTTTTTATGCTTTCCTGGTTAGAGTAATCCTGTTAATAAATGAATTTAACTAAATTTATTAATTAGTATATGTTATGCCTCCTTTTCTATGTAATACATGATGTTGAATTGTTGAATTTGTTAATTGTGATTTTCTATATGTGTAGGTAAACTCATTGAATGCGATTGAATATGAATTGATATATGAGTAAGAATACTCATGGGACTTGAATACTTATAAATAATGAATGGAATGAGATGTATTTCAAATGGTAGTAGATTAATTGGTTGTTATACCAAGGGTATTTATTCCATTTAGATTCCATATTTCTCTTATGGATCTTCAATGTGGTAGTGGATGCCTTGGATTGAGATTTCTCATTGGGTATTGATTCTGTGGGATGCCTTAGGCCTTGATACCCCTTGGATCCGGTTTGGTTGGGATTTTAGTGTACATATTCTGGTGAAATTATCCTTGGAAACCAATTCAAGCCTAGATAAGTTTCCATCAAGATGCTCATGGGACTCGATGAGGATTCCTTGGTTCACTACACCTTTGATCCTACCCCAAGGGATATAACATTATTAATTATATGACACGACTATGGTAAATGTGATATTCTTGATTATAAATCTCAGTTGTGGTTTTTTTGACACTTCTAGATATACAGTGTGGTCATGGTTGATTTTATTTATAGATTATATGGCACGGTTATGGTTGACATGATATGTATGGTTGTATGGAGAGGCCATGTTATTTATTTTTGTATTGTTTGTAGCTTCTTTTTTATAGGATCTTGACCCATATTTTGCTGGGATCCTTGTTGGGATATACAAGATCACTTGTTTTAAAGTATATATTCTATGGTAACTTTACTTTTATTTACTTCTTAACTATGATATATATTTCACTTTAATTTATATTTTTATATTGAACATCCAAGACTAATTATAGACTTTTATATGGTTACCTATTGGGATTGTGTGTCACACCCTATTCGGAATGTCGTTGGGTACCCAGAAAGACTTTATGGATACAGGTAGGGACCAGGGAAAGTGGCCATAGTTCGATGCTTGACTTTGTTCCATGATTAGGAGCAGGGGAGAATGGGATCAAGCTAAGGTTCGTGATGCTACTTAGAGATATAAATTTTTGGTATTTTTTGTATTTTGGTACATGTATTGTATTGTACTATTGTCTACCTTTTTTGGATGGTCTGTAGTGACATTACATGTATCATCATAATTTTTAAATGAGATTAATTTTGGAATTGTTTATATATTAAAGTCTTGTTTATTTATCTATTTTCTGGTTGTTATATATGATTCTGTTATTGATTGTTTTTTCTATTCCACCATATTACACTCTCATAATGAGGGATTAGTATCCCCATGGACACACCACAAGCCCTCACTGCTAATTGTAAGCCTCTATCATTTGGGGAGATGTACTTAACTCATATTCCCAACTGGGATCGAAGCACTATTAAGTGGCATTCAGGTTCAGGATGTTACAAAGTAGTATTAGAGAACTTTATTTTTTTGGTTTATTATTTGGAGACAATAGATAGGGATTGGAAGGAATTTGAATTTAGTAATGAGTTGTGCATGGGTGTTGTTACCCACGTATAGGAAAAATCCAAATTTCCTCGAATAGGAATTGATGTTTTCTGGATTTTGAATATTACAGTTGATTTGATTCCACTATTGTATGATTTACTTGAATTTTGATGTTATTATTAATATGATTGTGGGTTCTATTTTATTGAAACCCTATGAGATGATGTTATTCCATCTCATGCATCATTTTAGTCACTTTATAGGAATGAAATGCAATGCATTATTCCAGGCCATATAAGATTCATTTCTTGTTTGCATGATGTTGTGATAGGTGTCATGATAGTTGTACTTGTTGTTGTGATAGGCTTTTTTGCAATGGTTTGAGAAACATGGTTAGTACATGGAGTGAATTCTGTAGCCTAAATAGTTTCTTCCTGATTAGGCTGCAGTAGACACCCTAACTAGCCAATTGCGGCATGTTGATACATGGACCATAAGTCGCATAGACTGGAATGTGTTATGGTATAGATTAGGTAGACACCATATTTTGTTTCATAAGTATTATGGGACCTTATGTATTGAAAGTGGTGAATCATTTGGGTCAATCACTAAAATGGAATGTGAAATGAATATGAAATTCACATGGAAATTTGAAATGATAGATAGAGAACTCGACCTAGATCCGGCTTTTGAGTGAACAAGAGGAAGTGTCTCTACTGAATTTTGTGACTATTTATTATTATAGTCCTAGATTTAGAGAGAAATATATGTGGCATTACCTGTTTATAGAAAGGTTTTGACTTTTCCTATTCTTTTGATCTATGAACTTTGATATCATTTTTTCTTAGGTGTGTGCTTGGCATTGTAGAGTAACACCACATACATGACCACCATTCATACACCAACAGTGTGGTGGAGACCACCCTCTGGTGGTAGTGGGCCATAGGATACTAGTGGATCCTCCTTTAGTGTTAGCTTTGGAACTATCTATTTTAATGGACACAGGTGTTGAGTCATAGTTCTGTAAGGGGTTATTCCACTTTATGCGGACATTTTAGGGAGCACCACAGCCTTCCTTGTTTATGGATGAAATGATAAGTGTCTTCCAACATCATCATCCTCCCATGTTTTCCAAGGATGGTAGTCCATAGGCTACTCAACTATGTCTTGAGACTACGTTGTCGATATTCAAGAATCTCGAGACACCTCCTGAGAGGAGAGTGAAGCTCATGACTTATATTCTTTGAGGATCATCAAAGAGTTGGTGGGATGTTCTAAACATAGATAATAGGCTGCAATATATGGTTGGTTTGATTTCAAAACTAGGTTATATGTCTAATTTTACTTCAATACTATGAGGGAAGAGTGGGCTAGTTATTTCATGCATTTGGAGTAGGGTGTTATGATGGTTATGGAGTACTCGGTACACTTTACAGATTTTTAGTGTTTTGACCGATGTACTTTACTGATGAGTTATCGATGGAGATGCACATTGAGGAAGGTATAGAAAATGTCATTTGATCTCAGGTCAACATGTTTAGATTGACCTCTATTATAGAAATTGTGAATCCGGTTATGATTATAGAGTGGAACCTAAGGTAAGATGGGGGCGTAGAGTAGAGTAGTGTAGTCTCTCAACCTAGTAGTTCAAATTTTGGTGGCAGGAAGCACCGTTTTGAGGCTTCTCCTTTAATGAGTACCAGTCAGGTTGTGAGTACTAGTATCTTGGTTTTCTTTCATCCATGTGATAGATAGGGCCACATGAGGAATTAGTTAGATCATGATCCAGTTGAGTGTTGAGCTTGTTGTAGGATGGGTCGTGTGCAACGTTTCTGCAGGACCTTCCCTCTAGAAGTGAGAGGTAGAGCTCAGCTCCGACACCAGGTTTAGGATAGGTTTTCATGGCTCCATGTTAGGATGGGATTTGGATCAGTACCGATCAATAAGGATGAGGTGGTGGTGGTTTTGATTGAGGAATCCAGACACTAATTGTACCGAGACAGTAGAGTGGGCCTACTCCGTATAGAGATCTTGTGTCACATGGTAAGGGTTTAGGCCAGATATATTCTGTATAGCCTACACCTAAGGAAAAATCTGCAAGACCATCTATGGAGAGAGGTATGTGTTGGTTTCAGGTGCAATAAAAGTGTTTCAATGGAAGGTGATATATTAAATTTTCTTTTAAAAATTATTTTCTGAAACCAAGAGCAAGGATCTTGCACATCAAATTTATAATTAATTTATTTAATATCTGAAGAAATAAATACATGTTCTTAGGAAATTTTTTCATTAATGATTGTTGATCATCCAAAAAACCTCTTCTAGATTTCCTTCATTGCGTCTGTGGGGATCCAATGGTATAATCCCTCTAGCGGTGATCTACACGTGCTCCAATGGTCTCATAGAAATGTCACTCATTCTTTGGGTGCTGGCATGGAAAATATAATGTCTTGTATTGTTCATTCTTGATCACTCATTATTTGTTCTTGAAGTAATTCTCTCTTAGGTTTCTCATTATTGATAGGGAGAGCGGAGGAGGATTTGAGAGAGAATTCATTTTGTGCTACAATTCTCTATTCTCAAACTTGGAATTGGTTTTGAATGATTTACATAATAGACATAGACATTTATTTATAGAGATGGGATTTTGATTAAAAAAATTAATTTCATAAGATCCATTAAATATAATTATAACAATTAATGAAATCTCATGCCACATAATAATATTATTATTATTATTATTATTTTGGTGTACCAACTTGCATAAAATGGATAAAAAATATTTATCAACTCGTAAATAATTATTTTACCACTAGACATGGTCTTGGTCCATTCGAACTCCTCTTGAATTTATTGAACACCTGAATAAATATTCTATTTTCTTAAATAAATATTTTATTCACAAACTAGTAAATAAATATTTATTAAATATTCAATAAAATAAATAAATATATTTTATTCACAATCCGAAGAATAAATATTTATTTAATATATGCGATCAATATAACTTGAATAAAATTATTCCTCAATCTTGAGAATAATATGTATTCCATTAATTAAATTCAAATAGAATCTAATTAAGACCAAAAGAAACACTTAGTGTGTGACCCTCTAGGATTCTTTCTCATTGTCATTAGGAGGTCTTGTCTAAAGTCTAAGAGAAATATCTAGTAACGGGTTAAGGAACCCAAGAGAAAGAATATAAAGTTGCAACAATGACAACCACATAAGAATGCTCACTATGTAATATCATTTTTCAAAATATCTCATCAAGTAGGTTGTATGACGGTGTCATCAACATATATGCTCAATATATCATTCTTTGACTATCTGAAATAAACTCAACATTACACCGTGACCATGGAATTTAGGGTTATATATCTATTTCAATAAAATGTTTGAGATATCAACTTCTATAAAGATGAAGGTATAAATACTTCCTTGACTTATCCATTAATAACATTTCACTCATCATGCACCCAACATACCCTACTTCCCACCAACATATGGCGTGGAGGTTTTCATCAGCAAATCTAAGTGAGTGAGTCATGACATGCATTAATGATAATATTCAAGTCTAAAGAACATTACACACACTCATAGATAGGAATATTTGATGACACCAAAACATACGAAATACCTACTGGTGGGTTTTTTCTCATAATCTATGATCTTGGAGATTACCAAGTGAAACTTCATGAGAAGAAGTCCCATATTCTTACGAGTACTCGCACCTGAAGTTCTACATACTATGTGTCCCATCATAGTATGTTACCCAACCGTAAAACTATATTAAGAATATTTTCATAGCACTTCAAGGTTCTCATCATAGCAGAGAACTACTATGATTTTATCAATGCAACAAATACTCTAAGACATTATAACATTAAAGTCATGCAGAAAAATGAAAAATATGTAATATGATGTTTAATTTAATATTTAATAGACCAAATATTCATGTAATAAAAGTACAAAATAGTTGGTTCTAGGATACCAACTCTAAAATACTCTCACTTGGACTAGAGCCAACTGCCTAAAACTTTCCATCCGCTAGACCTCACATGATAATCATTTTTCTGCTGAGTCTAGGCTTTAGTCATAGGATACTCCATATTATCTTCTGTAAAAATACTTCTCACTGAAACCTCACCTCTTTGAGAAAAATACCTCAAGAGATGATACTTTTTAAGTATGTGCTTCGTCTACTTATGTGACCTTGGCTCTTTTACAAGAGTCATCGCTGCAGTATTATCACAATAGAGTGTGATAGGATCTTTACTGCTAGGTTCCACATCAAGCTCTAAGAAAAAATTGTGCATCCAAACTTCTTCTTTAGCTGCATCATAAGTCGTAATATACTCGGACTCTATAGTAGAATCTGCGACCATAGCCTGCTTTGTGCTCTTCTATATCACAGCACCTCCATTAAAAGTGAATATGTATCTCATTTGTGACTTCATGTCAACTTGATCAGTTTGAAGATTGGAATCTGCATGTCCTCTAATGACTAGTTCTACATCTCATGTATAAACTAGGAACATATCCTTAGTACACCTCAGATACTTAAGGATAGTATTGACTGCTATCTAATGGTGGTTACTTGGATCATCTTGATATCTTCCTACCACACTTAATGCATAGGATCCATCTAGCCTTGTACATAGAGTAGCATACATGAATAACCCAATATTTGATGAATATGGAATCCTTTACATTCTATTTCTTTCCTTATGGGTCTAAGGACACATTTTCTTGGAAATATGAATTCCATGTGACACTAGAAACAATCTCCTATTTGATTGTTCAATACTGAATCTCTTCAGTATTTTGTTAATGTATGTACTTTGACTTAGGATGAGAAACCTCTTGGATCTATCACGATGGATCTTGATCCCCATAATATATGATGTCTTTCCCAAGAATTTCATAGAAAATCATTTATTCAACCATTCCTTAACGTATTGTAGGACCAGTATTTCATTTCCAATAAGTAATATGTCATCAACATATACTACTAATAAAACAAATACACTCCCACTAAACCGTTTCAAGACACAAGGCTCACATTTATTCTTTAAAAAACCAAATTCCATTTATGGATTCATCAAAACAAATTTTCCATGAGATGGATGCTTTATTTAATCCATAAATGGATTTTTTTGAACATGTATATTATATTGGAATCCTTTGGAGTCACAAACCATTCAAGTTGTGTCATGTAGACATCTTCCTGAAGGCTTTCATTAAGGAATGTTATTTTGACATCTATTTTCCAAATCTAATAGTAATGGTAAGATACAATGGAAAGTATAATTCTGATGGATTTTATCATTGCAACAGGTGAAAAGGTGTCATCGTAGGCAATGCCTTGACTCTATTAAAACCCTTTTGAACCCAGTTTCACCTTATAGGTACTGAATTTTCCTTTCATTTCCATTTTATTCTTTAATGCCTATTTTCAACCAATGGTATTTACATACACTAGAGGATCTACCAAAATATAGACTTGGTATTGGTGCATGGAATCCATTTTATAATTCATGGTTTTTTTCCACTTGGAAACATCTGTGTCACTTACTGCTTCCTAGTAGGTTATAAGATCATTATTATCAACTAATAATGAGTCACCATCCTCAGTAACTAGAAAAACATACCATTCTGGTTCTATAACCTATCTTGTACTCCTACATAGTTCTTGTGACTCTGGAATAGTTTCTTTTTCCATGGTGCTTTGTGGAATCTGATCCTGTACCAACCCATTTTTTCCTTGAGTCTCGACTTCATCGAATTTTATCTCTCTCCCACTATCTCTTTTGAAGATGCGATATATCTCAAGGAATTTGGAATTTATTTCCACTATAACCTTTTTCTATGATGATTCATATAGGTAATATCCCCTTATTTCCTTAGGGTATCCTATAAAGGTACACTTTGTTCCTCGGGAGCAAGTTTGTTACCTGAAGAGGCCTTAAAAAGTGCTTCACTTACCCAAACATGTAAATTAGATAGCATGGTTTCTCTTCAACTAAAAAATTCATATGGAATACCATTTATTGATTTTTTTGGTACTTTTTGTAATGCATATCACCAAAATTATAATGGAAGCCTTGCATGACTCATCATTGATCTCACCATGTCCAACAAGGTGTGGTTCCTCCTTTCACTTACACTTTTCCACTGAGGCGTGTAAAGAGGAGTGAGTTGGGATACGATCTCAAACTCTCTTAAGTAATCAATGAAGTCTTGATTAGTATCTTCAACAACATGGTATGAGTATAGTTTCTTAATCTTACTACCAAGCTGATTCTCAACTTAATTCTTGTATTCCTTGAATTTATCAAAAGAATCTGATTAATGACTCATTAAGTAAATATATCCATATCTACTAAAATAATTCGTAAAAATTATAAAGTATGAGTACCCACCCATTTATTAAATAGAAAATGATCCACACAAATTGGTATGAACTAATTCAAGAAGCTATTTAGCCCTTTCACATTTCCCTCTAAATGGTGCTTTGGTCATTTTCGCCTATAAACATGTGTGACATGCACCAATTGTTTTTAGTTATAAAGAATCTAAATATCCATCTTGATGTAATTTTTTCAATCATTTTTCATTTATATGACCTAGATAGTGATGCTAAAGTTAGGTGTGGTATGATTCATGTAAAGTAACTTCTTTATCAATTGCCATTACTTTTTTCATGTAATCCAACACATAAATACCATTATGTAAATGTGATTTACCATACCAAATGATATCTTTATAAAATAAGAAACATTTATTTCTAAATTTTAAAATGAATTCATCCATATCTAGTCTAGATACATAAATAATGTTTTTGGTAACTGAAGGCACATAATAATAACCCTTTAAAAATAAGATAATTCTGGTAAAAAAATGTGAGGTGGTAGTCCCTAATAGCTATAGCATCAAGTTTATCTTCAATGACTGCTCATAGATCTACCTCCACTCAGTCAAATTTTTTGAATCTACTTGGTTCTTGTATTTGAATACATATCTGAGTACCACAATCTATATCTAATACCCAGTTTGTATAAATAGACAAATTGCACTCAATAACAAATGAACCTGAAGATTCCCCTTGCTTCTTTAGCTAAGTGTAGTTTTTCTTCCAGTGGACCTTCTTAACACATGTGGAATAGATGGAATCTTGTTCCCTTGCTTCCCCTTTGATCTTATTCTTCTTGGAAGGGTGTGAAGAAGCTTCGGACTTAAATATATTTGTTTTCCCTTTCTGTTTGTTCACCATAAGGACAGAAGGATTTTCACACTTCATATCTTTATCTACTTGGTGAAGGAGGATAAGAAGATCTGGAAGAGACTTATCGATGTTATTCATATTAAAATTCACAACAAAACTGGATAAGTTTTGAGGCAGTGATGTTAGAATGAGATCGGTGCCCAGTTCTTCAGGGAGTTTAAACCCTAGATCCTCTAGGTTCTCAATGTAGCCAATGGGATTGACTATGTGAGTCCCATATAGGGCACCCTCTCCAAGCGTACTCTAAAATATTTCCTTGTAAATATCAAACTATTATTTTCTAGCTCTCTCCTGGTAAAGACCACGGAGGTTCTCAAGCATTTTATATGCATCCATATTTTAATGATACTTCATGAGTTCACTAGACATAGATGAAAGCATTAAATATTGAACATAGACCACATAATTCATATTTATTGATAGACTATGAACTCTTCATCACTCACCTCTTGAGAAGGCGAATCAGGCATTGAGGATTCTAGCACGTAAGATTTCTGTTCATGGCGTAGAACCCAAAGGCGTCTAAACCACTCCTAGAAGTTACTATTAGTGAGGAGATTATATTTATCCAATATTTATCATAGGGATAGTGTGAATGAAGATATTTTCATTTTATTCTATAATTAAAATATTATATTATTAGTACTTTTCTTGATTATGAATTTTGTGAGAAATAATAAATTAATTGATTTTATAAAATCTCCCACAATTTTATCAATTCACAATATCCCTCACCATTGAACTTGGAATTTCTAGTTTCTAGGACGCTATAGTGGAAAGGATCCATATTTCCCTTTGAAAACCCCAACAAGTGTTGGTCAAGATATTTTTTTAGGTATTTGGGTAGGAAAGTCTTTGCAAACTATAGGCTTGTAGCTCCTTGATCCGTTGAGTGGAATCCCCAATCTAGAAATCTTGAACTGGATTTTCTCAACACTTGCCTCTAAATTACACCAAGTCTGGAAAGGGATACTCCTCTTGATGTAAAATGGTTAATTAAACTCTAAACCTTCATAATAACTCCCCTTGTAAAATTAAGTGTCCCAACAAGGGTTGGTCAAACATTTAGTTCTATTGAGTTTTGTTCCTAATCAATTAACGGAATACTTAGTCTGACTTAATATTAGATTAGGGAATTTTATTTTATTATGCATAAATTTTTATCTTGTTTTATCCTTTACATGTCTTGTTAATATTTAAGTGTATGTTCACTTAATTAATTAACCATTTTTAGATAAAACATTTATGCATAATCAATTTTATTTCAATTCATTCTTTTCATATTAATTCATTTATGTGATCATGGTCTTGCATAAATAAATATAATTTTAATGAATTAGACAAAAAATAATTAAATAATTAAATGACCTAATCATGACATTATCTAATGGTTGATTTAATGAGAGGATGTTAAATCAACCTATGGCCTAGGGGAAATAACTCCTTATGTTAGACTTGTCATGAGCTACACCATTCCACATGTCCACCAATGTATAATTGAGTTGGCACCATTATGGTTCCATCTTTAATCGTCTCTACGTGCCTTGGGATGATCCATTAATTAAAAATATTTATTACTCACAAGTAGGTGAAGGGAACCAAAGGATTAGTTAAAGGGAATTTCATAAATATCCTTAGACATGCGGGTCCTATATAATAATGGAGGGAGGGATGACTCGCAGACCATCTTTTAATTTAATATTAAATAATTAAAAAATCATAAAATAAATTTAATTAAATAAATTCCAACACATATATAGGTCTTGTTCAATCTCATTATCGGTCATACATGAAAAGAATATGCAAAAATTAACTAACTAGCATTCATTTCTTTATTCATTCTTTATTATTAAGTTGAACATGCATGTATTAATTGATAAATTAATTAATTAATTATCTTTCATCTTAATGATCATCCGAACTTAATTAGAGATACCCATAAATTTGGAATTCATGGTAAATAAATGGCAGAACCATTAATGACATATTTATTGCAGTAAATTAATTGAGAATTTAAAAATATTTAAATCCATTATTAAATTGTAAAACACATAATGGTTTGACAATCAATAAAATAAGGTTTTAATGCTGAAATTTTTCAAATTTAATTTAATTTTAATTTTTTCCATTAAGGGGAGACTATATGGCATGTACATCCAGCTACACACCATATACCTAGGTTGTCGTATATCCAAGTCATGTGCCTGGGGATTCGGCATGTTAACTTGGCCCGATTACACGATGTGTAGATGCCAGCTACAAACCATGTATCTGCTTTCTGTGTGATAGGTTGGCCTAATCAACACATAGTATGCAAATCACCGCATGTTTTTAATTTCTTGGTGCATCTATATACAATTCACAAGGGTATACGGTGTGTGCTCCGTTCACGCGTTGTGTAAACCAGATTTACCGGCCAAAGATTTGGCACTTTCTGATGGCATCTCACGTTATTCTTTATTTTTTATTAAATCTATAAAAAAATGAAACACTGAACGAACATGATTAATATGTCAATAACATTTTAGTTCAAATCAAATTAAATAATTAATAGCATGAAATGAAAATATAATCATGATTGCGCATAGATCAACAACCAAATAAATAATTGTAAATTTAAACTTGACCGCTCTGATACCAATTGTTGGTTTCAGGCACAGTGGAAGTGTTGCGGTGGAAGGTGATATATTAAAATTTCTTTTAAAAATATTTTCTCAAAACCAATAGAGAGTATCTTTCGCATCAAATTTATAATTAATTTATTTAATATCTAAATAAATATATACATTGGCTTATGAACTTTCTTCGTTGATGATTTTTGATCATCCTAAAAGGCCCTTCCAAATTTTCTTTGTTGCGCTTGTGATAATACAAGGGTATAATCCCTCTAATAGTGATATGCACGTTCTCCAATGGTCTATGTGCAATGTCACTCATTCTCTGGGTACTATCACGGTGAATCGAATGTCTTGCATTGTTCGTTATTGATCACTCATTCTTCGGTCTTGAAGAAATTATCTCTTGGGTTTCTCATTCTTGAGAGGGAGAGAGGAGGAGAAGTCGAGATATAATTCTTTGTGCGCAAAAATTATATATTCCCAAACTTGGAATTGGTTTCAAATGTGTTACACAATAGACATAGACATCTATTTATAGAGCTAGGATTTCAGTTACAAAATTTAATTTCATAAAAACCATTAAATATAATTATAACCATTAATTAAATCCCATTCCACATAATAATAATAATATTATTATTATTATTATTATTATTATTATTATTATTATTTGGTGTTCCAACTTGTGAAAAATGGATAAATAATATTTACCAACTTGTAAATAATTATTTTATAATTGGACATGGTCTTGGTCCATTTGAACTCCTCTTGCATTTATTGAACACCCAAATAAATATTTTATTCTCTTAAATAAATATCTTATTCAAAAATTAGTAAATAAATATTTATTAAATATTCAATAAAGTAAATAAATATATTTTATTCATAATCCAGTGAATAAATATTTATATAATTTATGTGATCAATATAAATTGAATAAAATTATTCCTCAGTCTTGAGAATAATATTTATTATATTAATTAAATTCAAATAGAATTTAATTGAGACCAACAGAAACCCTTAGTGTGTGACCCTCTAGGATTTTTTCTTGTTGTTATTAGGCGGGCTTGTTAAAATTCCAATATTACTGCTTAGAAATGGGTCAAGGAACCCAAGAGAAAGAACATAAATTAACAACGATGATGACCATATACGAACACTCACTGTGTAATATAATTTCTTTATCACAATATCTCATAAAGAAGGTTGTATTCCAGTGTCATCAACCTATATGCTCGATACATCATTCTGTGACTATCTGAAATAAACTCATCGTTACACTGGCCATGTAATTTAGGGCAAAGATTCTATTTCAATAAAAGGGATGAGATATCAAATTCTATAAAGATGAAGGGATAAATCCTTCCTTAACTTACCCATTAATAACATTTCATTTGTGACACACCCAACATACCATACTTCCCACCAACATATGGTGTGACGGTTTTTATCATCAAATCTAAGTGTGTGAGTCGTGAAATGAATTAATGATAATCTTAAAGTCTAAGGACCATTACACATGCTCACATATAGGAATATCTAATGGAACCAAAACATGCCAAATTCCTACTAGAATTTCTATTCTCATAATCTCATGTCTTGAAGATTACTAAGTGAAAACTTCATGATAAGAAGTCTCATTTTCTTACGAGTACTCGCACCTAATGGTCTATATACTATGTGTCCCATCATAGTATGTTATCCAACCAGAGAACTATATTAAGAATATTTTCATATCAATTCAAGGTTATCATCATAGCGGGGAACTACTATGACCTTATCAATGCAACAAATTCTTTATGACATTATTACATTAAATTCATGAAGAGAAATGAACAATATGTAATAAGATGTTTAATTTAATATTTAATACATCAAATATTCATGTAATCAAAGTACAAACATTTTTTTCTAGGATACCAACTCTAACAGTACATTCTTAGTAGCCTCTACTCTTGTATCTAATATTTTTGAAATATGTGCATCGCATAGTTTCATATCTATACCTATGGTGGAAATTATTGGGATTATAGTTCATTATTTAGGGATTCAAGACACTTGATAATCTATTGGGGATCAAAATGGAGAGTGTGCACCAGTGTAGGGAGTTCCCCCTTGAGGATGGTTGGTGTCACTTTGTCTAGAATATTTATGTCCTTGAGATAACAGGGTTTGACATCATACTCAGGATGGATTGGCTAGTGGCTTACCAAGGCTATGTTGACTAATATCATTATAGGGTGACTTTCACATCAACAAAGGGAACATTTTATATTCACGAGGGTGAATGGGATTTCTAGGAAATTTGAGCTGGACCACGACATCATGGGTTGGGATGGATGACATCCCAAATTTCTAGTTTGTATCTACATGATCAGGGATCACGTCAGGCGTAATTGTTTTTAATGGTTTATTTTTTTAGGGATGTTTCCCATATTAATTTTCTGGTTTACCTCATAAGAGAGAGGTTGAGTTCTCCATTGAGCTAGTACTATGAACTGCACTGGTATCCATTACTCCTTATAGGATGTCTACGAAGGAATTTAAGGAACTCAAGAGGCGGCTATAGGGTTTGGAGGCAAAGGGGTTTATCCGACCCATTACTTCCCCATGGGGTTCGTCGGTTGTTTTTGTGAAAAAGGTGGATGGTACCCTTAGGGTATGTGGGGATTATCATAAATTGAACCAGCTGATGATTAAGAACCATTATCCCTTGTCACAGATAGAAGACCTTTTTGATCAGTTACAAAGATCTTGGGTGTTCTCTAAAAATTGATTTGAGGTTGGGATATCACAATGTACATTTTTGAGCTACAGACATACCTCATACATCTTTTCATAGAAAGTATGGTCTATATGATTATCTGGATATACCGTTCGGTCTCACGAACACACGATTGGTTTTCATGGAACTGATGAACCAAGTGTTCCATCCTTATTTGGATTCATTTATGGTGGTTTTCAGGGATGATAAATTAGTGTATTCTCACAATATAAAAAACTATGAAAAACATCTTGAGATCATTTTAGATACACTGAGAGAGCATCATTTGTATACTAATCTCACAAAGTGCCACTTATAGATGGATAAGATTCACTTAATAGGTCATATTATCTTAGATAAAGGAGTATCAGTTGATCCAGATAAGGTGAGAGTTGTAGTTTTCTAGGAGAATCCCAATAACATCTTTGAGATACAAAGTTTCTTAAGGATAGCTGGATATTATAGGAATTTCATATGGTACTTCTCATGATTATCATCACCATTTAAGGTATTGAATAATAAGGGTGTGAATTTTGTATGGGAAGATACCTAAGGGATAGCCTTTCAGGAGCTGAAAGGGAGATTGACTTCATCACTTATCCTGATTCTTCTAGAGTAGGGTAGGAGATACACTGTGTATTATGATGCATTAGGTACACTACCAAAAAAATACCCTGATTAGAAGGGGTTAAAATCCCCTCTAAACACATTAGTGGTGGTTACCCATAATCTCATCTAATATTCCCACTGCATTGTGTCAGTGGCAGTTCTCACTAAGCACTGGTAAAGTAGTTCAAAATTTGTGGCGGTTAGATTACAGGGGTTTTTGACCCCCTCTAATTTCACTGGAAAATGAAAAATTATAGGGGGTTTTAACCCCCACTAATCTAAATCTAATATTAGAGTTGTTTTTCAAATACCTCTAATAGAGTCATAGGCAATATAATAGGATTGGTTTATGAAACCGCTTCTAATTGAGACCAATATTAGAGAAGGTTTTAACCCCCTCTCAGTGAGACCATTATTAGAGGTGGTTTAACAAACCCACATCTAATAAGATTGTTTTATAAATATTAGTTTTGTAATTCCCCTTGGAATAATTTAATCCCCTCCAATGAACATACAATTCCCTAAAACCATGCCTAGTCACCCCCGGCCCTCCAGTTACTTCCAACCTATCCAGTTTTGACCATCCAGTTCCTTTCATCGCCCCTTTTCCAGTCCTGACCCTCCAGTTCCTTTCAAACCTGTCCACCCCCGACCATCCAGTCTCCCACTCGCGATCGTGCGACTAGTACACCGATAGCCCCTTCCCCTCCAGGCGCGTCAAGTCCCCCCCCCCATCTCCCCATGCAATTCCCCCTGCATAGCTGCCCCTTTATAAAATATGAAGCCCATGGGTTTCGAACCTCGTACCTATATAAAAACATCGTGGTGCCTCTACCACTAACGCAGCTTCATTTTGTTTATTAGATTACACATTATTATATATATATATATATTGAAGCTTATTTAAGTAAATAATATTTGAATAAATATTTAAATACATATAAATATATAACCAATATATATTTACATAAAAAATATATACATTTTTATATTGTGTATTTATATATTTATATTATAATAAATTAATATTATATTCAATTTATACATTTATATAAACTACATATTTTATATGTATATTTACATAAATTTGAGTAAATATATTTTATAATACTATTAATGTTATGCATATACATACATATATATATGTGTGTGTGTGTGTGTGCGCATTATTTATATACTTAAATACATGTTTATATATTATGTACATGCTTATTTACATAATATATATATAACTATTTTTTAATATATTTATATAATTTATTTAAAATTTTATTTCTATAATGTATTTCAATACATATATTTATTATTATGTACATTAATATATATATATATATATATATTTGTATAAATTGTATAATATTATATATAATTAATATTATATGAAATACATATATATGAAATAAAATTTATACAAATATGTATATAATGTTATATGAAATACAATTTTATATTATATATAATTAATATGTATATTATATATAATTAATATTATATGAAATATAGTTTATACAAATATTTATATAATGCATTTCAATATATATATTTATTATTATGTACATTAATATATATATTTTTTAGTAAATATAATTTTATATTATTGTGTACATTAATATATATTTATTTGTATAATTTTTATATCATATAATATTACTTATATATAATATAAAAGCATAAAAATTTTATTTAAAAAGGTATTTATTATTATTATTATATTATAAATTATAAAAAATACAAGCATGAGTTTTTATATGATAAATTTTTTAAATAAAATTATATTTATATAATATGTTTATGGTTTTATATTATATATAATTAATATTATATGAAATACAATTTATAAAAATTAATATATATTAATGTAAATAATATTATAAAATTATATTTATTTATACATATAAATAAAATTAAATACAATCACATAAATTTTTTATATAATATGTTCAGATAATGTATTTAAATACATTTATATGCAGTGTTTTAATTTATATATATATATATATATATATATATATATATATTATGGAATCTGTTTTTTTAATAGTGGGGGTTCAAAACCATATCTAATTTAAAACATTAGAGGGGGGTTTAAACCCCCTATAATTTAAGACATTAGAGGGGTTTTGAACCCCCTATAATTTAATACATTAGAGGGGTTTGTGAACCATAGCTAATCTCATTGATTAGCAGTGGTTATGAACCCTTTCTATTTTCTTAAATTAGAGTGGGTTCAAAACCCCCTCCAAAATCCAACCATTTGTTAAAAAAATAATGCTAAAAATTTATAGGGGGTTCAAAACCCCTTCTAATTTAAGAAATTATAAGGGGTTCTATATAACCCCCTCTAATAATATAGAAAATGAATTTAAAGGGGGTTGTGCAGAACCCTCTCTAAAAAACCGTCGTTAATATAATGTTTTTTTATAGTGGTATCAGGATGGGATTAGTTCTGATGTAGGGGGTAGAGTCGTGGAATATGGTTCTCAGCAGTTGAGGCCACATGAGAGGAACTACCTGACACACAATCTTGAGTTAGCTGCAGTCGTTCATGCTTTATGATGTTGGAGACACTATTTACTTAGAGAGAATTTTTTGGTGTACACATACCACAAGAGACTCAAGTATATATTTAAATAGTGTGATCTAAATATGAGATAGAGAAGGTGGGTTGACTACCTATAGTATTTTTACTTTGATCTTACCTACATTCCTGGAAAAGAAAATTCAGTGGCTGATGCACTGAGTATGAGGACTCAGATATAGGAAGTTTAATAGCCTATTAGTGAGTGGAAGCTTATAGATTTGTTCTCTAAGATGCACTTAGAGGTGTAGGACAGTTAGAGACAAACTTTCATTTCATCCTTAGTTGTGACCTATACTCTTCTAGATAGAGTGAGAATGATATGGTTATCGGATTCAAAGACCTTAGTCCAATGGTAGAGTGTGGCGGGCGAGTATATGCCTCCTACTCAGACCATAGGTGAGGATGAGATCCTATATATCCATGGTCATTTTTTGTTTCTAGTGGACATATGCGAGGAGATGATTCATTATATTCATGCATTAGTTTGGGCAGTGCATCTCGGTGTCACCAAGATGTACCATGACTTAGGTTGTCGGTACTAGTGTCTAGGTATGAAATGTGAGGTAGCTAGTTTTTTTTCAGGAGGTGTTCCACCTATCAGTAAGTGAAGGAAAAACACCAGTGAACAGGAAAAAACATTTACAGCAGTTTTCTATTCCCAAGTGGAAATGGAAAGATTTCACAGTGGATTTCATTACTTGTTTACCATGGTCACATTGAGTTATTGATGATGTGTGGGTTGTTGTTGAAAGGATCTCATAGGTTTATCATTTCCTACTAATCAAGGATACCTTCAGTGTGGATTATCTTTAAATGTTATATATTTGTGAGATAGTATGACTTAACGGGGTCCCGCACACTATCATTTCAGATAGGGACACCCAGTTTACATATCTTTTTTGGCATAGTTTGAGGGAACTGGGTGCACAGGTACTTCTAATAATAGTATACCACCCTTAAACAGATAGTCATTCAGATCATATGATACAGGTGCTTGAGGACATGTTGCGAGCATGTGTCTTATATTTTGGGGGCTCTTGGAAGGGGAACATTACTCTTATTATGTTCGCCTATAATAATAGATATCAGGATACTATATGGATGGAACCATATGATGATTTTTACGGTATTCCATGTCGATCACCCCTATTCTGGTAGAGGCAAGTGAGGTAGCTTTATTGGGACCATGTATCATATAGGAGACTTTTAAGAAGGTCTAGTTGATCAGAAAGCGAATGGATACTGCACAATCTCAACAAAATTATTATGTCGATAATTTCAGATGAACTCTAGAGTTTGAGATCAGGGATCAAGTATTTTTGTGTGTTTTACCAATGTTGGGACATAGGCGGATCAGGAGATAGGGTAAGTTTTCACCAAAATATGTCAGGTTGTTCGAGATTATGGGTAGAGTCGAGCTGGTAGACTATTAGTTGTATCTAACTCAAAGGTACCAATACATGCATAAAATATTCCATGTATCTCAGTTGTGACATTATAATTCAGACCTATATCATGATTTTCAGCCTGAGGAGTTTGAGTTACAGGTAGATGTATCCTTTGAGGAGAATCTGATTCATATCATTGAAAGGAGCACAAATGTTCTCTGAGTTCGATCAGTTCCTCTAGTACAGGTTCTATGAAATCATGTCCATTTACAGGATGAGACTGGGGAGAAGGGGTCCAACATATGTGATCAGTGGCTGGAGTTATTCTCAGATGAATCTTGACCACCCTTGAGAGGGAAATTCGAGGATGAATTTCTTTAAGGGGGATGATTGTAAGAAACTGGGTTTTCATACGAGGTAAAGATCCTTTTTATTTTGGTTTAAATTATTTTTTATGGACTAATGTGAGTACCCTTTGAGGTTATGGGTGTATCAGGGGTGTATGGGGATTGTTCAGATCTTGAAACCCAGCTTTTTGGAAAAAGCAGGTAGGCCTTATGGTTAGTAGAAATCATGTGGGGCAGGCCACATGGTCTGACTAATTGTGTGAGGCCTGGGTAGAGGGATAGAGGAGCCCACGCAGTTTTTCAAACCATGTGGATCAAGATGCATACCCATGTGGGTGCATCTATAATTTTTTATAGTGGTCTAGGACACAATTTTTACACGTTTAGTCAAACTGTGCATGCAAACTGTGTGAGGTGCCCCTCTTTACAGCAGTGAGTGTATGGTTGGCACACGGTTTGGACAATCATGCAGTAAAACTGTGAAACCTAGTAATTCTTTGGGAAATTACCAATTTTACCTTAAAATTTTTATATCCTAAAAACTAATCTCTCCTACCATTGCACAGTTGGGATCTTTGAGATCTCCCTTTAAATCCACAAGGAAGGCTTTTCTACGGTTTCTTCATCAGATCTCGGAATCGAGCGTCATTGGTCTCGTTTGATCTGCATCGGTGAGTACTCAATTATTTTTTTATCGTTCTTAATTCTTATTGGTATCAATGAAGTTATTTAGGTCCAAGATAATATTCCCTATTTTCAGTTTCTTCATATGTTCTTCATTTTTCTCCCAATCTGAGTCGAATCAGAAGTTGATATTAGACAAAAACTCTACTACGGACCTATGGTAGGTAGTATATACTTTTATCATTTGTTTTGGTGATTTATTAAGATAGTTGTCATTATGCTTCTCACCAGACTTTTCGATATAGCCCCAAAATTGAATTGATTAATTAAATTAAATTAAATGTAACTTGTTAGGGATGCCCTTTATTTCCTTTGTGATGTAATTGAGGTTGTTTCCCCAACCAAGGTCACCCATGGGATATACCTTTGAGATTTAATTTGTTAAACAACCCATGGCGTGAGTTTTTATGATTTCCTAGTTAGAAGAAGCTTGTTAATAAATTAATTGAACTAAATTTATTGAATATGAGATGTTTTCCCTCCTTTTCCATGTAATGCATGATGTTGAATTATTTAATTGTTTAATTGTGATTTGTTATATGAGTAGGTAAAATCATTGAATGTGATTGAATGTTAATTTCTATATGTGTGGGTATACTCATGGAACTTGAATGCTTGTAAATGATGAATGGAATGAGATGTATTTGAAATGGTATTGGATTCCTTGGTTGGTATACCAAGGGTTTTGATTCCATTTAGACTCCATTGATGTTTCTTCCATGGGTCTTGAATGTGGTAGTGGATTACTTGGATGGAGATTCATTATTGGGTCTTGATTACAAGGGATTACTTGGGCCTTTATACCCCTTATATTTAGTTTGGTTGGGTTCATAGTGGACATAATCTGGTGACATTATCCTTATACCCCAATTCAATCCTAACCGAGTTTCCATAGAGATTCTATTGGGACTCGACGGGGATTCCTTGGTTCACTACACCTTGGATCTAGCCCCAAGGGGTTTGACATTATTCATTATACAACATGGTCATGGTAAATGTGATATGTTTGATTATACGGCTTGGGAATGGTTGTTCGGACACTTCTGTATATACAGCATGGTCATGGTTGATTCGATTTACAGATTATACAGCATGGTTAGGGTTAACATGATATGTATGGTTGTACAGTGAGGCCATGTTAGTTATTTTTGTATTGTTTGTAGATACCTTGTTATAGGATCTTTACCCATGTTTTGAAGGGATCCTTGTTGGGATATACATGATCACTTGTTTTGTAGTAGATATGCCATGGACACTTTACTTTTATTTAATTCTTAATTGTGATATATATTTCACTATACTTTAGCTTGTTATATTGCACATCCAAAACTTTTTATAGACCCTTGGGTGGTTACCTACTAGTATTGTATATCACACCCTATTTAGGCCACCATTGGGTACTTAGAAATAATTTATGGATACAAGTAGGGACCGGGTCAAGCCCCCATAGTTTGATGATTGAATTTGTGCCATATTTAGGAGTAGGGGAGCATGGGACCGATTTAAGGCTTGTGATTCTATTAAAGGATATAAATTTTTGTCCTTTTTGGTATTTTGATGCATATATTGTATTGTACTATTGTATACCTATTTTGAATGCTTTTTAGAGACATGAAATGTATCATCATCATTTGTATATGAGATTACTTCTGTAATTTTTTATATATTTTGGTCTTGTTTATTTGTCTTTTGTTTTGTTGTTATATATTATTCTACTATTGATTGTTATTGTTATTACACTATGTTACACTCTAGTAATGAGGGAATAGTATCCCCATGGACACACCTCAGGCCCTCAAAACTAGTCAGCATCCTCTGTAATTTGAGGATATGCATTGAAGTTCATGTGGCCAACTGATCTTGGATCACTACTAAGTGGAATCTGGGTTCGGGATGTTACACAGGATAAGTATAAAAACTCAAGGAGTTAGTTTGAGTCAGCTCAGACTTTAGATACATGAAGGTATTTTATGGACAACTTAATATTCAAAAAGGGTCCAGGCACCCTAAAGTTGTGTCTTCGTATAGTGAACACATTATTGTGCTGAGGGGATGTATAAATCATTGATCTAACTTTTTTTCTAGACTAAAGGGATCTAGTGAGTATGGATTGGCTTTTACTAGGGACACATGATAGGCCCTAAGAGATTTATGTCTATTTTTATTCATTCTTTAACTTTCTTCTAAACTCTTAAGATGAAGATTCTAGCAAGTGGAGACTAAAATATTTCCTAGACTTCCCTTTTTGGGTTTTCATATTGAAAATTTGTATGACTATTTCACTTAGAAGTTTAAGGTATTGCATTTTTGACCCTCAAAGGTTAAATTTTAAGGTCATAAAACATTGAACAAGGTGTATTCCGTTTAGGTTATTAATGCATGTAGACCTTCAGAGGCTAATTTCTAAGTTCATACTGCTTTGACCAAGGTGTATATTCAAGGAACCTAGGGCACAATGGAAGTGTAAAAAAAGCACACAATTTAAAATTTTGGGTTTGTATTCATGTTGAAAACACTAAATCCAAAAAAACCATTCCTATATTTCTAAAATGATCATGTGTAATTCAATTTAAGCATGAAAAATAAAATCTAATTAAAGTGTAAATAGTACCATGTTTAATTGAAATCACTTGTTTGATTCTCCCACTATATATTTTTCATGGATGAAAGGTGCCAAACTAGGAATCATCTAGATCATCCACACATGCTCCACAATTCATGGATCATAAATCTACATTTCCTAGCTGCTAGTATTATAAATCTAAGATATTTATAATTTCCCTTTGATCTCTTGAAGAATATGTACTCGATCGAGAAAGTGGGATCGATATGACCTTATTGTTCCTTCAGAATCTCTCTATAAGAACTTTAGAGGAGAGGAGAGGATAAATTCTCTCAATAAATTCATTAAAATGTTATATATCATTATTCAAGAGGATAAAATGATCTTTTATACTTAGGTTATAATTTTTGTAATTGCACTTTGGCCCCTAGAAAGTAATAGTCTTCGTTTTAGACCTTTGTGAGCACATATGACTTAATAACCTTATCATAAATGTCACAAATGTTTTATAACTTACTTGTAGCTCTATAAAAAAGTTAAATGATAAAATAATAACCATTAACTTTTCCTATAATCTCCCCAAATAATTTAACGAACCTTGAACATTCTATATTCATTCGAAAAATAATATTTTCTCATATTCACTTTTATGATCAAACAACTTGTGAATATCTTGAGAAATAAATTCAATAGTCATTATTCTAAACTTTAATAACATAATTTAATTAGTTTTACTAGTGATCAGTCACACTCAGATGTTCACTGGCCCCTGTATGTGGGGCCCACTTCATCATAAACTCATATTAATTAGAATAGGTGGAACTTGTGAACACACTCAATATGTAACCCTCTAGGTCCTTATCTCAATAGTAGTGATTCCAACGCATAAACCAAGAGTGGAGTCTAGAAACCCATTATGTCCCCTAGTGATATAAGGAATTTCATAGCTATATCTACCTCCTACAAACACATTTTTTATAATATAATATCATTTTCTCATGATGTCTTATAAAGAAAGATACAACACCTGTGTCATTATCATTTTGTTGATTTATATATTTCGTGACCATAATTGATGGACTTACCTTCTTGTACCAAGTCCATGTATTTAATGAAGGTACTGCCATCTTGGTCAACCTGGGCCCTCAAGATATATATCGCTCAACTCATAAGTAACAAATTATATCTTGACCATTCAACTAATGGTATAACACCAATGATATTCCCAGCATAAGCTACTTGGAATGATTTAATTATCATGGTTTTTACCTTACATAAAAGTAAGATACCAAATGGTATACATTGATAACAATCTCAAGTCTGGAGACCAATACACATGTTATTATATAGAAACAACCAAGGACACTTTAATCATGTGGCATTTCTATTGGTGGGTAGGATATAGTGAACCTACTTTTTCTTACATGATTATTACATCATTTTAAAGATAAAAAACATAAAATCGTTACATAACAAGGATACAAAGGTCTAGTTTCTTGGAAAAATTAGGACCATACATAACATTTAAAAAATAAAACATAAACATTTATTTAATTGCTTCTTCTCAAGCTTCTTAGCGGTCCTCGTGTTCTCTTTAGTACAAGTAATCACCTGAGGATATACATCAAAGAAAGGGATGATATAAAATCCCAATAAGATGATAGATAAGAACATGGATCAATGTAACATGGGGTGAGAATAATCATCATCATTATAACATAATCATTGTATCAGCATTATAATCATGATAGGAAGCATTAAATAAAGGCATGTAATGTGGCAATGCATGAAAATGAAATATCATGCCTTAGTGGTCAACTACCACACATAGTTTTGAAAATATCTAGCATCATGCTCACTTGTATTTCACTTTATCTCATGATATTCATCACATTACCCAATTCATTATAGTGATATATAATTTTGGGTTCACTCATCACATCAAAACATTTACATAATCTTGCATGCCACATATAATGTATATAAATCTTGGACATAAAATAACCCAAGGATAGTAATGGTTTTCATTTAATAAAGAATTCATTCATGAATAAACTTTGGGGTTCCCAAATTAAAGAGGTAATATCATACTTGGTATAATAATCATCAATCTTTATTGAAGAATAAAAAATCCCATGAGAAGGAAAAGATGTATTTTTGGAAAGAAAGAGCTATTTTGGAAAAATATTTACATTTGTCAAAAAACCATATTGGAAACATGTATAAAAAATTTAAATAAAAATAAATGATATTTAAGTATAATTAAAGTAACGTCTATATTGAAAATGGATTTAAATAGGGAAACCCCAAGGAAAGAGAATTGGGTTCGAGATTCCCCTTACCTTTTGTTTGAATGTTTTCTTTACTTTAATATCCTAGAGAATCAAATTAAATTGATTAATTAACAAATAAAAAACCTTTTATACATTCATTTGATTCATTATAGTTTTATTAAGTTCGTTTATGGGCTTTTAGATGAGTTATAGAGTTTAATTTCATCTTTTGGAAGTGTTCATTTTCTTTGTTTTCATGATCAGTTTACTTGAATATGAGTATGGAAGTTTATGTAGAATGGTTATAATTCTCCAGAATTGAAATTATATGTTATTAATAAAAATAAATAGGTTTAAATGGTTATATATATCATTTATTTAAATGTTATGAGGATGAATCATTAGATAAAAGGCTAGTTGTTATCATTTATATTTTTTGGCGGTTTTCCAAACATCACAAACTAGTTTTGTTCCACTATTTATTATTGTGTATATAAGTAAGTTCCAAAACAAAAAAAAAGGGTTATTACATAAATTTTATAGTATGTACCAACCATTATAGTGATTTTATGAACATACTTTAAGGTATTAAATAAAAATGAAAATGCATCATCTATGATGTCGGTAAATTGACACATCACGGGCGAGGATTTCATTTTAGAATAAAAGATAGAGAGAAAAGAGTTTGATGATGTATCTTAAATTAACATGATATAATTCCAGTATATAAAATATATTGGAGTTATCATGTACATTTGGATAGAGTAAGTGAGTATTGAATAATAACATATAAATAAATTAAAAGAAATTAAAAAAAAAAGAAAGAGGATTTTACCTCTTGAATTCTATTCTTTGAGAACCTCCTTAATGCATCTAGGTTTGGTCTCTTGTTGAGAATAAAACTCTTTGGACATGTGTAAGTGGATTGGGAAGGTATTTGGGAAGAATTTTTATAATTCCAAAATCTTGGAATGTGTGAGGAGAATAGGTAGTGAGGGGTGGTATTTATAGGGGAAGAGATGGGTGTTTTCCATTTATTTTATTAATTAGTTTATTTTTTGGATCAAGACTATGAATAGTTTGAGAATTATCACTAAATATATTAAAATAATTAAAGTTAGTTATATATTATAGTGATTACATTAGAAATGACTCAAGTAATAGTGTATTTAACTTATAATGTATATATACCGTAAATTATTGTATTTTATTATTCACCAAAAATTAAACTATTTCAGAAAAATCCCAAAAATTCAACCTAACCAATTTTCCACATGTATAATTAAAAACTGAACTCCATTTTATTAAAATAATTTTATAAATATGAGAAATTTAATTTTTAATTAAATTCATCATTTATTAGAAAAAATACTTATTTTAAAATTATAATTGATTTTATAACACTTTAAAAAATTAACTAAGGTCTTGTAAAATTATCTTATAATAATAATACAAGAAAATATTAATTTATCTGTGTATTTTATGAAAATAAATTTTCTTTTAAATCATTATATTAATTATAAAATTGTAAATAAATATTTATGACTTATAAAAATACTGATACTTAATTTATCATTTTTAAAATATTTATTTACTTATTTCATGATATAAATATATTATATTTTCATTCAAAAGATACCCAAATTTTATTTATACTTTCAAAGGTAAATTTACTATTCTACTGGATGGATTACTATTCCTAAGGGTCGTGTTACTATTCCAAAGGTCGGGTTACTATTTCATCGGTATAGGTTCCTTAATTTCTTAACAATCCTCTTATTTCATTCATTATTAATTTATAAAGTTTTTATTATGGTCTCTATGTGATTTTATGTGATTTATAATATATGAAATAATTATAAGAAGGGATAAATTCCCTTGATAAAATTTTGGGTCGTTGCATTCTTAGCCCCTTTGGAAAATTTTCACTCAAAATTTCATTTTATATAAACAGGAGAGGTTACTTATCCTTCATTTCCTCCTATGGTTCCCAAGTCACTTCTTCATATTTATGGTTCCTCCATGACACATTGATAAGGTGGGTTGTCTTGTTGCATATAACCTTATCTCTCTAGTCCAAAATCTTTACTAACTGCTCCTCATAAGAGATATCATCTTCCAATTGTACCACCTTTGATTTTAGTACATATGAGGGATCTAGTATGTACTTTATTAGGAGAGATACATGGAACACACCATTAATTTAATCCATACATGGTGGAAGTGAAAGACGATAGGCCATTTATCCTATGCGATCAAAGATTTCAAAGGGGCCTATGTACCTTCGGCTAATCTTCCCTTTTTTCCAAACCGCATGAATCTATTATATGGTGATATTCAAAGGAAGACTTTATCTCCAATGTCAAACTCCAAGTCCCTTTGATGGTTGTCAGCATAGATTTTTTCCAACTATGGGTAGATTTGATATGTTGTTGGATGGATTGAACCTTCTCTATCATATCTTGTGCAAGATAAGGTCCAAGTAGATTTCATTCTCCAACTTCATCCCAACAAATTGGAGGTCTACATCGCTTTCCATACAAAGATTCTTATGGAGCCATCTGAATACTTGAGTGGAATCTATTGTTGTATGATAACTCAACCAATGGGAGATGTTCATCCATCCAACATTGAATTCCATTGAGCTGGCTCTTATCATTTCTTCGAGTGTCTAAATAGTCCATTTAGATTGTTCATCGGTTTAGGGGTGATGGTTCATGATGAAATTCAATTCAATTCTCAAGGCATGTTGAAGACTCCTCCATAATTTATAGGTGAACCTTGGATCACGATCAGAGGCAATGAAGATTAGAACCCCATGTAGTATCACAACTTCCTTCACATATATTTTAACAAGTTATTCAAGCAAGATATCTTCTTGAATATAAATAAAGTGAGCAGTCTTGGTGAGTCGTTCCACCACAACAAATATCGCATTATTTACTTTGGATTTCTTCTAGAAACTAGTGACAAATTCCATAGTGACATCATCCCATTTCCACATGGGTATAGGAAATGGTTGCATCATATCTTTGGACTTCTATCGCTCTACATTAACTTGTAGACATATCAAGAACCTTGATATATACTCTGCAATCTCTTTCTTCATGTTATCCCACTAAAAGTGTTCTCAATGATCATAGTACATCTTGGTACTCCCAATATGGATAGAGAAATTCAAGCTATGTGCATTATCCAATATCTCCTTCTTTATCCTAGGTGATAAAGGTACACAAATCCTTATTCCAAACTAAATCAAACCATCATCATTGATATGGAACTCTTTCAACTTCCCTTCCTTTACTATATTCACCTTATTTTGTAACTCTAGATCATCCATTTATGCCTCCCTAATATTCTCTTGGATAGATGATTGGGGAATCATTTGGGAAAGTTAGTATGTATTCTTTTTTGTCATGATTTCCAAATCCATCCTTTCTATATCCATGAATATATGGTCTTTCTCAATATACAATATAGATATATTAGTAGGTTCTTTTCCTCTAAGAGCATCAGCTACCTTGTTCGCCTTCGCAGGATGATAGTGTATAGATCAATCAGAGTCCTTTATTAACTCTAACCATCTCCTTTGATGCATGTTGGGCCCCTTTTGTGTGAATATATAATTTAGGCTCTTTTGATCGGTATATATGTCAAACTTCTCACTATAGAGGTAGTTATTCTATATTTTCAAGGAAAAATCACATCTGTTAGCTAAAAATTATTCGTCAGGTAGTCCTACTCATAAATCTTTAACTTTCGTGAGGCATAGGCTATAACTTTATCATTCCTCATGAGTACACAACCCAAGACTTTCTTTTAATCATCACTCTATATCACAAAACTTTCTCCACTTGTCAGTAATGTGAGTATAGGTGTAGTGATCGGCCTCTTATTTAGCTCCTTGAAGATTTCCTCACATTCTTTCATTTATACATACTTTACCCATTTCCTTGTTAACTTGGATAGAGGCCTAGATAATTATAAAAAAATTCTCATAAAACGTTGACAGTACCCTACTAATCCAAGAAAACTGTGTATTTCCATGACGCTAGAGGGTTTGGGTCATTCCTTAATTGCATTTGTTTTTTAAGGGTCCACATAAATTCCCTCACCTATGATCACGTGTCCTAATAATGTGACTTATTTCATCCAAAAGTCACACTTTCTAAACTTGGAATACAATTTCTCCCTCCTCAATGTCGCCAGAAAAATCCTTATATGTTCTTAATGTTCATCCTTTATCTTAGAGTAAATGAGAATGTCATTAATAAACACTACCAAAAAAATTCAATTTAGTTTCTAAAGATTCTATTCATAAAATCCATAAAGATAACAGGGGTATTAGTAAGTCTAAAGGACATTCTTATAAACTCATAATTCCCATACCTTGTATGGAAGGAAGTATTCTGAATATCTTCCTTCTTCACCTTGAGCTGATGATATCTAGAATGAATAGAACCTTTGAGAAGTATTGAGATCATCATAGTTAATCGAACAAGTCATCAATACTTGGAAGAGGATACTTGTTTGTTATGGTGATCTTATTGAGTTCCCAATAATCGATACACAGTCACATTGATCCATCATTCTTCTTAACAAAGATCATTGGAGCACCCCAAGGTGATGCACTAGGGTGTATGAACCCTTTTTCCAAATGCTCTTGTAGCTTCTTCTTTAACTCCTCCAATTCAATCAGGGCCATCCTTTAGGGGAATTTTGAGATACGAGTAGCTTCATGTATGAGTTCTATTGAGAACTCTACACCACGATATGTGGGAAGTCTAGATAACTCTTTGGGAAATACATCATTGTATTCCCTCACAAAGAAAATTTTCCCTAGGTTTATACCTTCCTTTAAATCAACCATTTGAGTGAGTTATGCTTCTTCACAGGGAATCAACACCTACACCATTGAAGGATTTTACAAAGTAGATTCATGATCTTCCTTGTATTTTTAGAGGATCATGGGATGGTTTGGAATATGAAAAGATATTTACTTTTCTAAACATTTGATGTGTTCTCTATATAGTGAGATCCAATCCATCCCCATTTTAGCATCGAATTCCACAAAGGGAAGAATCAAAATGATCACTGGATGAATCTTACCACATACGCCAATAGGAAAAGATTCCAACACTTGGGTTACAATGAATTCAATACTATGTGTTTTTATGGATATATATACTTAAATGTTTTAGATATTTTGTCTAATAGTTCTATAAAACTTGTATGATATAATGAAATGCATAGAACCAGAATCAAATAAAACTTTTTCCATTCTTGATTGAATAGTAAGTGTACCTTGTACGAATTCATTTTCTTGATCCACTTTAGCATTAGTGATGGAATGATCCTTCCCTTTCTCCTTTGGGTATGGTAGTTGAGGACAATAATTACCCTTGAGGACTCAAGGTTTAGTGCACTAGCTTGTATAGTTCCCTTGCTTCCTATAGTTATAACATTGGATCATGGGTGGTGCTATACTTTCCTACATTATATCAGCGGGATTAATTTTTTCTCTTCAACATTCATGATCTTGGTGGCCTTCTCTCCCATACTTATAGAATTTCCCCATTCCTTTGAGGTAGTTCCCATGATGCTTTTTCTCTCATTTTTGACATGTCAGAGGTTGAGATTTCTTCCCACCCTTTTCATGAGATCCTCCATATTGAAACTCCATATTTAATTTCTTATCACCATATCCATGGGACTATTCTCTAAACTTCATCTCCATATTGAAATAACATCAAACAACATCTTCATAACTCCAAAAGTCATGAATTTATAGAGCCTTTAAAAGGTTTAGTTTTAACCCACTAAAGAATCTATCAATTTTTCTATCATTGTTGATAACAAAACCTGAATCATACCTTGAAATACTTGTCAAATTTTATGTGTAGTTCATGATAGATTCACCTTCCTTTTGCTTCATCTCTATGAATTCACTCAATTTTCTTCATAGGTCATAAAAGATTCTCCTTCCTTTTGCTTCTTCTCTATGAATTATCTCTCTATCTTTGTATGAAGAGTTTGAGGAAAATACTTGTTAAGAAACATTATCTTAAAGTCTTTACACTCCATCTCTTCAATTTCTTCCTTTGGCTTAGTGTTTTTAATCAACACCCACCATTATTCTACCTTTCCATCTAGATGATAAATGTCTAGAGTCACCTTCTCCATATAAAAATATTAAAGCATAGAAAATATATTCTCTATTAATTTGACCCACTGTTTTGTGACTAGTGGATTAGAAGATAAAATAAATGTTGGTAGTCATTGCTGCATAAAGATATAAATATCCAGTTTCTCCCTCTTAGGTGAAGGAGGACATTCCACATTATTCGGGTTATTATTCATATCCTGAGAGGACTAGGTAAGCATCACCATGATGTTTTGAACTCCACTTCCCTAGGCATTGCGGATGTCATTAAGGAAATCATTGTATTATCACTCACATGAGTTGTTGGCCAGGTTTCTCCTAGTTCCCACCATTTTCTAAAATAAAAAAGTCTAGAACAGAATATAATTCAAAAAGTCGTGAATAATTTATACCATTATGA
Organism: Viscum album; assembly: GCA_963277665.1. Lineage (NCBI taxonomy): Eukaryota > Viridiplantae > Streptophyta > Magnoliopsida > Santalales > Viscaceae > Viscum > Viscum album. Next base: position 44,985,301 of record OY728155.1, read on the forward strand.
AATTAACTCTAAAGTCGTATCTTGTGGGATACCTATGTTTAGTAAAATGTCTTGTGTGATTACATTTACTTAGTCTCATACTAAGGGTTTTCATTATGGTTCTATAATCCTAATTCCCAAATCAACTAAATCTTGATCTGATACCAACTATAGCGAACCTACGTTTTCTTACATGATTATTACATCATTTTAAAGATAAAAACATAAAATTTTTACACAACCAGGATCTAAAGGTTTAGTGTCTTGGGAAAATTTGGACCATACATAACATTTAAAAATAAAACCTAAACATTTATTTAATACCTTCTTTTATAGCTCCTTAGTGTTCCTAGTGATCTATTTAGTACAAGTAATCATCTGAGGATATACATCAAATAAATGGGTGAGATAAAATCTCAGTAAGAGGATAGATAATAACATGGATGAATATAACATGGGGTGAGAATAATCATCATCATCATAACATAATCATGTTATCATCATTATAATCATTATAGGAAGAATTAAATAAAGGCATGGAATGTGTCAATGCATAAAAATTAAACATCATGTCTTAGTGGTCAACTACCCCATATAGTTTTGAAAAAAGATTGCATTATGTTCACACATATTTTACTTTATCTCATGAAATTCATCACATTACCCAATGAATTGGATCTCTATATAATTTTTTCCTCACCCATCACATCATAACATTAACATAATCACGCATACCACATAGAACATATATCAATCTTGGACATAAAATAAAGTATGGATAGGAATGGTTTCATTTAATAAATCTTAAATTAATGAATAAAATTATGGGTTCCCAAATGAATGATGTAATAGCATACTTTTTATAATAATCATCAATCCTGAGTGAAGAAGAAACAATCCCATGAGAAGCAAAAGATGTATTTTTGGAAAGAAGAGTTCTTTTGGAAAAATCTTTTCATTTGTCATAAAACTAGATTGGAAACATGTATATACCATAAAAAAGGTAAAGAAAAATAATTTATATTAAAGGAAATTTAAAGTAACATCTATATAGAAAATTTAGTGAAATAAGTAAAACCCAATGAAAGAGAGTTGGGTTCAAGAATCCCCTTACCTTATGTCTGAATGATTTATTCACTTTAATATCCAATAAAATCAAATTAAATTCATTAATTAACAAATAAAAAAACTTTTATACAAGAATTTTATTTTTTATAGTTTTATTAAGTTAATTTATGTGATTTTTGATGAGTTATAGATTTTAATTTCATCGTTCATGAGTGTTTGTTTTCTTGGTTTTTATGATCAGTTTACTTGAATATGAGTATGGAAGTTTATATAAAATGGGTATAAATCCACATAATTGAAATTGTATGTTATTAATGAACATACATAGTTTTAAATGGTTATATATATCATTTGGTTAAATTTTATTAGGATTAATCATTAGATAAAAGGTTAATGATTATCATTTAGATTTTTTTAGCGGTTTTTCAAACATCACAAACTTGTTTTATTCCATTATTTATTATTGTGTATATAAGTTAGTTCCAGAAAATAAAAGGGTTTATTAAATAAATTTTATAGTATATTCCAACCATTATAGTGATTTTATGAACATACTTGAAGGTGTTAAAGGAAAATTAAAATTCATGTCGGTAAATTGACACATCACGGGTGATGATTTCATTTTTAGAATAAGATAGAGAGAGAAAGGAGTTTGATGATGGATCATCCATTAACATGATATAATTATAGTAAATAAAATATAATGGATTTATTATTCACATTTTTATATAGTATGTTATGAGAGAATAATAAAATTAAAATAAATTAAAAGAAATTAAAAGAAAAAGAAAGAGGATTTTACCTCTTGAATTATCCTCTTTGAGAACCTCCTTAAGGAACCTAAGTTTGGTCTTTTATTGAGATATGAACCTCCTAGATGTGGGGAAGTGGTTTAGGAAGGTATTTGGGTAGAATTTGGACAAGTATAAAATCTTTGAATGTGTGAGGAGAAGAGGTGCTGAGTGGTGATATTTATAGAGGAGGAAAGGTGTGTTCTCCTATTATTTTATTCATTAGTTTATTATTTTAGATCAAGAATATGATTAGTTTTATAATTATCACTAAATATATTAAAATTATTAAGGTTAGTTCTATATTATCATGATTACAACATAAATAACTCAATTAATAGTGTATTTAACTTATAATGTATATATACCGTAAATTACCATATTTTACTATTCACTAAAAATTGAACTATTTGAGAAAAATCCCAAAAATTCACCCTAACCAGTTTTTGACATGTATAATTAAAAGCTGAAATAAATTTTATGAAAATAATTCTATAAATATGATAAATTTAATTTTTAATTAAAATCATCGTTTATTTTAAAAATACCAATTTTAAAAATATAACAAATTTTATAAAACTTTCAAAAAATAACTAAGGTCTCATAAAATTATATTATGATCATAATAAAACAAAATATTAATTTATGAGTTTATTTTATGAAAATAAATTTTATTTTAAATCATTAAATTAATTATAAAATTGTAAATAAATATTTATGACTTATAAAAATACCAATAATTAATTTATCATTTTCAAAAATATTTATTTACTTATTTCATGATATAAATATATTATATTTTCATTCATAAGATACCCAAATTTTATTTATACTTTCAAAGGTAAAATTACTATTCTATTGGATGGATTATTATTCCTAAGGTTTATGTTACTATTCCAAAGGTCAAGTTACTATTCCATCGGTATAGATTCCTTAATTTTTTTAAAAGCCTCTTATTTCATTCATTCTTCATTTATACAGTTTTTATTATGGTATTTGTGTGATTTTATTTGATTTATACTATATTACATAATTATAAGAAGGGATAAATTTCAATGATAAAAGTTTGGGTCGTTACATCTTTCCTCATGATCTCATCTACCCGAGATCACTAAGTGTGAAATTCATAAGAAGAACTCTCAATGCTTATGAGCCACTATCACGTGATAGTTAGACATCATACGTGTCATTTCAGTATGATGTATCTAGACCATATGACATATGTTTAATATAACTATCATATTATCTCAAGGTTCTCATTATAGTTTGTAACTTCTATAACCTTTTGATATGATAATTAATCTAAGTACATTAACATGTAGATAGTGGATGAAAAAATATCAACAATATTATGGTTAGAATAAACATGTATATATCAAATTGTATACATGTAATGGTAATCAAAAGTACTGCTCAAGTTGGTTCTATAGAACCCATTATTACAACACAGACTTTCACTAGATACAACTTGTTGACCATCCTTGTTAGATATCACATGGTAAGATCATGTTTCTTCTGATATATGGCTTTAGTCATTGGCCCACCATGTTTCCACTGCCTAGTTATTCTTCTATTTGCAGATTTATCTCTTTGAGTAAGACTTCTCAAGAGATAATATCCCCAAGTATATCCCTTTTGTCTACTTTCTAAACTTAATGTCTTATCTAGTAATAGTTATATAATTATCATAAAGACAAAATTTTACTTACTAGGTATGATTCCAAGAACTATAACAAATTCTTTCATGTTTTACACTACTTCTTTAGCTGCCTCATAATCCACAACAAACTCGATATTTGTAGAAATGGCTACCACTAGCTTGAATGATCTTTTCTTGCTCATTACCTTATCCTAACTATGATATTATATAATATTGAACTTATAGGAAGACTAGTTTTTCCCTTATAACTAGTACCCCTTCCTCTACACATCCCAAGAACATATCCTTTTTACTTTCTCTAAGTACTATTGGATAACTTTGACTGATTCCCTTGCAATTATCCTAGATATAACTGATATTTTCCTATCATACAGGTTATATTTGAAATATCTTATCTTGTATATATCATGGAATATGTTATTGATTCATCACATATGCATATGAAATTCAACTCACCTATTTAATCTCCTCTTTTACACATGAAAGTCTTCATGGAGATATTTATGCCATGTGAGTCTGGAAACAGTTCTCTCTAAAATTATTCCAAGTTTTATTTTATCAATACCTTGTTAGTATATGTACTATTGACTATGTCTAAGAAACCATTAGATATACCTCAGTATATCTCCTTCCATAGAACTTTGGTTACTGCTTTAAGTCAATCTACGAAGAGTTACTATCATCTCTCTCTTAACTAACTGTAATACTAATAGTTGTTTTCTATATGTTATCAAACATATTTTACTTAGAAAACAATGGTGTTACCACTAACGTCTAATAGAAACATGGAAAATATTCATTCTAAATTAATATTCTATTATCTAGTTGCTTAATTTAATCCTGAACTATATTTTAGTAACTTTCACCCTTATTAGAATTCTATGATGTCACCATACCTTTCTGGTTGTGTCGTATAGACATCTTCCATGATCGGTGGTCTTGACATCCATTTCTCAATTTAATGATCATAGAAAGCATTTATGATAAGTAAAATTCTAATGGATTTGGTCATAATGACTTGGTATTACCAATAGAGTCTTATTGGTACCATGCTTGTACCATCCATGTATAACTTCACTTGAATACCCACCACATTATGCAAAATAATAAGCCTCTTGTACTTTGATACATGGAATCCATTATTGAATTTTAATTAAACTTGTCGATTTTAGATAATTTATATATACCACCTACTTGTAGGAATTATTATTCTTAATGAATAATGTATCACCATCCATGGTTAATATCATCACCATGGTTTTATCCTTCATATACAGTATGTGTCTCTAGAAGGTAACTTTTCCACAAGGTCTCATGGAAGTTGTACCTATATCAACTATTTGTGCATATTAGGAATTGACTAAACCCAAGTTAATATTTCTCCCACTATCTAAAATAGATATGTGAACTCTTTTATAGAAATAGAGTCTATAACTTGACTATATAGTTTCTATCATAGGGTTTCTATAATATCCTTAGAAAACTTTAGGATTATTGTTATAGATGTACATTTTGTTTTTCTTGATGCAAGTTTTTTTATATCCTAACAAACTATTTGAATCTAAACATGTGTTCTTATGACAATGGAATTATATCATACTCAGACTCATATGATATCCATTTTTTATTATAGATTATATATGGTTATGTTTATGTCTCAAAAAATGGAAGTATCTGTAAAACATCCGTTTTAACATTGATGCTCCTTTAACTTATATCACGACTCTAATGTGTATAAGGAAATGTGTGTTTAGAAATTTCTCCATGCTGAATTTTATTGATAAATTATAACATGTAATACTCTTCATAAATCCTCTGTATTATCATCATAGTTTAAATGTGTATAAGGTAATGTTCATTTACAAATTACTCCACACTACATTATATTGATCGATGAATGTTTGGTCAAGATATTATTTGGAAAACTAGCTCGAAGAATCTCATATATTCTGACCATGCATATACCATACTTCACATTCACATTCCTTAAATACTTAAGGGAGTCTTATGAAGTATACTTACTATTGGATTACCCTTGGAATAGTTCACGCTCTCTTGTTGAACTAATTCCGAAAGCTTTATGACTTACCATTATATATAAAGGTTTCTTTTTCCAAAACTAAGTAAATAAGTGTGTCGATAATACCTAATGTATTTAACCCCAAATATTATAAATCCATACTGCTTATATCCTTGAAAACTATTTAGTTGTTCTTGATAAATTATTATCTTTCCACAACTGGGTATATAAGTCTTACATTTTATATTCATCACGTATTGCTAATGATTATAACACCACAAAAAAAATCATTCTAGAACTGGAATAATGTTCCATTGTGTCCAAAGGTAACAAAAGTTAAACTAGAATCAATAAACTTGGTAATATAGAAGTTGTATATTTCCCACCACTGATATAGGAACAAACTTTTCTCAGCCGCTCGGATAACACAAGTTACTTGTAGTAACGTTTATTTACTTACTTTATTATTGAATTTTAATACACATATGTGCTAGGAATATTGTATTTAATACCCAAGAATTATGTCAAAAACATCATAAATAATGATTAATATACATGAATTAGAAGAAGCTTCTTGATTTTTTAATTTAGTATATTGAATTTAAATTCCATAGAATAATTTTATGATATGAAAATAAAATAACATATTTTTTAATACCTCTTTTCTTTTAAGGATGTTGTGAAGGGTCCTTTTTAGTGACACTTTATATTGACCTTTTCTATTTTTTTTCTTCTTGTTCTCTATAATAACTAAGGATTAAACTTTCATTAAGTTCTTATTTTCTTGACAAATGTTACCCAAAAGGTAATGAAGTGTTTTTCTCCATTTACTATTGATTTTGTAATCTTAAATGAAACTAGATTAAATGGGTAAAAAAGATATGATAAAGGGATACATTGAAATATTGTGTCCATAATTAAATTTACATATCTTTTGTAATCACCATCCATTCATATTTCACTTCAATTTATCCTCAAAATCTTCTCGTAGATGATACAACATGTAAATTGTTTCATGCCCCAATGTTTTATCCACAACTCACATCATATTTTGATGATAGAATTATGAAATAACCATTATATGTGTCATAATTGAGTCTCCTATAATAATTTTTAGACCTTCACTTCTTGAGGTGGATTAACAGGTATTGGGGATACCAACACCTTGAATTTATGATGTTGTCATACTTTTTTTAAGTTCTTGTAATACTCTTTGGAAACTAATGCTAGTTTGGACCTTTTTTTTGTCCAATATTATCATAGTGTACTTGTGTTATTAATTTCCATTTTCTAAAAAACTAAAATATATCATATGTACTTTTATCTTGATTTCTAGTAGACATTCTCAGATTATGAATTTTAAATGTCTCCCACTATTTTATCAAATCTTAGTCGCCATCAACTACTGGATTTGGAATACCCAAATGCTTGAGTATTATAGTGGAAAGGATCCTTGAAACCCATCCTCATTGTCTACAAAATTTTCTATGCCACTACTCAGAGAGTCTAAGGTAGGAATTAATCTATCCAACTGTATTAACTCATGGATCCTTTATCTATTGAGTGGAGTATCATCTCCTACAAATAATTACTTTTCATTACTCAATTATTTCCTCTAAAGTTTCAATAAGCTAGATTTTTCTAATTATTTTCTACCAAATTTAGTTAATTCTACCCACCACTCTCTTGAGAACTCCCTGATAATAATAGGAACCCTCATCTTTGGCTGATGGGCACCTTGAACACCCATTTTTTCTCAAATTTGAGCGATGGAAGGCATTTAAGGACTTAATATTTCTTTTGAAGGATTTGGTAATTTAATATCAGTGAATGTGATCCTTTTCTATTTAACATGACTTTTCTATGTGATCATGCTCACAATTTAACCATGCTTTTAAATAGAAAACATTCACCAAACGAGTTCATTTTATCTTTTCATGCATGTTTATTATTATACTATGTGTATGTGCATAATAAATACACATTCACAAAAATAATAAACCATGAATGTGATAAAATAAATAAATAATGACGTGATCATGAGATGTTAACTATTGGTTAATACATTGAGTGAATAATGGATTAATTGAGACCCTAATGGAATTCCATAAGTTAATATTTGATTTTAATTTCATCACCTGCAACTCCCGTGCACTTCACTTGTTTGGTTTACACCGTATCTCAACTCAAACTGCATCACCACAAACTCCTTAGATCTTTACAATGTATACTCACACATAGGTGAGGGGAAATCATGGTGAGAAATTGCATTTTATCACTTAAATGTGGACATGAAATCCCTTATACAAATTAAATATGGAGGGACGATGCGCATATCATCAAAATAAAATAACTATTACATTTCATATAAATTAAATGTAATAATTAAATTTAACAAATAATAAACCAAACATGCATGGGTCATTCTTGGATCATGATCTTTCAACATGAAATTATACTTCATAAGAAAAAATTAAATTTTCTAAAATTCAACTCGATAGTATTTTTAATTATTTAACTTGAATTAAAAAAATTTTAATTAACTATTGATACGTCCCACAGCACCCGAAATATTTTTTATTAAATATCATACAATTAAATTTAATTTATAAAAAAATTAATAATTTTTTGGATCTTTTTGGACCTAAATAATATCGATGAAAATTAATTTAGGACTAGTGACTAGTTAAATGGGTCAAGATGATTGGACCCGGACCAAATTGGTTCGGCCTAAGATGGGGTATCTATTTGAAGGACATATAAATATATATATATATATATATTATAAAATGATAATAATATTCCAGTGAAAACTCTTTCCCTTTTTTATATATATTTTAAACAAGATTTCATGGGAATCTTTTAATAAGCTTCCAATGGAAGATTTTTCATTTTTAATTAAACAAGCTTCCAAGAGAATCTTTAAACTAGATTCCAAGATAAGTTTTATCCTTTTAATTAAACAAGATTCAAAGGGAAGATTTAAATTAGCTTCTAAGGGAAGATTTTTACTTTTAATTAAACAAGCTTCCAAGGGAATCTTTAAAATATATTTTATGGAAATCTTTATCCTTTTAATTAAACAAGATTCCATGAGAATATTTAAACTAGATTTCATGGGAAGCCTTATACTTTTAAATAAACAAGATTCCAGGGAAAGATTGTATTTCCAATGGATTTCCCCAACCATATTCTGGTATATCTAGCTAACATGAAATGTACATACATCATGCTCTAGCTAAAAACCCATCACACCAATAACCATTAAAGTTAAGTATAAAATAAAACATTAATTTTCGTAGCACTTTTTACGCAAAACTCATCGATCTTCGATCAACCATATCTTGTTGATACAAACTTGGATCAATGTTTCATTAGTTTCATTGGGATCATATTAAAACCCGCTTTCATAATCATATAAAATTTAATTTAAATTTAAATTTTTTTGACTTAAATAATTACGTGTTTGCTCGGATACCAATTGAAGGAACCCGAGATGCAATGGAAGCATGAAAAAACCTGAAATTTAAAATTTTGGATTTGGATTCATGATAAAAACACTAAATCCACAAAAACCCATTTCATAAATTCTAAAAGTATCGTGTGTAATTTAATTTAATCACAAAAAATAAAATTGAATGGAATCATAAACGGTACCTTGTTCAATTGAAGTCACTGGTTTGATTCGCTCACCGTTGATTTGTCATGGATGAAAGGTGTCAAAATAGGAATCCTATAGAACTTTCACAAATTATTAAAAATTATTGGATCATATATCTACATTTCCTAGGTTTTAGTGTAGGAAATACAAGTGCTTTATTACATCCCTTTGATCACCAGAAGAACGCAAACTCAGTCGAGAAAGCATGATCAATCGACCTTATTCTTCCTTCAAAATCTCTCTATGAACTTGAGATGAAAGTAGAGGATAAATTCTCTCACTAAATTCATGAAAACGCTTTATCTCACTATTCAAGAGGCTAAAATGATCTTTTATACTTAGGTTATACTTTTCAAAATTTTATTTTGGTCCTTGGAAAGTAATAACCTTCATTTTAGACCTTTTCACACACATGTGACTTAATAATATTTTCATCAATTTCAAAAATATTTTATCACTCACTTGTAACACTATAAAACTTTACATGATAAAATATAAGCCATTAAATTGGCCCAAAATATCCCCAAATAATTTAATTAACCTTGAACATTCTATGTTCGTTCGGAAAATTATATTTTCTCATATTCACTTTTAGGATCAAAAAACTTGTGAATACCTTGATAATTAAATTCAATCATCATTATTATAAAATTTAATAACGTAATTGAATTATTTTTACTAGTGATCGGTCATACTTATATGTCCATTGGCCCCCACACATTGGGCCCACTTTGTCCTAAACTCTTATTCATTGTAATAGGTGGAACTTGTGGATACACTTAATGTGTGACTCTCTAGTTCCTTATCTCGATAGAAGTGAGTCCAACCCACAAACCAAGAGTGAAGTATAGTACCCATTATGTCCCCTAAGTATATAAGGAATATCATAGCTATAATTACCTACTATAAACATACTTTGTGTAATATAATATCCATGTCTCGTGATATCGCATAAAGTAGGATGCACACTTATGTCATCATCCTTTTTTTTATTTATATATTTTGTGGCCTTACTGGATGAACTTACCTTCTTGTAGCATGTCCTTAGATTTAATAAAGGCACTACCATCCCGATCAACTTGAGCCCTCATGATATTTCGTCCTTAACTTAAAAGAAAAAAAATATCATGATCATTCAACTGATGCCATACCATCGATGACGCACCCAACACAAACTTCCTTGCCATGATTTTATTATCATGGTTTTTCCTTGGATCAAATTACGTGATCAAATAGTACACATTGATAATAATATCAAGTTAAGATACCAATACACATGTTCGTAGATAGAAACAACCAATTAAGCATGAAACATGTGGTGTTCCTATTAGAGGGTGTGTCCTCATGATCTCATCTACTCAAGATCACCACGTGAAAACTTCATGAGAAGAAGTCTCAATGCTTATAATCCCCCAGCACTTGATAGTCAGACATCATATGTATCATGTCATTATGATGTATCTAGACCATAAGACATTTTTTTAATATTACTATCATAATATCTTTATGTTCTCATTATAGATAGGAACTACTATAGCCTTTTTATATGACACATAATCTAAGGAAATTATCATGTAAATAGTGGATGTAGAAATATCAACACTATTATGATAAGAATAAACACATGTATATATCAAACTATATACATGTAATGGTAATCAAAAGTACTATTCAAGTTCGGTCTAGGGAATCCATTATTAAAACACTCCCACTTGCACTAGACCCAACTTACTAACCATCCTTGCGAGTTCTCATGTGATAAAATCATGTTTCTGCTGAGATATAGATTTAGTTAGGGGCCTATCATGTTTCCACTACTATTCTATTATGATATTTGTGACTTTATCTCTTTGAGTAAGACTTATCAAGAGATAATATCCCCGATTATATACCTTTTTTACGCTATCTAAAATTTACATATTGTCTATAACTAGTAATAGAATTATCATAAAGACAAAACATTACTTACTAAGTTCAATTCCAAGAACTGGATCAAATCATTTCATATTTTACACTACTTATTTAGCTACCTCAGAAGCCACAAAAAACTCAGTATTTGTAGATATAGATGCCACTATCTTGAATGATATTTTATTTCTCATTACCTTATACTAACTTTGATATTAGATCGTATTGACCTTTTAGGGATACTAGTTTTTCCCATAGTAACTAGTATTCCTTCCTCTTCACATGTGAGGTATATATCCTTTATACTTTGTCTAAGTACAATTGGATAATTCTGACCGATTCCCTTGCAGTTCTCCTAGATATAACTAATATTTTCCTACCATACAGTTTATGTTGTAAATATGATGTATAGTACATATCATGGAATATGTGATTGATTCATTACAGAAGTGTATGAAATTCAACTCACCACTTTAATCTCCTCCTATACACATGCATGTATTCTTGTAGATATTAATTCCATGTGAATCTAGAAACAATTCTCTCTCAAATTGTTCCAACTTGTATTTTATAAATACCTTGTTATTATATATGCTATTAACTAGGTCTAAGAAACCATTAAATCTACCTTATTATATCTCATTCCCTAGAACTTTGGTTGCTACTTTAATTCAATCTCTAGAGAGTTACTATCATCCAGTTATTAACTAAATATAAGACCAATGCTTTTTTTCATATGTTATCAAACATATTTTACTTTCAAAACTATGGAACTCCCACTAACATCTGGTAGCCACATGGAAAGTAATCATTCCAAATGAATATTCTATGATCTAGTTGCTTACTTTAATCTTGAACTGGATTTTAGTAACTCTAACCCTTATTGGAATTATTTGATGTTTTCATCCCTTTCTGGTTTTATCATATAGACATCTTCTATGATTGGAAGTATTGATATCCAATGCTCAATTTAATGATCAGAGAAAGAAACTATGAAAAGTAAAATTATAATATATTTGGGCATAATGAATTGGTATTACCAATCTATCCTTATTCATACCACTCTTATACCATCCATGTATAGCTTCACTTGAATACCTACCATATTATTCAAAATAATAAGCCTCTTGTATTTTGATACATGGAATCCATTATTGAATTTTAATTGATCTTGTCAATTTTATCTAATTTCCATATATTTCCTACTTGTAGAAATTATTATTCTTAATGAATAATGTATTACTAGACATGGTGAATATAAAACCATCAACATGGTTTTACCCTTTCTATACAATATATTTCTCTAGAACATTCCTTTCCCACAAGTTCTCATGGAACTTGTTCCTATATCAGCTATTTTTGCATCTCAAGAATTGACTAAAACCAAGCCAATATTTATACCAATATTTAAAATAGATATTTTCACCCTTTTATAGAAATATAGCCTATAAATTGACTATATCTTTTCAATCATATGGATTTCTATAATGTACTTATAAAATTGTAGGATTATTACTATAGATGCACATTGTGTTTTTCTTGATGAAAATTTGTTTATATCCTAACAAACTATTTTCATCTAAACACATGTTCCTATGAAAATGGATTTATATCATACCAAAACTCATATTATATCCATTTTTCATTATAGTTGACATATTTTTATGCGATATTGTTTCTATTTTCAAAGCATGTCTTGAAAAATGGAATTATCTGAAAAACCTAAGTTTTAACATTGATGCTCATTTTACTTACATCATGACTCTAATGTTTATAAGGAAATATGTGTTTAGGAATTTTACCATGCTGAATTTTATTGATAAATGTTAACATGTAATAATCATCATCAATTCTACTTATTAGAATCATAGTGTTGATGTGTATAAGGTAATGTGTGTTTATAAATTACTTCACACTATATTATATTGATTGATGAATGCTTGGTCAAGATATTCTTCAACACGCCAGCCTGAAGCATCTCATATCTTCTAACCATTAATATAATATACTTCACTTTCAAATTCTTTAAATACTTAAATTAGTCTTATTAATTATACTTACCACTAGATTAACCTTGTAATAGTTCAATCTCTCTCACTGAACTAATTCCAAAATATTTGTGGATTGACTTTATTTATAAAGGTTTATTTTTCCAAAAACTAAGTACATAAGTGTGTTGATAATACCTAAGTTATTTAATCCCAAATAGTATAAATACATACTAGTTATATCCTTTACAACTATTTAGTTTTTCTTAAAGAAGTATTATCTTGCCACAACTGGGTATATAAGTCTTACATTTTACATTCATCGCGTATTTCCAATGATTCCAACACCACAAACAACATTCATTCCAGAAGTGTAATAATGTATCTTTGTTTCCAAAGGAAACAAAATTTAAACTATAATCAATAAACTTGTAAATATAGAAGTTGTATATTTCTCATCACTAATAAATGAACCAACTTTTCTCAGCCACTTGGATAACACACCTTACTTTTAGTAACATTTCGTTACTTACTTAGTTACTGCATTTTAATACACATATGTGATAGGCATATTGTATTTAATACCCAATATTTATGTTATAAACATCACAAATAATAAATTAATATACCTAAAGAATAATCAACTTCTTTCTTCTTCAATTTAGTACATTTCATTTAAATTCCATTGAATTATTTCACGATATGCAAAGAAAATAACCTCATATTTAATACCTATTTTATTTTAAATTCATTATGAAGGTGCCTTTGGTGTGACACTTTCCATTATCCTTTTCACTTTTTCTTTCATCATTTTTTTAATAAGAACTAAGGATTAAACTTTCATTAAGTTCTTATTTTCTTGACAAACGTTACCAAAAAGGTAATGAGGCATTTTTCTCCATTTACTATTTATTTTGTAATATTAAATGAAACTAGATTAAATGGGTGAAAATTATATGATAAAGGGATTCGTTTAAATATCATGGTTATCATTCAATTTACATATCTAGTGTAATCACCATCTATTCATATTTCACATCATTTTCTCCTTGCAAGCTTCTTGGAGATGAGACAACATGTAAAATCATTCATGTACCAATGTTGTATCCACAACTCACAATATATGTTGATGATATAATTATGGAATAACCATTATATGAATCATAAATGAGTCTCCTATAATATTTTTTACACCCTCGCTTCCTGAGGTGGCTTAACATGTATTGGGGACACCAACACCTAGAATTTCCAATATTGTAGTACTTTTTGAAAGTGCATGTACTACTCTTTGGAAACTCATTCCATTTTTGAACTTTAATTTTTCCAATATTATCATAGTGTACTTTTTTTATTACTTTCCATTTTATATAAAAAAATCTTGCATATTTTTACTATTATCTTGATTGCTAATAGACATTTTCAAATTATGAATTTTAAATTTCTCCTATTATTTTATCAAATCCTATTGGTCCTCAACTACTAGATTCATAATACCCAATCTATTGAGTATTATAGTGGAAATGATCCTTTAAAACCATCCTAATATTCTAAAATATTTTTCTATGCCACTACTCAGAGAGTCTAAGGTAGGCACTAATCTTGCCAATTGTATTAACTCGTGGCTCCTTGATCTATTGAGTGGAACCCCATCTCCTACAAAAAATTACTTTGAATTTATCAATTATTTTCCTCTAAATTTTCAATAATCTATATTTGGATACTTCTTTTCTACCAAATTTAGTTAAGTCAACCCACCACCCTCTTAAGAACTCCTTGATTATAAGAGGCACCCACAAATTTGACTAAAAAGTACCCCGAACACATTTGTTTTTTCAAATTTGAGTGATGGAAGGAATTTAATGACTTAATATTTTCTTTGATGGATTTGGTAATTTAATATTAGTGAATTAAATCCTATTATATTTAATATTATTTTTCTATGTCATTGCGCTCAAAGCTTAACCATGATTTTAAATAGAAAACATTCACTGTGCATGTTCTTTTTATCTTTGCATGTTTGTTTATTATTATACTATGTAATTGCACATAATAAATACACATTCACAAAATAATAAACTATAAACATGATAAAATTAATAAATAATGACATGATCATGAGATATTAACTATTGGTTAATCCATCAAATGAATAATGGATTAACTGAGATCCTAGGGGAATTTCTTAAGTCAATAACTGACTTAAATTCCATCACCTTTACTTCCCATGCACTTCAATTTTTTTGTCTATGTCGGATCTCAACTCGAACTTCATCACCAAAAACTCCTCCAATATTTACAATGTATACTCACACGCAGGTGAGGGGAACTCTAGGTGTGAAATTACATTTTATCACTTTAATGTGGACATGAAATACCTTATATGAATTAAAGATCAAGGGAGGATGTGAATATTATCAAAATAAAAATAATTATTACATTTTATAAAACTTAAATACAATAATTAAATTTAATAAATAATAAACCAAACATGCATGAGTTAGTCTCAGCTCATGATCAGTCAATATGCAATTATATTTCTTAAGAAAAAACTGAATTTTCTAAAATAAAACTTGATGGTATTTTTTATTTCTATAACTTTCATTGAAATAATTTTAATTAATTATAAATACATCCCACAGTACACAAAATAATATTTATTAAATCCCTAACAATTAAATTTAATTTCTAAAAAAATTATAATTTTTTGGCTCTTTTTGGACATAATTAAAATCCATGAAAATTAATTTAGGACTAGTGATGGGTTAGATGGGTCAAGAAGATTTGAACCAGACTAAATTGGTCCAGTCCGAGATGGGTATCCCTTTAAATAATATATATATATAATAAGAGTAATATAAAATTATAACAATATTCCAATAGAAGATTTGTCCCTTTTTTATAAATATTTTAAATAATATTTCATGGGAATCTTTGAATATTCTTTCAATAGAATCTTTTTTCTTTTAATTAAATAATATTCCAAGAGAATATTTAAACTATATTCTAAGGGAAGCTTTATCATTTTAACTAAACAAGTTTCCAAGGGAAAATTTAAGCTATATTATAAGGGAATATTTATCCTTTTAATTAAACAATATTCTAAGTTAAGATTTAAACTAGCTTCCATGGGAAGATTTACCCTTTGAATTAGACAAGCTTCCATGAGAAACTATAAACTATCTTCCATGGGAAGCCTTACACATTTAAATTAAAAAGATTCCATGGAAATATTTTATTATTAATGGACTACCCCAAACAGCTTCTAGTATATCTAGACAATATGAAATGTACTTAAATCATTCTCTGGATAAAAACACATCACACTGGTAGCCATTAAATTGAAGCATAAAATAAAACTTTAATTTTCGTAGTACCTTTTACGCAAAACTCATTAATCTTCGATTAGACATATCTTGAAGATACAAAATCGGATCAACATGTTGTTAGTTGCTTTGGGACTGTATAGAAACCTTATTTCCGAATCATAGAAAATTTAATTTAAATATCAAATTTTTTGACTTAAATAATTTCATGTTCTTTCTGATACCAATTGAAGGAACTCAAGGTGCAACAGAAGTGTGAAAAACACACAATTTTAAATTTTGGGATTGGATTCATGTTAAAAACACTAAATTCAAAAAACACCCTTAGACTAATTTATAAAATAATAATTTTTAATTCAATTTAAGCATGAAAAATAAAATCAAACGAAAACGTAAATGATACCTTGTTCGATTGAAGTTTCTGGTTTGATTCTCTCACCATTGATTTTCCATGGATGAAAGACTCCAAACTAAAAATCCTCTAGATCTTCTAAACATTATCCATAATTCTTAGAATGTTGATATACATTTCCTAGGTTCTAGTATTGGAAATATAATAGCTTTATGATGTCCCTACGATTTCCTGAAGAACTCAGACTTGGTTGAGAAAGCAGGATCAATCGACCTTGTTCTTCCTTCGGAATATCTCTCTTAGAACTTTAGAGGGGAGGAGAGGAGAACTTATCTCACTAAATTCATTAAAATTTGGATATTACTATTCAAGAGGTTAAAATTAGCTTTTATACTTAGGTTATGCTTTTGGAAATTTCACTTTGGTGCTTGAAAAGTAATAAGCTTCATTTTAGACGTTTTCACACACATATGCCTTAATAACCTTATCATAAATGTCAAAAATATTTTATCACTCACTTATAAAACTAAAAAATGTTATGTGATAAAATATGAATCATTAACTCATCTTGTAAGCTATCCAAATAATTTAATGAACCTTGAACATTCTATGTTCATTTGAAAAATTATATTTTATCATATTCACTTTTATGATCAAACAACTTGTGCATACCTTGATAAATAAATTCAATCATTGTTATTATAAACTTGATCGATATAATTGAATTAGTTTTAATTGTGATCATTCATACTCAAATGTTCACTGGCCCCTGCACATGGGGACCACTTCATCATAAACTCTTATTCATTAGAATATATAGAACTTGTGGATTCACTTAGTGTGTGATCCTCTAGGTCCTAATCTTGATAGTAGTTATTCTGAACAATATACCAAGAGTGGATTCTAGTAACCCATAACGGCCCCTAAGGATATAATGAATGTCGTAGCTATGACTACCTCCTATGAATACATTTTATGTAATATAATCTCTTTGTCTCATGATATATCATAAAGTAGGATGAACACTTGTGTCATCATCCTTTTCTTGATTTATATATTTTGTGACCTTACTGGACATACTTACCTTTTGGTACTGAGGCCATAGATTTAAAGGTACTATTATACTGGTCATCCTAGGCCCTTAAGATATCTCTTCCTCAACTTGAAATTGAAAATTTCTATATTGATCATTCAACCAATTTCATACCACCAATGACACACCCAACACAAAATACCTCTCTATGATTTCATTATCATGATTTTTTTCTTGCATTAAAGTACATGATCAAATGGTATACATTGTTAACAATCTCATGTCTGGATACCAATACACATGTTCGTAGATATGAACAACCAATAACACCTGAAACATGTGGTGTTCCTATTGTATGATTTTCCCTCATGATATCATTTACTCGAGATCACCAAGTGTGAAATTCATGAGAATAAGTCTCGATTATTATGATACCTCAGCACCTAATAGTCAAAAATCATATGTTTCCTATCAGTATGATGTATCTCAACCATAGGAAATATGTTTAAGATTATTATTATAGTATCTTGAGGTTCTCATTATAGTTGGGAACTACCTTTTGATATGAAACATAATCTAAGGAGATTACCATGTAAATAGTGGATGAAAAAATATCAAAACTATTATGGTAATAATGAACACATGTATATATCAAACTGTATACATGTAATGGTAATCAAAATTACTATTCAAGTTGGGTCTAGGGAACCCACTATTACAACATATATAGTTTAAGGTCATGATGAATATGGAACTAGTATCAAGAGAGCATTACACAATATCCTAATTAGGATTTCAAAGTTCAAGAGTACTCAACACCCTTTCAAGTAGAGGATAAAGGTGAGGTAAATCATGGCTCAAGGTTCTCAAATCATGAGTGATGATATGAGAAAATCATGCCAAGGATGATCGTGGATCACACTGTAGTGATGAGTTCCACTATAATGATATTGGGGATTATGAGTATTAAAGGTACTTTCCTATAATGAATAGACACATATAGTTGATGGTTTAAGGTCCCATATGCATAATCCTATAGGGATTACATTCATGGTCTTGTAGAGTAGTCCCCGATCCTTTCTAAGGGTCGTGAAAGATTTAAATAAACCCAAGCTATTCAAAACAGGAAGTGTGATTTGTGGGATGAGGTACTAAAAATGGTGATGTAATCACTCCAAACATTGGTTGACTAGGGTTAGTCTCTTAAGGTCCTTTGATAAGAAGTAATAATGGATGGTGTTCTTCATGGTTTAACGTTGTGTACTGGGGATGCTCCTGCCCGATAGTTTAAAATCATGTGACAAGGATGTAATTTTTGTGTAGTTTAATGTCATGTGATTGGGATATCTTTCATGTAGTTTGACATCATGTGGTAATTATGTGTTCCATGCATTTTAACTTCATGAGGTAAGGATGTGAGAATTGATGTGGGATTATAAAACATATCCTTAAGGACACTCTATACTGGTCAGGGTCATTTAGATGTGGGGGGCATATTTTATACTTGCAAAGTATTACTAGTACGTAATCATATGTTGGAGCCCTTTTTGCGCAGATCTGATATGGCTCCCAACATAGATCAAACTCTTCTGTGGGGAACATGAATTTTTATCGGTCCATACACAATGTTTGTAAGGCTTCCTCTGCATGGATCCAGCTCATGTTCAGGAAAGAATAATTAATCCCTAACTTAATGAAATCCATTAATGAAGTGAAGTATCACTTCAAAGGTATACACACTTAGGTATGAGGGTAGATTCTTATTTTTTAGGATTTTTGGTGATCATCCACCCATGGGCATCATTAATTCCTTGGGGCGTGAGTAAAATTATAAATTTATATGTGTCCCAAACTTTACGTAACTACTAGGGCGTAGTATGGTAGAATTATAGGGTCGATCCCACGAGGAGAATGTTGTTCTATGGGTGAAAGATATCTGGTCTTAAATCCTTTGCAGGATTCCTTACTAGTTGACTAAAGTTTGGGAGTTTCTAACTAATTTTGGGATTGAATTCAAGTGATTAAATAGGGGTCGGGATCAAGTCTGAGTATCTAGATAAAGGTGATCCTAGTTCTAATCTTGGAAAGTTCCTAAGTTCTTAGTCTATGAAGAAAGCGGTAGTCGCTAGTCAATATCGGTCCAGTATTCTAGTTCTACCTAGTATTTATCTATTCTATGGTCAGGAGTCTAGCTACAGTCCTAGATGCATTATTTTTAGATTCTATTGTAGAAAGTTCCCTAAGCTAATGGTCATAGTAATAGTTTACTTCAATTAATATAGGGTCATTTTCTTGAATGTCTAATGGTCACAGTACAGTCACACAAATGGGGTTTGACCATTGGTTTATATCCTGATTACTAATCCATTTAGGTTTTCCAAGTTTAGAATTATAGATTTAATTAAGAGTCCATATACATAGAATCTTGATCC
The DNA here is from genome assembly GCA_963277665.1 of Viscum album. Classification (NCBI taxonomy): domain Eukaryota; kingdom Viridiplantae; phylum Streptophyta; class Magnoliopsida; order Santalales; family Viscaceae; genus Viscum; species Viscum album. Next base: position 45,005,516 of record OY728155.1, read on the forward strand.
CTACCCTGATACGTTTAGCTACTCATGTTGGTAATTAAAGCAATAAAAGGAATAGAATAAATATTGATAATAACGCTAATGGAATTTAACATGTACTGATATGAAATAAACATGCAATAATACTTTAAATAAAATTTTACTTGAAAGGAATGAAATGTAATTGAAACAAAACGGGAATTAAAGGCGTTGAAGAAAAGTGAATACATGGATCTTTGATTGAAAATGTAAATAAATTACAAAAACTAAAGTGTTTAGAGAGGGAAAAGAGATGAGAATTCTGAAGGGAGTCTAAAAAGAGAGATAGAACTGATCCCAATGTGTTTTCTAAAGTGATGTCGATTTTCTCCTTATATAGGTGGAAATGGTCATGACGTGTAGTTGATCATCACGTCGTGAACCCTTAATCTGCGTTATTTCGACAAGGATCTCCAGCATAGCATGTGGATATTCCATGGATTAATTATGTTTGACCATGGTCACGTCGTGTACAGGTGGTTCATGACTTGTACCCCATGAACAGCTGGCTTTTCGCATAGAATCCTCATGGATTTCTCAGCATTCGGTTTGACTGGTGTCATGACGTGTAGTAGAGAGTCATGACGTGAACTGGAAATCCCTCCAATCATTGTGGTTGGTCACAAATTAAGCTTCACGTCTTGATGTAGGATGTGATCATCAAGTAAACGATGTGTACTTGGCCGTCACGATGTGTACTTGGCCATTTTTGTAGTTTTCTACCTTTCTTACTTGGAATCTTATGAAGCTCTATTTCCTACAAAATTGGACATCTACCTCATGCATTATACAGTAAATGAATGAAAAATAATGAAAAAGTGACAGTAAAATATATACAACATTTATTCTTATCAAATCCCCCCACACTTGAATCATTTCTTGTCCTCAAGAAAAATATATCAATAAAGATTTCAAAAGGATAAGCAATTTGCAAAGCAAGAATTGTACATTATGTCCATGTAATTAAATTAATTGTAAGAAGAAAAGTAGTCAAGTTCCAGTTTTAATCCTACCTAGTAAATTATTCATGCCTCATAGTTCAGATTTTCAAAACAAATTCTATTCTTTTAATCATAATATTTTAACCATTTCTTAAGTTATATGCTCAATTGCAATTTACCTCACCATGATTTTCTCTCATCACTCAGGGTAAAATGTAAGTAAGGTATGCTCATACTCGGAGATCATGTTCCTAACCACATCCTTACACTGGTTCTATCATCTACACTGTGTAAAGACAAGTATAAAAATAATCTTGATGACTTTTATCAACAAGGTTATAATGAATCTGAGGTTGTAGGTAGGTAGGTATAATGTGAAGATCATTCTTAAAAGGAGGGTAAGCTCTAAAGTAGAATGCATATGCAACAAGATAAGTGTGAAAAAATCACTCCATCTGGTGAGTCAGGTCCATACTCCATCAACTTAGGTTGGATCCATATGTATTGTAAGTAAGTGGATAAAGAATCTATTATTTTCCTTTACTTTTTCTTTTGCATTTTTATTTTTTGAAAGTTATGCCTATGATGGATATCACATTCATTAACTAACCACATATGATCCTTCGAGGGATTCATAGGTCTAGAAAATTTTGATTTTTTACCCTCCTAGTACACAACCCATACCAATTTTTTCTTTTCTTTTAAATTTTTCAAAGGAATAGAATACGAATGAGATACAACAAAAATTCATATGGATCACAAACTAGTAGTCAGGTGAGTGCACCGTACATCTCTGGAAGTGAAAGCATCCCATGTTGTCAGAATGCCTCCCCCACACTTGTTCAAAATATAATCTTCAATCATTATACAAAGATCAAGGTAGGAAGGGAAATAGGCTTTAAATAGATTTTATTTTAACAGGTCATTCATGGAAACTATAGGCTCAACGAAGGATAGAGGTTAGGTGGGTCTTAGAAAAAATGGAAATCAAAGGCTGCCACAATCATTTTAAAATTACACTTGTTCATTCATCATTTTGATAAGATCTCATTGCAAGTTCTAGTAGGTTTTCATGTCCCAGGTATCTCTCAAGAAATATGCTCAAAAAAGAAAATGCGATTAAAGGCTTAGAATCCTCTCATGTACTGAGAATAAAATAAAAACTAGAAATTACAAAGGGCATAAATCCTAAGTAGTTATTCAATTAATCATGATTTCAAAAATTTTAAATTTGAATTTAACTTCTAAGATCAGCAATCATTCTAAAATTCTAATCAAGTGTGAAACATGGTTTTTAACATTTTTATTTTTAACTTTATTTTTAATTTACATGGGCATAACATTTTTTTCAAATTTTCAGCATGCTTATCAATTTGAAAATTTTCTCCTAGAATGGTGAGAACAAACAAAAATCAAGTGTATCTCTATGAAAATATGAACCCCCCCCCCCCCCACTTAAAAGTAGACAGTGTCCCCACTGTCTATGAAATAATGGGTGTGAGTGGTGTGGTAGTGATTTGTGAAAATTAAATTGACATGGAAGTGATGACAAAATTTAAAAGGGGGGAATCAAGAGCTCCTTGAGATGAATTGGTATGCCATGGGGGTGTTTGAGCTGTCTTAACATTGAAGTGTTCATGCACCTGCAAAATATGTTAGTAAGAAAATCATGCACTATAGAACAAACATTAATCCATAGGTTTAAACATTTGAATAATGGAGAAACAGGAAGGTGTAAAAAGAAGGAATAACAGTAACATTTTTATTTATTGAATGAAAGTTTGTACAAAATACTATAATGAAACACTGAAAAATACAAGACTCAATCAAAACTCAAAAACAACTATGGGTTTCCTCCCATAAAGTGCTAACTTTAAATTCCTCAGCCAGATGGGTGGACCAAAAAATTCAAAGAGTAGGCCCACCAGATCAGTTTCTCCTGTTATGCTTGTAGCTACTAGTTGTCGTGTCCTCGAGTTTGCATGGTCGCTTAACTGGATTCACAAATTTAGGTGCATCTCAACCGAAAATTAACTATGTTAGAAATGGAATCATTGGTGGAGGTGGTTGTTGCTACTGGTGGATTTCCAATTATAAAACCTAAATTTGATTGAATATCTATGTGACACACTGGGTTACTCGTTACAGAAGAGAAAACGGAGTAATGGGTCCATCAATGACATCAGACAACTCATAAGATCTAGACATTACTAAAAAACAAAAGTAAACATTCATTCAAAAGTTAAAAAGAGGCCAAAAATGTATATAACTATCCCAGTGTAGTACAGAAGAATGAGAAAGGAAGAATCCTTCCCATATAAAAATTGTTTCAAATCCCAAAAAGTATGAAAATAAAAATCAATGATCTTGGCCGAAAATCTTCTCCATGGTTAGACCAGTGTTAGAAGATGGACCGAACTCGGTGGCCAAATCACCATCGGTAGAAGAAGAATCATTAGTAGGTGGGGCTGATGCCAATAGTGGTGTTGTGGAGGTGGCTAGCTAGTATGGGGTGGGTGGTGGAGAATCCCTAATCCATACAGAAGACATGTGTCTAGCATATAGATCAATGAAAGGGATGTCGAGAGTGGGCTTAGTTTCTGGTCCATTTTCCTTATGGGCCTGATTTTCCATAAAATACTACTAAGTAGTAGGGTATGTGAAGTCAGGAGGTAGTTAGGAGGGTAGATAGGGTGAGGGAGGAAGGTTGGATGAGGAAGGACCAGTGGTAGTTGGTGTTGGAGGGGTGAATAAGGAAGGCTCAATGAAAGAAAGGTGGAGGTGGGCAGCGAGCTAGTGCTGATTCTCCAGAATGCTCTGGAGTAGTACCCACAGGTCAGAAGGAGTAGGATGGGTAGGTGCAGGCTGGGTGGATGGGGTGGAGGTCAGGGATGACGGTGGATGGGTAGAGGGGTCTGCTGGTGGTGGTGGTGTCTGGTCTTGTGGATCAGCCGCATGTGGTGCATCCGGCTGAGGCACTTGCTCCTAGACTCTAGGTACCCAGAAATAGATGTTGTCCTCATTCACTAGCATCCTCATCTTGTATAGGATATCAAGTTCAATCATCTTTACTAGGCCTACTAAGGTGAGAGGTTGTGAGGCATCGAAAACATAGAGGTATCTAGCTAACCTGGGGATGAATGATCTGCCCATAAGTGTGTCATTACTCCTCTATGCCAGCACTCTGTAATAAGAAGCGATCTGAGAAGCCATGTTGATGGGTGGTCCACCCATGGTAGTAGTGAGGATAAGAATGTCAAGCTGGTTGATGCTTCCATGGGTCTCACCTCGTGCGAACCATCCATGTTCCATGGCCCGATGCAATATACGTAGGGATGGAGTCCTCATCTAAGTGGACTTAACCAGCCTAGGGTCATGATAGGATTGGGGGTCATGAGTAATAAGATGCTAAAGGCTCGGTGTATCCTCTTGAGAAATCCTCATCATCAGGGTATGATATATGTCTGAGATCATGAACTCCTTGGTGTAGATACTGAGTCCTACACCAAACTAGGCCATGGTGAGCTGGTGTGTCCTACCGCCTAGCCTAAAGTAGAGGGCATCCAATGAGATGTCAAAGGTGGCCAGGAACTCCAAAAACAAATCCTTGTACATCTCCTCCCTTAATTCAATGATTTTGTTGATGTGCAACATCTCTAATAGGCTGAGGATGGCATCTGCGATGTTCAACTTCGCAAGCATGGCCATATCCAGAGTCTTGTTGGTTCTCATGGGTTTGGCCCGGAGATGAATGATATTAACCTGGTGTTGTGGGTTTTCAAAGTAGAGAATTGGGTGTAAATTAATATTATCATCCATAGATGGGGAGGATCTCATGTCTTGAGAGGTGTATGGAGCATGCAGGCACTTAGCAAGAGGCTTCTAGCTTGCAGAGGCAGAGGAAGAACTTGATAATGATGGATAAGCTTTAGGTTGTGGTCTTTTAGTGCATTTCATAAAGAGGTTATGCATTGGTATAAGGTTAGGAGGTTGGTTGAGGTCTACTCAAGGAAGGGAGGTAGGATCGCGTCGTGAGGAGATGAGGGGAAGGAAGGAGGTGTCACGTGCGGGTGGTGGAGGGTCGTGAGTTGTGAGGAGAGGAGGGGAAGGGTCGCGAGTTGTGACCCTTCGATAATTTTATTTTAAAAACACTGACCCAAGCTGGGCCACGATGTGTACCTTATGGTCGCGTCATAAACCTTGAGAAAAATTGAGTTTTCAGGAAACAAAGGGTCACATCGTGACCCTTTGTGTTCACAATGTGTAATTCAAAGGTTTTCTCTGGTTTTTCCTTTTTCTTTCCCTGACTCATTTATTCAAATGAAAAGAAGACTCTAAATAAGACTTTTCTTATTCTAACTTAACTAACTCCTAACCTGGGTTTCCTCCCAGTCAGCGCTTCATTTATAGTCAAGAGCTTGACTCAATTAAGGCTCATATATTTCTCGCGGAATGGTTCATTAAACATCTTCAATTCATGATCTTGTATTTTTTATAGTGATCTATCCATGTATAACTCAGAGTGGAAAATAATGTTTAAGGAGGAGGATTCTTCAAGAAATTAGTACTTTGAGGTATTGGGCTGAATGATGGATGGAATCAATGAAGGAACCACCTCTCTGGTGGGTGTTTCAATAAAGTTTACCTTTTTGAATTCATTTTCTCCTTATTTTTTTGTAAGAGATTCATCACATTCCTCCTTCTTAGTCATGGAATCTTCCTTATTAAGGGTGAGAGATATGATGTTATAGTCCTTATTATCATCTGAGGGTTTCACAGCTCGAATTAGGTTGAACACAACTTGTTCTTCTCCTACTCTAAATATGAGACGTCCTTAGTTCACATCAATTAGTGCCTTTCCTATAGCTAGGAATGGTCTTCCAAGTATAATGGGTATGTCACCTTCTTCTTCCATGTCTAATACCTGGAAATCAGCTGGGAATATGAACTTGTCGACCTTTACTAGTACATCTTCCAGAATGCCTCGAAGGTAGTTGACCGAGTGATCAGCTAATTGCGAAGACACCCTTGTTTCTTTGATCTCTTTGAGTCCAATATTTTGAAAAGTAATCATTGGTATGAGGTTAATGCTTGCTCCAAGATCATAGAGTGCTCTACCAAATTTACACATGCTAATCTCACAAGGGATTGAGAAGCTATCGGGGTCTCTCATCTTTGATGGAATTTTCTACTGTACAACATTAGATCATTCTTCATTTAAAGAGATGACTCCTGGGTCTTATATTTTTAGTTTTATTTTTTGATAAAAGGTCTTTCAGTAACTTAGCATAAATGGTCATCTGGTCAATAGATTCAGCAAAAGGGATGTTGATATGTAATTGCTTGAACATATCCAGGAACTTTGTGTTGTGTCTCCTGCCTAAGTTTTCTTGCTATCTCTGGATAGGGAAGAGGTGGCTAGTATAGAGGTGGGTCAACATACATAGTTTACTTTTTTTGCTTAGGAATATGGTTCTTCTCAGCTGTTACTTCTTCATGAGGTAAGGTGGGATTGACTTCATCGGCTTTTTCATTAGCTACTGGTTGTTTTCTCATCTCTTCTTCTTGAGGACTCACTTTTTTGGGTTATTGGAAGTCTAGAATCTTTCCACTTCTTAGCACTACTACCTTAGATTCCTCTCATGGGTATGTCTCAGTGTTACCAGGTAGGGTACCTGGAAATCTCTTAGATAAGGTCTTTGAGATTTGACCCATTTTCATGTCTAGGTTCCTTATCACATCTCTCTAGTTTTGCATATTTTTCTCATAGGTCGTCATTATTTCATCATACTTTTAAACAAATGATGCCATGAGGTTTTCCAAATTTATTTTCATAGGTTCTTGTTGAGGTTTTGGCTAAGGTAGCTGAAATTGTTGTGATTTTTGAGGGAATGGTTTTTTTTGATCTTGTGGTCTTGGTACAAGGTTCATCGGAGGGTATCCTAGTGTTCCTTGAGCTCTAAATTGGTTATGTCCTCCTCTCAGTTGAAAATAACCTTGGTTGTTCTGAGGTTGCTGTTGAGTAGGCCTCTGTTAATAATATTGTTGTTGTGAGAATGGTTGGTTCGGTTGATTATAATTGATGTAATTACAATCTTGTAGTGGTTATTCATATCTGTCTTTTCAATCTTGATATAAATGTGGCCCACTGCACATCTCGCAAGATTGTAATTCCATTACAGGGGAAGGAGGGGGTTGAGTAGTTGGTATCTGAAATTCTTCTTTTTTTAGCACTTCTACTTGCGCTACTAGCTTTGCAGTCTCATCAATTTGGTGGATTCCACACCATGTTGGTCCACGATCTCTCTTCCAAAGATTGGCATTGTGAGATACTTCATCTAGAATTTATCTTCCATCTTCAGGAGTCTTGAACATGATACCTCCATTAGCGGCTTCATCGACAACATTATGTGTTGCTGGCTGGAGTCCTTGATAGAAAGTTTGGAGTTTTATCCACATATCCAGTCCATGATGTGGAAACTTCCTCATTAGTTCTTTAAAGTGGTCACATGCTTCCCACATAGATTATCCATCAATTTGGTTGAAATTTTGAATGCCCGTCCAAAGATTCTAGGTTCGAATGGGTGGGAAGTACTTGTCTAGAAATTTCTTGGCTAGTTCGTCCCAAGTCATAATTGACTCAGGAGCTTGAATTTTTAGCCAATCCTTGGATCGGTCTTGTAAGTAGAATGGGAAGACGTGGAGTCTTATTTCATCATATGAGACTCCCTAGTTTCAAAAGGTATTGCAGACCTCCAGGGAATTGGAAATATGTTCATGTTGATATTCACTCTGAAGACCGCTAAACTGCCCCATGTTATGGATCATATGAATGAGTCCAGGTTTTATTTTTAAGGTATGGTCTTGGATAGGGGTTGAACAATGATAGGTATCATACCATGGATTTATGAAAAGCCATAATCCATGATCGTTTTCTCATGGTTCATTATCGAGTGCTCCCCCAGGATGACTTGATGGTTGGGGTTTGGTGGGTTAGGTCCCCCAGGGTGGAATTGGTCGGCCATTGCTGACCGGTGAAGATGAGAGAGATGCCTTTCGATCTCGGGATCTAAGGCCAAAATATATTTTGCATCAAGATTCCTTGAACGAGTCAAAGGACCTTGGTCCATGCACGGGGTGAATGAAAAAAAATAAAAATGAAAAGAAGCAAGGTTGTCTAGAAACAAAGGAAAGGGGGTGAGGGAAAGGTAATCCTAGACCTAGACCGGAATCCTAATAACTTAAAAACGGTGTTTCTCCCTGGAAACGGTGCCAAAATTTGATTTTCCACCCATAGGCATTATTAATTCCTCAGGGGCGTGAGTAAAATTAGAAATTTATATGGTTCCCAAACTTTACATAACTATTAGGGTGTAGTATGGTAGAAGTCTGGGGTCGATCCAATGAGGAGGATGTTGTTCTATGGGTGAAAGAGATCTAGTCTTAAATCCTTTGCAGGAGTCCTTACTATTTGACTAGATTTTGGGAGTTTCTAACTAATTTTGGGTTTGATTTCAAGTGATTAAAGATGGGTTGGGATCAAGTATGAGTATCTAGATAAATTTGATCCTAGTTCTAATCTTGGCAAGGTTCTAAGTGCTTATTCTGTAAAGCAAGTGGTAGTCGCTAGTCAACCTTGGTCCAGTCTTCTAGTTCTACCTAGGATGTAGTTATTCCATGGTCAGGAGGCTAGCTATAGTCCTAGATAAATTATGTTTATCATCTATTGTAGAAATTTTCCCAAGCTAATGGTCATAGTCATAGTTTACTTCAATTAGGATAGGGTCTTTTTCTTGATTGTCTGATGATAACGGTACAGTCGCACAAATTGGGTTTGACCATTTGTTTATATACTGATTACTAATACATTTAGGTTTTCCAATTTTAGAACTAGATATTTAATTAATCTTCTAGATACATCGAATCTTGATCCCTACCCTGATTCATTTAGCTACTCATGTTGGTAATTAAAGCAATAAATGGAATAGAAGAAATCATGATAACAATGCTAATGGAATTGAACCTGTATTGTTATGAAATGAACATACAATAATACATTAAATAAAATATTACTTGAAAGGAAAGAAATTCAATTGAAACAACACAGGAGTTGAATGCGTTGAAGAAAAGTGAATCCACATATTTTTTATTGATAATGTAAAGAAATTACAAAAACTAAAGTGTTTAGAAAGGAAAAATAGATGATAATTTTGAAGGGAGTCTAAATAGAGAGATAGAGAGAGATGATCCCAATGTGTTGTCTAAAGTGTTTCTGAGCTTCTCCTTATATAGGCGAAAATGGTCACGACGTGTACTTGATCATCACGTCGTGAACCCTTAATCTGCGTTATTTCGACGAGGATCTCCAGTGTGGCATGTGGGTCTTCCATAGATTAATGATGTTTGATTGTGTTCATGTCATGTATAGGTGGTTCATGACGTGTACCCCATGAAAAGTTGGATTTTTCAATGAATAATCATGGCTTTCTCAATATTTGGTTTGACTGGTGTCACGACGTGTAGTATAGAGTCACGACGTGAACTGGAAATCCCTCCAGTCATCGTGATTGGTCACAACTTAATCTGCATGTCTTGATGCAGTCTGTGATCATCAAGTACACGATGTGTACTTGTCCATCATGATGTGTACTTGGCTATTTTTGTAGCTTTTTTACCTTTCTTCCTTGGAATCTTTTGAATCTCTATTTCCTACAAAATTGGACATCTATTGAGTGCATTATCCAGTAAATGAATGAAAAATAATGGAAAAGTGACAGTAAAATATATATAACATTTAGGATTATCATTTGGCTAGTCCCGATGATGGGTAACTCAAGCGTCACTATGTATATTATAGGGATAGGTATCAAGACACATATAGTTATGATAAGTTAAGGTTCATTGTATAGTCCATTTTCAAGCATAAGGAAGGGGGGAATTTATTTTTTTTAAATATTGCGGATGGGATCAGGACGTGGGATCCATGAGTCACTGCATGTCTTAAATGAATGAGAATCAAGTCACATGTAGTTCTTATAAAGACTCCCCATATAGATAGAATTTGTATATGGGGAGGAGGATTTTTTATCTTCCCTTGGTGAGCCTTGACATCGGAGTTGGATAAGGGGACCTCTATGTAGATCGAGATCATATATGGGGAAAGAAAATTTCTATATCCTATCCTTTTATGGAGATGAAACATTCATCTCCAAAATAGATTTATAGATATGACGGCCAGCTTTAAGCAGTTTTAAGTCTTTGCAGGATGGACCATATGTCATGTAGTTTAACATCGTGTTACTAGGAAAAATCAATGATATTAATGACTAACTAGGAACATTTGGGTATTCAAATGAGATGTATATACCAAAATGGAAGGGTACAAGAATGAAATTTTTTAATCTTTCTTTGAAAATAGGTATGATGAAAAGATGAGTAGCATCAAGGGTATATGAATCTACATGAATAGTTGGGTTATGGGAATATTAAACCATAATCTAAGAATATATGAGTCAATATAAGGTGGATACCAGTGTGTAAAGTCCAACCATTAATAATGGTGGAAGATTATATTCCATGCAGTCTAGATAATATCTCTTGGATTTAAGGGGGGCCTCTTTTCTAGGACTAAAACATCCCCTAGGAAAAAGCTTCGAGGCATTGTGTTATTCCCCAGTGAATCCTAATAGGATTCCTTTGGATTATCCAATCCCTATTACCAATTTTCTATATGTTACAACAAATGGTATGTAGGCCCAAGGTCCATGGGGTTCCAAGAGAGGTATAAAAACTAAAAAAATTGGTTATTATTGACCTAGATATTAAAGATATGAAGTTATTTCATGGAGAACGTAATATTAAAAAAGGTCTTGATCACTATAAATGTTATTCCTATAGAGACCCAAGCTTAACATATATAGATATTACATCATTTTAGAAGAATATTAATCACATTACAAAAGTACATGCCTGAGGACCGTGATAGTTTAGTGTCTTTGGAAACATGGAACAAAATATTCTAACTTGGTAAAATATATTCAATTTTTTCCACAAATATCTTACCCTTTAGTACTTCTACTTAAAATCTTTCTTTATAACCTGTGGAAAGGAAACATAAGAAATTGGTGATCTTAGATTCTCAGTAAAGGTAAACAAGGGAGATATGTAGACATAAATATAAGCATAAGGGTATGAGAATATGATCGTAACAATAGAAGATCATACCCTGCATATCAAATATCATAAACATGAATCATGGCATAAAGATTGGAAATTCATTAGACATAAATAATAAGGGAATTAAGAGCATAATACATGAAATAATAGCATAGGAATAAGGAATGGAATTTGTGGAAGAAACGTAAGCATATAAAATCCTATGTCAAGTCTACCTACCAAGACCTCCATAACATGTTAGGCTTGGGGTAATGACCCTTATACCTACTTTGGGCCTGGGATTCCCTCCTATGTACCCTCTTGTTTCGGGATTGGGATTCCCTCTCGTGTACCCTCTTGTTTCGGTCTTAGGATTCCCTCTTGTGCACCCTCTTACTTTGGGATTAGGATTCCCTCTTGTTTTGGTCTTGGAATGACCTCCTGTGTACCCTCTTGTTTTAAGCTTCGGATTACCTCTTATGTACCCTCTTGTTTTGGGCTTAGGACTCCCTCTCGTGTACCCTCTTGTTTTGGGCTCAGTATTCCCTCTTTTTTCGGGCTTGGGATACCCTCATGTGTACCCACTTATTTCCATCTTGGGATTCCCTATCATGTACCCTATTGTTTTAGGATTAGGATTAACTCTTGTTTCAGGCTTGGGATTCCCTCTTGTGTACCCTCTTATTTCAATATTGGAATTCCCTATGGTTTTAGGCATGGGATGACCTCCTATGTACCCTCTTGTTTCAAGCTTGGGATGCCCTCCCATTTACCCGCTTGTTTTATTCTTTGGATGCCCTCCCATATACCCTCTTGTTTTGGTCTTAGGATTCCCTCTTGTTTAGGTCTTGGTATTCTCTCTCATTTACCCTCTTGTTTCAGGCTTGGTATTCCCTCCTGTGTACCCTCTTCTTTCGAGCTTAGGATTCCCTCTTGATTCAGGCTTAGGATGCCCTCCTATGTACCCTCTTGTTTTTGGGATTAGGATGCCCTCATGTTTTAGGATTGGGATTCCCTCCCATATACCCTTTGAGATCATAAAATTTTTATAATTTCCCAATTAATTTGAGTGATATATATGTCTCACCCATCATATAATTAAATCATACATGCATGTGCCACAAGATAAAAAAACATTCATCATATCATGACCTATGAAAAGAGATGGGTTTTATAAACATAAAATCATATCCCATGAAATTAAATGAGTATCATTAACATTTCATCACACCATAACCTATGTAAAATAGTTATTTTTACTAATCATTTCATTAAATCATAACCCATGAAAAGAAACGGGTTCCAAAAGCATATAACTCGTGGAAGAGAAGCAGGTGTCGAAAATATCATTCCATCAAAACATAAACCATTTAAGAAATAATATGAATGGTATTCTTGGATAATGTCCCCAATAAATATTAAACTTTATCAAATTATTACATCTTATGTGGAGAATTATTTTTAAAGATCACTTGAATCATTTCTTAAGGAAAATAACCTTTCTTTGAAATTCACTTTTTAAAACATAGAAAATATTCAAAATATTTTTCTAAAAAAACACTTTGAAAAAATATAAAGTAATATTTAAAACCATTTAAAGTTTATTGAGTAAAATATATTTTCCACTTTAAAAATTTTTTCTTTAAAACATAAAGAATTTTTAAAACCTGTTTCTTTGAAATAGCATTTAAAACTTATAAAGGAATCTTGAAAGCATTTAGAATTCATTTTACTTTTAAAATACTTTGAAAACTTATAAATAAATATTAAAAAAATTGAAAATATTTTTCATTGAAAACATATAAAAGGGGATTTAAAATATTTTAAAAACTTTTTAAAAATAAAATATTTTTAAAACCTTTTTTAGAAAACATGGTTTTGAAAGAACACAATTTTCCAACCGAATAGAGAGAGAATGTAGAATTTTATTAAAAATAATTTATTAATTATATTAAGTAAAAAAGTGTTTAAAATGGTACCAATACATTAATATATCATTAATAACCATATGATAATAAAATTCATGAGTTTTCTTGAGATATGGATCATAATATTTCATCAATGAAAGCATAATCGTAAACAATCTTGATAAACGATGAAATTGTAGCAATAAATTATTACTACTTTGGTAAATTTGACTCATAATATACATGACAGAATAACATTAAAAGAATATTAATATATCATTAAATAATTATATTCATGATATAACATGTCAAAGGGCAGTATATACACCCCATAGAAAAATATAGGCGCATGACATGACATGTATCTCAAAGAAGGAAACTTGAGACAAAAATTACTTTACCGATTTGGTAACTTTTAAACCATAAACCCCATGAAAGAAAGATCATAAAATAGATATTTCAATACCAATAAATTTAATTATAATAATAATATAATACATTCATGGGAAGTATATACACCACACAAAAGAAGGCATGTATCTCATGGATATAAAAAGTGAGATGAGAAAACCCTTACCTTAAGTCTTTACTTTCTTTGCACATGTTAAAACATCCTATATAATAAATATAAGTTTATTATAAATCAAAAAAATAAAAATATTACTATATATAATACCATTTATTATTCAAATATGACTTTATATTACCCATTTGTTAACAATTCCATGTTAAATCAATGTTTCGGGTAATAATCGCTTTATTTATCATACATGTTTTGACTTATTATTCTTGATCCTCTTACTTAGATAATGATGTAATTATTTATAGAATTCAAAACATGATTTATATATCACATATATTTATTATATAAATATTTATAATAATCTATAAAATATAGATATATGAAATGGAATACACCGTTCATTGAGACGGTAGGTCGTACGTACGCATAAATGTTGTTTCCATTTTCTTATTGTATTGAAAGAAAAGTAAATGACATATATGTATATATATAATATCATTAAAATATAATTATTATGTCATATATATTATATTAGTTCACTAAACCCATCCTTAATACATTCCATGTAAAGTGTGAAATAATCACATCGCCTTGAGGAGGCGGTAGTCCACACTTCCACAAACGAAGCTATTGTATTTACACAAAATGGAAATAATGAAATTATGTGTTATATAATAAATAAATAAGAATATATAAATCATAAATATCATATATAACATATAAAAATGTATTTTCCATCATAATACCCAACCATAAGAGGTGGTAAAGGAAAAACTAACAACATTATTTTGTGAGGTGGTAGTTCGTCTTACACAAGAACGGTAAGTTCGTTACCCATTACATGGAAGTGTGTATAATTATAGGTATAACCCTTAAAATAAAAACATATAAGTATATTTAGGATAATTATTTTATTATATAATCATTTAATAATAATATTTTATTTGGTGGATAATGAAAATAAAACAAAAGAGTTTTTGGAAGGATGTTACCTCTTCTTTGAGTAACTCTTTCTGGTTTGTACCAAAGGGCTTACTTGGTTGGATTTATGCCCAAAGTTAGGACTATATTTTTAGATTAGGTATGTTGGGAGATTACTTTTTCAGGTTTTTTATAATCCAAATGTCTTTATAGTTGTTAATAAGTGAGGGGTGAGTTCTCTTTTATAGTGGGGGAGGAGTGGTATTCTTATAAATATAAAAAGGTAAACACTATTGAGAGCTCTCCCTTACATCATGAGCATAAAATAATTGAAAAAATTAGATAAAATAGGTTAATTTTTCTAAACATTTTCATCTAATGGATTTTTTACATTTTTCTAGGTGATTTGGCCCCTTAAGGTTAAAGTTTAACCATTAAGTAAACTAATTTTTACCTTAATCGCTGTAATTAATTTTAATTACTTCCACTAATATTTTTGGTAAAAAACTAATTTTAGATTATTATAAATTATAAATTATTCTTATTCCAAATATTGAATCCATTTTTCCAAATTATAATCATAGAAGTGGCAGAAATTAATTCAAAATTAATTCCACAGACGTGTTGCGACAGCAGGTTTTTTAAGAAAAAATGTTTAAAAGTTTGGGATGTTTTTATATCCAATTTCAATGTGAAATTGGTTAAAATGGACTAAAATGTATTAATTGATGTAAAATTTATCCAATTAAACTTTAAAAACATTTAAAAATATAATTTAACCTTATAAATTATTTAGATGAAAAAGAAATTTTGGATTAAAATTCGGTGTTTTTTCACTACTCATCAAATTATGAAAATTCTCTCAAAAATACCAAAAATTTACCCAAAGGGAATTTTGATATTCTGATTTCAAAAATGAAGTTTATTTTTTCAAATAAAAATTATAAAATTTTCAAATATTGTATTCAAAATGGGTTCGTCGTTAAAAGGCGGTAAAATTACCTTTTAGAAATATACATCTTTTATTCATAAAATTGGATTTAAACTAATATTATGCCTATAAAAACTATCATATGAGTGTCAAAAAATTTCATTAAATTTATAATATATAAATATTATTAAAAACATTCATCAATAATGGTTTGATTAAATTATTTGGATAAAATTGTGTTTGTGCATTATTTTCTTAGAAAAGACATTTCATTATTTTCAAATAGTTATTACTTTATTTTATAACTAATTTCTAACCAATGGATTCATTTTATATACATGTGTAAATCCTATTTTCATAATTAAATTAATCCTATTAATAACTCTTATTCCAAAATCTAGGTGGTAATTATAATGATATTTTAATAACAATATTAATAGTATATCGTAGTTTGGTAAAACTCATCCTTGCATGTGACGCAAGCTATAGAAGGGACTCGATATTCTGTGAAATACAATACAAACATAGTTTTTCGTGTACCAAAAGCTAATATAAGTGTTTCATGTAGGGAAATATTAACTTTGTGTTGCGTATATAGTATTCCAAACTTAGTGCTTTCATATAGAAAAATCTATATTTATGGTTGTGTAAAATGAGAAATATCAAAAAGATTAAATTAATTCGAAAAAATCATAAAATATTGGGGTGATCCATTCTATCCCCCTTAAAATGAATTTCACCCTCTAAATTCATCTGGGTTATCAAAGGATTAATACTTGATAGTTCCTTTCTTATAAACCCACATCATAAAAATGAATACTAAAACTTCCTTTAAAAGTGGAATGTTGGAATCATAATAGTTACCAAAATTAATAGGTAACTAGGTTTCCACATAGAACAACATAGACGAGATATTAAAATATGGATATGGAAGAAAATTTTAAATAATAATTGTGAAAGATCACTAATCACAAGAAATTGGGTGATCTAGATAAATTTAACAATTACAAAACCATAAACTG
Organism: Viscum album; assembly: GCA_963277665.1. NCBI lineage: Eukaryota > Viridiplantae > Streptophyta > Magnoliopsida > Santalales > Viscaceae > Viscum > Viscum album. Next base: position 45,021,931 of record OY728155.1, read on the forward strand.
AAAAATCATGAAAGAGGTCATTGATATCATCCAAAATAATGACAATAGGAAAACATTTTATTTCAAGACCCTTTTTCTAAGGTTGAATAATTTTCATGAGAAGATATAATTACTTGATTTTAGGAAAATATCACCATTTTTTGTGCCTTGATCAATTCTGGTTCATCAATTTTTTCAAAAATAAAGGTGAATTTTTTATTCTTGAATCTCTAATGGATCATAATATTGATAAGTATAATGATAATACATTCCATCTATATTTAGTTATCATCACAGAAAAATGGTTAGCACAGGTTATCCGATATTCATAAATCATCATATGTTAAGATAATATTTTAATCTATAAAAACTCATCCAAAGTTTAACTTAAACCTTTCCATAAAAGGTTAACCTTGTTACCCTTCCCAAATATAATTCACCCTTTATTCCATAAATAAGCTCTTGTCTTATACCAAAACAGTTATATAGGAAACTTGGGTCCATCCCTATGTCAATAGAATATCAAATGTGATTTTATTATTCCAAAACCCATGTATAGGAATATAATCACATGAAACTTCACTAAAGGATGAAAATAATATTTGCATAAGGCTTATTAATTTAAAATAAAACATTAAATTTTCAATATATAATGGGAGGATAAGTGTGCCTTAATTATCATGGTTCACTTTATCCATTTTAATTGCATAAGATTTACCTTTATCCCTCGGCTTTAGAGGAATATGATGTCAATCATCGCCATTAACCTTGGGTTTTAATCACTTTATATCATAATACCCATACCCCTTACATTTGAAACACTGAATTATAGGTGGTTCATTCTTTGGGGATTTATCTTTATTCCCATTATCTTGGAATTCATCCACTCAATGACCTTTCTTTACACACTTAAAACATTTATCAGTTCCCCAAATATAATTTCCTCCATGTTCCCTTCCACACTTTGAAAATAAAGTAAATATAATCTTATTCTATCTATATTTTTTAGAGTTTCCTTTGAATTATATCCTTCTTTTCTTATCATAACCAAGATATTGATGGGTGGATTTAATCTCTCTTTTTTTAAGAAGAATACGAGGAAGGTACTTACTAAAAAATAAGTTCTTTAATTTTTTCCAAAACATGGATTAAATTTTATCTTGTTTTCTCAAATTCTTGATAAATTTCCACCACTGTTTCACTTCAACTTCCAAGCGATAATTTTCCCACGTAACTTTTTCACGTTCTGAACAATGAAGAATGAAAAATATATTTTCATTAGTATGGATCCATTTCTATACAACTATTTGATCAGTCATTCCATTAAAAGAAGGATGATTCTTCCTTAAAAAGTATTCAAGAAAACATTGTTCCCTCCTTTGGTCATTTGGAATCTCAGCATGATTCATGGCTTGATAATGCTGTGTGGTCATAGAAACAAAGTGTTTCACTCCATTTTCAATAACATTTGGTTTCTTAGGAGTTCCATCATTGAATTTTCCATTTCATTCCTCATTAACATGGGTTCTTTAGGTTCTAGCCATTGGCTAAAACTAGAAATCATAGCATGAGAAACACTTATCATAGAGGAAAACCATATAATCATGAAAAATTACTTATAGGATGTCTAAATCATGATAACTACTTTTTAATAAATGAAACCTAAAGTTAATATTAGATCATTAAAAGTCATTATATACTTAAATACTTCATGATTGTTTGTAAAGAGTTTGTGAACTCCCAAATCATATCCCACGAGAGTGTAAAACTAGGTGTGCAGCAAGGCCTGTTGTTATGAACCAGTTCCCGATCGAGTCCAATACGGTGTTTTTGGGGTTGTTACCACTATGTAAATCTGTTCCAGAGACACATCCACTTGTAGTATCCATCCAATTATGTATTTATAAGAAACCAATCACTCTATCCTTTACCAAAATTATAGGACATTTTCATATACTTTAACTCATCCTTAGACTTATCCTTAGATACATTCTAAGAAATATCCTTAGAAATATTCATATGGATCTCCCTAAAATTTTATCATCTTAGTTTCCAAAGGTTGAATAAACCATTCCTTTGATACCAACTATAGTGACCCATTCTTAACCTATATGGATATTACATCATTTTAGATAAATATTTAGCACATTACAAAAGTACATGTCTGATAACCATAATATTTTAGTGTCTTTGAAAACTTGGAAAAAATATTCTAACTTGGTGAAATATATTCAATGTTTCCCACAAATATCTTCCCCTTTAATACTTCTAATTAAAACCTTTATTTAAAACTTAGGGAAATAAAACATAATAAATGGGTGAGATAAGATTCTCAGTAAGGGTAATCAAGGGATATATGTAGGAATAAACATGTGCATAAGGGTATGAGAATGTGATCATAACATTATAAGATCATACCCTACATATAAAAGATCATAAACATGAAACATGGCATAAATATTGGTAGTTAATAATACATTAATCATAAGGGAATCAAGATCATAATCAATGAAAGCATAACATAGGAATAAGACATGGAATTTGGCACAGACACATAAGAATATAAAATCCTATGTTAAGGATACCTACTAATACTTTCATAACATGTTAGTCTTGGGATAATCACCCATTTACCTACTTCAAGATTGGGATTCCCTCCTATTTACCCTATTGTTACGATCTTGTGATTACATCTCATGTACCCTCTTGTTTTGGGATTGGTATGCCCTCCCATATGCCCTATTGTTTCAGGATTAGGATGTCCTCTTATTTCAATCTTGGGATTCTCTCTCGTGTACCCTCTTGTTTTGGGATTGGTATTCCCTCTTGTATACCATATTTTTTAGGCCTAGGATTCCCTCTCATGTGACCTCTTATTTTGGTGTTAGGATGCCCTCTTGTTTTGGGCTTGGTATTCCCTCTCATGTACCCTCTTGTTTCAGGCTTGGGATGACATCCTATGAACCCTCTTGTTTAAGGAATATAATGCCATCTTATTTTGAGCTTAGTATTCTCTCCTATGTACCCTCTTGTTTTAGGATTATGATTCCCTCTTTTTTTGGTATTTGGATTCCCTCCCATGTACCGTATTATTTTGGTCTTGGGATACCCTCCTGTGTACCCTCTTATTTGAGACTTAGGATGCCCTCATATGTTCCCTCTTATTTTGGGCTTAGGATTCCATATTGTTTTAGTCTTGGTATTCCCTCCCATATAACCAATTTTTTTGGGCTTGAGATTCCCTCCCATGTGCCCTCTTGTTTTGAGCTTCGGATGCCCTCTTGTTTCGGGCTTGGGATGTCCTCCCATGTACCCTATTATTTTAGACTTAGGATGCCCTCTTATTTAAGGCTTGGGATTCCCTCCCATGTACCCTTTTAGATCATAAAACATTTATCATTACCCAATTCATTGAAGAGAGATATAGGTCCCACTCATCACATAATGAAAGCATACATGCCTGTGCCACAAGATAACAAAACATTCATCATATCGCGACCCATGAAAAGTGATGGGTTTTATAAACATGAAATCATATCGCATGAAATAAAATGGGTATCATTAAAATTTAATCACATCATAACCTATGTAAAATATATAGGTTTCCTAATCATTTAATTAAAGCATAACCTGTTAAAAGAAATGGGTTCCAAAAGCATATAACCCATGGAAGAGAAAAGGGTGTCATAAACATCATGCCATCAAAACATAAACCATTAAAATGATTACAAAGGATTCCATATTATATGGATAATTATTTTGAAATATCACTTAGAGTATTTCTTAAGTAAAATAATATTTCTTTGAAATTCAATTTTTAAAAAATAGAACATATTCAGAATACTTTTCAAAAAAAAGAACACTTTGAAAACTTATAAAGTAAGTATTAAAGTAATTTAAAAAAATTATTGAGTAAAATATATTTTCCTCTTTTAAAAATTATCTTAAAAACATAAATCATTTTGAAAACCTTTTTATTTTAAATATCATTGAAAACTTATAAAGTAATCTTGGAAACATTTAGAATTCCTTTTACTTTTAAAATACTTTGAAAACTTATAAAGAAATATTGAAAACATTTTTAAAACCATTTTCCTTGAAAACATATAAAAGGGGATTTAAAACATTTAAAACACTTTTTAACATAAATAATTTTTGAAAACCTTTTTTAGAAAACATGGTTGTTAAAGAACACAAATTTCTGACCAAAGAGAGAGGTGGTGTGGGATTTTCTTAAAAACACTTTCTTAATTATCTTAAGTACCAAAGAGTATAAAATTGTACCAATAAATGAATATATCATTAATAACTATTTTAGAATAAAATTCATTAGTATTATTGAGATATGGATTATAATATTTCATCAATGAGAGTACAATTGTAAACAATCCAGATAAACGATAAGATTATAGCAATAAACTATTACCACTTTAGTAACTTTGAATCATACTCTATATGAGAGAATAAGATTAAATGAAACTTAATACATCATGAAATAAGTAGATTCGTTATATAACATGTTAAAGTTTGGTATATAAACCCCATAGAAAAATATAGGTGCACTACATGGCATGTATCTCAAAGAACATAACTTGAGACAAAAATTACCTTACCGATTTGGTAGTTTTTGAACCATAAACCCCATGAAATAAAGATCATAAAATGGATATGTGAATACCCATAAATTTAATTATAATAATAATATAATATATTCATTTTCATTATATACACCACACAAAATAAATGAGTGGTGAATAAGGCATGTATCTCACGGATATAAAAAGTGAGATGAGAAAACCCTTACCTTAAGTCTTGAATTTATTTTCACACATTCAAACCTCCTGTATAATAAAAATAAGTTTATTATACATATAAAAAAGAACCATATTACTATATATCATACCATATATTCTTCACTTATGACTTTATATTATCCATTTATTAATAATTCCATGTTAAATCAACATTTCGAGTAATAACCACTTTGTTTATCATACGTGTTTTGACTTGTTATTATTGATCCTATTACTTAGATAATGATTTACTTATTTAAAGAATGTAAAAAATGATTTATATATCATATACATTAATTATATAAATATCCTATAAAATATCTATCTATGAAATGAAATTCACCATTCATGGAGACGGTAGGTCGTACGGACTCATGAATGATGTTTCCGTTTTCTTTTCATACTGAAAGAAAAGTAAATAACGTATACTTATATATATATATATAATATCATTCTAGTATAATTATTATTTCATATATATAATATAATTTTACTAAACCCATCCTTAATACATTCCATGTAAAGTGTGAATGAATCACATCACTTTGAGGAGGCGTTAGTCCACACTTCCACAAATAAAGTTATTTTATTTACACAAAATGGAAAGAATGAAGGTATGTGTTATATAATAATTAAAGAAGCATAAATAAAAAATAAATATAATATATATCATATAAAAACATAGTTTACTTCATAATTCTCTACCATGATAGGTGTTAAAGGAAAAAAGGAACAACATCCTTTCGTGAGGCGGTAGTTTGTTGTTCCCAAGAACAATAAGTTTGTTATCCATTAGATGGAAGTGTGTGTAAGTTTAGGTCTAAAACTTAGAATAAAAAAATGAAATTTATTTATTATACTTATTTTATTATATAATAATGGAATAATAATATTTTATGTGGTGGAGAATGAAAATAAAATAAAAGATCTTGTGGAAGGATGTTGCCTCTTCTGTGAGTGACTCCTTTGGGTTGCACCAAAGGAATTACTTGGTTATATTTTTTCCCAAATATAGGATTATATATTGATAGGGTGTATTTTTTTATATTATTCATTCAGGATTTATATGATACAAATGTATTGATATGTGTGAAGAAGTGAGGGGGTGAATGCCCTTTTATAATGGATGAGTGGCATTACTGTAAATATAAAAATATAAACACTATTGAGAGGTCTCCCTTACATCATGGGCAACCAATAATTTTAAAAATTAGATAAAATGGGTTACTTGGTCTAAATATTTTATCCAATGGATTTTGGACATGTTTCTAGGTCATTTGGACCCTTAAGGTTAAAGTTTAACCATTAAGTAAACTAATTTTTACTTTAATCGGTGTAATTAATTTTAATTAGTTCCACTAATATTTTTGGTAAAAAACTAATTTGAACTTATTATACATTATAAATTATTATAATTCAAAATATGGAATCCATTTTTCCACATTATAATCATATAATTTTCAAAAATTAATTTAAAATTAATCTTGCATACGTGTCGCAAAAGTGGGTTTTTTAAGCAAAAATGTTTAAGAGTTTGGGATATTTTTATATTAAATTTCAATGTAAAATTAATTCCAATGAACTAAATTGGATTAATTTATGTAAAATATAACGAATTAAACTTTAAAACTAATTTAAAATATAGTTTAACCCTATAAATTATTTAGATGAAAAAGCAGTTTTGGATTAAAATTCAGTGTTTCTTCATTATTTATCAAAATATGAAATTTCTCTGAAAAATACCAAAAATTTACCCAAAGTAAATTTTTATATTCAAATTTAAAAAATTAAGTTTATTTTTTCAAATAAAAATTATAAAAGTGTCAAATATTATATTTAAAATTGGTTCTCCATTAAAAAGTGGTAAATTGTCTTTTAGAAATATATATATTTTTATTCATAAAATTGGATTTATTATTATATTATGCTTATAAAAACAATTGGATGAGTGTAAAAAATATTGAATACATAATATATAAATTTTATTTAAAACATTCATCAATAGTGGTCTGTTTAATTTATTGAGATAAAATGGTTTTTGTATATATTTTTCTTATAAATGGAATTTCATTATTTTCAAATAGTTATTAATTTAATTTCTAACTAATTTATAACCAATGGATTCATTTTATATACATTTTTAAACCCTATTTTCATAATTAAATTAATCTTATTCATAACTCATATTCTAACAGCTAGTCGGTAATTATAATGATATTTTAATAACAATATTAATAGTATATTGCAGTTTGGTAAAACTCAATCTTGCATGTAATGAAAGCTATCAAAGGGACTCATTATTATGTGTAATAAAATTCAAAAATAGGTTTTCATGTTCCTCAATATAATATAATTGTTGCGTATAGTGAAATATTAACTTGTTTTCATATAATGTAAGTCAAACTTAGTGTTTTCGTATAAAAAGATCTATATTTAGTGTTGTGTGAAATTAAAAATATCAAAAATATTAAATTGATTCGAAAAAAAATCAAAAAATCTCAGTGTGTTACATTCTTCCCCCATTAAAATCAATTTAACCCTTGAAATTCATTTTTTCTGTCAAAGTATTAATACTTGAAAGTTTCTTTCTTAGAAACTCACATTTTAAAAATGAATATTAAAACTTCTTTTAAAAAAGGAAAGTCGGAATCATAACGGTAACTTAAAGTAACATGTAACTAGGTTTCCACGTAGGAGAACATAGGTGGGAAGTGAAAAAATGGACATATAAGAAAATTATAAATAATCATTGAGATTGATAAAGATCACTAATCACAAGAAATTGGGTGATTCGTATAAATTTAACAATCAAAAAACCATAAAATGAAGAAGCATGAAAGAGGTCATTGATATCATCAAAAATAATGATAATAGTATAGCATTTTATTTCAAGACCCTTTTTCTAAGGATGAATAATTTTCATGAGAAGATATAATTACTTTATTTTAGTACAATCTCACCATTTTTTGTTCCTTGATCAATTTCCACTTCATCTCTTATTCCAAAAATGAAGGTGAATTTGTTGTGCCTAAAGCACTAATGGATCATACGATTGATAAGTATAACAATAAGACATTACATCTATATTTATTTATCATAACAGAAAAATGGTTAGCTTAGGTTATCCAATATACATAAATCCTCATATGTTGAGATAATACTTTAATCTCTAAAACCTCATCCAAAGTTTAACTTAAACCGTTCCATAATAGGTTAACTTTGTAACCCTTCCAAAATATAATTCACCCTTTATTACTTAAATAAACTCTTGACTTATTCCAAAAATTTCATTGAAAACTTGAGTCCATCCTTGTACTAATAGAATATCAAATGTGATTTTATTATTCTAGAATCCATGTAGAGAGATATAATCACATGGAACTTCACTAAAGGATGAAAAATACGATTTTGATAAGGATTATTCATACAAAATCAAACATGAAATTCCCAGTATATAAGGGGAGGATAAGTGTGCCCTAATTATCGAGGTTCACTTAATCTATTTTGATTGCATAATCTTTACCTTTATCCCTCAACTTGAGATATTACTGATGTCGATCATCATCATTAACCTTAGGTTTTAAGCACTTTCTAGCATAATTCTTATACTCCTTATATTTGAAAATTTTAATTGAAAGTGGTGCATTCTTTAGAGATTTATATTTATTCCCATTAACTTTGTATTTAGTCGCTCGATGGCCTTTCTTTCAACACTTAAAACATTTACCAATTCCCCTGTGATGATTTCCTCCAAGTTTCCTTCCACACTTTGAGCATAAATTAAATCTAATCTTATTATCTCAATTGTTTTTATAGTTTCTTTTTAATTCTATCCTTATTTTCTTATCATAACCATGATATTTATGGGAGGTTTTAATCTCCCTTTTTGTAAGAAGAATGTGAGGAATATACTTACTGAAAAATAAGTTCTTGAACTCATCCCAATCCATGGATTCAATTTTGTCTTATTGCCTTGTATTCTTGATAAAGTTCCACCATTGTTTCTCTTAACCTTACAAGTGATAAGTTCCCAACATAGCGTTTTAACGTTCTGAACAACATAGAATGAAAAATATCTTTTCAATGGTACAGATCTATTTCTTAGCAACTAGTGGACCAATCATTCCATTAAAACAAGGTGTAAATTGCCTTAAAAATGATTCCAGAAAATATTTTTCCCTTCTTTGGTCATTTAGAAACTTAGAATAATTCATGAATTGATAAGCTTGTGTGATCATATAAATGAAGTTTTTTACTCTATATTCCATAACATTTAGTTACTCAGGAAATCCATCATTTCATTTTCCATTACATTCCTCCTTAATATAGTTACTTTAGGTTCTATCCATTGACTAAAACTAGAAATCATAGTGTGAGAAACACTTATCATAGATGAAAACCATGTAATCATGAAAAATTACTTATAGGTTGTATAAATAATGAAAACTAATTTTTAATCAATGAAACCTTAGTTTTATCCTAGATCATTAAAATTCATTGTCTATCTAAATCCTTCATGATTGTTCGTAAAGAGTTTGTGAATTCATAAAGCATATACCCCAGGAGTTTCAAACCAGGTGTGCAGTAAGTCCCATTATCATGAACCAATTATTGATCAAGTCTAGCTCAATATAGTGTTTTTAAGGTTGTTACCCCTATGTACATTTTTTTCAGAGCCACATCCACTTATAGTATCCATATAGGGATGTATTTCTAGGAAACCACTCACTATATCCTTTACCAAAATTCTAGGACATTTTCCAATACTTTAACCCATCCTTAGACTTATCCTTAGATACATCCCAAGATGTATCCTTAGAAATATTCCTAGGGATTTCACTAAATTTGTATCATCCTAGTTTCTAGAGGTTGACTAAAACTTTCCTTTGATACCAACTATAGTGACTCAGGCTTAACATACATGGATATTACATCATTTTATATGAATATTAATCACATTACAAAAGTATATAATTGAGTGAAGAAAGAGCTAAATGTGGTCATGAAATTGGAAGTTAAAGCTTCAAACAATTTTAATATGGATAATAGAGCCAAAAATTAAAAAATTTAAACTCTTAATTCCCTTTTAATAACTCTTTGAAAAAGGTTGTGAGGTTTTTCCTTCACAAGATTCACAATGTGTATGTTCTTCATGACATGTAACTTTTTGTAGCTTTTTCTCCTACTACTTGCTTCTGCTTACTACCTATATTTACTGGTCTTGAAAAATAAAAAAATAGAAGTTAAATCATAGTTCATAACAATGAAATTTAAAATATTTAGGGAATATTGATTACTATTAAAATAAAAAATAAAGAAAGAAATTTTTAAAAACTCAGGTTGCCTCTCTAAAGCACTTTTTTTACCATCGTTGGCTAGACCTTACCTCCTTCGACTCAGGTGGTTGATGTTAAGATAGAGGTTACCTTCTTTGGATCTAAAAAATGTTCAAGTTGTGATTCATCTATGTAGATGGGTACTCTCCCTTTTTTTGAAACTAATTTCACTTTAGTTAGAACCTTCTTGAACTTCATGGGCCCAATCCAGTGATTCTTGGATCTTCTTGAAAAATAAAATGTCAACTCACTAACTACCCAAACTTTTTCTTCAACTTTTAATTCCTATTGGATTAAATTTTCTTCACTATATTCATTTTTTTATAGTGATTTATTACCATATTATTTTCATTATACAGTAGCTAATTCATTTCTTCTTCTATGGAAAAAAATATCCTCATCTTTCAGTAGACTATCATTTGAGAATTCATTAACTGTGTTTTCTAATATCTTCATTTCATGGTGTAAATTGAACTTCACCTTTGATCCTCCAAATTTTAAACTCAGTTCCCCATTATTAACATCAATATGTTCCCTTCATGTGGCTAGTAACAGACTTCCCAAGATTATTGGGAGCTTCTCCTAATCCATGTTCATCACCATAAAATCCATCAGAAAATAGAACTTTTCTACTTTGATGATGACATCTTCAAGTAGTCCATGAGGATGTCTCACTGTTGTATCATCTAATTGGATCATAACTCGAGTTGGTTGCATCTATCACAATCCCAGGCTCTTGGATGTTTCATATGACATTATATTTACATTGGTACCTAAATCACATAAATCACTATCAAAATCATTAGAAAAAATATTAATCAGAATTGAAAAAATACTTGGATAACTTTACTACTTTGGTGGGATTCTTGATACTACTGGTGAACTTTATCTTTCTAATGTAATGGTATCTAATTTTTCAAGATTCTTTTTCTTCATCACCAAATAATTCAAGAACTTTTCATAAACATGCATGTTTTCAAGTACCTCATCAAATGGAATGTTTATATGTATATTTTTGAATATCTCTAAGAACTTATGTTTTCTTTCATCAATATTTTCTTGCTTAAAACGATCTGGATATGGTAGTGGTAGTCAGTATGGTGATGGTGATTCTTCTTCATTATGCTCCTTATATTCTTTGTGATTTTCTTTGCTTTCTCCCACTAGTTGTGATCTATTATTTCCCATAAATTATATAGTACGTACTTGTGTCCTCTTACCAATTCTAAGAAATACAACTTTCAGATCTATATGGGGCTGGTGGTCTAAGAATCCTAGAAGTACTCCTCTAGGCCTTTCCCTAAGTTTCTCGACAATCTGATCGATCTGACCTTCTAAGTTACTCATTAAATCTTGTTGGTTTTTTGAGTCATTTCTAAATTCTATAATCATAGTATCTTAATCCTTTAAATATTCTATTAACTCTTTAAATGTAGCTCATGTGGTGGTTATAATGGTTAAAAGGGTCTCCTCCAGTGGATAGACTTGACTGGTCAGTGATGGCCCTTGGTGTTTAGTTTTAAAACATTATTATCTTGACTAAAATACTTGTCTAGTGAAAACTATTACTTTACATATCATCCAACAATTAATAACTCTCCTCTCGTGATTTTCAAAAAACCGAACCTCTTGCAGTAGCATCAACAATCGATCGATTACCCTATGAAATCCCTTTGTAGAAATTTTTAATTAGAATCCAAATTATAATGTCATGATAAGGACATAATCTTATTAAACCATTAAATCTATCCCATGAACTATATAAATATTCTTCAATAAATTGATCAAAATTTAAAAAACTTACCCATAGATCCATTGATTTTGAGGGTGGGAAAACCCATTTCAAAAACTTCCTTACTAGATCTTCTCAAGCTATGATTGAATATGGGTGTATAATTTGGATCTGCTCATGTTCTTTTTCCTTCAATGATAATCTGAATAGGTGTTGTATTACAACATCATTTTTGACATTCTAAAATTGGAATGTGTCACAGATTTCTAGGAAACTTACAAGGTTTGAGTTGGGGTCTTCATGAGGCAGCCCGAAAAATTGAAGGGAATGTGTGATCATTTGGATGATTGTTGGCTTTATCTCAAAATGTTGAGTGGTGATAGGGGGTATAAGAATACTTGGATTGACCCTCGTGTTTGAGGTTCTTTGGTAGTTTATCAGTACTTTCCCCCCTTTATTTCTTCCTTGGAGTTGTAGTCCTTCTCTATGACCCAACTCATGATCAGCTCCTTGATATTGATCCTTTCCATCCATGATTTATTGTTCTAGGTTAGACACTTATTTTCCTTTCTTTGTCTGCATAGAGTCTTATCCAACTCTAATTCTAATGCAAGATCATTCACTTTTTTCATCTCATGAGTGGAGTATTTGTGAAATGTATTATTACCTAAAAATACAACATGATAAGAACAAGCATAAAACAATGAATTAAAATAAAAACAATTATCAAGGTTCCTAATTAACTTAAACATAGAATCAACCGTCCCAGGCAATGATGTCAAAAATTTGAAAGACCACAGGGCATCATTATATCCTATGGGGCTACACATATTTAATAATTTATAAAACTCAAACAAAATAACTAAAAAAGTGTGGTACTTGGAAAGTCTGAGTATCGAACCCACAGGTAAAATCTGTATGTTATAAATTAATTAAACGAATTAAAATCAATTGATTAATTATTTAGACAAAGATAGAAAAATAGCAGCAAATATTGGGTTTTGATTCAAGAGACAAGGCATGTCAGGTTCAGTGATTTTCAGGTTCGTGCACTAGGGATTCAGTTTATTATAGGTTCATTCATATTTTGTACTAGAATTGGGTCAGTATGGATCCTTGGTCTGGGTACCCTATGCTAATCCTATGATTTCACCTTTTTAATGGTCATCTATTAGGTTCAATCACAAAACTAGGTGACTAAAAACCCTATTTAAACAGAACTAAACTAGATTGCATAATGGTCATAAGTAAAACAGGGTAATTAATAGATGCAATGAAATAAACACACTCAAATCATAAGAAATGGTTACGCAATTGAAAAAATAAGAAGATTGGAATTGATAAATGGAATTTGAGTTATCCAAAACAAGAATAAGAAGTAAAAATAACCCCTAACATCACTTCCCCCTACAATCACATCACCCATCACAAAGAAAACTACTCACTCGTGCTAGGCATGATGAGAATGAGTATCATGGATACCTGAGAAGGATTGGAGGTGAATAACAGTGGTGAAGTAGGGATCTATAGAGGTGCTCCATTCATTTGAATTCATCTATCAACTCCCTCAATCCCAGACGCCCCATGTTGTGTGACCAAAGGTCTATTTTTATAATCCCTCCCATCAAACCCTCATAAATTAATATCTTTATTTTTTTGGTTTACCGATACTTACACGACATCTAATTCGTACATGACGTGTAACTACTTCATAATTTATAATGACTTCACGAATTTTCCTGAGCAATGATGGATTCTATTGATGATATCACATAGTGTAATTAAATATGTGACATGTAAATGTTCTACTCCAGTTTTTCAGCTTTCTCTACCTTCAAAAATCCAATTCTATGTTATTTTTTCTTACCAATAATAAAAAAACAAGTCAAATTGTCCAAAATTTGGAAAGATTGGTCAATTAAATATAAAAAAAATGTAATAAAACACTATAAAATTTATTCATGAAATAAATATATCATCAGGAGTAAAGTTTCATCCTCCCATTTGGGATATGGATTCCCTTATGGCTACACGGGAGCACATATCCCCTCTATGGTTTCCATCTAAGCATATATTGAATCGATGGTGTTGAGGAGTTCTATAGGTACCACTATTTAGACCACATCTTGTGCATAGGTAGTGGGTGATATATTGAACTATTTACCCACTTTCATATCTTTTTGATTCCTGGTCTATACCAGGGATGGATGATTACCCATATAAGGAGGAGGTTATCATTGTAATGGTGGAAAGTTGTAATCATCCTCAACTTCATCATTTATGTAGACCATTTTATTAGATCTAAAGATTTTATGATGCTTAAATTATACTATTATAGGCATATTCACTCTCTCCTAATAGGTGGGAGGGAGGATATATGTTTCTTCTTGAATATGATCACTAGTGGGAATGTTTCCCCCGAGTAATTCTTCATTGAGCTGTATGAGGTTATATACCTCATTCTTGTATTTTTCTATTAATTCCTCTATGGAAGGGAATTCATACCTTCTAGGTTATGTGTGGGATGTATCCACACCTTTCCCTTTATCCTTGGAAAGATTCCACCGAGGAGTTTGAAATTTATTATTCAAAGGTGTCGGGTTCTAGCTCCTCCTCTAACTCTGTGTACGTGCAATCTCAATTTGTGCATCAATATCACTTACCTATTGAGGTGATGCTTCGGTGTTATTCCCCTTTTCATTTATGTCTTGGTATGCATCACTTTTTATATTAATATTGATGATGTTCACTAAGTCATACCATGCAATGGTAATCACTTCAACACTCTCCACATGATATGGAAGTTTTGTACTATTTGCTTCCCCTTTGAGGGTTGCATTAGGGTCCTTTCTCTAGATCCTGGTCTTATTGGACCATCTTATCTTAAGACCCTTATGGGGTTTTATTGTCTTTTCTAGACATTCCCCCTATATTGATATGTGAATAGTTACCTTAAGGGGGTTTATGATCATGCTTGTTGAATGAGCCCCAAATGAAAGGGGTGTGTGTCATGGTGGGAGGAATGGTTGGGACTCTAGTTGTTGGTATTTTCTTCCTAGACTAGAAAAGACTGATTACTTTGGTCCAGTAAGGACTTCGGGCCACCTTAAGTGCATATGCAAACCAGAAAACCTACAAGGAACAAGCTCTATAGGAAGATGAGAAAAGATCTTTCACCATAGTAGAAGCTACACGGATTGCAAGAATGAGAGGGCATGACACCTGCCATCAGGACAAGCCTATGGATGCATGGGATAGCCTAGCTGAATAACCATGCGAAGGTGGAGAGCTGATTTCACGATGAATATGCTGGGGAGGATCAGTTCCAAGTAGTTAGTCTAGGTTGTATGTAATGTTTGAAGCCTATGGGAAATGAATTCCTCCAAGTCCTACAGGCCATGTAATACTTATTCCTATGGGAATTTTAAGGGTTCCACCTCACCCCTTGAAAGGTGTATTATCAAAAATAAATAAAAAATGAAGGCCTATAGGATGGGTTGATTCAGGGCCTTGATTGGAACTCTTTTATCCTTTTGTTGAGGATCTGATGACTCTCGGGCTAGTAATTAGGATAAAAATACCCCCATCCATATGGGATGGGGTTGATCTGGAGCCACCATTGATTTATTCAAGACCCTATTGGTTTTTTATTATCTTGTTGGTGGAAATTGAGATAAAAATTTCCCCAACCCTATGGGATGGGCTCACTCCTAAATGGATTTCATGGCGGTCGCTACTACGATCTACCTAATTTGGAAAAAACTTGTTCACACGTGGATCAGGTGCAGTGATTCCATGTGAGGGGAGTCACTTACTATAGAGATCTTTTAGTTAATCCATTACTTTAGATTCTATATTTAAGATGTGTTCCCATTTTTTTGAGAGGCCCAGGTTATGAGGTTTTTTTCATCCCTCTCTCTCCATTCATGGTGTATTTGCATCCTCAAAGTGGTGTAGATTTATTGTATCAACCAATTGGACCATGAGTTATCTAGTCTCATGATCTCTCATGTGGATATGAAATTATAGGATGCCACATCTGAGGATATTTAATGTCCTGGGGATAGGGTAAAGTGTAATGATCCATACTTCCCCATCCTTGGATATAAATGTATAACAAGGATTTAAAAATCAGTCATTGGAGAGTTGTTACTCTGTAGATAAAAACACACTATAGGATTTTTCTTTACTTTTTCTATCTTGGTTTATAGTCCATGGATAAATAATCCATGTCCAGATAATAGTAGATTGTATTTATAATCAGTAGGTGGCCCTCATATAATTAATAAGGGAGGTGTCAATCCTTCAACCTTTGATGGGTTTCCCATATATTTTGGTGTAAGTAAGGCATGAACTCCTCATATAGATCATATGGGACTTCATAATTGGAAGTAGATATGGTCCAAAACATAGTTGGGAGGTTTTTTTTGGGTAACTCCTTCTATATATCCATGTCATCCCCCTGTTTATCAGGGTTGTATTCCTCCACTTGGTCAAACCATAGAGGTCGCTTCTCTGGGTCACCTTATGACTAAGGTGAGGTGTTGGTAGTTGATGGGGAACTATATATGGTTAACCCTAGTGTTTTGAGAACCTCTCTATATGAAGGTGCCTTGAAAAGGGGAGTATTTTCTTGTCTAGGAAGGATATCACCATAGGGAGGTTATCAATGGAGGATGTCAGAAGTAGATTCTATGTGATTTGTCTATATACTATTTCAAGGTGGAATATCAAGGTATTTTTCACCTTATACTTTGGATGAAGAGTTATAAAACCCTATAGGTGTTGTAAATATGTGTTGTTCATCCTTGAGGACACTAGCATTGAGTAGAGTTGGAATATAAGTCTCATCTTACATCATGGCCAGAATATGCCGACCTGCATTTTGGGTTGGATATGGATATGAGCCTTCCTCATGAAATTATATGGAATATTTTGATGATCATATGTTTGTATATGAATATGATCTCACTAATTAGAATATGCTGAAATATATTGGTGAGATTCTGTATTGTTAACGGGGATATGATATTTCCTTTGGGTGGTTGTCAGAATATGTCAATCAACCCTAGTTGAAGGAGCATATGAGCCTAGTATAGATATTCATTACCCATCAGAATATGTTGATGGACCTCTATAATGGGATAAGGGATATGGATCTCCTCTTTTATACCCTCTAAAGGGTGTTGGTGTGGTCTTTCATCTTCAGGAGTAGGAATGTGAGTCTGGCTCCCATAAGCTACTGGAATATGTTGAGTAGATTCATTAGCGGGGATATGATCCTACCCTTAGGTGATTTCAAAATTATTTTTATGGAACTTGGTTGGATTGGGGATATAATCTCGATCTTATAAATTTGAAATATGTCATTGGCTTTCTTCGATGGGAATGCATGCCTGTCCTAAGGTGATTTCCCAAATAGGTTGATGATCCCCAGTCATAATGGGGATATGATCCCAGTTCTATGCCTTGTCATTTACAAGAATATGTTGATAATACTCTTGTACGATATAAATAATATGATCTTTCTCTAAATTAGACATTTTTTCATGTTGATTATAGTGATATGTTGCTCTAGATATTAGGATAAGAATATGTGTTTGTCTCTATATCTGTATTAAAGCTAGAATATGCCAGCAAAACTCTTCTATCATTTTCAGAATATAGTGTCACTTCAGTAGAGTATGTATAGGGATATGAGATTTTAATTAATCAGTATATATGATATCCAAGAATATGTATTTGAATGAAGTAGGGATATATTCCCACTTTTATACTCCTTGTTCCATCGAGATATGTCTATGTGCTTCATGTGCAGGGGTGGGGATATGTTCTTCTCCTATTCTTGTTGTCGATATATGTGATTAGACTTGATCTGGGTGAGTAGGGATATGAGTCTGCTCATTGGATGTTGTCAGAGTATGCTAACAGGCTTCATTAGTGGAGACAGGGATATGAGCATGCTCCCTTGATCTACATCTTGTCACGCCTTATGAGATCTCCTTGGTGCCTGGGTATAAGTGTCAAGGACAAAGATCTTTTAAGTAGTTCCCTTAGTAGACAATTGAGGGGAATTGGTGGGATAGAGCTAGTAATAGTGGTTGATAGGATCCATCCTAAGAAATTCCTGGACAGGGATGGATCCACAGTTGACTCCATGATCCACCATCCTAAGGTAATAAAGGTGGTGATTGTCATGCTCTGGGGATAAACTCTTGAAGTGGTTGGTAATGGTGACAGGTGTTGCTGGATTCATTGAATCTCTCCTTGAACAAGGTGGAATCTTAGGATTTAGAATATGGATACCTCTATGTGAAACCTCAAGGGTTGAGATAGTACCACATTGGTGGTTTTCCTAGACTATCATGTTTTCCACCCGATGTTGAAGGCGTCGGGTGGGATATTTTTTTTTTTTTGATTCACAAAGGTTTCTATCATAGCTAAGGTTCCAAAACATTCTCTTAATGATTACATGATCTATATTCAAGGTTTTTTTTATGATAATAGTATCTACAATCACAATGATAATAATGAACAAGTTTGTGGATCAGTGTATCGTCGCAAGTATGAAATGTACTCAATTAGAAATGCATAGTTAAAACAATTATTCATTATTGTTTTCAGTTTTTCCATTTTTCTTGTCTGGAATGTTCATGATGAAATAGACTATCTCATGGGAACCCCAATTATTTTTATTACTCAAATATTCATGTCAGTTTTTCCATTTTTGTTTCTATTAAAGGTGTATAAAAGTGGTTGTCATGCATGATGCTTGATTGTGGGTGATTGAGTGTGGTTTCACAATCATTTATGTTAGGTTCACCATTTTTATTTCCAATGAAGGTGGGAAAAAGTTTATGTAATGATTTATGTTTTATTGTGGGTGATTGAGTGTGGTTTCACAATTGTTTTCATCGGGTTGTCTATTTTTTGTCTCTAAATAAAACTCCCAATGGCCCCCACATGTATAATGAATCACAAAACCACTTTATAAAGGAAATATGTTATTTGGTGTTTCAAACCCAATGACACTTAGGAGATCACATTGGTCCATAGGATAGGAGTCTGGGCTCATAACACCCTTTTGATTCCTACTCTAAGACTATATTATCGATTTAAGATTTGTTCATGAATCTTTTCCAAATCTAGGTATGGGACTTTCTACCCTAATAAAACTATCAGGTGTTCAATTCTTATTTATACAAGAGGGAGTTATATTAATGACACCATCTGTATATATCATATATTCCAAATCTTTTTCCCATTATCACTTAACAATGAGGGGATTCTTGTGTTTTGAAGTTGTTTTACCAGGAACTCTGGAGTTTACCATCATCCATAAAGGTGGTTGTTGCTTTGGGATTGGTATTGAACCTCCGAGAGGCATCCTATGTATCTCTTGGTAACTCACATGGTTTATTTAGGGTCAAGTCATGTAGTTTAATGTCAAGATAAAAAGGATGTGTATGAGGGAATTTAATCATTGGGTACAGAGATCAAGACTTAGGAAGGCACCTTGTATACCCCACTTATAACAGGAATCAAAATCCTCATAGTTCAATTTTTCCTCAACTCACTGATGGGTGGGGACATCTAATTAATACACCTGAGGGTTATTTTTCCAAAGTTTAATAATATGGTAATATCTTAGGGACTTACACCAAGGTGGATTCCCATGTTTTAGAGGCCTTTTTATCATGTTGTTATCATGATCACCACAAATATCTAAGCCTATATGAGTCATTCTTGGTGTGAGAAACAATAGATGGTATAATATTAAACATGTCATAATGGATACAATATGGAATTTGTGTGGGGATTGCACACTGAGGTTTCCATTATATTTGAGTGGGGCTTACACACTAAGGTTACCTTGACTAGGGTAATTTGATGATACTATTAACATAATTATTTCAAATACATAAGCTCACATGAGTCATTCTTGATGTGAGAAACAAGAGATATCAAGTGATCAGAAACACTGCCTATTGATGTGGGACTTACGTATTGAAGAATCCCTGATGAAATGTTCGACATGGAGCTAAGGCCATAGGAAGTCGTCCTATATATTCTAATTATAATAGAAAGAAGTGTCCTCATAATTAAGTTGGGTTCCTAATCCATTAATGGATGAGGAAAGATGGAATTTCCACAATAGTGGGTCCTATGAATTGGAGTAAATGGAATTTCAAGGGACTTACACCAAGGTGGATTCCTATGTCACATATCCATCCCTTATCCTCTTACGGATAAAGAGTGAGGACCATGAGAGGTATATTAAACATGCTTAGATGGAAGAAGGGTCCCATGATATGAATCAAGTTGTATGGGTGTATAACCCTAGTCCATTATGGATGCTCCTCGTATAAATGAGGAATGCTCACCTAAATACTTATGGTTGAGGGTTCACATGGTTCGAGGGTACATATCTAGTTATTCCCTCTTGATAAGGCCAACATGTATAAGGATGTCTTCTTGAAATGTCTGAGGATGTCTACCTGATATTTCCAAGATTCTTCCACCTGATGAGTGACTTGAGGGATTACACAATAGGTTTAGTTCATTGATCACATGAATTATATTTGGCATATTATTCAAATCACAAAGGACATTTAGCATGTAGTTCTAATCATGGAATGACTTAGTAGGAAAATGGCTAAAAAATATTGAGTTGTTGATGTAAAAAAAGATGAAAATGAAAGAATCTCCATGCGAAGGAAGATATGTAATTTTTCATGCGAAGGACTTACGCGCTTTGCGTGATCAATTCCTTGATCATACAAAGACACCCGAACATGTTGGTCTAGTTCATTTGAATCCCCCATTTATGTCGAGCTAGATCACATGACACATAATGGAAATGTTAGCCTAGTTCATACTAAACCCTCAGACATGTCGATTTGATCACATGATGGATGTCAACCTAGATCATGTGATCCCTTTTGACATGTTGGGAAGATCATGAAAAAACCTCTGGACATGTCTCTAGGTTCATGGAACATCCCTCAAACATTCCAGCTTGATCATGTGTAATATGACTAGACATATCATTCACATTAATGTGAATTCCTTAGACATGTTGGGCAGATCATGCGATGACCTCCGGACATGATGCCTGGTTTATGAAACAACCCTTAGACATGTCGACTTGATCATGTGGAATACCCTTGGAAATTTAATCTAGACATCCTTAGACATGATAGGTATAAATCCTCATAAATTTCATCCTTTTCAATCGTGAATACTTGGATATGTACCCTTGAACCATTTGAACCCTCAACCATGACTCTTTACTCTAGAATTTCCCCTTTATATGGGGAAATTCCCTAATGTACTAGGGTTATGCACCCATATAACCGAATTTGTACCATGGGACCCTCATGTCATCCAAGAATGTTAAATATACCTATCATGGATCACAATATTTATCCTTCAGATGATAAGGGTTGGATATGTGACATGGGAATCCACCATGGCGTAAGTCCCTCAATGTTCCATTTACACCAATTTATATGACCCACCTCCTGTGGGGTTGCCATCTTTCCTCATCCATAATTGGATTAGGAACCCAACTTAACTATGAGGACTTTAATTCATGTTATAAGCAGGATACATGGGAATCCTTCCTAAGTCTCTATCTTCATATCAAACATTCTATCAGGTCTGATTCAATATGTAAGTCTGAAATCTATACATAGTTCATCTGATCACTTGTTATCTCTTATTTATCACACTGATCATAACTCATGTAAGTTTAGAGATTTACAATGATCATGTCACTAGAATTATAAAATTACCCCAATTAGGGAAACCTTAGTGTGTAAGACCTGCTCAAATATAAGGGTGGAATCGATGCATAAGCCCCACACAAATTACATCTTTTATCCATTGAAACATGTTTGATCTTCTGTTATCTCTTATTTATAAAACTGAGAATGAATCATGTGGGATTAGAGATTTTTGGTGATTATTCCAATAGTATGACATAAAATCCTATCAAACATGGGAATCCACCTTGGTTTAAGTCACTAAGATGTTCCCATATTGTTAAAATTTGAGGAAATAACCCTCATGGGTATTAATTATTTGTTCCCACCCATCAGTGGGTTGAGCAAAAACTGAACTATGAGGACTTTGACTCCTTTTATAAGTAGGGTATGTTGGAAACCTTCCTAAGACCTGATCTCCATACCCAATGCTTAAATTATCTCAAATACATCATTTTCCATGTGACATTAAACTACATGGCATGGTATTAAATGAACTATGTGGGTTTTTATTTCTGTTCTCATGGGATACGTAGGATGCCACTTAGAGGTTTAATCCCAATCCCAAAGTACCAATCACCTTCCTGGATGGTGGTAAACTCTAGATTGCTTGTTCATATGGCTTTAAAGAACATTCAGGCCCTAATTGTTAAGTGATAATGAGAAATTGATAGAGAACCTCTTATATATAAAAATGGTTCCATTAATAGAACGCCCTCTTGTATGTATAGGAATTCAATGCCTGGTAGTTTTATTAGGGTAACCAGTCTCATACTGGTATTTGGGAAATATTCATGAACATATCTTAAATATATAATAAATTCCTAGAGTATGCAATAATTCTCCCCAAAAGGGTGTGATGAGCTTGACCTCTCATCCTCTCGACTAATGTGAGTTCCTAAGTATAATTAGGTTTGAAACCCCAAACGAATGCCTACTTTTAGAAAGTAGGCATGTGATTCTTTACGGATGTGGGATTTTTTGGGAGTTTCCATGAGATAAAAGAAATGGTGAACTTGATGAAAATGATTTTATAACCACACTCAATTTCCCATTATCAATAATCGGGTGTTACATATAATTTTTCCCACCTTCACTAAAAACAATGGCATAATTTCAGCACTGAAGAAATATCATATTTGGGATATATATCTTAACAAACTAATCACTTATCAAATTCCATAAGTAAGGATCATCCCATACATATTTCCTGGACTCACTAATTAATGTAGCAACTTGCTTCTTGGAAAACCAATGAGGAATAACATTACCAGATAAGTAAATCACTATGTCTAAAAATCATAGTCTCTTACCTATAATATCATAATATAGTATCTCTCTAGTTGAAAACTCTCTAATTGGTTAAATAGATGAATTTACTAGAAAAAAATCAATGGGTATACTACTCAAATGATCAACTATAATGTTACTGATTCCTTTCTTATCTTGGATCTCTATGTAAAATTATTGAATCAATAAGATCCATCTAACCATCCTTGGTTTTGATTCTTGATTCTTCATGAGATATATAATAGTTAAATGGGAAATTACTACCACAAACTTAGACCCCTAAAGATAACATATAAACTTATCATGTGAAAAAGAGTGGCTAAAAATTCATTCTCTATTGTGGAGTAATTAGACTGGGCAGCATCAAGAGTTTTAGAAGCATAAAATATTACATGTTATTTCCCCTTCAATGTCCTCCCAAGAACATCCCCTAAAGATAATTTTGAAGAATTAGTAATTAATAAAAAAGTTAATTCTCAATTAGATTCTTGAACTATTGGTGGGGAGACAAGAATATTTTTAAGTTCATTAAAATCCTAATTACACTACATATCAAACCCAAAAGGAATATATTTTTATACAAGTCATGTCAAAGGTAAGGAAATTTGGCTGAAATATTTTATAAACCTCCTATAGAATCCAAAATGGCCAAGAAAAGATCTAATATTATTCACAATATTTGGAAAAGTTAATGAAGAGATAATGTTAACCTTGGTATTTTCCGCTTGAATACCATTTCTATAAACTTCATGATCAATCAAAATTCCAATCTCGACCTTAAAATGACATTTATAAAAGTTCAAAAGAAGATTCTTTTTTATGCGCACTCTAAGCACAACCCTTAAATTTCTTAGAAAAATTTAAAAATATGAACCATATACTATAAAATCATCCATAAACACCAACATTCACTCCTTAATAAAATCATAAAAAATGATAAGCATACATCTTTGGAAGGTGAAAGAGGCATTACATAGTCCAAAAGGCATTTGACTATAGGAAAAAGTACCAAAAGGACATATAAAATTTGTTTTATCCTAGTCCTATGAAGCTATAAGAATCTATAAATATCGATAAAAACCATCTAGGAAGTAATGGTGGGATTAACCTGCTAACCTTTCAAGGATTTTATTAAGAAAATTCAAGGTAAAGTGGTCCTTTATTTTCACTAAGTTCAACCTTCTATAATCAATGAATTACCTCCACTTATTGGAAACATATAAGACACTAATTCTCCAAATTCATTCTTAACAATTATGAAACCACCCTGTTTAGGAATAATCTTGACTGGGCTTACCCATTGGATATCAGAAATGGGTTAAATTATACAAGTATCCAACAAGATAGACACCTTATTTTTAACCACTTCAAGAAGGGTAGGATTCAGCCTCCATTGGAATTATCTAACATGTTTGTAATTGGATTATAAAAGTATCTTGTGCATGAACACTGAAGGAATAATCCTTAGTAAGTCATATAAAGATAAGCTTATGGCCTTTTTATTCTCCTTAATGACCTCTAAGAGTTGGTTCTCTTGTTTTCTTGACAACCCACTAGAAACTATAACAGGTAATTTCCATTCATCTACCAAGTAGGAATATTTATATTTTTTAGTTAAGGATTTAATTTCAATTGTATATGGTTAACCTCTTTAAAAAATAGGTTTTATGGTTTCATTGAGTTCAATTTTATCTTATAAATAATTCTTCATTATATAAGTTTTACAACACTCTAAAGCAGTAGTGCAATTATTCTTAGACAACGTACACATGTCAACCTCAAAAGAAATTTCATATTTAAGTAAAAAAACGTGATGTGAATATTTAATGAAATTTTTAGAAGCTTAAAAATTCATAATAGTGTGATCATATGAAACATTTTCATATAAATAAACATTTTTCACAATTCTATTAAGTTAAGAAGAATTTAAACCATTTTCAACAATTTCAAGTTCAATTTCACACAGTAATTCATAATTTCAAGCAACATTAGATGTTCTAAAAATCTTAGAAAAATCATTATCCATATCAACATCATTTCTAGAAAAAATCATATAATTTTCACCATTTTCATTTTTAGTAATATCAAAATAGAATGCAGTTTCTTTAAAAACAAACTTGGTTTCAAAATCAATATTATTTTCAAGAATTTCAATTTCAATAGACATGGAATTTGGAAAGAGATCATTTTATAAAGAATTTATAGGTTGGTTATTTTTAATAAAATCATTAAATATCTCCATAGAAAACCAATCAATAATATTAACTTATTGTGAAAATGGTTTTCTATGGGATGTTTCATTGATTAAAAGATACAAAAATTAACTATTGACCTCCAAACTCTAAAGAAAAAGTACCTTTATGAACATTAATTATTACCTTAACAGTTTTCAAAAATGGTCTCTCAAATATCAAAGGTTAATTTGTGTTAATTATTCCATCCTCAATATCTAACACATAAAAATTATCCAGGAAAACTGAATATTTTACCATTATCAACACATCTTCAATGACTCTAACTAGCTTACCTAAACTTCTATTAATCAGTTGGATAATAATTCCCAACTTCTTAATCTATCTAACCTACATTGATAAAAATATATAATAAGGAATAACATTTAAGGAGGATCTTAAATATAATATATCATCCTCAAATTAATGTTTTCTAATAACACAAGGAAGATAAAACATACTTGGATCCTTAATTTTAACATGGAGAGAATGTTGGATCATGGAGTAAACATTTCTCCTCAAGTTAACTTTATCACCCCTTGAACTTTCTTTTGTGAGTACACATTTCCTTAAGAAATTTAACATATCTAGGGATTTATTTAATAGTATCTAACAATAGAATATTAACCTATACTTTATTAAAATTTTCAATCACTTCTTTTTCCATTTTAGTTTCAACATTATTTTTAATAGGAGGACTACCCAAATGGTTGGGCAGGGGATCTCTATACATTTTCAAGTCATCATTAACTTGTTTCTTACCTTTATAGTTTCCCATAAAATTTCTAAAATCCATATGAGTTATTTCAATAATGATGTATTCCTTCTTCTTTTATTTTTCTTATTATACATCCTTGTGAACAGTAGGTTCATGAATAGATTCAACTGGTTCAAAAACTAGTTCAATGGGTGGTTTTATGAATTCTTCATGTTTTTTTCCATTTGTTTCAAAAGGGGTACCTTCCTTTTTAGGTTATTTTTCATTGATTTTAGCTTGTGGGTTTTCAATTTTAGGTCTACTTATTAGAATAATAGAACTAAAATTATATATTCCTCTTAGTTTCACTTCAGCTTATGATGGAAAACTACCACTTAATTAATTTTCAAACCACTAATTTTAGTTTCCATTTACCCATTTGAGTTACCATATTTTGTAATAGGAATTTTTTTTGTTGGTAAATTTCTGGTCATTTTTTAACCATTTCTTCAAGATATAAATCATTCTTTTTATTATTCTATAGTGTTTAGTTATCTTGATTTTGAAAGGATGTGAAATTTATTCCATTTTAATTACCAAATTGGTCCAGATTTTACCTAGGATATTGATTGATGTTTTGGGGTTAGAAATACCTATTCTATTGATTAGGTTTCTTAAAAATATTATTTTGTTGGTAATTTCAACCTTGGTTAAAATTATAGTTTGGTTAAAAAGGATTGGATCGGCTATTCTAGTTGGGAAATTGATTGTGTGGGTTATTCTGAAAAGTCCTTTCAAGGAAGATCCCATTACAAGATTCAGGAGTTTCTTGTAATTGTAGACATTAATCATTGAAATGATCTTGAGGGAAAAATGTAACAATGCATTTGGATTGGAAAAACTAGTTCAGGTTGAGTTTGTAAAGGGACATATTTAGATAACATATGTCTCATCATGTTGGTTTGATCACTCAACTAACTTTCAAATCAACCATTTTTAGAGTTGGATGTAGATACTTCCATAGCAGGTTTGATATGAATTAATCCCCTAGTACCAAAATGTTGTGAACATTAGGCCATATTAGATATGTGATTTCTAGATCAATGGGTGTCTTATCCACTAAATTACCTCTAGAAGTTGTATATATCATTCTCTTATCAATAAAAACTAATCACTCATAAAAATATTTCATTAAGAGTTGATCAGAAATCTTGTGATGAGGACATCTCAAACACAACTTCTTAAACCTTTCTAAATATTCATGTAGACTATCTCCTTATAACTACATAATCCCATAGATATCCTTTCTAAGTGAGGTAGTCCTAGAGGATGGGATAAAATTTTCTAATAAAATATTTTTAAATTGGTTTCAATTTCCTATATAAGTGGATTATTAGAGTAGTAAAACCCCTCCTTAGCCACCCCGTATAAGGAAAAAGGAAATGCTCTCATTTTAATTTGGTCCTCACTAACTCCTTGGGGTTTTATAGTGATGTGCACCATGTGAAATTATTTTAAGTTCTTGTGTGGGTCCTTACCTAGTGATCCAAGGAATGTTGGTAAATAGTGAATTGGTCCTAATCTAAGCTCAAATTTGGGTTCTATTTTAGGGTATCTTAGATAGTTTTGTTGATTTTCAAAGTCTGTATTAGATACATTATAATGAACCAGCTCGAGTACCCACATAAATCAGTACTCAACCCAACTCTTCACATACCCAAAGGGAGTTCCTGATCCCCATGGGATGGCAAATAGTACCTGGAAATCAACAACAACAAGAGGGAATGATTTTTCTGAACCTGAAGTGGAGAACATGGAATGTATATACACATTAGGAAGAAACAATGAAAGAGAAAAACATGAAATATATGCCATAACAAAAAGGAAACAATAGAAGCAATGCATCCCAAAAGTGGCTAAACAACCTCCAAGGTACGAGTCTAAAAAAAGGACAAAACCCAAAATGAGAAACAATTACTCCATGTAATAAGAAGATAACATCTCTCTATCTCACCACTAGCTACCCAACGTAGCTAACAGAAACCTCACTGCCTCACTACAACACCTTTCCTTTCCCTACATTTAAATACATAACAAGGTATACACATCACCTAATGGGTGCATAAGGTGTGAGCTAACAGGCTCAGTAGGATCACACCTAGGTGTTCCATAATAATTCTCTATTCAACAATTTAAACATTCTCAACTTTAAAGAAAAAAAGTTATGATAATCAGTTAAACAGTTTTTATATCAAAATCATGGTAAAACATTTCCCTTTTTCTATATTTATAAATAATCCAGATAAAATAGTTTCAAAGAATATCACATATATCAAATCATTTCAAAGCATGTATCACATATCATATCAAATCTAATATAGAGAAAACCAAAAGCATAGGTAACATCATGACAAGTATCACTATAGGTTAGGATATCTAGAACACTCATACAAAAACATAGACAATCATGTGCATCAAGTCTCTAGACATAGTCATCGAATCTAGAGAGCATAGGAACACCCTAGAAAGTGAACCTCCCAACAGGTCTAATAACTCCCTAGAAAAAATGGCCCAGGGAGTAAAGTAACACCCCATGAGTGAACCCCTATAAACTACAACAAAATTGGGTTTATTCAACCCTAGGGATTTAAGAATGCTGGCTAAAAATGTTGTTAAAGACCCCCTTTGTCAGCGCTAAAAAGAGCATTGTTAAAGGGGGGCTTTAATAGTGCCTTTTTTAGCATTGTTAAAGGGGTGTTTAACAGTTCTAAAAAAACATTGTTAAAGACCCATATTTATTTGTACTTTTTTACAAGTACTAATAAAGGCCCACCCTATATCATCACTTGTAAAAAAACAATGATAAAGGGGATGTTTATCAGTGCTTTTTTAGAAGCGCTGATAAAGACCCCACATTGTCATAACTTTTTTACAAGATCTGATAAAAGTATGCTTATAAAATTATTTTTCATTAAAAATAATAAATTTATATATGAATATATTTATATTTATATAAATATAATATATATTTTTTTAAATATGTTTTGGTTAAGGTAAATAGGAATTTACACTTAATATACAAGATATTTAGTTAAAATGGATTATACAATAACTAAAAAAATATTTTTAATTAATAATTTGATTATTATTACCAAGTAATAGTCATTTTAATATCAATTTAAAGATAAAAAATCAAAAAATTTAAAAAAAAATATCTAAAATAAGTTGAAAACATAACTCGAACTTCAAACGGTCATAACTTTTGATCTAGGTGTCTGTTTGGGCTCTACCAAATATAAAATTGAAGAATGTGATGATATTTATGCCCTTAGTGACACAAATAAACCTCTATTACATTTTTCAAGGACAAAAAAGGCCCAGAAGGCCTCCAAAACTGAGTTTTTAGTCGGGGTACTCGGATTTTTTAACATTCGATGGATTTTCAGCCGCGTTTAAAGGGATATTTTTTCCATTTTCAATGGGAAATGAATTTATTACCAGGTCATACATTCATATTGATATTATGGTTTTTAAATTTTATCATTTTTCATAATTAAATTTTAATTAAAATGAAATATATGCATGTTTTCTTGTATTTACTTATAATAAATCAATCATATACATACAAATGTCAACATATTTACATAAAAATGTATATTCTAATATATATAAATAAATACATATTTTAAAAATGTATTTAAAAAAATATCTAACCATTTTTTACAATATAAAAATATATTCATAATGTTTATATATATGTGTGTGTGTGTATTAATAAACAGATATATATATTATAATCTAATATATGTAAATGAATATAATATATAATATATTTAAATAAATATAATATATATCACACACACACATATATTGTATAAATGTATTTAAAAATAATTATATAAATATATGTAAATATATATATATATAGAAATATCATTAAACAGACAAAAAAACAACATGGTGTAGTGGTAAAGACGTTTCATCTGTGAAGGAGAGGTGTAGGGTTTAAATCCAGGTAGGTAGGCATGATGCAGGAAATTCGAAAATCACTGATAAAAGGGGTGGTGGGTTGAAAAGTGATGATAAAGTGGGTGTGGAGCACTATTAAAGGGGTCATGGAAGCATTG
The DNA here is from genome assembly GCA_963277665.1 of Viscum album. NCBI lineage: Eukaryota > Viridiplantae > Streptophyta > Magnoliopsida > Santalales > Viscaceae > Viscum > Viscum album. The sequence continues at coordinate 45,051,883 of OY728155.1, forward strand.
TTAAAGGTTTTGGGCACATAGGTGTTTGAAAAAAAATACTCCCTTTAACAATGTTTCCTTTATCGGTGCTAATAAAGTGTTGTTAAAGGCACCATTTAACAGTTCTAAAAAAATTGATGTTAAAATTTCCCTTTAACAGCACTAAAAAAAGTGTTGTTAATGGTCCCTTTTAACAGTGATTTTTTATCCCTATTAAAGGGTGCCTTTAACATTATTTTTTTAGCGCTGATAAAGGCCTTTTATAGCATTTTTAAAGGCCATTCTTGTAGTAATGGTACAATAGCAACGAATGAGGTCTATTATTACACCTTCCACATAAGTTCTCAAGGATTCCCATGTGATACATTTTTCAAATCATTTCATGAAACCAAGCTTTGAAAACCATTTCATAAACCCATTTTACAATGTGTTGAAAATACCTTTTTATTTTACCAAAATATGGGGAAAACCATCTTTTCTCAAAAAATCATTTACACACATAAATCAATTAATCGATCATGCCATTTTATTTATAAAAAAAATTATAAAACCAAAGAAAATAAAGGTTCATCAAACACAGACTAAATATGGAACCACCTGCCTCAAACTTGGGACGCACATGCCCGCAACTGGATCCAAAACCATTTTAAGGAATTCATAAAAACAAATGAAGGACCTAACTATGATTCCCATACTTTAGAATCATGTTCCATAACAACCAAGGTATTCATAGAGGTTAGGTCACACATACCTCAAAGAAACCAAACCATATGCACTGCAACCAACAGAGAATCAGCCCCCAAAAGAAGATCACAAAGAGGATCTAGCAAGACACAACACATCCAAAATTAAGATCAGTCTCCAAAAAAATGATCTGAAAGGAGATAAGATCCCCAAAATCTCTTGGAAGATATCCTGGGTTTTTAGAGAGAATATTTCACATTGAATGAAAAGAAAATAATACGTTCTATGTGTTTAAAACCACTAGCCCCGAACCATTCACAATATGAACCACTTTCACAACTTGAGTTTCATGATTTACAAGATACACCAAAAAAGTCATTTCCTCATATTAAAATAACATTGATTGACATTTTCATGATGTGAACCAGTTTCACAACTTGTAAACTTTTCATGCTCTAAACTAGTTCACTACATCTTCCGAGAAAAGGATTCATGTCGTTTGATTGGTTTATGATGTTAAAGAATTTAGTAGGAAATTCATAGTCTAAATTCTATATAAAAAACCCAAAACACCTCTAAATATTTAAAAACCCAAGGATAACCCTTGAAATACTTTTATACATTTATACTTGGACTCAATTAATTCAAACAAACATACATCCCCAAACTTTAGGACATCTTCCTCAATAAACACTCTCCTTCCTCAAAAGGTCTGAAACACGCCCAAATAAAAAGTATAATTAAAATGGATATGAGGAATACCTAAAAAAGGTAATGGGATATTACAAACTCCCCACCATAAGAATTTTAATCCTTAAGAAGTCATGTGGAAGAATAGAGATCTGGAAAGAGGTGAGGCCACCACTCCCTCACTAACATTTCATGCTCCCAAGTCTCATGAGAATTTTATCCATGTCACCATAACACTATGACTAACTAGATAGAATTCTCAAGCAATACTTTCACCTAATATTCAATGATTTCCACTAGCTACTCTACAACAAAAATATTTAGATCTAACTCAATATCTTCCCAAATCAGAATATAATAGGGATCAGGATGATATTTCCTAATCTGAGATATATAGAAAACATTATGCATTCCCATCAACTGAACTAGAAATTATAACTAATAAGAAACCTTCCTAAACTACTCAGTTTCTTCAAATGTTCTAACATATCTCAGAGAAAACTTACCCTATTTTCCAAGCTGATGGTGATCCAACTGAGAAGATACTCTCAAGAAGACTCGATGACCAATGGAAAACTACAAATTATGATGTCGATGATATGTATACAATTTTTTCTGACTCTGAGTTGTAACTAAAAACAATTGTATACCTTGAATCCTCACTGACGTCTCATAATAGGGGCCTCACCCACCTCTTCCCAACAAATAGGTGACCTGTTCTTGAGACTATAAAAAGACTCAAAGGGATCCATTTTGGTCAAAGATTGGTAATTTTTGTTATAATAAAACTTAAACAGTCTCAGATGTATATCCCATGATCCACCAAAATCCAAGACACAGCCACGAAGCATATCCTCTAAGATCTAAATAGTATACTTTGTCTGACCATCTTTCTACTAATGGTAAGTTGTACTCAACCTGAACTAAGACCCTATTTCCTCCTGCAGACTCTTCCAAAACCATGAGGTAAACCTATCATCCATATCCAATACAATAGTATATGGAACCCCATACAACATCAAAACCCATTTCACATATAGATTACCCAAATCTTTAACTTTAGTAGTGTCCCTAGTCGAAATAAAATGAGCCAATTTCATCAACTGATCAGTCACCACCCAAATAAAATTCTTACCTCGTGGAGTATATGGTAATCCAAAAATGAATTCCATGGACACATCATCTTATTTAAAAACTAGAATTGAAATAAGATGGATCGAACCAAAAGGTTTCAAATGATCTACCTTTATTTGTTGACAGGTATAACAGTGGGACACATAATCAGTAATGTCACACTTCATACTTGGCCACCAGAATCACCGTATCATTTCATAATACATATCCATAGTTCCCAAATTAATGGGTCATAAATAACTTTGATAGTGAAAAAAAATAAATCTCCTCATAGATATTGGGATCAAAAATTGATCCCCAAAGCGTAGAATACCATCTAAAGGGAAAGACCAACCAAAAATGGCCTCCCCGCCATAAATGGTTTCTCAAACTCCTCTTAAATCATCATCCCACTACTAACACATTAGAATATAATCAAGGAGAGATGAAGATAATTGAACACTAGTTAAAACCATACCTGAAATATCCTCTAGAGCATTCATATGCAACTGAGTGAAGAGTACCATAAGGTTTCACTCTTTGATTCCATAATATCCTATGATGGTAATTTCTTACTGAGAGTGTCTGAAATGACATTCCTCTTCTTTGGAGTGTAGTTAATGTTTAAATAAAACATTTTAAGATATTCCACCTACCATCTATGTATGAGATTCAATAATTACTCTAAAAAATATATGCTCAATATCTTATGATCAGAGAAGACTATAAATATTTCCCCAAAAATATAGTACCGCAAACAATTAAGTTCATGCATACCTGTAGAAAACTCTAAATCATGAGTGGGGTAATTATTTTCATGTGGTCAAAACTAATTATATCTATACGCCATAACATAATCATCATTCATAATAACATAACCCAAACTAGCACCATAAGCATCACAAAAAACGACATACCCATTACTATGCTCAGGTAAGATCAGAATAGGTTCTAATTTCATAATTAATTTTAACTCATCAAAAGAATATTTAATTGTTGTATCCCATATGAATTTCACCCCTTTCAGTAGTAGGAATATTATATTCATCTATAATGGAAGACCAAATTTCAAAACTCATACTCTCTAAATGCATTTTCATTTTAATTTTCCATTGAGCATAGTTGGTTCCATTAAAGAATGGTGGTATGTTGGTTGCAGAACCTTCCAATATATTATCAATAATAATAGAATAGGTTTAAAGAGATAGAAATTTAGAATTAACAGAAATTTACAGATCTTTAAAGTACAACTACAATCACAGTTGAATAAGATTAAAAAAAAGTCCTAATAAACCTCCATTTGATACCAAATGTTGGTCGGAGTAGATTACTCAAGAGGGGAGGGGTGAATTGAGTATCTATAAAAATTTCTTTTTTAAAAAAAAATGTTCTTAAAAGGATTTCCCCTTTATGTTAAATATAGCCCAGTTAATCAAAGTAATACAGTTATAAAGGTTTGACTGTTTAAATAACTTCTTAGAAGATTGATTAATTCTCAGTAATCTTAATATCAGTTATTAATATTACTTTTGAAACTATTTTACTAAGAAAAGATAGTTATAACTTCTTTACAAGATTAACTATCAAAGTAAGTTTAGTGATTTCTGAATTATACAATAGAGTAGTAAAATGGAGAAAACTAAAGTAAGCAGCACAGCGGATATTCAACAAGTTGTTCAGTCTCAAGCCGAGACCTAATCCACTCCACTTGGTGATCACCTACCACCAAGCAGTTTATATAAATAAACTTGATCCACACCCTGGATCGGGGTTAAACAACAGTACACAGAACTGTCCAGGTCGCATAAGGACCTCTTCCACAGTTCTTCATGGGTATAAACTACCAGGCCACACAGGGACCTCTTCCACACTTAATCGTGGGTATACACAAGACTAAATGAGTTTTTGAGTAAGGATATCTTGTATCCTTAAGTTTTATGTAGGAGACAAAGTGCATTATTATACAGAAACACACACTGCTCGAAATTTAATAAAAAGATACACAACATAGTAGAAAGATTGTGATAGGTTTAGAAGTGCTCTGAGTATTAGTCTTTGCAGTTCTAGACTTCTGAGATGAAGCAGATGCAGAACTCGAGTCCTCGTCTGGAAAACAGAATGTCGTAAGTCAGACATATCCAGCTTGTGTTCTTCGTGATGTTTAACAGTGTGAAGATGTTCTTGGGATTCCAGTATGCTTCATGTGTTCTTCAGCAGAATCGAGTTGCATGATCCAATTCTCCAAAATGTATATTGTTCTCGCGTTCATGTCCACTAGATTGTTCTTTTTGTCGTGCTTTTCTTACAAGATTTTTTGCTACATGTTTCTAGGCCATACTACTCTTTTATCTTGGAGTGCATGTGTTAGGGCTGACTGGTTGCATGTATTTTTCACCTCATACCTCATATTGTCCAATGATATGTCTACAAAGAAACATTAATTATGTCAGTGCATTAAAGTCTTCAAATATGACTATTAGAGATTAAATTAAAAGACGACAAAATATATTAGGAAATGGTGTCAAAGTATGTCATAGAAATGGTGTCTCCTTCACACGGTGTCTAGATTGGTCATGGTGTCTTGTGGTCACAGTATCTCATGGTCACGGTGTCTTGTTCACGGTGTCTTGTTCACGGTGTCTTGTTCACGGTGTCTTGTTCACGGTGTCTTGTTCATGGTGTCTGATGGTCACGGTGTCTGTATGTCATGGTATCTTGTTCACGGTGTCTGGATATTCACGGTGTCTGCTTCACGATGTCTGAATGTTCACGGTGTCTGCTTTACAGTGTCTCAGACTTAGGAAAATATCTGTTTTCAGACTTAAGCAATGATACTTATGGAAAGAATTAACCTTAATCATTTGTTAGATAAATCATTATAAAGTGAGTCAAGGATAGTATAAAGTAATACAACTGAATGTAGAGAAATTAAGATCTTGAATAGATCTTATTAAAGCATAAGAATAATTAAACAATAATACACAGGATTTGATATAATTTATAGGATTTAACTAGATTGAATAGGATTTGTGGTCATTAAAACATGATTAATACATGAGGAGTCCAACAATAACGTAACCCAAACTAGCACCATAAGCATCACAAAAAACCACATACCCATTACTATGCTCAGGTAAGATCAGAATAGGTTCTAATTTCATAATTCATTTTAACTCATCAAAAGAAGATTGAATTTTTGTATCCCATGTGAATTTCACCTCTTTCTTGGTAAGAGTATTTGAAGGTGATTTCAAATTTGATAAATCCTTGACAAAATATTGATAGTATCTAGTAAGATGAAGGAATATCTAAATCTCAAAGATGTTTTTTGACTCCTCCCATGACAAGAAAACCTTCACCTTCTCAAGATCAAATGGTAATTGTGCTTGCACTCAAATCTCAAATAAATCAAAATATCATCCATGGACACTACCAAAAAATAATCAATATACTGATGGAATATCTGGTTTATTAATGCCATAAAAACTATAGGAGTGTTAGTCAAACTAAAAGGCATTACAAGATATTCATAATGGACATACCTGCTCTGGAAATCCATATTCAGTATATTTGACTCCCAAACTTTAAGTTGATGATATACTGAATGAATATCAATCTTCTAAAAAAAATTCACCCTTTAATTGGTTAAAAAAATTATCCATGTGGGGTAAAGGATACTTATGTTAACCATAACCCAATTCAACTTATAATATTCCATGTACAATTGGAGTGAACCATCTGCCTTCTTAGTAAAGATCATAAGGGATGATCAAGGAAAAACATTATGGTGAATTAAACCTTTCACCATCAGTTCATCTGACTGAATATTGATCACTTTTATCTCTTATAGTGTTATATGATAAGAGGGTATCAAAACCATCTATGTACTTGAAACCAAACCAATTGTGAACTCTACCTCCCTCAATGAAAGAATAATGGAGAATTCATATAGTAAAATTTCAGGAAAGTCCTGAACAATAGAGATGAGATAAAAAACAAAATAAATTTCATCATCTTCAACTACAATAGTAGACAACAAACTCCTAAACTTTGGGCAGAAAGGTCTTGTACGACCATACCTCAAATCCCACTCTCCCTGAAACACCCAAGTGGCCCCATTTACATAAAATAACAAGACACATTCATGATAACAATCAATATTATCATGGTGATCAATAAGACAATACATCATGATAATGACTTCAAATAGATCTAGATCAAGAACAAGGAAATCCTATACTAACGTTGCATCAGCTATCAATAACGAACAAGGACATTGAAACCTCTACTCTTTCCTCTTCCTAATAGGTGTTGATAACTCTATAAAAAAGAACATGAGATTCATTATAAGTTTAATAATATCAAAAAATAGCAAAAATAAATGAGTGGTAGGCACTAGTACCAAATAAAGTATCCACTACAAAAGATTTAATAAATATGGTACCGCTCACTATCATTATGCCCACATCAACCTCTTTTGAAAACTCATATACTGCATGAAGGTGATTTACTATTGAGGCCTGTGGATGGATCTCTGTAGTCCTTGAAACATCTATTTGTGATGTAGTACCCTTTAGAGTGGATGATCCCTAACTATAATGAGGCATAGATATAGCCTGAAATAATCACTCCAGATGTCCATAGCGGCCACAACCATTACACATCTTTACAAGTGTAGGAAAAGAACACTGGGTATGACTGACCTTGCATAATTAATTGTATGTCAGGGGAAACTACTAGATGTAGTTGATGGTGTGGAGGATTATTATTGGTAATAACTACCTCCACCACCCCTATTATGCTCATGCCACTTCTTCTTCCTTGTGTGCCACTAAAGCTACCATTGGGTGGAAGAGAAGGGGTAGAATGACCAACCCTGCCTTCCATATCCATATATTCCATCATAGACCTATTTACCATATCCACATAGGTAAAAATATTCAACATAAATAACTATGATCTGATATCTGGTCACAAACTCTATAGGTACTTATGAGCCTTTATCTGATCATTCTTTACTACCTCTGGAGAAAAATGAACCATATCCACGAACCGATTAGTGTATAACGACATTGAACGCTCTCCCTGATATAAATAGAGGAACTCTAGAGACTTTTATATCATCAGAGACTATATATAACTTCTATAAGAAGATATTCTTTAAACACTTTTATTCCAATCCCAAATTTTGATCCTTATACCATGGAATCCCACCATCACTTTCTAGGACCCTCGAGTCTGAACATTTCATATTGTAACACCCTGAGATTTTGTGAAATTGTTATTGAATTAATAGAATATTTTCAATATTTTGAATTAAATTAAACACTGAATTTATATTTTTTTATAAGAAATTATGTAGTTTTTCTTATGTAATATGCAATATCGAGTTTATATTGCATTACACGCAACACTGAGTTTAAGTGAAATGTGACATATAATTAAAATATTACTATTTAATATGATAGTTATCACCTTGCCATTGGAATGGTGGGTATGAATAAGATTAACTAAATTATGAAAATATGGTTTAAACATGTATATAAAATGAATTCTTTGGTGAATAATTAATTTGAAATGAAAATAAATCCCTTTTGAAAATAAAAGGAAATCTTTCTCTGGAAAACTATTTTTTATGGGCACAAGTGTGTTTTATATCAATAAATTAACCAAATAAATTTTGATTAATTATCTTAATTAAATTTATATATTATATATTCAACCAATTTTTTCACATTCATATTATGTTTTTTCTAAACAATGAATAAGAATAAATCAAATTTTATGCTTATAATTTGTATTTTTCTAAAAAGCGGTTTTGTCTCCTTTTTGTGAACTTATAATAAAATTAATTTTTGAAAAAATTTAAAAATGAAATTGATAAAATTAACTTAATTTTTTAAATTATAATTTCAGAATTCTCTTAGGGTGAATTTTTTTATTATTCTGAAAAGTTTCATTTTTTATTAATAGTAAAAAATACTGAATTTTAATTGAAAGCTGTCTTTTTGTCTAAATTATTTACAAATTTAAATTATATTTTAAATTAATTTAAAATTATAATTAGTTAAATTATAGATCTATTAATCCAATTTAGGTCATTTGAATCAATTTCATATAAAAACTTCATGCACTTTTGAACATTTTCACTTTAAAACCATGTTTTCTCATCGTGTCTGTGGGATTAATTTTAAATTAAATTATACCACTTCTATGAATGGAATTTGGAAAAATAGATTCAATATTTATAATAAGAATAATTTATATTATATAATAATTTTAACTTAACTTTTCACCATAATGATTATTGAAAACAATTAAAATTAATTAACGTGATTAAGGTTAAAACGAGGTTTTGTGCATTACATGTGTTTGTATTAAAATTAATTTTACACACATATGATTTTTATTTAATGAATTGTATTTAATATTTAGAATAATTAGGTATAAATTATATAATAAATATAATTTTAATTTTGGTCTTAAATTATAAATTACCTAGTTAAATAAAAATATACAAGTTACCATGGTAAAAAAAACAAAAAGGGTAAAATTGAGTAAACTTAAAGACTAAGGAATAACATAATAAAAAATGTGTTTATTTTTGTGTTTTTGAGATTTTTATCAACCAAATAAACCCTAAAATCCATTATTATTCAATTTTTTAGTCACATTAGGTAAGGGATACCTCCCAATAGTGAATACTTTTGGGTATTTACAAAAATTCCACCCCTCCATGATTATAAAAGGGCACTCACCCCCTCACTTACTCACACATTTAAAGCCATTTATCTAGAATAAAACCTATAAAAATAAATTCCCATATTCAATACCCTCATATTAGAAGCATTTATTTGGGTATAAATATATCCTAGAAAGGATTTAGTGAAAAACTAAGGAGAATACCCAAACAAGAGGTGATGTTCATCAACGAGGGTCTTTGTTTTATTTCTTCATACACCCCCTTAAATTTTTATTATATAATTATTATATAATAATATAAGTATCTTACATATACTAATATTTTTTTATGTTAATTTCATAACCCACAATCATCTCCACTTTCACCAAATGGGTTACAAAATCATCATTCGTGTGTATGGCGGACTACCGCATCACGAACCGATGTCGTTCGTTTTTATATTACCACCTATAAAGGCTGATTTCGATGATTTATTTATTTATTATATATTATATTTATGATATTTATGATTTTATAATGATTATTTAATTATTATATCACACATACCTTTATATTTTCAATTTTTTGGGAATACAATAATGTCATTCGTGTGTATGGCAGACAACCGCCTCATGAAGCGATGTGATTCATTCATACTTTACATGGAATGTATTAATGATTGTTTTAATTAAAATAATTGATATATTTGACATAAAAATTATTATTTAATTACAATATATCATTTAATTTTCTTTATTTCAATCCAACAAGAAAATGTAAATATCGTTCATGCGTACATACAACCAATTGTCTCCATGAACAGTGTATTTCATTTCCTATCACTAAACTTTATGGAATACTATAAATAAATATATTCTAAATATATATGATATTTATATCATGCTTTATATTATTTATATTTTTATATAATTATCAAATTAATAAGACCAAAAAATAACATGTTCGAACATATATGTGAAACAAAGTGGTTATTACCCAAAACATAACTTTAACATGGAATTGTTAATAAAAGGGTAATAAAAAAACATAATAAAATCATATATGGTATGATATATATGAATATGTTTCTTTAATATAAGTATAAAAAACTTATATTTATTATAAATGAGGTTTTAACAAGTATGACAGAAGTCAAGACTTAAGGTAAGGGATTTATGTCTCACTTTTTACTTCTGTAAGACACATTCCATATTCACCACTTTAAGCTCATGAATTTATTTTAGGATTATTATCCTTAATATTATGTGTATTATATATCCATTTTATTATCTATCTTTCATGGGGGTTTACGGTTCAAAAGTTAACAAATCAATAAGGAATTTTTTGTCTCAATTTTCCTTTTTTGGGACATATGTTATGTTATGTACCTATCATCTTATGTGAGGTGTATATACTTCCCATTTGACATGTTAAATCATGAATATACTTATTTTAATTATATTTTAAGTTTAATTTAATGTTCTTAATTCATGGGGATATGATTCAAGTTCACCTAATTGGTAAGAGTTTTATGTTACAATCTCATCGTTTATTAGGATTGTTTATAATTATGCTTCCAATGATGAAATTGTGTGATATATCTCTAAATAAACTCATGAAATTTATTATCATCTAGTTATGTCACGATAATACATGTTTTCTCTCCATTTTACTCTCATTATATTCTCAATAGTTCAAAAAAATTATGAAAGATCATCTTTTCGGTTGAAAATCCTTTTTCTTCTAAAACTATGCTTTATAAAAATTATTTCAAAATGTTTTATGTTTAAAAAAAAGAGTTTTCAAAGTATAAATAATATTTTCCTCAAGAAATTTTTTAAATTATTTTTGAAGCATCCTTTATAATTTTTCAAATTTTATTTTCAAATAAAATTATTTCCAAAAATTTTTATGTTTTAAACGGTGATTTTCAAGGAAAAGTTACATTCCACAAGAAATATTACAAGTGATTTATCTCTAAAATAATTTTCCATATAATATGACATCCATTTATGTTACTTATGTTTTAATGGGGTTATGATCCAAGGATAACATTCTTATTATTTCTCTAAATTTTTTATGTTTATGTTGAAAAAGATATTTATGAAACTTGTTTCTCTTCCACAAGTTATACCATGATAATATTATTATAAAACCTGCTCCTATTTCAATGGGTTATTATATGATAAAATTATTAAAAAACCCATATATTCTATATAGGTTATGATATAATTAAATTTTTATGAAAGCCATTTCATTTCATAGGTTATGAAATAATGAATGTTTTATGACCTTGTGGCACACATGTGTATGATTTTCATTATGTGACGGTGGTAATGTTATAACCAAGAAAAGTTGTTGCGTTATAAAAAAATACGGGTGGGATATATATCTAACTCCAATGTATTGGGTAAATATTTATATCTCATGATATATATTGGACTTGAACGGGGAGTGAACTCGGTTCAGTAAAGGACTTTGTCTGCTATGATGGTCTTGGGAGTGAATCTTGAGTGTTATGATGTTATGTGTGGACCTATCTTTCATTTCCATAATGTTATACATGAACCTAATTATGTGTTCATAATGTTATTAGTGAACATGATTTCATGTTCACAATATTATGCATGAACCTTATTACATGTTCATAGTGTTATGAATGGACCTGTCTTTCATGTCTATAATGTTATGTGTGGACCTAATTGCATGTCCATAATTTTATGTGAGGTCATGATTTAATGTCTTTAACTTAATGAGTGAACCTATTTCTATTAATACATGTTCACAATGTTATAATATTATGTGCATGTCACAAATATATGCTTTATTCCAATGTTATACTCTCATTGATCATGATCTTTGATTCCCTTATGATTCATGTCTTATGAACTACCAATATTTATGTTGTGAATCATGTTTATGATCTTTGATAGGTTGGGTATTAATTTTTTAAGTTATGTTCATCATCACATTCCCTTATTCTTATCTTATGCTTTCATATGATCCTATAGTTATATCTCTTATGTTTACCCTTACTAATCATCTGAGTTCTCCCTTTCTTATATTTCCTTTCCTCGGGTTATGAAGAAAGGTTTTATGTAGGGTATGTCTATGAAGATTACTAGATGGGATGATATTTGTGGGAAACATTGAATATCTTTCACCATATTAAAATATTATATTCCAAGTTTCCAATGGAACTAAACTATTATGATCCTCGGGAGTGTGTTTGTGCAATGTAATGAATATTCATCTAAAAAAATGGAATATCCATATATGAGAATCCAGGGTCGCTATATTTGGTATCAAAGGAAATATTTATTCAACCTTTGGAAACTAGGATTATAAAACTTTAGTGATATCCCTAGGGATATTTCTAAGGATCTGTATAGGGATGTCTCTAAGGATAAGTCTAAGGATGAGTTAAAGTATATGAAAATGTCCTGAAATTTTGGTAAAGGATAGAGTGACTAGAATCTAAGAAATTTCATCCATTTCTAGATACTATAAGAGGATGTGGCTCAGGAATAGATTTAACTAGGGGTAACAACCCCAAAAACACCATATTGATCTAGACTTGATCTGGAATTGGTTCATGATAATGGGGCTTTCTGCACACCTGGTTTGACACTCCAGGTGGATATGATTTGGAAATTCTCAATCTCTTTATGAACTATAATGGAGGATTTAAATATAATATTACTATAAATAGCCTAGGATAAACCTAAAGTGTCATATATTAAAAATAAGGTTTCATGATTTAGACATCCTATAATTGGTTTTCATGATTATTTGGTTTCCCACTATGATTAGTGTTTCTCACACTATACTTTCTGGTTTTATTCAATCGTGGGAACTAGAAGGAACTAGGTTAACATTGAATGTGATGGACAATTTTCTAATGAGAAGATAAATGTGATTATTACTAGAGTGAAGGATTTTGTGATTATACGTAATCAGTTTTCATGAAACATGATTAAGAATGAGTACTTTAACCAACTCTCAGAATCACCAAAGAAGAGAAGGAAATAGTACACTGAGAATTCAGGTAGTGGAGACCATGTAGGAAATAATAATCATTTTTCTATGTGTAGAGACTTTGGTAATAAGCACCCAAGTTAATACTTAGGGGAATGGGAATATGTTTTGACTATGTAAAAGAAGGGCACAAAGCAAGTAACTGTAAAGGGAAAATGAAAAGTTCAATTAATTCAATGGATGAGAATATTGGTCTCCCTAAGATATCATCGATTTTTGAATGATTTAAATATGGAAATTATGGGTATTATGAAAATTTATGTTCTAAAGGGAAATTTCATGAATAAAATCAACAAGGTTGTATGAGTAATGGTTATATTACTAACGATGAAGATACTACAGACAATATATGAAAGGAAAGAGTTATTAAGGAATTAGATGATGAATCCTAGTTAATATTTTGAGAAGGAAGTGGTATGGTTGAATTATATTTTTATTGGTATTCAAGAATTGTGAAATATATAATGATTGTTCATTATAAGTTTTTCGTTAAGTATTTGAAAGAATTTTTTGAATTATGTTGATGACCAAGAAAACTGATTTAATGGCAAGGTAATATTTTATATAAAACACATGATTAAGGTAAGGTAACCATTAATATGTTCTTGATGTTTAGAAAATTATTTTTAGTTTGGATAAAGATATTTTGGATAAGAATAAATTAAATTGGATAGTAATGATTACATTATAAAGGATTAATGATATATTGTTAGGTCCACTAGGCTGAATACACTGAGAGGGGGGGTGAATCAGGGTATGACTAATTAAAAATTAATGCCCGTTCTGATCTTGTTTCACTGTTAAGCAAAAAAATCTTCTCTCTCTTTCCTGCTACACAATATAAACAGAAAGTAAAGCAAGCGCAGGACACAAAAATTTTACTTGGTTCACCGCTAAGGGCTACGTCCAAGGAGCATACGCCGACAGGTTGCTGGTCGTACCAAATTCCACTAATCTTCACTAGATGTGGATTACAAGGTTCGGGCTAGATCACTTCTATGCCCAGGCTCACTGCCTTTACAAATTTATGGTCAGATCACTGCTTTCCCAAGGGTCACTCCCCGTCTCTCTCTCTCTGGCTCACTGCCGGTGGAGAGGATCACCTTCTTCCTCTTCCTAAGCTCACTGCTCTTGGAAGGAATCCACTCACAGTTTATAGACCTATAGGTCTCTTCATTTGCATGAATGAATGCATCTTTCTCTGTGTGTAGATGCTCTGTTGAAGTACAACTTTCACCCGAAGATGAATATCTCTTTGCACCGAAGGTATCGGGAAAACTTCTAGCTTCCACGCAGTCCAAAAAACACTGCTGGAACAAACCATACTTGGCGCGCAAGTCTACCTCGGCGCGCAAGTATCGGCGCGCAAGTCACAACGGGCGCGCAAGTCCTCCTCATACACTTGCGCGACTCATGATTCCTCAACTCCAAACTTGCGCGACTCTCTTCCTTTTACGCCCAAACCAATATTGGCACGCAACTGCCAACCGACGCGCAACTTCTAACACCAGCGTACAACTTCAACTACTGGCGCGCAAATTCACCTGCGCGACCCACATTCACCACTTGCGCGACCACCACACCTGCGCGACGGGAGCTCTGATTTCTCAAAGTGTTGAACTCCATTAAAGAATGAGGAGGGGTGGTCCAGTATTTATAGGCAATCTGACCACCCAGCGCGACGGTGCGCAAGTCACCTGCGAGACCCAGTTTCGGCGCACAAGTCTTCTGTCCTTTTGGAAACTTGCGCGACAAACTCCCAAACTTGCACGAACCTACTTCCTTTTCCATATTTTGATCTTCTGATCTTGAAAAACATATGGCGCGCAAGTTTCCTATTCTCCAAGTCCTCGGCACGCAAGTCCCTTTTCCAAAAACACTTTTCTTCATCTGCCGATTTTCAGGCCCAAAAATTTGGCAAACACTGGAAAACGGCGCCACCTTGTATCTATTCTTTTGTACCGCCTCCAAATCATCCATTCCTTTTATCGACGTTCTTGAATCAAACATGGATCGTTGAACTCAACTCTTGAACTCGACATTCCACCATGAAATCCTATTTGTCAACAAAGTTGTATGTCATTGTTTTGCTTTTTCAACAATCACTACTCAGATGTCCACTTTGTCAACAAACACAATCACCTCAAAAATGCTTCAATGATACCTTGAGGGATTTTTTCCCAACAATATCCCCCTTTGGGTTTGTTGACAACTCTTCCAAAACAAAGATACGTCGTTGATTCTTCAGCCTCCATTCGCCTCATTGCGATTCTGATAGCGATCAAGGATTTACTCAACACATACTCTAAGCCCACATGAGCAATGCTCGGCGTGAGAAACAAGAGTAAATGAAAAGTTCATCAATGAATCACTTTATCTCTGACATCCATTGTTAACACCAAACTGATACCAATTTGTACTAAACTGATACCAATTGTTGATGGGCTTGTTGGAAGACCAATGTTTGGTTTGGAAATATTCTTACCACTGTCCAACACCACTCTTCTGCTTTTATCACGATCCTCAGCTGTCATGATATCTATTCTTTGATCGATCACTTATAGCATCATCATATTTAATACACTCCCCCTTTCTCATTTCTCCCCCTTTCCGGTTGCTCCACCTGTCAGCTTCTCCCCGTATCAATTATGATTTATCAAATCTCCGCACTGTCTTCCCCTTGAACAATCACTATTTTCTCCTCCTTTAACAAACACTTTTCTCCCCCTTTGTCAACGAACCCAAAGGACACTCCTTTGTAGTCTGTAACATAGTAGAGAACACATATCATCATATTAGGGAAAAACACATCATACCTCGGGGAGAGAGGGGGGGTCCCACATCCACACTATTTCAAGTGTGGGGAATCGAATGAACTCCCAGAGCCAGTCGATGCCTCTCAAAAGCTTCCTTGGGTAAGGCCTTTGTCAGAATGTCTGCAACCTGTAGCTCTGTAGGCACGTACTCCAACTTCATGATTCCCTGCTCAACCTTCTCCTTGATAAAATGATACTTAATCTCAATGTGCTTTTTCCTTGAGTGATGGACGGGATTTTTGCTGAGATTTATAGCACTTGAGTTATCACACTGGATTCCGATCGGAGACTTCACTTCAACTCCCATATCTTCAAGCTACTACTTCATCCATAATAACTGTGTGCATGCTTGAGTGGCCGCAATATACTCAGATTCTGCGGTGCTCAATGAAATGCAATCTTGTTTCTTGCTTAGCCAAGAAATACACAATCCACCAAGATAGAATGCACCACCTGATGTTGATTTTCTATCATCTGCTGAACCGGCCTAGTCTGCATCAGTATATCCCAATAACTCTGTCTGAGATTTGTCATTGTATGTCAAGCCGAAGTCCACCGTGCCCTTGATATACCAAAGTATTCTATTCACTGCAAGCATGTGACTTTCCTTGAGATTACTCTGATATCTCGCTGCTTGGAATGTGGTGAAAACAATATCAGGCCTTGTTGCGGTTAAGTACAACAGACTTCCAATGATTTTCCTGTATTCTGTGATATTAACTGCCTTGTCATCCTCATCTTTTGATAATTTCATCCGGGTAGCAACCAGAGTCTTCATTTCCTTGGAATTATCCATTCCAAACCTTCTTAGAACCTCCTTGGCATATTTGGATTGAGAAATGAAAGTTCCATTCCTTCCTTGTGTCACCTGTAGACCAAGGAAAAATGTTAGCTCTCCAATCATTGACATTTCAAACTCATTTTTCATGAATTCGGAAAATTTTCTGCACTGAGCTTCATCTGATCTTCCAAAAATTATGTCATCGACATACACTAGCACCATCATCCTTTGATTACTGTCATTGCTGAAATAGAGGTTGTAGTCAACTCCTCCACGCTGGAAACCAAGCTTCTTCAAGTACTGATCAAGCCTTGAGTACCATGCCCTTGGTGCTTGTTTCAGCCCATACAACGCCTTCTTCAGCCTGCAAACTTTGTTCTCATCCTCATGAATGAGAAAACCATCTGGCTACTCAATATACACCTCTTCTTCCAGAACCCCATTCAATAATGCGGATTTGACATCCATCTGGAACACTTTGAACTTTCTTTTCCCTGCTATGGCCAAAAATAATCTGATTGTCTCCAGCCTTGCAACCGGTGCAAATGTTTCATCAACATCTATTCCCTCTATCTGGGAGTATCCCTTGCACACTAGTCGTGATTTGTTCTGAATCATTGTTACATCTTCATTCATCTTGTTGCGATAGACCCATTTAGTCCCGATGACATTCTTGTCTGCTAGCCTCGAAACAATCTCCCATGTCTGGTTCTTCTCAATCTGATCAAGCTCTTCGTTCATGGCCTGAACCCAGTTTTCATCTTCAGCTGCATTAGAAAAATATTTCGGCTCCACTTGAGACAAAAACGATGCTTGTTGTGATGATTTCATTCTTCGAGTCTGAACTGGAGCTGTTTGATCACCAATGATATTCTGCCTATTAATTTCAGCTCGACTCTTTGGCTTCCTCGCAGACACCGACTTGACATTTTCCTCTTCATCATCAGTATCTTCTTCTGAGTCAGCTTCTGCCACTTCTGCTCCCCCTAGGTTGCTTACCTCATCATCACTTTCATCCAGGAACTGTTCACTGGATCGTTGAGTATTCTGCTCATTTTCAACTATAGTTACATCATTGCTTTCAATGATTTTTTCCAGCCTTTTGTTGTAACATTTATACACTTTGCTTTTTCCCAGAATAGCCAAGGAATATCCCTTCATCTCCTCGTGCCTCAAACTTCCTATGATGTTCTTTGTTGACAATGAAACACTTACTTCCAAAGATTCGAAAGTACTTCAACGTTGGCTTCTTTCCGTACCACAGTTCATACGGAGTCTTCCCTTGCTTCGGACATAACAGGGACCTGTTTGAAACATAGACCGATGTCAAAACTGCTTCCTTCCGAAATTTATCTGGCAGGTCCTTATCAATAAGCATTATTCTGGCCATGTTGTTGATGATCCGATTTCTCCTTTCAACTACTCCATTCTGTTGGGGAGTTCTTACTGATGAAACTTGATGCCTTATCCCATGTTTCTCGAGATAGTTTTCAACCTGACTGTTTGTAAATTCCGTACCGTTATCAGTACGAAACTTCAGAATTTTCTGCCCAAGCATCTTTTTTGATTCCCTCCTGTACTGCTTTATGCAACTGAACACCTCTGTCTTATGGGTTATGATGAATACCCAGGCCATTCTTCTATAGTCATCAATGAAAAGAACATAGTAACCTTTCCCATTTATAGCTCGTGGTGAGATAGGTCCACATACATCAGCATGCACCAATTCGAGCACTCTAGTTGATTTCTGTTCCTTTGGTCTGTATGTCTTTCTGATGATTTTACCTTGTTGACAAGCATCACACGTATGAGTGCGATCACGTGATAATTTGGGAAGGTCTCTAGCATCATCACATTTAACGAGATCCTCCATAGATGGTTGGCATAGATGACCAAGTCGCTTATGCCACAGTTGGTTTTCTTCCTCTCTGGATAAAAGACAAGTATCTTCTTCCCCACCTACAAGATAGAGATTTCCCTTTGACCTTTTTCCCTGCAGAACAGCTGCTCCATATTTTCCTTTCACAACACACATCTTCTTGGTAAATTGGATAGAGTGCCCAGAGTCACATAGTTGACTGACACTGAGTAGGTTATGACTGAGACCCTCTACTACCAAGACATCAGCACGTCTCATCTCTTTGCCCCCAAACTTGGCTTTCCCTGAGCCAACAATCTTCAGGCCTTCATCATTTCCAAATTTGAAAACTCCTTCTTTGTCATATTTGATGCCTGTAACAAGATCCTTATTACCCGTCATGTGGGATGTGCAACCACTATCAAGGATCCAAACACCAGATCGATCTGATGCTTTAAGGGAAATCTCCACCACCACAGCCTTCTCATTTTTATTCTTCTTGGTCCATACTTTTTCTTTCACACTCGGCATGGATTGAGACTTCTGTTCTTTCTCAGAGTATGATAGACCACCCTCATCTTGCAGAGCTGCAAATCTGTTCTGAACTTTTAACTCACTTGTTGGTTTATTGATCTGCTACTTGCGAACATTTTGATTCTGCTTTGACACATTTCTCTGAATAGTTGAAGTGAAATACCTAGCCATGTGTCCAAATCCTTCGCACTAAAAATAGTGTCCTTCAAAATGTGTTCTGGAAAACCGTTCTCTGTTTGGCTGCCATCTCTGTTCATGTTCCCTTATGTATCTCTTGGCTATGGAACACACATACTGTGAATGTCCCATTTTCCCACAGCAATAACACCTGATATAGGATGCATTCCCTCGTGATATTTCAGCACTATGATTTTCCCTTTGAGATCTCTGAATATTCTGATTCTGTTTTGTGCCCAAATCAACCTTCACTTTCGAGATGAGTGCTTGCAGTCTGACTACAATTGTCGCAAATTTTTGTTCTTGACTAAGCCCAGAAACGACCTTAACATCTGAGCTCAATTGCTACTTCTTCCCTACTGAACTGCTAGGCTCAGCTTTCATCTTCTCTATCTTCTGAATGGCCTGCTTTTCGGATATCACATTGGGGGTCAAGAGTTTATCTTGATCCTTAAGTTTTTTTCGTAGACTGACCACTTATTCTTCAAGCTCTTTGATACGTCTAACCTGCTCCTTTCCTGTGTTAGTCAAACAATCAATTTCCTTCTTTTGTTCCTCAATTTTAAGCTTATACTCAACAATATTTTCTGAGCTCTCTAGTGTTGAGGATTTTAGTCTTTCAATTTCTTCTAACAGCTCAGACTTTTCTTCATCCTGTTGTTGCATATAGAGTTTGGCATCACGGACCACTTTATTGGCTTTCTTTGTTTTGTCTCTCCAAACATCTATCTCCTCAAGAGCTACTTCCAATTCGGCTTCCATATCAATTCTCCCTTCAATTTCTTCTTCTTCTTTAGCATCAGCTTCTTCTCCCTTTTGAGAACTACCAACAATTGCCACCAAGGCATTTACCCCACGAGCTCTGCAATTTTCTATTTCCTCAACTTCTTCATCCTCAGACTCATCTGAACTTTCAAATTCTTGTGAAAGAAGATTCTTTTTCTTGAAGAAATTTCTCTTGAATTGTTTCTTCCCTTTCACAAAAGTTAAAGTCTTCTTTTTGGGAATTTCAACGTCATTATCATCATCATCATCTTGAAACTTCTTGGGGCATCTTGCCACAAGATGACCAACCTTTCCACATCTAAAGCATGCTAGTGGAAGTTTACCTTTAAACTTTCTTCTTCCTCTTTGTAGATTTGAAGAAAGGAATGACATCACCTCATCCGTCTCTTCTTCTTCATTAGAATTTTCAATAGTGAGCTTCTTCATGGCCTTAAATGCCACCTCTTTAGACTTCCCCTTTTCCGCAGCCTCATTATCATCGTTCCTCATTTCATATGCAACCAAGGTACTCTGAAAATTGTCCAATGTCATCTCTTTTGGATCTTTATCTTCTAGTACTGAAACTTTCAGATTGAACCGAGGTGGAAGTTTCCTCAAGATACGCTTTACAATCTTTATGTCTTCAATGACTTCTCCAAGACCTCGCATATCTTCCACAATAATGTTTACCATGTCAAAGAATGCGTCAACAGACTCATTCGGGTTCATTTTCAGATCATCATATTTGTTCCACAACACCTGAAGCTTTGCCTCTCTGACTTTTGTGTCCCCTTCATATATATTCAAAATCTTTTACCACATGGCATGTGACGTTTTGCATGACATCACCTTCGTGTAGATGGGATTGGAA